>JAOEGL010000007.1:33575412-34081527 GCA_034509955.1 Urosaurus nigricauda | reverse complement strand
AGCCTCCTTTTGGGAAGCCCACCGGCCGCTAGTCCTTGGGAACCCAAAGGCCGGGCCCTTGCTCTCCCTGCCCCTCTGGAACTGCAACTCCCAGAATCCCCGCCCCACGCACATTCGAGCCCCAAGGGCAGAAAAGGATTCCCAAAACTATCAGTTCCAAAAAGGAAACTTTGGTTTTATTCTGCCATTGCACTGAATGGGACTAGAGCTCCCATGGATTTTGGGGTCCGTGGAGAGTCCCAGGAGCAAACCCCAGCAGACACCAAGGACCTCTTCTCAAGGGTTGGACTGCAACTCCCAGCAGCCCGGTAAGGGATGCTGGGGACTGCAGTCTTAGAGGGCCAGAGGGCCCCCTCCCCTTCCTCTCCACAGCTGAACTTAATGGGACTACAGCATCCATCGTTTTGGGATCCATGAAGGACCTCTTCTAATGACTTGGATTGCAACTCCCAGCAGCCTGAGCCAGCCATATCCAATAGCCAGGGATGCTGGGGATTGCAGCCTTACCTCTCACAGCCCTTTTAGTCCACCGGTCCATTCAATGGGACCTCAGCACCATGGATTTTGGGATCCACACCAACCCTTGAATGTTTTCTGAATAATTATAAGAATAAATCATACAACTTTTAAATGATAAAATTATTTAACCTTGGGAAACACTGCTGGTCTCAAGTGTTTTATTTGGAGAAGGGATACCCAAATCTTTTACCTGGGAAAAGGAGAGGAAGGCATCCGGGTGTAAGAGGAGGCCGGGCTCCTCGAGTGCATTTAGATCCAGTAATAATGCTAATGCTAATAATAATAATAATAACACTGTACTAATAATGATATCTTGAGAGATCTTCTGGCACCTTTGAGAATCCCTGAAAGATATTGGCAGCCTGAGCTTCCTCCTGAGATACATCCGTGCGTACATTTTATGCATCCATTATTGCATCTGAGGAAGTAGACTGGAGCCTAGGAAGGCTCCTGCTGCCACCTTCTTTCCTTAGACTCAAAGGCTGGCTTTAATAATAACAAATAATAAAGTTTATTTATAACCCACTCCTCTAATGAAATACTCAATTTACCAAGACTTCAGTTTTAGCAAGATGTGGATAATAAAGAAGACTCCTGATACAAGGGCGCCCTCTTGTGGCTGCATTGTAGAGCACTGAGGTCCCCAAACTGCTCTTTAAGAAGGGATCCTGGACTTCAGCTCCCAGAATCCCAGGCGCTGGGCCAATAGAGCTGAGGCTCCTGGGAGCTGAAGTCCAAAACCATCTCTTAAAGGGCACAATTTGGGGACTGCATTCAATAGGCCTCCTCCCTTTGTAACATATGCATTGAACTCATTTTATATGAATTATTTCAATAGAGCAATCTTTAACATGTCCGTTTTTAATCTGATCATAAATCTTATTACATTATAGAAAAGTTAAAAGCTTCTTTGTTTGACTGTTATGAAACCAAAGGTTATAATAGATGAAACTTTAATATGTAACAGCCTTTGGTTTCATAACAATAAAACAAACAACCTTATAAAATTTCTATAATACTTTATCATCCTTAACCTTTTCATCATTTGATTATTTATTTATTAATAGATAAACTAGAAACAAAACTTCTAACAGCATCAATTTTGACAATCTTAAAATACCATAATCGAACCATACTTAAAATACTCTTAGCAATAAGTACTGGTTAGAACCAGCTGTCCCAGGACTGTTACCCTACAAACCATTTTTAAACCCAGTATCTTCTGGCTACCATTGATACTTCCCATACATTTCAGCCATGTTTAAAAACCTAACACGAGGCTCAAGAACAAAAATATTGGCAGGAATAAAGCCCACAAACCTCAGGTTGCATCTGCACTGCAGAGTTAATGCGGTTCGACACAACTTTAACTGCTATGGCTCAATGAAAGGGACTGTGCTGTGGCAAAAAAGGGCATGTAAAAGAAAAGGCGGAGGTTTGCAAGTTCCTTACAAGACCAATGTCACTGATGCTAAATTATGGTGGGTTCAGGTGTCTTAGGGGTCTCCCCATAAGTGTCTCAGATTATCAAATATAGATTATGAAATATAAACTATAACTCAGACTAGGAAAATAATTGGGAACTATGGATATAAATATATTCAGTAGAGACATGCTGTGACATATAAAAGAAAAATATAAACTATCAATTGGAAGGATACAGGACATTTCCATTGAAAATATAGGTATTTGTTATTAAAAACTGACGAATCAGCCAGATAATATTGAAGGGGTAATGTCCAAAGAATAGACAGCAAAAAGAAGGGTCCAGGTCTTTTAGTCTATGGAAATGCAATAATCAATAGCAAATGTCACAGAATCACACAGATAATATAGAAGTATTGCTCTTCCAGCAAAAAAGTGCCCAACAGCTTGCGAAGTTTGGGGATCCCTGCCCTTTGGCTTACAATCTAGTGGGGAGAAGGGGGCCGCGTCTGGCAGAAACCGTCTCTTCCTCTGGGCCGGAGGAGGGCCTTTCCTAGCCTGCTTCTTCTGGGCCTGGATGGACCTCCCTCTTCCTCTGGACCTCCAAATGGGCAGCACTGGCAGCTGGGAGGGACCCAAATGGGGCTGGAAGAAAGACAGCCATGAGAGCCTGCAAGCATGGCCCTCCTCCAAACCCCAAGGGTCAGGGCTCCCACCCAGGAATGTCCCTAGGGCAGGCGATGCTGGCCTTTGGGGGCTGCCCTTCTCCTCCTGGGCCTCGGCCTGAGCTGTTTGGGGCTCTCTGTGGGGAAGGAGAGGGCAGAAAGAGGTTCCAGAAGAGCTGGAGACTGCAATGCAGGCGTCTCGGGGGGGGGGGGAGATGCAGGGGACAAACGGTGCTGCTGTCTCATTTCAAACAAAGCCTACCATCAAAGACCACCGAGAAGAACAAGAAGCCACACAACAAGCTCCCTTTTGAGCAGCGGCGTCTAAGCGCCACCCTAAAAGGCGAGCCCAACGACCGCTACGCAGAAACTTCACTGAAGCACACTTCAAAAACCTTCCTAAGCAACAACGTCCACAGCACTTCTGTTAGCTAGTATTAGTAGCGTGTGTTAGGGTTAGTATTTAAGCAGAAGAACAACTGAGACCAGCAGCACCGGTTGACCCCTGCCTCTCCCCAGTGAGACCCAAAAGGGAAAACCTAAAAGATGGCTGGGAAGAACAGAGGCCCTGAAACAGCCGGCGTTGGCACCAGGAGGGAGCGGGGGAAGAAATGGCAGGTGCCACCCTCAGCCAGCAAGGCCTCTGTGGAGCAAAACCTACCTGGAAGACGTCGAAATCCACGAGGCCCTACCTGCTTAAAGTCCATCCTAAACCCAGGTCCCTACCGGAAAGGAAGAGTGTTCGGAGGGATCCGCTGCAACTGGGAAACCTGATTGAAATGAAGGGAGGGAGGGAAACGTTCAGCAAAAAGCAAACCTCCTCTGAAGAAATCCTAACAAGGAAACCCTGGGCGCCTTTATTTCTGACCTGTGGAGGGCCAAAGGCAAACCTATCAGCTGGTTTTACTGGCTGCTTTCTTCAGAGGGAGGGTTGCCATTGCCATCCCCTGAGGCTGAGAGAGTGTGACCTGCCCAAGGCCAGCCACCAGGTTTCATGTCTGAGCTGGGATTTGAACCCTGGTCTCCAGAGCCATAATCCAACATTGAAACCTCTACTCCACGCTGTCTCTTTTTCATTAAAGCCAATAAGCTGGAAAAAGGATGCTCAAGCTATTCTACTCTCCTGGACCATAGTAACACCAGGGCTCCCCCCAAACTACACATCCCAGCTTTCTGCAGAAGGGAACCATGGCAGTGAAAGTGGGAGCAATGAGATAATATGCGTGTGTGTGTGTGCACGTGTGTATACAGTATATACAGTATATATGTGTGTGTGTGTGTAAACACACACACAGAGGGCTCCCCCCAAACTACACATCCCACGTTTCCATAGAAGGGAACCATGGGAGTGAAATTAGATCAATGTGGTGGTGATGTATATATATATGTGTGTGTGTGTATGTGTGTGTGTATATATGTGTGTGTATATATATATATATATATATATATATATGTACACTTCTTCCTCCCTATTTCCTATGGCTAGAGGCAGGAGACAACCATAAATATGGAAAAACCGCCAATAACAAAAACACCATGTTCTTACCTGAGAGGACACCTCTCTAACAATCTCTAGGTCCTCCGGGGCAACTCTTTAGGCAATGTCCATCAGACACAGACCACAGAACAGCACTAGAGGAGCTACACAGGCGTGTTAGACTATTATTTCTGGCAATGTTTTGGTCTTTTAGTGCAACTTTTAATTAAAGTTGACCATAGAGTTGGCACTAGAGGACCCAAATATTCCTAGAGATAACATATTAATCAAATCCGTAAATAATCAAATCCACAAATGTCAAAAGTGCAAATATGCAATGATGAATGTATATATATATATGTGTGTGTGTGTGTGTGTGTGTGTCTATGTATGTATATACAGACACACATATACACACACATACACGCAAACTTACTTTGTTGAGTTGGGGATGGGGTCCAGCGGAGACTCTCTCTTCCTTCATCCACGGCTGGAGATCATGCGTCGGGGTCTTCCTCCTCCTCCTCCTCCTCCTCTTTTCTTCCTCCTCTTCTTCCTCTTCCTCCGCGGTGGGACCGTTCCTCGACGGCTTCTCGGCCCGTCTCTCGCAGCATGGAGGCAAAGAAGGGAAGTGGGGGAAAAACAAATGGTCAGTCTATGGCTCTGGGGTGACCGAGGGGGTTTCAGGGCTGGCCTTGGGCCCCTCTCTTCCCCACCCTCTCCTGTCACTCAATGGGTTTCTGGGAGTTACTGAGCCCCTAGCCTTAACATCTGGCTCAGTGAGTTCCAGCGGTTTCTCCAAAAGCCCCCTTGGGTGCCACTTTCTCGGCCTCAGGTCTTACCCTGAGTCCTTACCAGCCTCCCCCCATTGACTCTGGACTGGTCTAGAGAGGAAGGCGTGGGATTTACCCCCCCCCCCCCCAGCTAAGCCTTGGCCCTCCCGACTGGCTTTCCAGAAGGGGAGAGAAGGAACCGAGCGGATGCTAAGCACCACACACGGAGCCCAGGACAAGGCTGGTTCGGACTACTGTGAGGATCAGGTTTTGGCCACTGGCCTCCTACCTTTACTGCCAGCCAGTGGTCTTGACCCAATTCTAACTACGATGGGACCCAGTGAAGACCTGCAGCGCACCAGGAAACCAGGAGTCCCTCCCCATATTTCTGCCCATGGCTCCCGATTAGAGGACGCACCCCAACCCAGCTGTTTCCCTTTCCCATCTTCCTTCTTCCCGCTTTTTCTCGTCCAAAAGGTCTAGTTGCAGCTTAGAGGAGGAATGACCAGGGAAGGCAAAAGGCTCCGCTAACGGTTTGGGGGCGCTGAGGTTGGAGGGGACACCCGGAGGCCATCCGCTCCAACCTCACCTGCCACGCAGGGACAGGAGGCAAAGGCGCTCCTGGAAGATAACATTTAAAAAGGACCTCCTTCAAAGGAGGAGGGTCTGCAGTCCGGCTTCTGCCCGTTTCTCCTTCCGACCAGAGAGGCTCCCGTCTGCCCGGCGCAGAACACAGAGGGCCATTTCTGGCGGAGGATGCCGAGAGCCACGCTGGAGGGGGAGCGAGGAAAGGCGCCCCGGCCGTCGCGGGGAACGCCACGGAGGCCTGCCGTGTTGGTCGCCAGAGGGACCTGCCGGGGCTCTAAGACCTACAAGGGAAAGGGGTCTTGGGGGACCTTGGAGGCTGACTGAAAGAGGCATCTTCCAGTCGCTCCCAAAGGTGCCCTCTGCAAAGGGAAACAAAGGGGTCTTTTGGGTTTAAGGGGGAACCTATTTATTGCGGTGTCTAAAAAAAATAATAAAATAAAATAAAAAAACGAAATAAAATAAATAAATAGTAAAAAACTTTAGGGGTCTAAATCTATTTTATTAGGTTATCTTTTGTGGGAATTTTAAACTAAGATTGTTTTAGGGGTTTGGAATAAAAGACTTGGGCTGGGAGCAAGACGGCAGGTCCTCGCGGCGTCCCCCGCGGCGGCAGAGGCCCCTCCCCTTGCTCCCCCTCCGGTGGGGCCCGAGGCGTCCTCTGCCAGGGATGCCCCTCTGCGCTCTGCGTTGGGCAAACGGGAACGTCTCTGCCCAGAAGGACAAAGGGACAGAAGAGACTGCGGCGCCCCGAAACGGAGGCGGAGAGTTTCGCCCCCCCCCGGGGGATTCGCCCTCTAAGCTGCAAGTAGATGTTTTGGACGGGAGAAAACGGGACGGACGATTGGATAAGAAAACAGCTGAATTGAGACACACTCTCAAAATCTGAACCCATGGACAGACCTATGAGCAGAGAGAACGGTTTCTGGGTGTGCTGCGTCTCTCACAGGGGACCCATGGCAGTTAGAATCCCCTTTCCTGTCACTGCCTTCAAGGGATAAGAGGGAGGCCATGAAGGACCCCCAGAACTACACCTGATCCTCTATAAATGGACAGGAAGGATTGGATTACCAACCCTTCCGTAGATGTAAGATAAACTTACTTATGGAGCCATAGAAATGGAAATAATGGCTATCTAAAGGCTCTAGAAGGATTGCATTACCAACCCTTCCGTAGATGTAAGATAAACTTATTTATGGAGCCATAGAAATGGAAATAATGGCTATCTAAAGGCTCTAGAAGGATTGCATTACCAACCCTTCCGTAGATATGATAAACTTACTTATGGAGCCATAGAAATGGAAATAATGGCTATCTAAAGGCTCTAGAAGGATTGCATTACCAACCCCTCCGTAGATATAAGATAAACTTACTTATGGAGCCATAGAAATGGAAATAATGGCTATCTAAAGGCTCTAGAAGGATTGCATTACCAACCCCTCCGTAGATATAAGATAAACTTACTTATGGGGCCATAGAAATGGAAATAATGGCTCCCTAAAGGCTCTAGAAGGATTGCATTACCAACCCTTCCGTAGATATAAGATAAACTTACTTATGGGGCCATAGAAATGGAAATAATTGCTATCTGAAGGCTCTAGAAGGATTGCATTACCAACCCTTCCGTAGATATAAGATAAACTTACTTATGGGGCCATAGAAATGGAAATAATGGCTCCCTAAAGGCTCTAGAAGGATTGCATTACCAACCCTTCCGTAGATATAAGATAAACTTACTTATGGGGCCATAGAAATGGAAATAATAGCTATCTAAACGCTCTAGAAGGATTGCATTACCAACCCCTCTGTAGATATAAGATAAACTTACTTATGGAGCCATAGAAATGGAAATAATGGCTATCTAAAGGCTCTAGAAGGATTGCATTACCAACCCCTCCGTAGATATAAGATAAACTTACTTATGGAGCCATAGAAATGGAAATAATGGCTATCTAAAGGCTCTAGAAGGATTGCATTACCAACCCCTCCGTAGATATAAGATAAACTTACTTATGGGGCCATAGAAATGGAAATAATTGCTATCTGAAGGCTCTAGAAGGATTGCATTACCAACCCTTCCGTAGATATAAGATAAACTTACTTATGGGGCCATAGAAATGGAAATAATGGCTCCCTAAAGGCTCTAGAAGGATTGCATTACCAACCCTTCCGTAGATATAAGATAAACTTACTTATGGGGCCATAGAAATGGAAATAATAGCTATCTAAACGCTCTAGAAGGATTGCATTACCAACCCCTCTGTAGATATAAGATAAACTTACTTATGGAGCCATAGAAATGGAAATAATGGCTATCTAAAGGCTCTAGAAGGATTGCATTACCAACCCTTCCGTAGATATGATAAACTTACTTATGGAGCCATAGAAATGGAAATAATAGCTATCTAAACGCTCTAGAAGGATTGCATTACCAACCCTTCCGTAGATGTAAGATAAACTTACTTATGGAGCCATAGAAATGGAAATAATGGCTATCTAAAGGCTCTAGAAGGATTGCATTACCAACCCCTCCGTAGATATAAGATAAACTTACTTATGGAGCCATAGAAATGGAAATAATTGCTCCCTAAAGGCTCTAGAAGGATTGCATTACCAACCCTTCCGTAGATATAAGATAAACTTACTTATGGAGCCATAGAAATGGAAATAATGGCTATCTAAAGGCTCTAGAAGGATTGCATTACCAACCCTTCCGTAGATATAAGATAAACTTACTTATGGAGCCATAGAAATGGAAATAATGGCTATCTAAAGGCTCTAGAAGGATTGCATTACCAACCCTTCCGTAGATATAAGATAAACTTCCTTCTGGAATCCATTCCCAGCCTCTTAGCTAGAGAAAATTTAAATTAAAAAGACCCACTAACTTGTGCTATGAAATCTCCAATAAAGGAGAGTCTATGCTGAATTAATCTTCGGGTAGGAGTTGTTTTGTGTGAGTGTCTGTGTGTCTGTGTCTGTGTGTCTGTGTCCTTCATGCTAGAAAGCCTTACCTTGACCGCTGTTGGCTGCAGTTTCCATCCTCCCTTTAGTACTGCTTTCTCTTATTCTCTTTTCTTCTCTCTTCCTTTCTTCTCTCTTCCTTTCTTCAAAGACCTTCAGGTTTCATTCTGCGTCAAGCACTCTGTTGGAAGAAAAACAAAGCATAAAGTAAGAAACACAAACAGATAAACTAAACAGACGTTTTTCCTTCCTTCCTTCTCCCCCCCCCCCTTTTGCCTGCCTCACAAAGCTATAAGCATACTTCTTACATATGTTATCTAAATAAACCAGATATATTATTGTCTAAATTAGTATAATGAAACTGTATATCTGAGGCTGAGAGATTGTGACTTGCCCAAGGTCCCCCAGCGGGTTTCATGGTAGCCCTCTCCAAAAAATCCACAAATACACACAAAAACCACAACAGGCCTCCAAAGTCCTGAACTGTAGCTCTAACTACGCAGCAGCATAGTTTTGTCAGACTTCTTTGCGAGAGTGAGCTCTGGTGCCTCACAAAACTACAAATCCTAGGAATCCCAGAGCATTGTCCCACGACTGTTTATAAATATGCCTGTATATATATATATATATATATATCTTTATATATTTGTGTGTGTGTGTATATATATATATACATGTTAATATACATGTGTGTATATATATATATATGCCAATATATATGTGCGTATGTTTATATATACGTGTGTTTATATATGTATGTGTATGTATATATATATATATATATCTAAATGTGTGTGTATATATATAAATATTAACATATATATATATGTGTGTGTGTGTGTGTGTGTGTATATATATATACACATACACACACACACACACACACATGTTTAAATATGGCCTTTTATCCCCCAAAGGAAGCCTCCCTGTCTCTGAGGAGATTGTCAAGGGCTCTGGAAAAAAGGCGGGAAAATGCCTCCTGTCCTATTTTACCTCAGAAAATAACTCTAGTATAAGTTGTGAGGTAAAAAACAAGGACTGTGACACTAATGGTGGCTGTTCCCAAAGCACCTTTCTTCCCGTCCCTGGCAGCAAACAGCAAATGGCAATGTATATAAGCCTTATTATTCTCACAAATGACACAAGAACCAGAGAGTGAAAAGCCACCCCTTGGAAGGAAGCCCTTTGAGGGCCCCCAAAAGTCTCTCTTGAGACCCAAACAGATTCTACACTGAGGAAAAAATAAGGCAGTTTGAAACCGCTTTAAATGTTTGGGCTCCATGCCTTGGAATCCTGGAATTTGTAGTTTTCTCAGATTATATTTGGGCTTCTTTGCCAGAGACAGCTCTGGAGCCTCAGAAAACTACAAATCCAAGAACTCCCACAGTGTTGCGCCATAACTGTTCCTTCCTCCTTCCAAGACCCCCATTTTCTCTCACCCTCAGGCCCCCACAAAATAAAAGATTAAAAACAACATAAATGTGTATATATATATATATATGTGTGTGTGTGTGTGTGTGTGCGTGCGGGTACATTTATGTTAATATATATGTGTGTATATATATATGTGTTTATGTGTGTCTATACAATATATATATATATATATTAAGACATAATGTTTGTGTATATGTTAATATATGTGTATGTGTGTATACATATATGTTAATGTATAGATATATGTGTGTATATATATGTTTATAAATGTGTGTGTATATATATATAAATATGTTAATTATAATTTGTGTGTGTGTATATATATATATAATGTAAATATATATGTATTTTTATAAATATATATATTTCTAAATGTGTGTGTGTATATATAAATATTAACATACAGTATGTATATGTGTGTGTTTGTATGTGTGTGTGTATACACATATACATACACACACACACACACACACGTTTAAATATCCTTTTATCCCCCTTATGAGAAGCCTCCCTGTCTCTGAGGAGATTGTCAAGGGCTCTGGAAAAAAGGAGGGAAAATGGTTCCTGTCCAATTTTACCTCAGAAAAATCGCTCTTTAGTACAAATTGTGAGGTAAAAAACAAAGACTGTGATAATAATGGTGGCTTTTCAAAAAACACATCCCTGGCAGTAAACAGAGAATAGCAATGGACTCTAAGTCCTGCTCTCACAAATAAAGAAATATTTACCACAAACTAAATGGCCCTGTGAGGGGAGCCAAAAGTCACAACTGAGACCCAGAGTACATCTACACTGCGAGAAGAATAATGCACTTTCACTCCGCTTTAACTGCCCTGGCTGCATGCCATGGAATCCTGGGATTTGTAGTTTTGCCAGATTATATTTTGGCCTTCTTTGCCATGGAGAGCTCTGGTACCTCAAAAAACCGCAAATCCCAGAACTCCAGAGAATTGTGCCATGGCAGCTGTTCCCTCCCTCCCTCCAAGACCCCTGTTCTCTCCCACCCTCAGGCCTAAAATGAAATATTAAAACAAGACAGATAGATATGTGGCCTTTTTCCCCTCAGGAGAAGCCTCCCTGTCTCTGAGGAGATGGTCAAGGGCTCTGGGGAAAAGGCGGGAAAATGCCTCCTGTCCAATTTTACCTCAGAAAATAGCTCTTTAGTACAGATTGTGAGGTAAAAAACAAGGACTGTGACACTAATGGTGGCTGTTCCCAAAGCACCTTTCTTCCCGTCCCTGGCAGCAAACAAGAACCAGAGAGTGAAAACTAGCCACCCCTTGGAAGGAAGCCCTGTGAGGGCCCCCAAAAGTCTCTCTTGAGACCCAAACAGATTCTACACTGAGGAAAAAAATAAGGCAGTTTGACACCGCTTTAACTTCTCTGGCTGCATGCCCTGGAATCCTGGGATATGTAGTTTTGTCAGATTATATTCGGCCCTCTTTGCCATAAACAGCTCTGGCGCCTGACAAAACTACAAATCCCAGGACTCCAGGGCATTGTGCCATGACCTAAAGACCCCCGTTCTCTCTCACCCTCAGGCCTACAAAATACAACGTTGAAAGATATATATAAATATATATATATAATATTATATATACATATATGTTATATAACAAAAACATATTATGAAATAAAATATGATATAATAACATTATAAGAAATGAAAGAACCATATTGAATAAATAAATAAATAAATTACAATAGGTATGTATATATAATAAAATATGTAATTAATATAATAAGGTATTATAATAAAGTATTATATACTATTATTAAAAATAACATTTAACATAAATAAAATATAGAATACATATAATATGCATATATTATAAAAATAGTAAATATTGTAAAATACAATAAAATATAATGAAATATTCAAAAATATAATAAATTTGTAATAAAACATAAAATAAATGAATAAATTATACAATACGTATGTATGTGTGTGTGTAAATATATATATATAATAATATATACTACTATATTTAATATAATAATATATAATAATATAACACTATATTATATATATATATATATATGAACATGTAGTAAAAATAAATAAAAATGTAGAATAGTACTACTACTAATAATAATAATAATACTAATAATAAGTGTGTTTTAGCTTTAAATTTTGAACGTGGCCTTTCCTGGCCCTGAGGAGAAGCCTTCTTCCTGCCCCTTTTCCCCACCCTCCGCCGGCGGTTCTTCCAGGCGCCCCCGTCCCTCTGCGCGGCTTCCAAGCGACACTGACAGCCGGAGGACAGAGTCAGGGCTTCTTCTTCTTCTTTTCCCTCAGAGTCAGGAGGACTCCGGCCTTTTTAGCACTGCCCCGCCCCCTTTCTGCGCTCGCGGCTCCCATTGGCTGCGCCGGGTGCACGTCACGCGGTAACAGCCACTCAGGACAAAGGGCGCGAAAGTTCTGCCGCCTTCTGTCTGTCTCCAAAACAAACTCGTTTTTTTCCTCACAAGAACCAACTGCGCCTGCGCCATTTTCTCCCGCCTTTTCTTCCCCTGCCCCGCCCCTCGTTCGCCATTGGCCGCCCTTCCTGCCTGTCAAGAAGACAGCCGCCAAACAGCCCCCTCACAAAATGGCTGCCCTTTGGCTTCCCGGGGCCTCCCAGAGGGCCGCAGCCAGCGTTCCCAATACAGTAGTCCCTCGACGATGGCACCCGTCGCTGGGCCAGGTCCAACTGAGGACCAGAACAACGAGGCCAAGGCCCTCCTCGCAGAGCATTTCCCTCACATTCCCATCCCATCCCTCATCGACCCACTCCTGGCTCCGCTGGGGGCTGATGGGACTTGTAGTCCGGCAAAAAAAAAGTTGTGTCTATTCCTTTTAAATTTTCCTTTGGTTTCTTCTGAATCCTTCTCAGACAGAAACCCTTTAAATTATAATTATAAAATGAAATGGGGATTTTTTTAAAGAAATAAAAATGAAATAAGATATAAAATAAAAACCCAGCTTTGACCCTGACACCTTTCCTGATCCTGAATCATTTAATTTTATATTACCTGTCGATTAATATTAAATTTAAATTTATTTTTGGTTTGAATTATTTTACTTACATTATTTACTATTTTTAATTTGGTTTATATCCTACTTAATTTTCCCTTTTAAAATATTTTAATTTTTAGATATTTTATATTTACATAATAATTATATTATATTATAATAGATATTTTATTTTATATCAGTCTTTAAATTATAATTATAAAATAAAATGAAAAAATGAAAAAAATAATTTAAAAAAAAATAAAAATGCAATAAGCCAATATATATCTAATATATATTTGTCTTCTGTCATTTTTATTTCATTTTATTTTATAATTATAAGTTAATTTATATTTACTTTATAAAATACAAATTAAATAATTTCGCTTTAAAATACCGGAGACAATCGACACAGGGACGCCTGAGGCACTTCGGCCGCCTTCCTTCCTTCCCTTTCGCCTCCCATTGAAAAAAGCGGCTTTGATTTCCTTCAACGTTGTCATGCCTCAGTTGAGCCACCGGAGGGCGCACGGGAGGCCTCGCCCCTCTCCTGGCCCTTTAATTCCAATGGACGCAACGTCATCCTGAATCAGGATGTGTGGAAAGGCTAGACCGTCACCATGGAAACAGTCTACGAAACCCAACCTAGAGGGCCAGCTGCTGATTGGCGGAAGGCTTATGAGAGCGATTGGCTAGAGCGTTGCCATGGAGAAAGGGAAGACTGCGCCTGCGCGGAAGTCGGTGCGAAGCTACGCAGGCACTTCCGGCCACGCCTTTCCGAGTCCGGAAGAAGAGGATGGACTCCCGGCACAAGAGCGCCTGCGCGGAAGACGGGGCGGGGGGGAGGTAGTCACTTCCGGCCACGCCTTTCCGAGTCCGGAAGAACAGGATGGACTCTGGGCCCAAGCGCGCCTGCGCGGAAGACGGGGCTGGAGGAGGTAGTCACTTCCGGCCACGCCTTTCCGAGTCCGGAAGAACAGGATGGACTCTGGGCCAATCCCCTCAGGAATCGGCAGCCAATGAGAGCGCAGGAAAGGGAAATAGGCCACACCGATTGGAACCACAGGGAGGCGCCCGAGAGCAAAAATTAAAGTTTTTTCTTAGTGACGTCACAGTCGGGCGAGAATGCAAGGGGGCCTGGAGAAGCGCCCCGCGCCTTCGCCAACGGTGGCGCAGAAGGAAGGCCGACTGGACGGAGAGCCCGCAGCAGCGCTCTGAGTTGCCAGTTCGAGCCCCGCTTCCCCTTTGGCAAAAACGCTCCTTAGAAAAGAGGAATTATTTGAATTTTTAAATTTGATTTTATACTTTATGATTTTCTAAATTCTTTGTTTCATTTTATTCTGTTTTCCTTTCATTTTTATTTTCTGTTTTAGGCCAGTGGCGGCTGTAGTGTGCAAAGGCATCCACACGAGGGCGCCATACACCGAGAGGCTCGAAGTGGTTCTGAGGCGCGAAGCTCCGGAGGCTGCAGCGGAGGCTCCGAGGGGCCACAGGAGGGCGCCCGGGGCCCCCGGACAACTGTCCGCCCGCGCCTCCCCCCCAAAGAGGTAGACCGGGGTCTCTGGGAAACTACTTCCGTCTCCTCCCCTTCCCCCCCCCCCCTCCCAAATAGGTAGACTGGAGTCTCCGGAAAACTGTGGGCCTGCAGCTCCCCCCAAATACATAGATCGGGGCCTCCGAAAAACTGTCGGCCCACTTCCCCCCCCCCGCCCCCGCCCCCCAACAGGTAGACCGGGACGTGTGAAAAACTGTCTGCCTGCGTCTTCCCCCAAATATGGAATTATCTTCTAGATATCCACAGACTCTCTGTTTAATAATCTGTTCCAGAATCTTTCCAGGAATTGATGTCAGACTAACTGGACGATAATTGTTGGGATCCTCTTTTTTCCCCTTTTTGAAGATGGGGACAACGTTTGCCCTCCTCCAGTCTGCTGGGACTTCTCCTGTTCTCCAGGAGATTATTCTCAAAGATTATTGCCAATGGCTCCCATATTACAATTGCCAGTTCTTTTAATACTCTAGGATGTAGTTCATCTGGTCCTGGAGACTTATATTCATTTAGGTTAACCAGGTATTCCTGTACTACCTCTTTACTTATTCTGTGCTGAAATTCCTCTATTCTGTCTTCTGCTCCATTATCCTTAGGTTGAGCACCTTTTGCCTTTTCTGAGAAGACTGAAGCAAAGAAGGGGTTGAGTAATTCTCTGTCCCCTGTGAGCATTTTGCCATCTTCTGCACGCAGTGGCCCTACCGTTTCCTTCTTCTTCCTTTTGCTTCGGACATACCCAAAAAAGCCTGAGTTCATTCAGCGCTTTAGCTTTTCTGACTTTATCCCTACGCGTGCTGGCTATTTGTTTGAATTCCTCTTTAGTGATTTCCCATTTTTTATATGGATTTTTGCTAGGAATAAGTGGGAGGGTAAGGAAATTAGATTATAAAGAAGGTGGGAAAGGAAAGCAAAGGAGGGCTGTGAGAAACTGGGATTTCAAAAAGGCGTGCTACCATTTTCTTCACTACAAAACTCAGAACAGGGATGCCGAGCAGAGCAGATCAAAAGTAAAAAAACATGGATTAAATTTGTCATCTTTATTCTGATAAGGCTTTTGGTGTTGTAACATAATATAGCCTTAAACAACTGTTTAAAATTAATGCAATTTTTAAAAATGTCCCTATGTCAACATGAATGCAATTTACTTGGATTATTTAACTGATTAATGATTGATTTAATGTGTTAATCCCTTCCCAATAATTTACTCACCTCTACTGTCATACTCCCACCCTGACTCCCACATATTGGGCGCATGGTAATCCTTACCAAAACATGTTATCTAGGCTCCTTATAAGCAAGGACTATGTGGAGAACTTCTGCCATCAGAGCTGGGGGTCAAACATGGTCTGGCTCTTAAATGAAGAGCAGAATTCATAGCCCTTCTCAGAGTATGGGAGAACATGGCAATTATTTTAACATGAAGTGGGAACAGAAGGCAGCCTAAGAAGAAGAAAGGGGCCAGGGATGGTAAACAGGCAGGAGGCAGGGGACAGTTGGAAACGTCAAGACCGGAGGGCCAAGAAGGGCAGAGCTGCCAGGAGAGAGAGGGCCAGGCCGTCTTGGCCGGGGGCTCTCGGGGCTCCACTGCACAGGTTGGTCTTCACCTCAAGGTTCTGGCTGGCCGCAAAAAGGGCGACGGCTCCCATGTCGCAGACGTTCTTTGTGGCACATCCTGTGAAGGCGACCTGCTCCTCCTTAAATTCCTCTGTGGAAAGGGGGGGGGGGGTTGGTTAACTGACATGAAATAAATCTCCTTGACACAAGGGAGGGCAAAGCCTTTGCCACAGACTCTCACAGAGTTGGAGCCAGAGGCTGTGCAGGCTCTTTTGGGGCAATCTGTTTCTCTGTCAGGTGGATTCAGGAAGGCTTCCTGAATGTGGCTAAAGAGGAGGATAGTGGCAGACCGTGCTGTGACTCTTCCATCAGCAAACTGGCCTCTCTGTCGTCTTGCAGCCCAGGGACGTGAAACATGTGGCCCTGCGGGTGCTGTTGGTCTGCCACTACCATGATCTCTCACCTCTGCTAATGGAAGTTGAAGTCAGAAAAAACAGGGATGGCGGCAATGTGGTTGCCAGAATAGATGTAGCCTATCGTCCCCATCTCCCTTACCTGTCTTTGCGGTGGTGGCAAAGTGGATGCAGTGTGTCAGGAGCCCGGTGCAGGCAACATGTGTGTGATTCAGACACAAATCCGTACCCCGAGCAAAGCATGAGTTGCAATAAACACCATTGGGCTTCTGAGAGACCTTTTGTACTGCAGACGGAGAAAACAAAAGAGGAGGAATTTACTTCTTGTTGCAGTGAACCGTCTCATTCTCACATCACACTGTTATATAGGAAACCCCATGGCTTTCCACTTCACAAATCATAGAATCATAGAAATTTAGAGTTGGAAGAGACCACAAGGGCCATCCAGTCCAACCCCCTGCCGTGCAGGAACTCCCAATCAAAGCATCTCCGACAGATGGCCATCCAGCCCCTGCTTAAAAAGGAAGGAGACTCCACTACACTCCGAGGGAGTGTGTTCCACCGTCAAACAGCCCTTACTCTCAGGAAGTTCCTCCTAATGTTGAGGTGGAATCTTTTCCTGCAGTTTGCATCCATTGTTCCGAGTCCTGTTCTCTGGAGCAGCAGAAAACAAGCTTGCTCCCTCCTCAATATCATATCACCTCTTAACATTCTCTTCTCCAGGCTATACATCCCCAGTTCCCTAAGGCGTTCTTCATAGGGCAAGGTTTCGAGACCCTTCACCATTTTAGTTGCCCTCCTTTGGACACGCTCCAGTTTCTCCACATCCTTTTTGAATTGTGGTGCTGAGAACTGAACACAGTATTCCAGGTGGGGCCTGACCAAAGCAGAATAGAGTGGCACTATTACTTCCCTTGATCTAGACACTATATTTCTATTGATGCAACCTAAAATTGCATTGGCCTTTTTAGCTGCTGCATCACACTGTTGACTCATGTTCAACTTGTGGTCTACTTGGACTCCTAGATCCCTTTCACATGTGGTCCCATTCAGCCAGGTGTTCCCCCAACCTATATCTGTGCATTTCATTTTTCCGCCCTACGTGTAGGACCTTACATTTCTCTCTGTTAAATTTCATTTTGTTAGCTTTGGGCCAGCTTTCTAGTCAATTCAGGTCATTTTGCATCTCAGGAAGTAGGCCCAGGTCTTTGGAAGCTCATCCTACCAGAGTCTCTCTTTTATTTAGTCTCAAAGGTGCTGCTCTGGTCACCATCCTTGCCTTTCATATGAATGACACAAATGTCTATGTGAGACAAAACTGAACACAGGCACAAAACACCAGCAGTCAAGCCCTTCGCTTCCTATCCCTGTGGCAGACCGCCTCCGATTGAGCTCCTCTTGCCCAGCCCAGCTGTATTTCCTCTGCCACAGAACACCGGTGAAGTGAGGCCAGATATATTCTTCAAACAGACAAAGATAAGCACATCCATACTGGACACAATGGGATTCACAGATGTTCCCAGTATGGAGCAAGAGTGGGGAACTTCTGTTCCTCTGGATGTTGGCTCACCCCCTCCAAACAGGCTGCCTAGAGGTCAAGGGTGGTAGGATTTGTGTTTCAAGAGCCCCTCCCCCAATATTGAAGGGCACAGGATTTACCACTCCTTGCTCTATACTGTTATTCCCACAGTGACCCCCATCCAGCCCTCCAGTGAAGCCCAAAACGCCTCCTTTTCCACAGGATGACTCCAATACCCTACCAATGACTTTCTGGGTGTTGCAGCGGTCAAAACGGCAGCAACTGGAATTCCAGAACATGCGGAAATTGCCAGCCAGCAGCCCATAGAACTGATTGCAGAGGCGGTCATCTGAATTGCACTTCTTCTCGTAAGTTGGATTTTCTGTTTCATGGGTCCCTGGGAATGGAACAGACCATTAGACAGATCTGAGAGAGTTGTCCTGGGCCTTCCTTGGGACGTAGCAGCAGTTGGGGAGCTTGGGCCGTGAGCAGGCATTGCTGCACATGTTTTTTAATCACATAGCCTCGACCCACCTTGCGGGCTCCAGCAAAGGATGTGGAGCTGGAAGGATTACCACTGTTCAAGGGAAAGCACTCTGCGTATGAACTGCAGCATTATGTTTGCTGAAATAAATTCTGTTGACTCTTTGTAAATTCTAGGTGGAGAATAAAGGAACTCATGGTTCTACCTGTATTTCGAGACATTCAGTTCTTTGCAGACAAAGAATCAGGATTGCTTTCTGTCCCAGAGGGAGGTGACGATTTCCTTCCTCCAGCAGGACTCTGACTGTGACAGACTGGCCACGCAGTCCCTGCTAGCCGTGGCTGCCTGGCACTGGCACTGGCACCTTCTTCGCTCCAACCCTAACCCCTTCAGAATGCCCCCTTGGGTCTGCTTATGTCCCACAGTCACAGCGCTTTTACCTGAGTCCTCCTTGCGGGCAATGGTGATGCAGCTGTTGACTGAGGAGGAGCAGGCTTCCTCTGCGGTGCTACAGTTGTAGCCTGTTGCACTGGTGCAGTTATAGCAGAAGATGGCCTCACCTGTGGAGGGATGGTGGAGAGAAAGAGGAGCCTCTGAGGGGCAGGCGGCCACAGTGCCCTTCCTCTTCCGCCAAGGACTGCAGCCGGGAGGGGACCTGCCTTCCTCCCTCTCAGAGCTCAGGCAGCCATGCCATCCTTCCAGACCTCTGGAGGAACTCTGTGAGATCCAGAAGGAGGCCTCTCTCTCTCGGTGCCTGGCTGCAGCCGCACACCTGCTGCGCTTTGCCTGCCTCCCCGTTCCTTCCTTGCAAGACTGCTGCTCCTGCGGTGAGATGCAGCGTTAGGGAGCTTGGTGACATCCAAAGAGAAGAGTTTGGGGTTTCCTTCTTTGCAGCTTTTTGAACAGAGACAAGGAGGCCATCTCTCAGGCATGCTTTGACTGTCTGTTCCTACATGGCAACCAGGGGATGGATGGTCTCTTCCTATTGTGCACATCCTTCCACTCCTCTGGCCTTGCTCCCTTTGGATCCAGCACAGCCCTGAGCCAGGCAACCATCATCACGCAGTTCGCTGCTAACTGGATGCGTGCCTGACACTGCATGCAGGCTTAGGAAAGCTACTTCTGGACTGCAGTTCCCAGAATCCCACAACCAATGTGCTGGGTGAGGGATTCCAGGAGTTGTAGTCCCACAAAGCCAAATTTCCAACCTCCACTGAAAACAAGGAAGAGTGTTGTAGTGCTTTGGAGGATGCATATGGGAGTCTGGTGCATTTCATGGTATTTTGCAAACACACAAGTCGGTTCCCTGCAGCCTCTGTCCTCATGAAGTTCCCAGCTGAAGGAAACAATTCACTTAAGCTGGGCCTAGACCAGATTTGTCACCTTTAATCAGCCACAGGTGGTTGGTTCCCCACCACCACCGCCCTGTTTTCTGCTTTGTTGCTTTGGTTCTTCCCCACGACCCACCCAGAAGGAAGAGGGGTCACATTGCCGCTCTTGATTGGTTGCCAGAGTATGGCTGTTCTTCTTTTTAACCAAAGCAGAGACACACCCTGGAAAGGCTGTGGCCCTCTGAGCCAACCCTTGGTTTTCAGGTGGAAGCTGCTGCCTCTACTGCTCAGCAGCCAACACACCCAGCATCCCCCAGGAGCACAGGGCACCCCCACTGAACTACTTTGGAAGACCCCTGGCCCAGAGGCCAAAGGCAGCATCACAGCCTCTATTGCTGGTTGGGGGGGGAGAGGGGTACAAAATAACAGAGGCGCACGTGGTATTTTCCCAGAGTGTCATTGTTTCTGTGCCATTCTCTGCAACCCTCACTGGCAGCCTTAAGGGATTGATAGGGTCAGCTCTTCCTCTGGACCTGAGAGAGTCTCACCTGGGCAGGTAGGCTGGGAGGGAATGTTTCCAGCTCAGTGGAAAAGTCCATGGAGCCAGAGGCGCAGACAGAGGCCGCCTTCATGCCTGGGCAGATAGAAATCTTATCAGCCTCGTCCATCCCTGAAGAGTTTCAAGGGGGAGAGGAGCAGCTCAGTGTGCCTGAAAGATCACCTGCCTGCACCTGCCTCCAACTCACAGGTAAAGCAGAGCTGGGTCTAGTCTCATGCCAGAGGAGCCATAATTGGTGAGTGAGCCAAGACAGCCCTGGACGGGAAGGGAGCAGGGCTGCCATGAGGAACGAAGGCCCCATTTGCTCCCACAAAAAAGCTTTTATGTGGACCCCCTCCCCGTACCTCCTGTTGACGTCACTATGGTTCTCCATTTGAAACCAGCTCAAGTCTAATGCCCTCCAGAAGTTTTTGGCTGCCGCTCTCGTACGCCCAGTTATCATAGCCAGTGGTCAGGAAAGGCGAGGAAGTGTAGTCTATTTGATGGGCATTGTGTGGGGCAGGCTCCTTTAAAGTCTTGCCCCACAGCCCACTACCAATACTAGAAGGGAGAAAACTGCTCGATCAGCCGGAGCTTGGTCACCTCCCTGAGAGAGGATGCCTCTTGACCTCGTACTCTGCCACTTTCTATAAACAACTGGCCTCCTCTGCTCCTTATCTATTTCATTTATTAGTGATGCTGGTTAGTTGCACCCTGCCCCACTTTATCTTCCTAATGCCCCTGTGAGGTAGGTCAGGCTGGCTGGGTCTAAGCCACCTACAGGCTCTTATGAGAATCAGAACCCAGGTCCTGCAAAGCCCTAGCTGTCCCACCTACTCCCAGGAGTGAACCAAGGGAGCTGAGGGACCTGCTGCTTCATGGCTTCTATTGCCCTCAGCTGGAGGCCAGGCCTTGCGCAAGGACCTCTGCCCTTTGAGCAGCCTCTGGGCCTGGGGCTGCGGAGCAAGTGGCCCTTGAACAATAAAGGCTCAGCTGAGTGCAATGAGAACAGCCATGTGTTCATTTCTGCATGTTGTGCTGGTTAGTGAGAGACCTAAGAAAAAAATGCCAGATGGGGCTGGGACCAGGATTGTCAGCTCCATCAGCTGCTTCCTCTCCTGAAAGTGCCTCGCTTATTTATTTTAAATAAGTTCACACAACAAAAGAGCTACAGATTATTGCACACCTATGCCTAAAAAGTCAAAATCCAATTTAATGTCTCAGCAAGAGGGAGACATGTGTGGGTATTTGATGGGTTCAGTGGGAACAGTGATGGGGCCAACTTTCAGAGTTCCTGAATTCAGAGCACTATGAAGGATTCCCAGTTAGATTACACTCGTATCATTTCACCTATTGCGCAGAGCAGCCATTTTGCAAACACATTTGTTACATCGCAGTTTAGACGTCTACAGTGACCTCTTCCGTCCCCCATTTTGTAGTTCATAGAAGTGGATCACAATCGCCACTTCAGGCACAAGTCCGGCATAAAAGGATGGTGGGGACGGGGAGGGTCTGGGTAAGGTGTGGCCCACAGATTTTTCCCAATTGTGAATGCAGCCTTCCTCAGCTAGAGGAAACCAGCCTGGCTTAATCCTGTGCCAACAATCTCCAATAGAGAAAGTTTTTGTTCATTTCCCAGTGAGAGCTGATCATGAAACACTTTCTCGTCCAATTGATCCAGTTGCTACTCCATAGGAAGCTTCCCATGCCCGCAGCAAAACTTGGCAAAGCTATAGCTACAAACCAGGTTCAGCACAAAGGTTGGAGCTGGGTGCAAGGAAACTTCTCCAGACCCCACTACTCAGGAAGAGCAAAGCCTGTGGCCCTTGGGAGCAGCTGCCAGGAGGACCCAGGCCAAGAGAAGGGGAGAGGAGACTAGAGGAAGACTCACCTGGTGCCAGGAGGAGCAGCAGCAGGAGCTGGAGGCCAAGGGCCCGGGGAGGGAGACCCATGGCAGCGGCTCTGAAGGAAAGGGAGCAGCAGCTGGACTGGGAACGAAGAAGGGACACCTGGAGCCGCAGAGCCCCCTCCCTCCCCCGAGGAGGAGTTCCTGGAGCCGCCCTTCAGCCTCCTCCTCCTCGGTCTCTCTTTTGCCCCGGGGAAAGGCAGACCCAGCACCTGCTGCTGCCAGGAGGCCATGCCAGGGCCAGGGGTCATGCCAACCCCACACCTGGGGAACCTTAGGGCAACACGCTTATTAAAAATGGCACATTGCTTTACTGGTTGATATGCAATTTTAACTTTTTATTGTGTTAACAACAATAAAGAATCTCTCTCTCTCTCAACACCTCTTATTAATTAAAACAATTAGCCACAAATTAGTAACTCTAAATATCTGTCTGCTTTTAAAAATTGACACTGAAGAATGTATCTGGAGATCTGGGATTGTTGGGTTTTGACAAAGGGGTGGGTTCCCTCTCCCTCCCTCCTTTGGGGGGGGCGCTTCTTTGTGGTCTCTGCGAAGCACAAAAATGGGTTATTCTGTGCCTGTGCAGCAATCTCAGATCCTACTGGAATTGCTAGGGAAGACTTTTTGGCGGTTCCTTTTGTCCACCACGTGATCGTCTACCAGGAGAAGAAAACGAGCTCGCAGATGCATTGAGCCAACCCCAGAGTCTTGCCACAAGTGGCAGCTCCACCCTCATGTTGCCCTCGAGTCTAACCCATTTGTGTGCTTCGCAGACCACGGAGGTTACCCATCCTCCCCTCTCTTGTGTCCTGCCCTCCTTGTCTGCTTTATGGTGGACATTTTTAGAGCTGAGAAAGGGCAGGTAGACACCAAGCGCATGTAGGGAGTGGGCAGGGCTACCGCCAAAACATCTTCCCTAGTGATTCCAGTAGGATCCGAGATTGCTGCGCAGGTGCAGAATAACCCATTTGTGTGGATTCACAGACGACCTCTCGAAGAACTACAGTTACAGGTAAGCAACCTGTCCTTCCCTCCTGGTCGGCCTTGCTTCTCTCTCAGTCTCATTTCCAAGAAGAGGTAATTTTCCTGCCCCTCCTGGGAATGCAAGGGAAGGGAAGGGAAGGGAAGGGAAGGGGGCATTTGGAAGCTCTTCTCCGTCTCTCTCGCTGTCTCTCTCTTTCTCAGAAGTGAGCACCTGCAGGATCTCCCTCCCACACAGACACACACAGACATAGGGGACCCAGCTTTCTTAGGGGTTCCTTTTCCAAGTGTAGGGAACCCTTTCTGTGGACTATTAATTCTCCTTAAAGAAACAAAACAACACTTTTTTTCTTTTTACAAAGAAATCATTTGTAAAAAGAAAATAAGTATTGTTGTTTTGCTTCTTTAACCTTACCAGAACATAATGTTTATTGCCAAAAGCCCAGATACAGTGGGACAGGATACTGCTCTTCATAATAAACAGCTTGTTCTTGTGTGCCTTCAAGTTATTTCCCAATTATGGCAATCCTAAGGGTTTTCCTGACAAGAGTTGCTCAGAGGACATTTGCCACGGCCTTCTTACAAGGCGGAGAGGCGTGACTTCCCCAGGGTCACCCAGTGGACACCCTGCTGCCCCACACCAGACGCAGAACCATAAAGAGAGGGAGGGAGGGAGGGAGGGAGGTGGTCCCTGGGCGCAAGGCGGTCTTAGGGTCACTGTCATCGCCCAGGGCCAGCCTCACCACCTTCGCTGCCCTTCCATTCAGGCCGGCCTGGCTTCTTCCCGCAGGAGCTTCCAGGCAAGGGAGGGAGGAACTCAGGCCCAGAAGCCAGCTGCAGAGCAGCTGAGTCGCCCTGGCTGGGGGCAGAACGGGAGCCACAGCCAGGGCTCACTGCCCTCACCGCTGGGCCAGGACCGAGGAGGCAAAGGCTGAGGCCGAGGCCAAGGCGGCCGGGAGGAGTAGCACAGCGGCCGGACTCCGTCCGCCAGCTTTCCCGACCCCGCCGTTGCAGAAAGAAACTGAGCAGCAGCGGGTGGAGGCCTCACGTCCCAGGCCCAGCAGCCGTGGCGTCTCGCGGCAGAGCTTTTCCAGGCTGCAGCCACGCAGCAGGGTCCGGCCTCCTTCTGTAAAGAAAAGCGAAACTCATCGGTTCTCCCTCCGCAAACTGCTCCTGCACTTCCCTTGCAGATAACTCCTTCCACCTTCTTGGTCCTGGCTGGGCCAGAAGCTCTCCTCGGAAGTGGAGGGCCCTCCCTGGACCCGTCCCCCCACAACCAAGGGACAGGTGGATGGACGAGGCCCAGGAGGGGAGGGCTCCGTTGCTCACCAGTGACATTAACACAGACGTGCTGCTCTCCACGGCACCGGACTACCGTGCCGTTCCCGGGGCCACACTCGCCCTGCCCGGAATCACAGCAGCTGGCGCAGAAGAGGCCATTCTCAGGCTCCCGCTCAGTCCCTGCAGAGGAGGAGGAGGAGGAGACCGGCTCAGGAGGAGAGCCCTTCCTTCCCAGAGTCAGCAGGGGGCTCCCCCCCATTTTCACGCTTGAGTCTGGAATGGGTGAATCGCAGCAAGCTGGCCATTTTGCAAAGGGCAGCTCCAGGAGCCAGTCGCAGGACGGGGATTTGAGGACGGGAAATGGGGGTCAGCAATTGCAAGGAGGGGCTACCTAGCTGGGTGAAGTGCCTGCAGAGGCTCCCCTTCAGGAGACCTCCCGGGTGGCCGTCGTTGCAGAGTGGCGCAGAGCAGCAACGGATCTCCAGCCTCCCCGGGAGCTGTGGCAAGAGGTACTGCCGGCGGCAGAGGGTCTCCAGGGCGCAAGCTCGGTAGGTCATCTTCCAGGGCCCATCAGTCACTGGGGGCCAGAACAAGAGAGAGGAGGCTGGGGATCAGAGGCCGCAGGCAGAGGAAAATGCCCAGCCCGCTGCAGCCCCCCAAAGCCTGAGACTTCCCAGCCAACTGAGAGACCTCCCTGGGAGGGGCAGCAGGGGCCACCACAGAGAAGCCCCCGTTCCCCCGCCCCCCCTATCTTTCGACCCCTCCGTTCAGCCCCATCCGGCAGTCCAGCAGCCAAGGGCAACAGCTGCTGCAATTCAAGAACCAGCTCTCCGGGCCAGAAGGGTCCTGTCCTTGGGCCTCCCATCTGCCTACCTGCCCGCCCACTGCCCCCCTTCCCCTGGGCTTTTTGGGTACCCCTTCATGGCCCCTTCCCGCCACCAGCACTGGCCTTCAGGGCCATTTCACAGGAACTGGTAGGAGGGGAAGGCAGCCCTCCCTGGGCGGGATCCCTCTCACGGGAGCTTTCATCCAGTTTACCAGTGAAATCCATGCACTGGTCCATGTCTCCCAAGCACCGGGTGCGTGTGGCGTTCCCTGGGGCGCAGTCGCCCGTCTCGCGGTCGAAGCAGCTATAGCACTCCATGCCGTTAGGGGCTGGCTGGGCAGTGCTGGCGAAAGCAGCTGGGGAGCAGAGAAGTGGCAGAGTCAGGGACCAGCATTCCCAGACCCTCTCTCGCCCCCCCCCCTGACTCTGCTCCCTGCCCCACTGTCTTCCTTGACTATCTGGGCAGTCCCCAGGGATCGAGGCCAGCATCTTTCCTGCTCGGCTCTCCGTCCACGACGCCCCCAGAACCCCCCGCCAAGGCCTGCTTCTGCGTCTGGCGTTTCCCTCCCTCCCTCACCCCCCTGCGATCCCAACTGACTGACTGACTGACCGCCTGGAATGCGGGCGTTGCAGAGGTCCCGGTCGCAGCGGAAGGTGGTGTGGACCTCCCGGTCATCCTCTGATGAGAGCTCAGCCGTCCAGTTGGAGACACCCTCCGCCGAGCAGCCCTTCATCACGTACTCAGCAATCTCCAGGTCTGGGGGGTTGGGGGCCCTGGTCAGCTCTTCAGGAGGGTTCCGTGGTCCCCCTGCGGCCAAGCCGCCACCCTGCCCCATGCCCAAGAGTCACCCGAGAGGCTTTCTGCCTTCTGGGAGGCTCAGGGCAGTGGAGGAGGGAGAGATGGAGGGGCCCTTAAGCCTCCCTGCCGCTCAGCTCACCTGGCAGCATGAAAACTCCTCCAGTGCCATTGCTGGGATCTGGAAGAAACAGGGAGCCGCATGGTCAGAACCGGCTGCAGAGGGCAGAGGGCAAATGGCAGGACTCAGGCAGGGAGGGATGCCCTTACAGAAAAGCTTGATGCTGGACGAGAAGCAGGAGCGATCCCGAGGCGCGCAGAGCTGCTCCGTGTGGATGCACTCGCGGAACATCCCCACACACTGATAGCACCGCAGGCCACTCCCTGGAGAGACAGACAGGCAAATTGGTGGGGTCAATGAGGATACATGTGGGGGTCGTGGACGTGCCAAGGGGCAATGGGCTGGATTAAGGCCCCCCAGAAGGAGTGCACTGATGGCCAGCATCGCTCTCAGAAGAGGTATCCTTCCTGCCCCCCCAACGTTATTTTGGCCAGAGGGCAACGGCCCCTCCGCCTCTCGCTCCCTCCATTGCCCTCGCTTGTGGGACTGGAAGGACCACCTCTGGCGAAGCCTTCCTCTCTCCCCCCCCCCCATTCCCTTCCCTGTGTGAGGAGCCCCATGGCAGGAGGGGTGGAGGTGGAGGCTGCTCTAACCCCAGCCCATTCCCCAGACCCCCAGGAGACCCCTTACCTGTAGCCACCAGGGAGAGGAGCAGGAGGGGGGTTGCCCCCTGTCTCCCCCACCGGTGAATCCCCGCCTCAGCCATCCTGTCGGGAGCACCAGCGGCCAGAGGCCAGGATTCCTTATCTTTGGCTCTCCTCCTTGGGCTGCTGGACCAGCCGCACTGGGACCGACCGGGATGCTCTTTCCTCCAGAGGGACGATTTCTGTCTCCGCTTGTCCTCCTTCCTGCCTGCCGAGCAGCCTCTTCCTCCTCCAACCAACCCCTCTTGACCTCTGAAGCGAAAAGAAGAGGGAAAGACATGGGGGGGGGAGGGAGGGGTGCTAAGCCTCAGCCCCACTTGGAAGGATCCCTTTTTGCCCCAGGGAAGGTCACCCGCCCCACCCCCTTTGGCCTGGTGAAGGGGGAGCAGAGGGGAGGAGGGTCCCGACACATGCCCCACTCACACTCACAGGGCCAGCTGGCCTCATGTCCAGCTCCAGCAAGAACTCCTCCTCTCTTGGCCCAGAGAGAGGCTGGACAGCTCCCCGCTGGCTTTTCACTGCAGTCAGTGGCAGCCAGCAAGGCATGAAACACGGAGGCCCCTGGCTTCTGCTACATTCTGATGAATTTAGCCCCAACGGACCGAGGGCTCCCCCTCGCGCCTGCACCCGCCTCCCTCCAGACATCTTGGATGGCAGCTCCCATCAAGTGCTGCCAGGATGCTGGGTATTGCACAAGGGAGGCCGGGTGGGAAGGCTGGCCTACAGGTTCAGGCCTAGGGCAGTTCTCCAGGGCTCCCAGCTCCGTCTGGGATTAGAGCCCGAAGCCTTCTCCTTGCCCAGCAGCAGCAGCGCCATGGTCTCTCATGGCCCAGCAGGATAGAAGCAAAGGGCTTCCTTTGTCGTCAATGTCTATCCAGGGGAGAGATGGGCAGCGGGAGGTATCCCTATCCCTTCTGGGTGTCCCCTGGCTGTGGGCCTGGTCTGGCCCTCGGCCTGGAGCCCTGCTGGCTCCGACAGACCCTTAGGCCAAAGGAGGAGGCATTTGGAAAGCCTCCCATCTCCTCAGCAACTGGGCAGACTGGGCCAGGCCAGGCCATGCAGAGGCCTCTGGGTTGCGGGGGCAGTGTGTGTGTCGTCATCGTTGCTTTTTCTTGAAGCCTTGGGTTTTAGAGGGGCGTCTGCTGGCGAGGCAGGGTCGACCTTGGCTGCCACGGAGCTCTTTGCTACTTTACAGCTCATAAAGTTTAACAACGAGTTTCGCCTGGAGCCACCTGCCCTTGCTCACCTTTCCTGCCAAAACTTTCCACTCAAGAGTGGCTTTTCCTCACCTGCCGCTGCCTTCTCTTCCCAGTCTCTGATGGAGGGAGACAGGCAGGCCCCTTCCCCAGGTTGGCTCCCTCTCCCTGAAGGGAAACACCTGGAAATCCCTCCCACCCACTAACCGGCTGATTGAAGGGGTCCGGCGGCGAGGGTCGGGGCCTGCCTTCTCCGCTTCTCCTTCCTGGCTTTGAGGTGGGTCTCTAGAAAATGGCTTCGTCTCTGAGGGGGGGGTCCTTCTACGTGGAAGGCAGCACAGGGCCTCTCACCTGAGGCCTCCTGGGACTCAGGGGGGCCTCCTCTCCCTCCTCTTTCCCACGGAGCCCTTCCTTCGCTCCTTACAGAGTTTGGCTCCAAAAGCAGCCCGAGCAGCTGAACCTGCCAGGAGAGCTCCCTCCAACCGAGCAGAGCAGGCCTCCCTCTGTGCCTCCTTTCCAGGGCCGGGCGTGCCTCCTCCGCCTCCAGCCGCCTTTGCTTGGGCGGCGGCAAGGGCCGTGGGAAGAAGCCAGGCGTGCCCAGTCTGTCCATCCATCCATCCGTCGGTCTCCGAGGGCAGCCAGCCCAACAAAGATCCTAGAGGACTCCCACTCGGTCCCTTGCCCTCCGGGGCACCTCTGGCATTTCGGGGCCCTGCGCCCTTCCTCTGGACATGGTTGGCCTGCAGCTCCCAGCAGCCCTCCTCGCCTGCAGCAGCCTTCCATCCTTCCAGCGCCTTCTGCGACTCAGCGAGGGATGCTGGGAGGTGCAGTCCAACATCATCTGGAAGAAGGCGCAGAATTCCTGCCGCCATCTACGCCCCACTCCCCGCCACGGCCTCCAGGTTTCTGGGGAACGAAGGCCACGGAGGCCAGAGAGGAGAGTCACCCCAGGGCTACCGGGCGGATCTCAGCTGCCAGGAAGAGCAAGTGGATCCCACAGATCCAACCCCCCCCCCAGGGTCACTTGGGACCAGGTGTGCCTTCCCTTCCCTTCCTTCCTTCCTTCCTGCAAGCCAGATCCCCTGAAGCCGAAGAGGGACAGAAGGAAGGAAGGAAAGAAGGAAGGAAGGAAGGAGGCAGGCATTTGTGTCCCTCTGCAGGCACTGTTCCCCAAATTCCTTGCTGAGGCCCACAGAGAGGAAGGGGGTGAAAGCCAGCCTCGTGGGGAGAGCAACCGAAAGAAAGGGACTCTGTCTGGTGCTGGGCCTTGACCTGACTCGGGCCTCCATCCGGCAGAGAGTCCTCCTCGGCCTCTGGCTCCCTTCTGGGCAGAACTGGGCTGGTAGTTTGGAGGGCAGGAGGACATCCTGCCCGGGAGGGAGGGAGGGAGGGAGGGAAGAGGTGCGAGGAGGCCCCAGCCCAACCCTGACCGCCGACCCCAGGGCAAGGCCTGCTTCTTCACTGTCTGCCTGTCTGCCTTTCTCTTGAGGAGGGGTCCTCCGGCTCCTCTCTAGTCCCTGCCTCCCTCCAGCCTCGCCTTGTCTAAAGGCCAGAGCGGCTGGTCTCCCATCAAGATTCTGCTGCCCTCTTGTGGCGAGATTCGAGAAGGAAACTTGCAGGGAGAATCCTTTTTTAAAAACATAGCCCTTAAAAGAAGATATTATCAACCATCATGGGCAGAAAATGCTGTTTGAAAACACTGAAATTCTGGACCATGCCAACAACTATCAGGTCAGAATACACACGGAAGCCATTGAAATCCACAAACATCTGGACAACTTCAACAGGAAAGGAGAGACCCTTAAAGTTAGAAAAGTTTGTCCACCAGTCCTGAAACAAACAAACAAACCAAACCAAGACACATCAGAATGCAAATGAAAACCAACCAGGGTCAGAGGATTTCCTAGCAGACAATGGACCACTAATTAAACAGACACAAATCCTCCCACTCTGAGGCCTGGTCAGTCAACATCAGAACAATACACACATTAGCATGTAAATCACTCCTCCCAACCTAGATGCACACAGTCTCACACACACACACACACACACACCCCACTCTAAGCCATGTCAGCATTCTCTGAAGATGCCAGCCATAGATGCCGGCAAATGTCAGGAATAAACTCGTCTAGAACATGGAGACATAGCCTGGAAAAACCACAAAAAACTACAGCCCTTAAAAGCTGACATGGCTATACAAACTCGGTTCGTTTTATTGAGAAAACTCAGTAACAATTTATCAATCTACAAAAACCAAACAACCAACCTCTCCTTGGGCTGGCACTCAGATGTCTGGGCATCCAAGGCTACTGACTCAAGCTGCTCATGCAAAGAGAAAAGACAAGGCAGGCACTGAGAAACCAAACACCCACCGCAGCCATCACAAATCTGCAGGTGAGGCAAGTCATGCCACACTTTTTTTCTTTACTTCCAGGCCATCAGCGCCAAGCCCAGGGCAAGAACTAGGCCCACCAGCGGCACAGACAGGCCCCCTGCCCGGTTGCAGAGCCAGCCCTTGCAGCAAGACACGAACGAACCAGGCCCCTTCAGCTTGCGGTAGATCTCCTGGTGGCGGCCGCACATGGTCTCTGTGGCACAGCCCTTCTGAAGGGTCACCGGAGCCCCTCCATCTCCTGGAAACGGGGAACAAAGGGACACTTAATTCATCCCCACTCCTTTGTTACTATTTAGGGTACTTTCAACCCATTTTTGACTTATGGCAACCCTACATTGACCCTATCTTGGCAGAATTTGTTTACAGATGGCTTGCATTTGCCTTCCTCTGAAGGTGAGGGAGCGTGACTTGCCCAAGGCCACCTTGTGAATTCATGTGGCCGAAGAGGAATTTGACCCTGTTCGAATAGAAAAATTCCTTGCTTAGGGCATCATCCAGAGGGGTGGCAGGAAGACTTTTTCAGGTCTAGACCTGTAGTAGGAAATTGAGGGAGAAGCACGAGCCCATTCTCAAAAGTGAAGGCAGCCTTTCCCAGCCTGCTGGCCCCAGACATGTTGGGTGAGAACTCCTAGCAGCCATGGTGGCTAGCGGTGATGGGAGGTTCTGGTGCAAGACATCTACTGTGTCCTCCCTCTATGAGTGCATCTATGTGCCCCATCCCACATCTCGGGGATGTCAGGACTATGGCTGTGGACCTCTCTGGGTGAGCTGTAGCTGGAGGTCCTGGTGTGCCAGGTGGACCCCTCATCCCTGTACCTTTGCCAATGACATGCAGGCACCGATCCATTTCTCCAGAGCAGTTCAAGGGCAACAGCCTCTCAGGGGCACAATCCCCGCGCCTCGATTCCCGGCAGGTGTAGCACTGCAGGCCATTCGGCCTCCCTGCAGGGATGTCTGTGGACAGAGAGAGAAAGAAGCTCCATCAGGCAGGGGCCGGGCAGAGTGAACCTCAGAAAACTAATTTGGGGCCTTAACAATGGACAGCACCTTTGTCACTGAATTTGTTGTGATTGTTTTGGGGATAGGGAGGAGCCTGTTGGGGTTTCTATGCCTCAAGAGCCCAAAACAGCTCAACTGGCCTTAGGACAAGATGGGGGGAGATGGCACAGAGAGAGGAAGAGACAGAGAGAGAGATGTCCTCAGCTGGCCAAGAGGGGAGATGTCTCTCTTTAGCTCCTGAAAGAGGAAGGATTGGGGGGGGGGGGTGTCTCAACAAGGACCACTGCTTCTTCTTGGTCTGGTCTCTGAAACCGTGCAGTGGAGGAGGCAGAGCTGGGAAGCCTAACTTGGAGGGAGTGGGGTGGAAGAACAGCTGCCAGAGTTCTTCAAGCACTGAATCTCACTTCTAAGCTCTAAGTGACAACTCCAAGTCCGCAATAGATTTAAAGCATCTGGAAGTAGTTTGAGTAGACGTGAATTCGCAGAATGAATTTTAACTACAGACAAATGAGGGAAGGAAGGGGAAGAAATGGCCACAAAACCATAAGGGGTCCCTAATGCAATTTGTCTCTGTGACCCCCCTCCGGCCCAGTCTCCTGGGTTCCTTACCAGGGAAACTCCTGTTGTTGCAGTTGTTCAGTCGGCAGACTTTCTGGTCCATGTAGGCGAAATCTCCTCCCACCTGGTAGGCCAGCAGCGCATCCTCAAAGTCTTTGCCCCCACAGCCCTTGATGAGGGGCTCCTGTTCCTCCCCTAGGAAGCAGCAGGAGGAGGAGGAGAGAGGACAGCTCTGGCCTGCTCCCTCCCCTGGACTGGGGCTCATGGAAGACCCTCCCCTCCCCTTGTGTCCCCCCACCTCCACACACATTTGGGAAAACATTGTGAAAAAGTCCCCTCCCCTCATTGCCTTTGGGATCCCAGGAGGCAGAAGGTACCACATTTTCAGCTTTGCGGCTGCAAGGGCCTTTCTTGAAAAGTGATCAGCAGTTGTCTCTCACTCCCCTCATCTAAGCTTACAGCTTCAGGCCTTGAAGACCTTTCTTCAGTTACAGTAAAATCAATGGGCTTCCTTTGCAACTTGTGGGCCACCATTTGCCCACCCAGCCCTATTCCAGCCTGTCTTCTTCCCCATGGGCTCCAGCACATGTATGTACAACCTCATTCAATACTTGTGAGTTTTGAAATGCTCTCAGCTCAGAGCCCTTCCTTCCCTGTGCCATGATGGGACCTAACTGAGGTTGCGCCACACCAGAGTGCTCCGCAGAGCCAGGCGGCCACTGATTTACTGCAGGTAGCTGGAAGCTTTCTCATGGTTCTACACACACACACACACCCCGTAATCCTCCAATGAGGAGGAGGAGGAGGCCAGCTCCATGATGCTGGGGGGGCAGTCAGGCTGCTACGGTAGGAACCATGGTGGTCACACCTTCCTGAGGGTGGCACCTGGGCCTCATTTTGCTGCAAAGCTCTCCCTCCTTGTTTCATAGAATCATAGAATCTTAGAGTTGGAAGAGACCAGAAGGTCCATCCAGTCCAACCCCATTCCGCTATGCAGGAACTCCCAATGAAAACATCCATGACAGATGGCCATCCAGCCTCTGCTTAAAGACCTCCAAGGAAGGAGACTCCACCACCCTCCGAGGAAGGAGTGTGTTCCACTGTCGAACAGCCTTACTGTCAGGAAGGTCCTCCTAATGTTGAGGTGGAATCTCTTTTCCTGCAGTTTGCATCCATTGTTCCATTGGGTCCTGTTCTCTGGAGCAGCAGAAAACAAGCTTGCTCCCTCCTCAATGTGACATCCCTTCAAGTATTTAAACAGGGCTATCATATCACCTCTTAACCTTCTCTTCTCCAGGCTAAACATTCCCAGCTGCCTAAGGTGTTCCTCATAGGGCATGGCTTCCAGACCCTTCACCATTTTAGTTTGTCTGCTGCCAGATGACAGGCCCTGGTCGGTCCTTTGGGCCTGGCTCTGGGCCACCCTCCCACTCCCCACTTCCTCCAGCGGTCCTGCTCCTGCTGAGTCTCCTTCCGTGTCCTGCCTGCCCACCTTCCTGGCCTCCTTCTGCAATGGCCCTTAGGCCTCAGCTATGGACAGCCATGATAGAGGAGCAGGTGCCTCACACAGCATCTAGAGCAGCATTGGATAGTACTGTGCTATCCAACAATGTTGTGACCAGGATCCATCCACAGAGTGAAATCCAACTGCTGGTCCCAGCTAGAGCAACCCATGGGATCAATTGGTAAAGACCAAGTCAAGACATACAAACATCCCATTGCTTCTACTGTTGTTAGGACTAGAAATTGGATTTAGGCCATAAAGTTTAGTCAGAAGTAAATCCTGTTCTGAAATGGCTTCTTGTGGTTTTAATTGCAACCTTTCTGTCTCCCATCTACTTCCTGTTCATCGGTACAAGTTGGTTCTTGCTCTCTGCTCTGGCAAAGATGGGGAGGCTGACCACTTGCATTGCTTCCATTATTTTCTTCTCTCTCATGCTCAGAGCTTTTTCATTATGAAAAAAACTGTATCCTTCTCCTTATCAATTCTGTGTGAACCCTTCAGCATTAACATTTGGGGGGGGGGGGCAGTGGATGAATTTTACTTGTGATTTGCGCTGTAAATACTTCTTTGTTTTAACTAGTTTTAACCATGTGTTTTAACTTATGTTTTAATATTAATCATGTTTAATTATATTATAACTGTTGTACTGTCTTTAAGTTATCGTAACATGCCTTGAATGCCCTTGTAGGTGAAAGGCAGGAAATCAATATTTGGAATAAATAAATACATAAATGAACCATTCCTGCATGCATCTTGTCCCGTAGCCCCAGGGATCCCCAAATGAATGAATGAAGGCTGGCAGCTGGGCTTTACCTGGCAGGAAGCGCTGTGAGATCTGGATACACTGGTTGGCCTCCCCCCGGCAGGGCTCTGAAGGCGCCTCTCGGCCGCACTCAGCAGAGTTTCCAATGCAGCTCTGGCACCTCAGGCCATTTGGGGATCCGGCCCTGCTGGCTGTTGGAAATGGGGGGGGGGGCAGGGATGTGGGGGGAGAGAGACCATGATTGTGGGGGTGTCCCTGGCCTAGAAGGGCAATCGCTGCCTCCCATATTGGTGGGCCATGGGTTTCTGTCTGAACTATTAGAGCTGCTGACCCTCTCCCGGGGTGGAGGCCAGGTCCTGGTCGGTACAGGCTGGCGCCGTCCCTTCCTTTTGCTTTTCAGAGCACCCTTGCTCTTGCACTCCCAAAGATGTTGAAAGTGGAGAGCCCTCCTGCATTCATCAAAGCCCCCCTGATTAATTCTCACCACCACCATCAGCACCAGCACACAGCTCTCCTGTGGCCACTGAGAGTCCAGGCCGGGCGGGAAGGGATGCGGGGAGCAAAATGGAGTCGCTCAGTAGAGAGCAGGGCTGGCTGGCGGAACCAGAGCACCTGATGCCACAACATTCTGTCGCAGGCTCCTAGTCCTTGTCTGTTTCCACCCTGGTCACAGCCCACAGCCACAGTTTGGAGGGGACCCTTTGGCATGAGCACCAACCTTCCCTGCTCCATGGCCAGTGTTCGCACCAGCCCTACAGCCCTTCCACCCCCCCCCAGGCCTTTCGGCTCTTACGTACCATGGTAGCTCACAGGCTCACAAAAGTCAGAGGAGCAGCAGTAGATTGAGTGGAACAAGTGACCCCGGTAGCCCTCGGGATAACGCCGGCAGGCATTGGCCGTGCCACAGCCCCGCTTGACTGTGTCAGCACTCACTGGGAAAAGAAGCAGGGATTGGAGGGTGAAGGCCTTGTCAGAAGCATCTTCTCCAATTTGCAGAATGGTCTGACTCGTTTTCTTATTCCCAGTCTTTTGTTAAACCATCAACCATCTGGAAGGTGAAACCATCAACTGAATTGCCTTTGGTGGTTGGTGGCTTCAGCTGGACAGGAGCAAGGCAGAAATTATGTGGCCAGGAAAGTAGACATCTGAGTCTTGGCAATGGGCAAGGAGATGGTCCGAGGGTCCCAAAGGCACCCTATCGCATTTGAGTGAACTGATGGTGCTTTAAAGATTATTAAATGGATTTAAATCCTGTGGTGTAGTGGTTTGAGTGCTGGACTAAGACTCTAGAGAACAGTATTCAAATCCCTAATTAGCCATAGAAACCCTACAATGTGCCCTGAGCAAGTTACACTCTCTCAGCCTCAGAGGAAGGCAAAAACAAACCCCTCCCTGAATAAATCTTGGCAAGAAACCTTTGCAATAGTTGCCTTAGGGTAGCCATAACTCAGAAACCATTTGAAGGTACACAACACCACCTTTCTTCCAAAAGTGGTCACAGGGCAGCTCAGAGTAATACTGAACAGAAAAGAAGGCCCAAGGTTAAAGCAGAGTTAAATTAATGCCACCGGGTCCCTGGACCGAGATTTGAGGCTACCCACCCCTGGCTGAAAGGGCCACTGGCCAGTCCCAGAGGTCACAAAATCATCTGGTGAAAGGCAGCACAACTCTGGACGGTGGGACAGAAAGTGGAGAAGAACTGACAGGCCCTAATCCAGGCTCTGCAGGTGGAGGGGGGGCTTGTGGGGTTCCAAATGGGGGGCCTATGGGTTTGTGAGCGTGGGCAGTAGGGGCTGGTTGCTGCCCTGTGTCAGGGGGCCCACAGCCCTCTGCCTTTCTCTCCCACAAGCTGCCCTTACTTGGAGGGTGGGAGACAGGAGAGTGCTTCCTCACCCAAATAAGGGCTCCCCTCTATCCCCGTGCCCCCACCCCACCCTTGGCAGCCCTTACCGTCAAGGAACTGCTTGATCTCAAAGAAGCAGGAGTCTTGGGTAGGGCCACAGAGCTCAATGTTGGTTGCCCCGGTGCAGTTCCCATCCCGGCTCACGCATTTCTGGCACTGCAAGTTGTGGCCTGGTGGGAAAGGCCAGCAGGAGGGTCAAGAGGGCTCCTTTGGGAAGACAGAAGTTGGGGCCCAAGGGGAACTATGGAAGGACTTGGAAGGACAGGGCTCCAGGACTTGACACCTCCCCTCCTGAATGTGGAGAAGTTACTTTCTGAGGCTGCAGCTCCCACAAGATTCAGCCAGAGAAGGAATCATCTGGGGAGCTCTGTGATCCCTCTTGCTGACCACTTACCAAGGTGCAGGCAGAAGAGGAGGACAGCCAGGGAGACACCGGCCCTCATGGTGCTTGGAAGGAGAGGGGCCCTGGCCGGCTTGAGAGAGAGAGGGAGGCACACGCAGACTAGACCTGCTCGGACCAGACCGGCTTCAAAATGTCCAAAGTTGGAGAGGCTGTTGAAAGAGGGAGACTGGCCAAGGGAAGCGCTTGGTGAACAGCCTGGTCTAAGGGCCAGCCCCCTCAGACCCAGGCCTGGATGCCACTCCCCACCTCAGCCTCTCCACACCCCACACAGAAGTTGCCAAAGTTCAGGACCTGCTTTATTTTTTACAAAATAAATGTAATAATTTTTACAAAATGTAACACAAAGGATGGAAAGGCTGACAGCCCAGAGGAGCTCCTTCTTTGTACTGCAGTACCAGTCCGGGGGTTCTTAGAGTTGCACCCCAACCAAGATACCTTTCCAGGGTCTGAGCTTGGAAGGTCTTGGCCACCCCATCCCCTGGCACTGCCTGCTTTGTGGCTGTTTTGGCAGCATGCAAAAGCACCACAGCCCAAGTGCCAGTTTCACACCCAGGACCCCACCTTGCAAGGGCCAACAAGTGAGCCTCACCCACCCTAGTTTTTGCCCATCTGTCACCCCCATCTTGAACCCGCTTTGCCCTTGAGAGCAGGGCCCTCCTAGTTGACCTCCTCACCTGCACCTGAAGGCTGGAAGAGTGCAGAGCAGGCCCCAGCCCTGGACCTCCGACTGCCACCGCCGCTGGGATCTCCTTCCTCCTGCTCCTCCTCCAGTTGAAAGTTTGGGCAGGAAATTGGGGAAACCTTTTGCGAAAACCCCAAAGAGGAACCATCCCCTTCAGCAACCCACTGTAAAGCAAAGGTGGTGAGCTGCAACAACCTGCTTCTTAGTCACGGTGGTGTAACTGAGTTACAGTTCAGGACTAAAATGCTTTTAACATCACAGCAGGCGGTAAGAGTTGCAGTTGGTTGAAACTCTAAGAGCCCCCAGACTGGTAAGGAAGTTTCAAATTTGCACACTAGGGACATAGCCAGGATTTTGGAAAGGGGGGGGGGGTCCAGACTAAGTGCCAACATTTCGGGGGGGGGAGCAGTGATGGAAGAAGGCTCCACGCGTCCCAGAAGCAGTAATGGCGAGCGCGCATGGCCCAAGAGAGGTTAAACTCTGACACCTAGCATTGCAAACCCAAGCTCCATTTCCCAAAAGAGGTTAAACTCTGACACTAAGCCTTGCAAACACAAACAAATCTGGCCAAGAAAACCCCATGAAAGGGTCACCAGAACTCCACCTCACAAAACAACAAACACACAAGAAACTCACAAAATACTGCTGGCTTTTAACCATCAGCTAGAGATTTGTTTATGGTATTTATACCCCGCTCTTTAAGCTCATTTTATAAAAATATAATACTCAGTTTCTGAAGGAATTTGCAAAAGCTATTGGCAATCTGTCAGCTGCAGAAAGCAGGAGGATCTCTGTTGACGATGGTCCGCAAAATTGTTAATGAATTGTGATTTAAAAATAGAAAAAGGCGACATTTATCAGTGGAACTCATCAAAACTTGATATTTTGTGTCAGCCGTCCAAACTTCCTCATCCCCAATGATGCAAGGAATGGCTTTGGCCTTACCCTTCCAGTGTGCAAGAGCCTATGGAAAGAAACCACAATATTTTAATGGCATGGCAGCTAATTAGTTAATCAGTTAGGTAATTAGTAACTGTTAGTATCGCATGTAGTTTCCCCCAGAAAGCCAGCATAACATACTGCTTGGAGTGTTAGTACTCTTGGAGAGTTAGTTAGTTAGTAACTCTTTGAGTGTTAGTTAGTTTATCTTCCCTTTCCAAATATTTTTATTGCTGTATTTTGAAAATAATAAAAACAAAACTATATATTCTTAAACAAGAGCAATGGACCAGGTTCAGGTGAACTGAGTTCCTTAATTAATTCTGCAACAAGTTTTTTGGATTTTGGAATATTTGTGTTTGTATAAGGAGGTACCTTGCAAACAGGACCCAAGCTGAAACATGAAATTTCATGTTTAGGATACACCTCACAAACATAGTATAAGTTTACACTAAGTTTACTAGACACTTTAGTATAAACATAGTACACACATCTTGTAAACACAGCTTGAAAACAATTTTAGACCTAGTATTTTAAATCATTTGGTGCACAGAACAAAGTTTGCATACACTAAACCCTCCCAAAGCAAAGGTGACACTCTCTCAGCCACCAAAGTGGACCATTTTGGAGCATTTTAAATCTTGTAATTCTGGATAAGAGAACCAATGTTTATACACATATATTATTTTATACATCTTATTTGAAATTCTTTTTTGTGTATTAAACAGTTTGTGTCCACTGAACCTTAGAAAGCAGACACTCTCTCAGCCACCCAAATGGACAATTTTGGAGCATATTAAATTTTGCAACTCTGGATAAGAGAGAACCAATTATACACACACACACACACTACACATACATTTACAGCCTGAAAGTCATTTGATACATAATATATTCAATAGCTGTATACAGTACCTTGAACTCTCAGAAGGCAAAGGTAACACTCTCTCACCCCCCAGGTGGGCCATTTTAGAGCATTTTGGATCAACTCCAGATAAACTCTAAATAATGGAAAACGAGTATGTTTACAGACTTTTTGTGCAATTGCAATTGCACATACAGCCTAAAGGTAATTTTATACCCAAATATAACATTGTACCCAATGTCTTCAAATACCTTTTTGTTTATGTCCACTGAACCCAGGTGGGCCAGTTTGGAGCCCCGAAGGGAGCTATCGATTCCTGATAGGCACAAAAGGGAGAAGAACCCCACAAAGATACAACTCCAATTCTAGGGATTTTGTTGCCATGAACAAACAATGATGGGTCTTTCCTTTCTCAGCCCCTCCAAGAAATAAAAATAATAAATAATAAAATGCAAGCTTACTCACCCAACTCTGCGGAGACTAGTCCTCTGCTGCTGCCTTTCCTCTCTAGAGAGAGCGGAGCCTCAGTATCTCTAGCTCCAGGTATCAGTGTTCTTTATCATTAAAAGCTTTAAAGGAACACTTCCCCCAAAATAAGGCTGCAAACTTACAAAGCAAACGGCACAAAATACATCACACAAGGCTTTGGGGAGCTCCACTGCTTTGTGGATTTTGGGTGCTATTGTACTTTGCCATGTGGCCAAAAGGGCTTATCCTTTCATGTGTTTCGCCCTCCCCTCCCAAAAAGGTGGAAGGGGGGATTGCTGAAGGGACGGCAACGTACAGGCGCGGTGTGTCTCACACACACCACACACACAGAGTTTATGTGCCCAGAAGGTCTGCAAAGGCCTCTGAGCTACACATCAAGCTTCCTCTCAAACACAGAAATGAATCTCTGGACAGTAAGGCTTCTCTCAACAAGAGGGCTTTTTAATCTTTGTTACAGAACTACTTACAAAGCCATCTTGCATACTCACCAACAAGATGTTTTGCCAACCAACCGACCATCTTTCATCCTGGAGAGAAGTGACCAGTGGGGCATCCAGTGAGGTTCTGTCCTAGGCCCAGTTTGCTATTCAACATCTTTATTAATGACTTGGATGACAGAATTGGGGGCCTAGTTATCATATTTGCAGACAAAACAAATTTGGGAGTAGCTAATACCCCAGAGGACAGGATCAACATTCAAAATGACCTAAATTCACTAGAAACTGGGCCAAAGCTAACAAAATGAAATTCAACATGGAGAAATATAAGGTACTGCACTTAGGGTGGAAAAATGAAATGCACATGAGTCAACAGTGTGATGCAGCAGCTAAAAAGGCCAATGCGATTCTAGGCTGCATCAATAGAAGTACAGTGTCTATATCAAGGGAAGTAATAGTGCCACTCTATTCTGCTTTGGCCAGGCCCCACCTGGAATACTATGTCCAGTTCTGGGCACCACAATTTTAAAAAGATGAGGAGAAACTGGAGCGTGTCCAGAGGAGGGTGACTAAAATGGTGAAGGGTCTGGAAACGATGCCCTATGAGGTAAGATGGATGCAAGCTCCAGGAAAAGAGATTCCAGCAACGTCTCCTTGTTCAGCAGGAGGTTACACCATGTGAGGAAACACTGCAGGACTGTGAAGAGGTTCACCGGCCACTTCCTCAAGAAGCATTTCTACATATGCCCAATTTCACACCTGCATGTCCCCTCCACCTCTGCCCCTTCCCACAAAGAAATGCAATCTAATCTGCCCCCCCCCCCCAGGCCTGGCACTGCCCTCTGGTAGTGTGCCAGGGTACTGCTCTTGGGCAGATGTGGGAACTCACCCTCTTCTTGCCCTTTGCCCTGTTTATGATTTTGGGGACCTTCCTCCTCTTTCAGGATCAAAATCCTGAGTTGCAACCATGTTGAGATTCATCCTGCAAGTCAGCAAGGAACCAGAAAGAGACCTCCGCCCGCCTGGTCCCATAACCCATACATTAACCCCATTAACCCTCAAGGGAGGAAGGGGGGGCTGTCTCTTGGGATTCAGTTTGGCTAACCTCTAAGTGCTTTTCAAATCAAAGGATCACAATTCATGAGGCAAGGCCCCAGATCTGAGGTTCATGACAGCTCTTTACACCACCAATTTTGGAGTTACTCCCTAGCTGGTCAATGGGGCAAATACATAATGATGTACTTTGGCAACAACCTTCAGAAGATATCTGTTTTAGGCCCAATCCGGATTAATAACTAGCATAACTTTCTTTTTGCAATTCCTGCAGAGGACTTGGGAGTTGATACCTTAGGTTTGCGACAGTCAATCTATAGTTCCTGCATTGTGAAAAGCTAACCTTCAGATGCTGAGAGTCAAAATCCCAAGGGGGCTTCGGGGCGGCGGAGGCCCGGGGCACAAGCGCCAGGCCTTCCTCCTGGCCCTGCCCAAAGTCTCCAAGAAACATCAAAACTAGTTTGGTATTTTTATAGTGTATTTGCAGTATTCCCTGTACCTTTCACAAATAAAACCAAAGATGATACATAGGCAGCTAAACAAAACGTGTCCACAGGACAGACAGTAAGAAATTGCGGCAAACAACTGTGGCGCCCATTGCAACCTGCCACTGTCGCAGGAGAGTAGTGCGTTTCTGATAGGAAGCCTCTCAAGGAGAGTTGGGGGCTGAGGCTGAAGCGGCGGCTCTGATGGGGTGCTAGTGGGGAGGGGGGTGGAGGTGTTAAGGCCCAAGAGGGTCCATCCCTTTCTGGTCACCTCAGACCTGGCTCTCACAGGCCTTCAAGAGGACCCGCTGGGAATCGGCGGCCAGCCCCTCCAGGCACTGGCTCAGCATGGAGTAGGTGGTGTGGAAGGAAATGCCGCCTGAGGCCAGGGCCCCATAGATCGGGATGCGGTGGAAAAGGAAGTTGGCCACCACAAGCCCCGTGCCAGTGGCCTTGCCCAGGAGCCCGATGACCACCTCCCGGCTGATGCTGCGGCCCAGAGTGCTGCGCACCTCTGCCCGCAGCGCCTCCATCGGCTTCCCCGAGTGCTCGGCCAGGCGGGCCAGGGAGGCAGCGTCCAGGCCAAAGTCCCGCCGGTAGGTGGAGAGTTTCCTCAGCAAGATGGAGATGTCGCAGGTGAAACCCAGGCCCGGCAGGGGGACGGCGGCCACCAGACTGGAGACCAGGGCCACCTTCCAGACCTCCTGGTGGAGGAGCTGCCGCTTCCGCTCAATGATGACGGAGGAGATGTTGGGCAGGGCCAGGAGGAAGGCCTGGCGCTTGTGCCCCGGGAGCTCCCTCTCCAGCGTCTCCTCAAACAACGGGAAGTCAAAGCGGTCAATCTCGAAGCTGCTGAGGAGGAAGACCGGGGCCTCGGGCAGCCCCGCCTCAGCCAACCGGGCCCGGCAGTCGTCCCGGATCTCCGCCAGGACCGCCTCCTCGGCCGGCGGGCTCCTCCGCCTCCGCGCAGACTCCAGATCGTTGTCCACTTTGGTGCGGATGAAGTAGAACAGCTTCCCCAGGGAGACGACGGCCCGGGCCAGGAGGACGTGGCTCTCCTTGAACCGCTCCGAGGCCAAGATGACGAAGAAGTCGTAGCGGCCGAAGTCCACCGCCTCCAAGTAGCCCTCGGGTCGGAAGGAGGGAGTGCCGACGCCAGGGAGGTCCCACAGGGTGACGTTGGGGTGGCCGGGGTACGGGTACGGGGTGGGCCGGGCGGTGGTCTCCGTCACCCCCGTGGCGGCCGCCCCCTCCTCCTCGTCTCCCAGGCCCCGCAAGGCGTTGATGAAGGTGGACTTCCCGGCCCCCGACTCCCCCGCGACGGCCACGTCCAGCCGGGCGGCCCAGAGGGTCTCCAGCCGGCACTGGACGCGGGTCACCACCTCCGAGAGGCCCCCCAAAGCGTAGGCCTCCTGGATCTCGGCCGCCTCGCGTTCGCTGATCACCTCGAAGTCCAGCTGCGGGGGGCCCAGGGTCCTGCGGGGGTCAGAGAAAGAGACGGTCAGGACGGGGCAAAGGAGGGAAGCGGAGCGGGCCCCGGACGGGACTGGGACCAGGGATCCCCCCGCCAGCCCCCCCCACTGACCGCTCGCGGGCGGCCAGGTCCTCCATGAGGGCGGCACGGAGGCGGGGCCCGTCCATCTCTTGGGGCTCCCAGGCGGAGAGGAGGAAGACCGGGGGCTCCCCCGGGACCCCCGCCGCCCGCAGCCCCTCCGCGCAGGCCCCCCGCAGCGCCTCCAGGGCCTCCTCCCGGTCGAAGGGGCGGCCGCCGGCCATCCTCCGCCGGAGAGTGTGGAGCTCCAGGTCGGCCCGGCTCCGGACGAAGAAGACGCTGCGCCCGGCGGCCCTCGCCTCCTCCGCCACCCGGGCCTCCGCCGCCCCGAAGCCCCCTCCGCCGCCGCCGCCGGCCACCAGGACCACCGCCTCGGCCTCCGCCGCCCACCGGCCGCCCCCCTCCTGCTCCCCCTCCTGGGCCAGGCGCAGCTCCCAGAAGAGCCGGTTCGGGTGGGCCGGGTGCGGGAGCAGGGACGGACGGGGCCCCGACGCCGAGAACGAGGAGGCCTCGGGGGCCCCCCGCAGCAGCAGCAGCGCCAGCACCGCCGACTTCCCCGCCCCGCGGCGCCCCGCCACCGCCACCGAGACCACTGCGGGCGCCTCCCGGGAAGGAGGGGAAGGAGGCCGGGCCCCGGCGAGGGAGACAGGCGCCGACGAGGAGGAGGAGGAGGAGGAGGAGGGGAGCATCGCGGCGGCGGCGGAGAGGAGCAGGAGGAGGAGGAGGAGGAGGAGGAAGAGGGAAGAGGGACGGAACGGAAGTGCTCCCGGGAGGAGGAGGAGGAAGAGGGACTCGCGTCGCCTTCCTCTTCCTGCCTTGGCCCCGCCCCCGGAAGCGCCTCCTCCTCCTCCTCCTCGGCCCCGCCCCTTCCGCCGCTCTGGCCTCTCGTCTTCCTCCTCTGTCTCCCTCCGGAGGAGGACCAGCGAGGCCCAGGACTCAGGACTCAGGACTCAGGAGGCGGAGGAGGAGGTGGAGGTGAGGCCGGGTGGCGGCGGCGGGGCCCGAGGAGGAGGAGGAGGAGGGAGCCCGGCCAAGAGCGGCCTCGGCGCCCCCTTCGGCCCAGAACCCCGGAGGAGGCCGGCCTTGGTGGAGGGAGGGCCTCGCCTTGTAACGGTTCATGGCCGAAGCGAGAGACCTTTCCGGGCCCCGCGTTGTGAGAGCCTTTTTCGGGCGACCGCGGCGGCCCTCGCTCCGAGGCGGGAGGGGCTTCCCTCCGAGGGGCACCGGGAGCCCCCCCCCAAACCCTCTCTCTCTCCGCAGCTCCAGCCATGGACCAGCCGCAGCCGAGGGCCAACCCTGAGGGCCAGCTCGAGGCCCAGGGGCCCGCTGCTCCCTCCGCCGGAGCCCGGGAGCTGGAGGAGAGCGTGGCCGCCCTGCAGGTCCGGGTGGGCTTCCTGGGCGGCCGGGGGTCGGGGGTCAGCAGCCTGGTGCGGGCGCTGGCCGGGCAGCCGCAGAGAGTGGCCGACCCCCGGGCCTTCTTCCGGGAAACGCCGGAGCCCACACCGGAGCCCGTCCTCCGCACCCACCGGGCCTTCCCTCAGCTGACCCTCCACGACCTGCCGGGCTTCATGGCGGGCGAGAGCCCCTCTGCTTACCTGGGGCGCCTGGGGGACCTGGGCGGGTACGGCCTGGTGGTGGTGGTGGTGGCGGCGGGGGCCGGGGGGCCGCCGGGGCCGGAGGAGACCCTGCCGGGGGTCTTGAGGACCGTCCGGCAGAAGGCCAGGGCCCTGCTGCTGGTCCGGACGAAGGTGGACCTGGACCTGCACACGGCCAAGCGGCGCCTCCGCTCCCGGTACGATCCCGGCGAGCAGCTGGCCCTGATCCGGCAGGAGCTGGCGGGGGCTCTGGCCAAGGAGAGGGTGGATCCCAAGCGGACCTTCCTGGTGTCCGGCCTGGAGCCGGAGAAGTACGACTTTGCCCGCCTGGAGGAGAGCCTGGAGAAGGAGGTGCTCGGCCTGAACAGGTGGGTCTGCAATCGGGGGGAGTGGGGTGTCACCGTGACAGGATCCGGACTCTGGCTCGGAAACGACGGGTTGGTCAGCTCCCCCCAAGAGGTGAACTGTGGGCATAAGGAGCGATGTGTGTGTCGGGGGGAAGGCGGCAGTGGGGCTGCCTGTCGCATCCTTCAGTGCGTGGAGGGTGCGCTGCCCTGCCATCCTCTCCGCTCTGCAGGTGTTCAAGGTGCGTTGCTTCTGGGGCCTGGACGCTGCACACCAGGGGCATGTTGGGTTCATTTAGGCACAAGGGGGCCTCTGCGGTGGAGATGCGGCCCTCCATTGGGTTCTCATTGGGACCCCTGAGAATGACCAGACTGCTTCATTCCTTTTTCCTTTAAGGAAGCGGGAGGTGCCCCAGGCGGACTTGGCCCCTGTGAGCCACAGGAAGGTCAAGGAGCTCTGCAAGATTTGCCAGTCCCGCAGCCTGTCGGAAGCCCCATCCATCATCTGCGCCGCCTTGGAGGACCCCACAGATATCCGTCTCGACGTGGCCATCGTAGGGGAGGCTGGCTGCTGTGAAAAGTCCTCCCTGATCAATGCTCTGCGAGGAGTGGGCTGCGGGGAGCCCGGCGTGGCCCTCGTTGGGGTGGCCCAGACACCAAGGAAAGCTGGGCCCTACCAGCTCCCCACTGTCCCCCAGTCGTACCTCTGGGATCTGGCCGGGTGGGGAGCAGCTGGGGAGGACATTGGGCCCCTGGGCCTTGGCCACTACGACCTCTTCCTTCTTGTGGCCCCTGAGCAGTGCAAGGATGCCCAGAGCCGCCTGGCCAGAGCCATCACCTCTGAGGGGAAAGAGATCTTCCTAATCAGGAGCAAGATAGAGGCAAGGGCCCAGACCGGTCCCCAAGAGGAGCTGCAGGAGGCAAGCAGCTTGGGGGTCCCACAGGAGGATGGGGCAGGCTGCTCCCCACGAGTCTTCCTGGTCCCTTATGATCTCCCCATCCTCCAGAAGGCACTCGAGAGAGGCGCCCACGGCTGGAAGAGGCAGGCACTGAGGAGAGCCATCCCAGCAGCCGTCTCCCACCTGGTCAGGCAGAAGGCCCAGGAGCTCATGAAAAACGCCTGGGGGGAGGCCCTCCGCGCGTGCCTCTCCTGCCTGGATAACCCGCCAGCAACTGCGGTCGAGACCCTCCTGGCCACCATTGTTGGCTTCTGCTTGGAGTTGGGCCTGGACGAAACCTCTCTGGAACGCACTGCCCGGGTTGTGGGCAAAGCAGCCTCGGTCCTGCAGGCTGAGACCCACAGCCTTTTTTCTCGGCCAATGGCCCCAAATGCCCTGCTGGACCTGATCACCAAACCACCGTCGCTGGGCAGCTGGGCCTGGAGTTATGTGCCGTACTTTGGATGGGGTGCCAAGACAGAGACCCAGGTCTCCTTTGCGGCCACGTACGGGATGCTGCAGCAAGCAGTGATGGAGATGTCGGAGGATGCAGAGAGGGTGCTGTGCAAGGCCCTTGCGGAGGACTAGCGCAGCCGGAGAGGAGGAGCTGATGGGGAAGGGGGCATAGGAACAGACCCCCCCCTGGCATAACAACCTCAGTTAAAGAACCTTGGAATGGCACCAAGAAGGTGCCCTATTTCGTCTGCTTCTGAGGACAGTGCCCTGCAGGGATCTTACTCCACCAAAAGCTGTGGGCCCCATGGACCCCTCCTCACCTGGGTGGTTCAAGGGCCACCCTTGAGCTTCCCATCCTAGCATTAGTGGACGAGGGAAGCAGTCCTGAAGCTGCCACCCAGAGTTCCCCTGCTCCACTCACATGTGCGCATGCATGCTTAAAGCGTGAGCTCCCATGGCCTGTTGGCAGCTCTTGGGGGACCCCTGGCCACTTCTTGCTGTAGGAGTTGCCACAAAGGGTGCAGAGCAGATTCTCTAGCTGGTGCTGGCAGGCAGGAGACTGCACTGCCATTTTCCTTGTTCTCTCGCATGCATACCTGCTAGTCTTTGCTTGCTTGTGGTGTGATCTTAATTTGGTCATCTGATTTGTTCACATAAAAAGAAGCATGGAATGTACTGAGAGTTGTCAGTACAGGCACTCTCCTTTCCTTCAGTCCTTCTTGCTAAGAACCAGGGAGCAACTCTGGAGATCCCAATCTTGGGAGTCCCAGCCTTTCCTTTATTTCAAATAGTGATCCATCTCCAAGAAGATCCATCTCCAAAAACCATTCAGCAGACAATGTGACGGTCCAGAATCCATATCCTTCCTTTGCACAAAAAAACTATATCTTCAAATTATGAATGACAACTGTGAGGAAGAATGTGTGTTGCATTCTTATTATGAATGACAACTGTGAGGAAGAATGTGTGTTGCATTCTTCCTCACAGTTAAACCATTTTGCAGCTGGTGAGTGCCTGGCAGTGAGTCTTTGCCCACGTTTGGCTTGCCAAGGGACTGGCTGTATTGGCAGCAAGCCACTTAGTAGCCCAGGAGAGCAGCCTCATTGGCAGAGACCAAGCACAGATGTGGGCATTCACAGCCACCTTTTGCTCAGGCCTGGTCACATTGTACAGTGAATGAAGATACAAAATGGTGAGGAGTGTTATTATACGTTGGGGGGAGGGGGGGAGGGGCTGTCTATTCTTTGTCACTGAAACTACTCTGTATGCTTTGGATGTGCAAACAATACAGCCGTGTGACCTGTCATGGCTGTCTCATCTTTATTTGTGCACAGTTTCAGGGTTGCCACATGTGGGTGCAGATGCTGTTTTGTAGGGATATTATGGCTCTTGGCTTAGAATTATTTGCCCTGCAAACCAGGGGAAGGTGAGGGGGGGAACTCTGAAACATCCCAGAATTCCTGACTCAGATGCTGAGCAGAGAATATCTAATCCCTGTTTCACAAAACTATACCAACAGCGCATGCAGTAGAAGTTCACACCAGGGGAACTGGTTTTCCAACAAGCAATTTGGCTGTGGGACTCTTCCCCCAAGGTGTGCCAATGACCTCTAATCTTAAGGCTTTTTAAAGCAGCACACTCACAAATAGCTCCACCACCAACTATTAGAAAATAGGTTTAACTGGCAGCTGTTATGGCCAGCTGTCCTGCAATCAAGGGGCAGGAAAGATGGTCCTTTCCCCATCTAGAATTGTGGACACCAAGCCTCCTCTCAGAACTGTGACAAATGGGTGGACTGGGGCACTAGTCAAAGTCCAAAGGAGGAACACCAGCTGGAAGTCAAATTCAGCTCCAGGACAGCTCAAGAGAAGGGGAAGCGCCATGTGCTCCAAGGCATCATGAAGTGCGCCAGAGTGTTTAGGGGAGAGGGGTAACATGACTGACAGGTGACTTATTAATCCAGTTGCCCAGTTAGACAGCTGAAGGTAGCAACTGACTACTTTGGTAGCAGTGCTCTGGGAACCCCAACAGGAAATCAGTTGATTTGATGGGCTGCTCAGGAGTTCAGGCAGTCAGTCAGGGCAGGCCAAATGCCACGGGCCTCTTTATATCCCAGGACAGGAGCCACTTGGGTGATGAGCTTCCAGAAGAAACACAGCTGCTGGTCAAATGAGGGGCTCTGCAGTCCAACACCATCAGCAGAAAGGCTATACCCCTCCAGCCCACTGTTGGCTTTCTTGGCTCTCCATCAGCCACATCACACACACAAAATGCTGTCTCACACCAGTAAATACCAACCGTTTGTTATTTCCTTTTGAAACAGTGAGAACATTGTTTCACCTCAAGGGTGAATGGTCACATTTTTCATGAACCTCCATCTGCCAGGAAGGAGGTGCTACCACAGCACAGACAGTGGCGTGCACATGTTCCTTTCTAGAGAAGAAAAATGCAACACTTCTGGTCAAGACGGGCTCTACGAATGGAAGACAAGTGGGGCGATGCCTGCCAGGCAGCATAGTGACACATCCACAGTGGCTGAGCCAGTAACCCATGGAAAGTGGCAGAAGAGTCCACCACAGAGAGCAAGACCAACAACACTTCATCTCCTGGTGCAAACAGAATTTTCTTGTTTGGCCAAAATTTCACTGCTACCCATTTAATGCAGGTGTAGCAGCCCTTCACTATATAATATTAACACTCGCCATAATGAGTTGCAAACACAAGCCTTGTTCTGCTCCTCACCCTCACACACTTCTATCATAAACTGGCTGAATTTTCAGGAGGAACCAGGAAATAGGTACAGGTTACATTTTTGGAAAGCATCTTACGTTACAGAGGGAGATGGGCAAATGCACACACTCCCCCCCCCAGCTATTTCTGTGGCTCTCTCTTCCCTTTCCAGGGCCTTTTTCTGGCCAACAAGAAAGAGCTAATTCCTCTCCTGGAAGAGTTTAATGTGGTGTCTCACTTTTTAAGTATGCTGCAAGACCTTCCTTTGTGTGTATTTAATGCCTCATCCCTCCAACCTCACTATTTCAGAGCCATTAGTGGACTTCTGGCCATGGCCGGTTTTCTGTCTTTTGGGGGCGGGGGGTATCTGGCAGTCTCTTCAGTCCCTGAGTCCATCACAATTGCCCAGTCCTAGTGTAAGTAACTTCAGAGACCAGAAAGCAACTTTACGCCTCTGTTGAGGCCAGCAGACTCAGAACAGGACGTGGGAGGGCAGGGTGGTGGTGGGGGTGTCCCTAGTCAGTTTTAGCACATAGGCTTTCCAAGCAGAGGAGTGCCAGACCCATTGCAGCACATACAGCCCAAAATGATGCCAGGACCCAGGAAAGCCCCCCAGACCCTGCCATTAGTGTTATAGGGACAAAGAAATCCTGGTCCTGTCTCACACAAAAAGGGAAGCCGGTTGTCTGAGAGAGGCCTGGATGTGGAAGACTTTACCTTCAAGGTCAGACCAGGAAGGGCATTCACAGGGAGGACAAAAAGAGAAGCAGGAAGGGACCTGCCTGGTGCTCAGGCTGCAAGCAAGCCTGCATCTAAGCATTACTTCCCACTGCAATAAAACAAAAACACTGCAATCCTTTCCTCGTATTAACTGTGACATCATGCTCTCCGGCAAACCCCCAGAGCCACAGGGCTATGGCAGGTCATCTTAAACCATGGCTTAACTGCAAGACCCCAGAAAATGCAGTTTGATGGGGGAGGTGTAAGGGATCCTCTGACTCAACTATGAATCCTGGGATTCCTTGGCTTTCTAAATACAGTACAATAAAGATATCCACTATGGCATTGTGCCATAACAAGAACTGCACACTGTGGATTTCCTGGGGTCATCAAAGGAAGTTTGGGCATGTTGTTTGAATAAACAAGACCAATATGAAAATTTGTAGCTATTGTGTTCCTTTCAACTCTTCCAACTTATGTTGACCCTAAGGAAAACCTATCACAGGATTATCTTGGCCAGGTCACTTCAGAAGTGCCTGACTTCACTGCAGGTTATTCTGAGATCCTCATGGCTCAAAAGGACAATTCAAAGCCTCCAAATCGGAGACACAGGCTGCTCTAAAGCTTACCTTTAAGGCTGGCCAGGCTTTTATAACTCTGCAAACATCCACCTTACAAGAAACAGGACTCTGTGGAAGGCAAACTGCATCTATGTAGGTAAGCGCGCAGTCCCTTCTCAGTGACCATAGGATGGACAAAGCAGGCTTTATAGCTGGACACAATGCCTCTATATCCTTCCACTACACCTGCCCCCAAATGACCGACTCTGCTCCCCACAAAAGCCACTGCTTACCCCATTGGGGGAAGAGGGCTTTGTGTTTTTGAGCCTTAGAATACTTTCTTCCAAATAGGAAGTAACCAAAACGGGGATGAGGGGCCCAGTCTTCCTCATAAGGATGATGCAGCCCACCGACCAGGAGCAGTTGCCCACTTCGAGTCAGCTACTGCAAAAGGACAAGCGCTCAGCAAACCTGTCCCATCACCTTCTGGCTTCAAAGATTGCCACCCAGCAGCCCCCCGCCTCCTCCTTGGGCCCAGGAACACTCCCAGTTGCTCTGCACAGACTGCTCCCTTCCAGCCCACTTTGTTGTCAAGCAGCTGGCTTTTGCAGCACTGAGCCCTGCTGCCAACAGAGCGTGCGAGAGAGTGCTGCAGAAGAGAGCGTCGCTTTAGAAAAGGAGCGTGTGGGAAAGGCTCTCGCTCTCCCCGTTAGAGAGACAGTCTCAGGCCACAAGGCAGGAGCCCTCCTTCCCAGGCAAAGGCTTCCTTCCCTGAAGCCTTGAAACCTGCCTTCTTCCTTCCATTTCCTCATGAGCTCGACCCAGCCGAGCCCCGGTCCTCGCCGCCCTCCGCCTCCGGGCCTCTCCCGGCGTTCGTCAGACCCAGAGAGCCAGGGCACGCAGGGCCAGTCCTCCGGCTAGAGCTCCCCGCGGGCGTGGAGGATGTAGTGCTGGTGCAGGCCGGCCTCCTGGCTGAAGTTCTCCCCGCACTCCATGCAGGAATAGGAGCCGGAAGGCAGCAGCTCCCGGGTCTGCCGGTGGAAAGCCTGGTGCCGGCGCAGGTTGGACAGCTGCCGGAAGCTCTTCCCGCACTCGGGGCACTGGTGGGGCAGGCCGCGGCCGGCCGCGTGGCCCAGGCGGTGGCGCCGGCAGTGGTCCGGTCGCCCGAAGCGGCGGCCGCAGTCGAAAGCGCAGTCGGAGGGCGGTTCGGGCGCATGGCCGCGCTGGTGGCAGATGAGGGTGCGAGAGCTGCCAAAGGCCTCGTTGCAGACGAAGCAGACAAAGAGGGCGTCGCGCAGGTTGGCCTGGACAAAGTCCTCCGGGTGCTCCCGCTTCATGTGCCGCTCCTTGAACTTCTCGTCCGGGAAAGTGATCAGACAGTGGAAGCACTGGTTGGCCCCGAGGCTGCCTGCAGGGAAGGAGGGAAGGAAGGAGGGAGAGAGGCCTCACTCGGGGAAGGAAGGAAGGAAGGAAGGAAGGGGGCCCTTGCCCCCCACGCAAAGGCCCTCGCCCGGCGGAGGCTGCCAAGGCGGGAGGCCTCGCAAAGGGACCGCGCGGACAACGGGGCCCAGCGCCAAGCCGCCCCCCCGCCTCCGAGTGAGCCCCGCTGGGTCCCTTGCGGGCTCCCGTCGCCGAGAGGAAGGCCCCCGGACCAGGCCTCGCCTCGCCTCGCCTCGCCGGCAGGGCGCTGAGAGGGACCCGAGGCTCCGCGGAGCCCCGCGTTGGCTGCCCGGGGCTCTGAGCGGCGGTCCCGGGAGGCAGGGGCCCGGAAGGAGCCTCCACTTTCAGGCCTGCTCCTCCTCGTCCTCCGGAGACCCTGCCCCGGGCTCCCTCCCTCCCGCCCGGCCCCGCAGCCGCTCGCTCGCTCGCTCGCTCGCTCACAGAGGACGCTGCTGCTGCTGCTGCTGCCGCTGCCGCTCCCTTCCTGCTCCGCCATCGCGCCTCTTTACTCTCCCGGCGACCGACCGAGCCTTTTGCTCCGCGGGCACCTCCTCCCTCCGACCCCGCCGGCGCCGCCCGCCCCACTTCCGGGGCCCTTCCTTCGCCCAGCCCCCTCCGGCCATTTCCGGAAGGAAGGGGTCCTGGCCACGCCCCTCGCCGCTCTCTGCGCGGACTGGGAACTAAGGCTCCCTACTTCCGGTTCCCGGACGAGGCCTCCTTCGAAGCCCCGGTTCCGCTCAGGCGCCGCCAGGGACAGCCCAGGGTCCTTCCACTTGACAGTTGGCCACGCCCACTTCTGGGCGGCGCTGAAAGACGTCAAAGCCCCGGGTGCCGGCGTCCTTGTGCGCATGCGCGTGGCCAGGAGTCCGAGACAGAGAGGCCCCGGTCGACCGGCCCTGGGCCCGGAGGAGGAGCGGCCCGGGCTCCCGCGGAGCATTCCTGTCCTGGCCGGGCAGAAGGCCTTCCCCCTCTCGCTCCCTCCGGAAGGGCTGACCCCACAAAGGCAGGCCTCGAGGGCTCTCCTGGGAAGGGAGGGAGGGAGAGCTCCGCGTCTCGGTTGCTGCAGCCCCGCCAAGCCCCCCCCCCCCGACCCTCCCCCGGTTCCCGGAGACAGAGATGGAGACAAAAGGAAGTCACGCAGACAGAACTGTTTATTAGAGGAGGAGGCCTCCAGCCGCCGTGAAGATGGTTCAAGCTCATGATTTATGCTGATTGGATGCCACTCTAGCAGCGGCTCTCGCCAAAGCCACGAACGCGCAACACACAACACTCAGCTTCGGTTCAGCTCAGGCCACACCGGACGACGATGACGACAACAGCAACCCCAGGCGCCCCTTTGCCAAGAAGCCGTGGGGCTGAGGGGAAATGGTGGCCCTTGCAATGCGCTTGGACTGCGGCTCCCACGTCGAGGCATGCTGGGAGGCGCAGTCCAAGGGGTGCCCATGCTCGGTCTAACCGCACCTGACCCCATCCCGCCCGGCCTTCAGTCCGGAAGCCTCCGTTGGAACGACTCTGCCGCCCAACCAGCCCAACGCTGGGTGAAGGGGAGAACAGCCTGGGCCCCACGGAGGAGGAGGAGGACGGAGTGGCCAACCGCAGAGCATCCAGCCCCCCTTCCGCCTGCATCCCTCCCGGGCGGGACGGGCCTCCAGGGGCCTCACTCTCTGCAGGGAGTCAGGAGGGGGGTCTCAGGGCACACAGAAGGGGGGCTGCTCTCTCCCACCTCCGCTTAAACTCATGTTAGGAATAGAGGACTAAACTGAAGGAGGAGGAGGAGGAGGAGGAAGAGAGCGCGCAAAGACAAGGAGGCCCTTCTCCTGGGCAGGGAGCTCCGCGGGCCAAAGCCGGAGGGCCCAGGCGGCCTACAGTTCTCCGCGCGCGTGCCGGATGTAGTGCTCGTGCAGCTCCGACACCAGCCCAAACTTCCCCGAACACTCGGTGCAGTGGTACGGTCCGTCCGCCCCGTCGGCCTCCTGCTCCCCGTTGGCCTCCGGGGCGGCAGGCGAAGGGGGCGGCTTGTGGCGGGGGGCCAGAGGGGCCGGGGGGCTGCGCCGCCAGCCGTGTTCGCAGCGATGGCCCTCCAGGGTGGCCGGGGAGGCAAAGCCCAGGCCGCACTCGGCGCAGATGTAGTGGAAGGCCCTGCCCCGTCCGCCGGGAGCCGGGGCCGTCCGCCCGTCCTGGCTCTCGGGAGGGTTGCCCGGCAGGACCAGGGGGGGCAGCGGGGCGGGGGGCTTGGCGGCCGAGGAGCCGCTGTGCGGCCGCTTGCGCCCCACGTGGTAGCTCCGGTGCACCTTCAGAGCCCGCGACGTGCCGAACCCGCGCCCGCACTCGGGGCACTCGTGCCACTCGGGGCTGGGGGCCTGGGTGGCGCTCAGGCGCTCGTGGCCGCCCTCTCTGCCTCCGCCGCCGCCGTCCAGCAGCTCCCCGGCCGTCCCCCGAGGCTCTTTGCCGCCGCGGGGCCCTGAGGAGGGAAAGGGAGACCTCGGTGAGAGGCAGGCAAGGAAAGTCAACACAGCCCCCCCCCCCAGCCCCTGCTGCCCAGCCCCAAGAAGGGCTCCAGAGAAGGCCCCTTCTGCCTGGCCCTGCCGCAGCTTCCGGAAAGTTCCGGGCGGCCAACGTTGCAAACGAGCGCAATGCGAGAAAGCCGCCCTTTCCTTCTTCTTGAACGGAAAAATAAGATTAGAGACAAGTCTCAGGGCTGGAAAGGTCCGAGGAACAAAGGCAGCCTGGAAGCGCTGGACCCTCGGCGCTCCTAACGTGCGCAGGGCTGCTCTTGTTGCCTGAACCGGGCCCGACCCCAGCCCTCCTCCCGCGGGGGACCGAGGGAGCTGCAGCCGACGCAGGGCCAGGAGTCCTCCGGGGCCGTACCTGGGTATCCGTTGGCGGAGGGCGTCGGGGGCCCGCTGTCCCCGGAAGAGACGGAGGTGGCCTCAGAGGCGGCGTTCTCCTCCTCGTTCTCCTCCTCGTCCGGCTCTCCTTCCGCCGCGGAGCCACCTGCGAAAGGGACCCGGGGCTGGAAGGGCTCGGCCGGAGGGGCTGAGGAGGCTGCGGGGGCCGGAGCCAGGCGGGGCCCGGACGGAAAGGGAGGGTCCCCGGGAGAGCGCCCCCCGCCGCGCTCACCGGACGGGAACGCCGCCCCCGCTGCCTCTTCGGCCGAGGCCTCCTCCTCCGCTGCCGCCGGGGGCGCGCCTGAGTCCTCCGAGCTCCCCGCCTGGGCCTGGGCCTGGGCCTGGTCTGCCTCCGCCATGGCCTCCGCCGCCGCCTGGGTCCGCTGCTCAGGGCCCGGCCTGGAAGGGGAGCCGAGCTGTTGCTGCAGGGAGTCCGCCGGAAGAGCGGCAGCCGGACCGGAGGCGGAAGGACTCAGGAGAGGGCCGCAGCTGGACCCGCCCCCGGGACGCCGCCGATCCCGTCATGCCCCGCGCGGCCTGGCGCTCGCCGCCCCTCCGGCCGCTGGGTCCTCGCTGCGCATGCGCGGACAGGAGGGAGGCGGGCTGCCCCTCGGCGCTCATTCCACGCGCATGCGCAGTGCCGAGGACTCGCTGTTCGCGCAGGCGCTCTAGAGGGGCTGTGCGTGGGTCCTTCTGCGCATGCTCACGGCGGGAGCAGCTTCTGCGCCTGCGCGGCCGGGCCCAACGTTCGGGGTTCGAGGGGAAGAGGCCTGACGTCACTCGTCCCTCGGCCCCGGCCTCCCTCCGTCCCTCCGTCCCTCCCTCCCTCCGTCGCCCCGGGACGCCTCCTGCCGGCTCGGTCCTGCGGCAACGGACGGAGGGAGGGAGGGAGGCCGCGTTCGCGCTGCTGGCGAGAACGGGCCCCGCTCAGCCTCCTCCAGGTGGGCTGCTCGCTCGGGCAAAGGATGGGCCTCTCCCGGCGGCGATTGTTACGTCCCTGGTCCGGACGGAGGCCGGGAAGGAGGGCAGGGCCCTCGCCTCGCCTCGCCCGGAAAAGGCAGGAGCCCTCGGCCCTCCCGACCCCCGGGAGCTCCGCCGAAGCAGAGGCCCCGGCCAGGCCTCGCTCGCTCCTCCGCTGCATCCGCCGCAAGGAAGAAGGGAGACGGCCGGGCCTGTCTCTCTCCCTTCCTTCCCCGGGACCCACGGAGCCCCCTCGGCCGGGCGGGCCTGGCCTCGGGGTCGCCGCCGCCGCCGCTGAGCCTCGGCTCTGAGGCAGAAGAGGAGGAGGAGGAGGAAGGGGCGGCCCTTGGCTGCTGCTGCTGGGAGGGAGGGAGGGAGCCCTGCCGGACCAGGAAGCAGAGGAGGCCGCCGCCCCGAGGAGAGGATGCCTTCGCCACCGCCGCCCGCTCGCTTCCTCCTGGCCTTGGCCCTGGCCTCGGCCGCCCGCCTCGCCCAGACAGGTCTGCCCCACGGAGGGACAGAGGGAGGGAGGCTCCCCGGACCCTTCGGCGGGGACCAGCCCCACCGTCCCTCGGGGAGGGCTCCGCTTTCCAGCCCGGCTTCGCCTCCTTCTTCCCGGCAGGGCCCCCCGTCGTCGTCCTCGTCCTCCGTCTCCGCGGCCAGGAGAGCGGCCCGATCCTGGAGGGCAGCCGCGTGACCCTGGAGTGCCTCTCCCCCTCCTCGTCGACGGAGGAAGCGCCCGCCTTGGCCTTCCAGAAAGACGGCCAGGTCAGAGGAGAGCTCCGAGGGCCGGAGGCACGCTCCTCCCGCTCCTTCTCCCCGGGATTCCCGGGCCTTGGGCAAAGAAGGGGCCCTGGCGGCAGGAGCCTCTCCCGACCAAGAGACCGGCGGCAGGGCCTCCTCCGTCTGCCCCGCGGCAGAGTCCCCTGGGTCGGCCCTGGTGCCCCGCGCTCCTCCGTGGGACTCTGGGGGCCCTTCGTGGCCAAGGGGCAGAGGGCACCCCTTTCTCCGGGGGGAGCGGAGATGGCGCCCGGCCTTTGCAGGGGAAGGGCCCTTATAGTGGGAGGCCGAAGGGAAGGGCTCGCGTTTTGCGTCGTTATTTGTTGCTTTTAAAGAAGGCGGGGGGAGGTAAGCGAGCGATATAACCAGGGACTCGTCCTAAGCAGGAGATCCGCGTTAATTTGAGGGAGTCATCGGGGTCTTTGTTTTGAGTCAGGCAACAAGTCCTTTTGGGGGATTTTAGGCAGCCCTGCTGCGACCCACAGGGTCCTCTGTGGTCCATCAGGTCTCCAGGCTCCCAAAGCAGGAGTCCATGGCCAAAAGCCTCCCGTGGGCGTGTGGGTGCTGCAAGGGGGCTGGAGCTGGGGGTGCCCAGGTGCCCCAAAGGCCAGTCTGCAGCCAGCGGGTGCTCTGCCTCGCAAGGGATGCCACCGCACTGTCTGTCTCCTTCCCTCCGCAGTGGCTCCTGGGTGAAGGGACCAGACTGCCCCGCTGGTCTGAGGATGCCGTCGTGAGCCATGAGGGTGGCCACCTCCTGTTGACCATCAGCAGCGTCCAGCCCTGGCACGCTGGCACCTATCGCTGTGCCAGTTCCAACGCCACCAGCAACGCCTCTTCTGTCGATCTTGACCTGCAGATTGAGTGTAGGTGCAGCTTCTCCTCTCCTAGGAAGGTGGCCTGCTGCTGGGTTTGATCTGCACGCAGCCCCCGAGGCAACCGGAGGCAGGGAATAAACATGGTATTCTGGGTGAAGACCGGTAGGATGCCAACGTGGGTAGGGCCTCAGTCACAATGGGAATCATGCTGCTCCTTCCCAGGATCCTCAGCTGCAGTTCCCAGCAGTCCTCAGCCGTGACTGATGAGAGTTGCAGTCTGGCAGCTTCTAAGGACTCTTGGTGCAAGGAGGGGAGACGGCACTCCAGCTGGCTGGGCTGCTCCTCTGAGGGGACCTAGGAAGGGAGGGCAGAAAGGTCCCTTTGGGGGCTGGGAAGGAGCAGTGGGGGGGGGGCTCCTGAGCAAGAGCTGGGGCTGCTGGGCTTCCTCTGGCTGAGTGCTGAGGGTTCAGGACCTTCAAGTGCTTTGCGTTTCCATGGGGTCCTCTGACAGACCCCTCTGCTAGTGCCTCTCTTTGGGCGGGAGGCAGGTGTCTGTGTGCGTTGCTTGTGGGGAACACCCCAGAGGGACCGCAGGGTTGGCATTGCGCTGGGGCCCTGCTCTGTGGGTTCCTGCCCCACACACAGGCCAGACAGGCGCTCCTCCCACAGTCAGCCCCGGGGCATTTCCTGGGCAGGACTGGAATGCAGAAGAACCAGTTTCCCTCTTGCGACTGGAGCGTCTAAATGGTGGCCTCTGATATATACATTAAGACTTCAGTTCCCATTGCTCTATATCAGGACGGTTGGAGGTGCAAGCTGCAGTCCAGAGCGCCTGAAGACCCTGGCTGGGAAAGGCTCTTCCAAGGAGTCTCTCTGGGGATTCCTGCAGTCCTGTGCCCTCCCAGCCCCGCCACCGGACTGCAGTTCCCAGCCCTCTTGAGAGAATTTGGTGGAGCCATGAGAAAATGCTATGAGGCCTGGCTGTGAAATAAGAGATCCTTTTTCTCTCTGCTCCGCAGATCTCCATGACATCTTCCTCAGCCGCGCAAAATCCTGGTGTGGGACTGTGGGGGACTCGGTCACTGTCCTGGAGGGGGATGACCTCGAACTGCGCTGCTCTGCCAAGGCCTCCCGGGGCCCCGTTTTTGAGTGGAGCCGAGAGGTGACCCTCTCTTGCCGGTGGGGGGCGGGGGGTTAGAGGCGTAGCATCGGAGGGGCCAGTGAGTGGCCCTTGGCCATTCGGCAGTTCGTGGGCGAAGGAGAACAATGTAGCGGAGGGCCTCCTGCTCGGTTGTTCTCAGTCCAGCAGAGCTTGGGAAAAGGGGGGGGGGAACTGCCACTCCCAGCCTCATTGGCTAACAAAGGAATGCTTCCTGGCTCCTAAATGCCAAACCAGGGACCAAAAGAGGCCTTCCTTGCACAGTGGAAGAAAAGGCCTTTTCTTTCCAGTGTGTGCTGGTGAGGGCTGGCCAGATCATGCCCTGTTTTTGCAGGGTGCAACTTCTGCTCTGGAGGGAGAGGAAGAAGATGGGGAGATGTGTGCCCACCCTTGCCCCTCAGATCTTCGGTTGCTGAGGGGGCAGGTGCACTGCAAGGAGCGTGGTCTTCCATCCTCTTCCCCTCCTCTTCTGCCCCATAGCCATCTGGGACCCATGTGCAGCCTAGGGGGCTGACAGACAGACAGACAGACAGAGAGACCTGGTGAAGAGGATGTAGGAGCAGGAGTTAGCCCTGGAAGGGCCATCTCTGGTGGGAAAGGGCTACAGAGTACACTGCCACTTTTCTCCAGTCATTCAACCATGGCATCAAAATGCAAATGACTGACACTTTTCCCCTTGTGATCAATTTGGGTGGAGGGTGGTCCCATGGCAGCCATTTTGCGTCAGGAAACAGAAGAAAATGGGGGGGGGGGGAGGTCTGTGGGAAAGGATTCAAAGGAGGGGGCCCAGGACAAGAAGGGGTAGGGAGGCATCCAGCCATCCTCTGGATGAGGTTGGACTTCAGCTCCCAGCATCCCTCACCTCAGTGGGTTGGAGGCTGAAAGGGGTGGCAGTTCCTCCATCGCTGCTCCCTTGGGTCTCCTGTCCAGCTGTTCAGGGCAGAGGGCTGTGTGGCTTCTCAGGGGCGTTGCAGCTCCCTTTCCTTGAATCCTCAGATTTTGTTGTCATGTTTTGTTTTTAACTTTGGAAAACTTAAAAGGTTTTGGGCACTGGGATGACAGCTAACAAGGCAGGAATGGTCCAGGGCTTTTTTCACGAAGGAGGGTGAATTGGGGAGCAGTGGTGGTCAGTAGCTGGGGTGCCACACTCTGCACGCCTTGGCACTGGCTGGGCCCCTGCTAGATCTTCTAGGGGGCCTCTGGGATCCGGGCCTGATTATTGCAACCTCTGACCTCTCTTTCCTCCAATAACAGGGGGAGGACTGGATTGTGGTCTCAAGCTCCTTGGCTCTGACTAAGGTGAACCGGGAGCAAGCGGGGACCTACACATGCCGGGCCCACCATCCCTCCGTGGCCCAGCTGGCCAAGAGCAAGTCCCTGCGCCTCTTTGTCGAGGGCAGCCAGCAGGGAGTGGCACTGGGTGAGGCCTGCGGGCGCTTGCGAGGAACCTGTCTCTTCTCCGCCAGGTGGGGCGAGGGGACGTAGGGGGCGTTGTTGGCCCTGTCTGCCCCATTCCCTTCTTGGGCAGCCAGTTTCCTCTTTGCCCAAGTCTTTCACCTTTCCTTCCTTGCTCACCCCCCCCCCCAATGGCAGTTGGCCCACCACCAAACCTCCCTCCCTCTCTTTTTCCTGCCTCGCAGAGTCGGTGCAGTCGCTCAGCACCTCCACCCTGGCCCTGACAGTGGGGCTGCCAGCTCTCTTGCTGCTGGTGCTGATCGCTGTCTTTGCCCTCCTGATTGTTCGCCTTCGTCAGGCAGCAGCCAAGAAAAAAGCGGCTCAGTGAGTGCCTTTGGGGAATGGAGGGGGCCTTGGTGGCTCTAAGGGATCTGGTGCGGAGCTGGGAAGGTACTTTTCCAGGGACCCCTGTCCTTTGCCCAGTGCCTTTTGGAGAGGGATGTGCAGTTGGTTTTGAGGAGCCCCAGATGCTCCTAGTCAGCAGCCCTTGCTTTCTGCATGGAGCATGGATGGTCTCCTTCCTCCTGCGTTGCTTTCGCCCATAGAGGACCCTCGTGCAGTTGCCACAGGACTGGAATGCAAGACTTTCCAGTTAGCTTATTTTTATCATGTTGTGGACAAAACCCAGTCCTGAACAGGTGGTCTCTCTTCCTCTCTGTAGGGAAGATCCTGGGCAGCGCACCCCAATCTACAAAGGCAGCCTGGAGTCTGTGCCTTCTGTGTTGGGGGACATGGATCCCCTCATGATGTAAGGAGGGATCTCTCAGGTAGGGACAACTCCATCACATGGCTTCCCTCCTTCTCATAGAATCACAGAGTTGGGAGACCCCAAGGGCTATCCAGTCTAACCCCCTGCCATGCAGGAACTCCCCATCAAAGCATTCCCGACAGATGGCCATCCAGCCTTCGCTTAAAGACCTCTAATGAAGGAGACTCCGCTACACTCCGAGGGAGTGTGTTCCACTGTCAAACAGCCCTTACTGTCAGGAAGTTCCTCCTAATGTTGAAGTGGAATCCTTTTCCTGCAGTTTGCATCCATTGTTCCGGGTCCTGTTCTCTGGAGCAGCAGAAAACAAGATTGCTCCCTCCTCAATATGACATCCCTTCAAGTATTTAAACAGGGCTATCATATCACCTCTTAAGCTTCTCTTCTCCAGGCTAAACATACCCAGTTCCCTAAGGCGGTCCTCATAGGGCATGGTTTCCAGACCCTTCACCATCTCAGTTGCCCTCCTTTGGACACGCCCCAGTTTCTCCACATCCTTTTTGAATTGTGGTGACCAGAACTGGACACAGTATTCCAGGTGGAGCCTGACCAAAGCAGAATAGAGTGGCACTATTACTTCCCTTGATCTAGACGCTATACTTCTATTAATGCAGCCTAAAATTGCATTGGGCTTTTTAGCTGCTGCATCGCACTGTTGACTCATGTTCAACTTGTGGTTTACTTGGGCTCCTAGATCTTTCACATGTGGTCCCATTCAGTCAGGTGTCTCCCATCCTATATCTGTGCATTTCATTTTTCCTCCCTAAGTGCAGAACCTTACCTTTTTCCGTGTTGAATTTCATTTTGTTCGCTTTGGCCCAGCTTTCTAGTATATTCAGGTTATTTTGAATTTTGATCCTGTCCTCTGGGGTATTAGTTATTCCTCCTAGTTTAGTGTCATCTGCAAATTTGATAAGTATGCCCTCAGTTCTGTCATCCAAGTCATTAATAAAGATGTTGAATAGTACTGGGCCCAGGACAGAGCCCTGTGGGACCCCACTGGTCACTTCTCTCCAGGATGAAAAGAAGCCATTGTTGAGCACCCTTTGAGTTCGGCGAGTCAACCAGTTACAAATCCATGTAACAGTTACCTTGTCTAGCCCACATTCTACAAGCTTGTTTGCAAGAATGTCATGGGGAATCTTGTCAAAGGCCTTACTGAAATCAAGATATACTATATCCACAGCATTCCCTTCATCTACCAAGCTGGTAATTTTATCAAAAAAAGAGATCAGATTTGTCTGGCATGACTTTCTGAAACCCATCTTGGCTTTTTGTGATTATGGAATTCTCTTTCCTGGCCTTTCTCCTGCCTGCTTGTTCTGAAATCAAGGGAGAGTATGTCTTCATACCTTGTTTCTGAACTGATCTTCTGGACAGTTGGAAAATAAACCAGACATCCTGGGACCATCCATCCTCCTTGTCCCCCAGAGAACACTGTGCATCTAGGAAAGAGAGTGTGTTGGGTTCCCTTGCATGGCCAGAGAAGGCAAATGTGGTCTCCATGGCACCTTGCTCGAAGCCAGTGGATCTCAACTCTGGATATAAGCTCCCAGGATCCACAGACACTGGCCATGCTCTTTGGGGCTTCTGGAAACTGAAGTTCAAATGATCTAGACAACTAGTGAGGGTTGGGGGGACCCCCAGTTCTTGTTTATTTGTATCAGGTAGAGCACCAGAGAAAAAGACGGGGCAGAGGATCCCCCCAGAAACACAAGCATGGAAGTTTGCACATCCACGCACATATACACACAAGAGGCAGGGGGACATTTTTTCCATGGGGAAGGAAAGGTCTAAACCCCCTTCCATCCTCCAGAAAGCCCCTTGGGGCTGAGAGCAGCCTTCTCCCAGAAGGCCTCTGCTCTTCCCACCCTGGGCATGGCTACTTGCCTTCCTTTGCCCTCCCCAGCAGGGAGCAATGCCAAGGAGGCCTGCTGTGGACACATACAGCTTTGCCTTGTCCTTCAGAGCAGCCCAGACAGGCCTTTATCAGACAAGTTCTGGCCCTGATCAACTTGCCTCCTTTTGTGCCATACCACCCTCCCTCCCGCATGGCCAGTTGCCCTCCTGCTGTTACCTCCAGTGCTGCAGGCAAGGTGCAGCAGCGGCGCAAAGGTCTTTGCCTCCTTTTTCCTTTTGGGCTGGTCACCCAAAAATTGGTTCAGTGTAAAATTGAGAGATATGGAGAGAGATGCCCGTCCTTCCCATGCCCCCATAAGCAGAGGCTGGATGGCCATCTGTCAGGGATGCTTTGATTTGGAGTTCCTGCATGGCAGGGGGTTGGATTGGATGGTCCTTGTGGTCTCTCCCAACTCTATGATTCTATGATTCTATTCCCCAGGGATGGGCAACTAGTGGCTCTTAATCTGTGCCCAGAAGCTCACAAGCGGCAACTGTTTGGGTAGAGCCGACCTTCCCTCCCTAGGGCAGGAGAGGAGCAGGGAAAATGGGTCAGAGAAATTAACCCTACCCCACCCCCAAGCTCCAGAGTATGAGATGAATTGCTTCACAATAACTGGAAAAAGGGCCTCTGATGAGGCCATCAGCTTTAATGAGCAGCCACTGAAGAAGGAAAGGAAAGGAGAGGAGTCTGGCAGCATCTGGAATAAGCACTAGGCTGGCTGGTTGTTTGGTTTGGACTCATTGAACTGTGATGCTGTGGGGTGGGGGGTAGGGGGCTGCTTCCGCCTCCATGGGAATCCCCCTTTTCCCTTCATGGCGTTTTCTTTCCTCTCTTTCCCCCAGGAGAAAGTGGACCCCCCTCTCTCCGCCTGCCTTTTGTCTTCAGGATGCAGCCTCTCTTCTGGCTTTGGGATAATCGGGATTTCAGAAATATGCACTGATTGGGGCTCTTGTGTCTATCTTTGTGATGGCTGTTGTCTTTGATTTTTAGAATGGGGGGGGGGAGAAAGGAGGTGGTTGAATATGGATCGCCTTTGGGGGGGGTGAGATGCCCTTGGCCTGCCCTCCTCCTCTTCCACTGGCCACAGGCAGCTCTTTGGCCTCTGGCCCCTTCCTTGAAGGTAGGTCAGTGCCTTTCTGCAAAGTTTCCCCACCCTCCGCCCCCTGAAAAGGGAAGCTGGTGGGGGAGTGATCTTGATAGGGCCCTGTGGGAGATGACGAGCTCCGGGTGGCACCTGGGGTCCCCTCCCTGCCAGGTTTTAGGGGCTTGGGGGCCCTGAAGGACTGATCCCTTCCCAGACTGAATCAGCAGGAACCTCTTGTCTTGGTGGACCCCAAGAGGGGGAGGGTCTGGACCCCCTTTGCTGGAAATGCTTCCTGGGTCTGCTTTTCCACCTTACAAGGATCCGGCCTCTATGTCGTCCCCGCACCAAACCAGGCTGGAGACCTGCAGAGAAAGTGGGGAGGCCAGGCAGTGGCCTCCGCTTGGTGGCGCATGACGAATCTTTGCCTGCGCAGTGGAGTGGAGTGGAGTGGCCATCTAATTGGCTTTAAGGAGAGAGAGAGAGAGAGAGAGAGAGAGTAGATCACACCTGTCTCTGCAGCACAAGCCTTAAATGTCCCCCATTCGGCACTTTCTTGGATCAAAATAAAAAATAGCAGAATCTTGCATTGGCATCTTTTCCCTTTTCTCTTTTATCATCAGCATTCTTCTGGGTACCCAAGGGAAAGATAAACCAAGCCATGGTAGCGACAGGCAAAGCCATAAAAGGCCCCTCTTGAACATTCAGTGCTGATGAAATGTCTGTCCCATTCCCCCCCCCCCCAGCAGCAGCCTCTTCATCCTGCAAAGACCTCCATTACCCCAAGGCAGAGAGGGAACGATGGGGGCAGGCTGGATGACAGACCCCTGCACTCCCTCCCTCCCTATAGCCCCAGGTGAGGGGATCCATGGCAATGGCTGCACTGCCCAGAGGGATGTGGCTGAGGCAGCGAGGTGTAGTGGTTTCAGCACTGATTGAACTACGAATCTGAAGAGCAGAGTTCAAATCACTGCTCAGCCATAGAAACCCACTGGGTGGTCTTGGAAAGTCACACTCTTCCTCAGAGGAAAATGGATGCAAACCCTCTCTGAACAAATGTTGCCAAGAAAACCCTATGATAGGGTTGCCATACGTCCAAATGGACTTGAAGACAACCACCATGGCCTATGTCACCTGGAGGCCAACCCACCCCAGGTAGAGGGCAATGCTCCATTCAGACACACATCCAGCACTGACATGGGCTGGCCCCCATACACTCCACTCTTGCTAGCCCTGCCTTATCAAGATGGCTCCAGATCAGGATTACCAGATTTATCTAATGCTTGGACCTGCCCAGAAGACACTTGGAGGGCCAGCAGGGCCTCTCCCTGCCTTGAGCATAATGGGAAGAAATTCAGCAGTGGGTGTTGTCGGTTCTGACTGCAGGCATGTTAGAAGGCAGGAGGATACTTAACCTTTTTGGTTTTCTGTCTGCTGCGGTTTCAAAATCTCTTAACAATGCTGGGCACGGGGGATGTGGACCACCTTCTTTTCCAGCTCAGCCTCAGCATACCTTGGCAAAGTGGCCTTGGCCCTCCTTGGATCCCTCTCAGAGGCCCACAAACTCCTCTGGCAGAAAGGCAACCTGCCTTTGCCCAGGATGTTCTGTGGGAGCTGGTCTCTCCCTCTGCCGCCAAAATTATCCTAAAAATGATGAGCTCTGGTTCCTTAAGAGGCCCCTGAAGGATGACAGAGCCCCACCTGCCCTGGGATGGGGGCAAGGTTGCTTGTAGACAGAGCCAGAAATGGGAACATTACTGGGGGTGGGGGGATGTGTCCTTGGTGATGCTGAGATTGGTGACACATGAAATTTGGCATCCAAGAATTTCTGCTGCAGACTTGTGGCAGACTTGGCATCCAGACAGATCCAGGATGCAATCTAGGGCAGGACGTCGCAGGGGGCAGAAGGGGGTGGTTTTGTTGGTGGAAATTGATCACTTTAGGAGTGGAGGTTGGTAGCATATCCTTCCTTGTCTTAGTAGCCATATGACAAGCAGAAATTTAACTGATTAAGCTTTTCTCATCTGTTTGTCCACCCCAAAAGCAGCATTTTGCCAGAGTTTAGCACAAGGGTCAGCCCAGCCTCTCTTTTGCTGAGAGCCAGAAAGTAAGCCCATTGATGGGAAAGGGACCCCTGTTCCGCGTGTGTGTCCTTCCTGCTCAGAGGGTGTCGGAGGCTGATCAGGGCAACTGGGCCGCTCAGGGAGTCAGATGCCCCATCCTGGCATTCAGGGATGGACAGCTCTCCTTTGGCTTCCACTGGCACCACTGCGGAGGAGATAAGAGGACCCTTGGACCTCTAGAGAACTGCTGCCTCTTAGGTGAGGTCCCCAGTCCCTCTTTCCCAGATGAGGGGGGGGGGGGAGCCCAAGGCAGAGAAAGAGAACTTGGGGGGGGGGGCTGAAGGCCCCTCTGGCTTCACCAAGGAGCACCAGCTGGGCAGTGGCTCTCTCTCTGCCCCAAATCTTGGATGGAGTGAAGCTGGTAGGAGACCTGCCAAGAGGCACACAGACACAGGAAGAGGGTAGGTCACTGGTGTCACCCAAGACAGAAGGCTGGCCGGCCAGGCAGGTGGGCATTTGTGGGGGGGGGGGGGGTACAGGGCATCCAATGTGTGCAGCTGACCCCCTCAGCCTGGTGGGGGCAGGGTCCCTGGTTGCAAAGGGGGCTCTGGCCCCCACAAGAGCAAGAGGTGAGAGAGCTGCAGAGCCAGGATTTATGTTGCTTAGTGAACGCTAAATCCCGCTCCCTCCCCCCAACCCTGACTACTGCAATTATTTTAAAATATATTTTTCTGGTGACTCCTAGTTGAAATGTGTTGAAATGAGGGGCAAAGCTGGGGCCTGGGAGGCTGCACACACACCCCCATGAGGCACCCTCAGGGAAGCCTGCTGCACCTCCCCATGGTGGACCCTCTGCGCCCAGGCACATGTCATGAGCAAGGACCCCACAACCACTGGTGTTAAAAGAATTAATCAGGGGGATTTATTGAAGTATCAAAGGTGGTTAAAAGGCAGACATAGATATTTACATATATATTAACTTTTGGGCAGGGGGGAAACAGTCTTGGGCGGCAGAGGAACAAGCCCCATGCACTTCCCAACCCCCAGTTATATATTAATTATTATATTTTTCCCTTCTTTTTTTTAATCTCCCCTTCCAAGACACAGACAATACAAAATAAAAACTGCGAGCCAGAGACGGACACAGAACCACAGTTCCTTCTTGGTTGGTCTTTTCCCCAGACGAAAGACGGAGGTGGGGGGCAGGAGGGGCATTGACTGGCACAAAGGGGGGAATGGGGTTGCGGGGGGAGGGGGCCAGGGAGAGGTGGGGGGTCCCGGCCACCCCTTTCTGCAGTAAGCACACCATTGCAGGGCCAGGGAGGCAACATGGAGGACACCCCCTCCACATTGCGGCAGAGCAGGGATGTAAGGTTGGGGCCCCTTCCCAGCACCAATATGGGGAAGGGAAAGGGGGCTCTAGCTGAGCCCCCCCCCAGCCCCCGCTGGCTGGAGGGAGAAGACCAAGTGGGGCTAGGGGCTGGGAGCCACACTGGGCTCCTGGGCTCAGGGAATGGGGGAACAGAGACCCCCAAAGGGAAGAATAGGCAGAGAAGGGCCCTGGCTGCGGCCCTCTTCCAGCACTGTCCAACATTTGCCCATGTGCCTCTGGCAGAGAGGGGGGGTCTGGCCATGGGCAACGCTTCAGTGCCACACGGGGGGGGGGGGGGCACAAGGGAACTAGGAAGGACAGAATGAAGGTCCAATGCTCGCGTAGGCGCCACCATCCCACCCCTCCACCCACCCCTCCACCCGAGGACGCCACGTAACAAGGACGACAGAGACAGACAGAGACCCCCACCCTCCCTCCCTCCCTCCCAAACTGTCATGGCTTTGAAGGAAAACAAATCAAAACAAGGCTCCAACCTGCATCTTAAGGCCCCCCAATAGACATTCCCTCCCTCACACACGCATGCATGGGCACGCACTCGCACACTCACACAGGGGAGCACTTGGCCAGGGGGGCAGTGCTCCAAAGAGCACCCAAGGAACACCTTTTGGGGGCCTTGGCCACACCCCTCCTGGGGGGCAGGATGAGACCCACGGGCCCCCAGCTCGCAGCCAGCCAGCCAGCCTCACCCCCCACCCCTGCAATGGCCTGCTTACAAGCAGGGGGCCTCCCACCCCCACCCCCCACAGCAAATGGGGGGTATTCTCTCCTCCCCAGATAATTTTGTGACTCTGTGGGGGAGGGGACCACAGTGGCCCCCAAGGGCTTGACCTTCACTGACCCCCTCCCACACTCTTCCTCCCACCGCCTCCAGCAGAGCCACCCCTCAGCTATGTACAGAGATGCAATGCCCCCCACCGCACCACCTCTGCCCCTCAAAAGGCGAAAGGGGTCACAGCCATCCCCCTCCCTGCCCCCAATGGAAGCAGAGCTGTGGATGCGCATGCACACACACACACACACCCCACCACGCACACACGGCTCCCCCAATTAATGGGGCGGGGGGCTGAGGGGGGCAGGAGGCAGAGCCCCATGGCTGGGGATGGGGCTAAAGTCCTCGGTTTCTAAAATAAAGCCGAAAAGGTGTGCCCATGCCCCTTTCCATCCCCCCAAATTTCACCTCTCGAATGATTTGCTCCTTTTTGTCCTTAATCCTCTCCCCCAAAAGGTGGCTTCTCTATGAACAACTCTCCCCCCACCCAGTCACAGGGTCCCTCGACATTCCATCGCTGCCCCCCATTCCCTGCCCCCCACCCCCGGTTCAGATGAAGAACTCCTCCTTGCGCTTGTGGCCGTCACCCCCATTGAGGAAGGCCTCGCGGGCCTCCCCGTGTTCATCCAGGCCGCTGGCCTCGTGGGTCAGGTAGGAGCCTGCAAAAGGGGGGGGGGGGGAGGAAGGGAGAGAAAGGGGGGTAAGGGCCAGGCAGGCACAGGGGGTTCCCCCAACTCCTACCCCCGTCCTGCCCTCGCGCCGCAGCCTTTCCAAACCTGGCACCCACCACAGCAGCCAGACTGCAATGCCCATTGCTCCCAGCCAGTGCAGAGGGAGAGATGTAGTCCATCCGGTCTGGAGGGCAGTGGGATGAAAGAGGCGGGAAGTCTTGGGAAGGCTGGAGCAAACCCACTCCACAGCAGAGCACCCTCCCCACTTGCCCCTCTTTGCAGAAGCTTTATCCCCCAACCAAGCTCAGCCTCACCTCCGTGGTCTTTCTGGAAAGTAACCCCACCACCACCACTTTTGGAGGAACCAGCAGCAGTGCTGGGAGAGGAGCTTATGGGGAGCAGCCCCCTTGCCATGCAAGGCGCCTCCCAGCCCCCAGCCTTTTGGGCCATGCTTGACCCCCAGCCCCTGCCCCGGCTGACCTTTCTGCCGGATGGAGCACCACACCATGACAATCAGGACACAGATGACCAAGAAGACCAGCAGGGCCAGGATGCCCCCCACAATGGCGTAGGGCACGGAGGTCTGGGCAGCCACAATGGCCCCGGGGTCTGCAGGAGGCAGGAGAAGAGGGTTCAGGCCCCTAACCAGTGCCAGGTGGGGAACGGCTACAGAGATGGGGGACACCTTTGGGTGGCCCTACCAGACTGGCTCCTCAGAAGGCCAAATCCAGACCCCAGGAGCAAGAGCGGGGCCTGCAGAGCCAAGGGCAAAGTGGGAGTGGGGGTGAGGTGCCAGCGACACACTTCTCAAGCTTACCGTAAACCACCAGGACGTACTGGTCGGAGGAGCGACCGTGCTTGTTGGCCACTTGGCAGGAGTAGGTCCCGTTGTCAAGCAGGCTTAGGCTGGGGATTGTCAGCACCTCACCCTCAACGAGGGCCCGCTCTGGCAGCGAGTCGTTGGCACGACTCCATTTGATATCTGTGGGGCTGTGGGGGGGGAGGGGATGGAGGACAGGGGTTCAGGCTGCCACCTTCCCCATGTCTTCCCGCACCCCAATCCCAATGATTGGGCAGCATGCTCCCTCCCAGGACCCCCGCCTGCAGCAGTGGAGGTCATTTGCCACAGGGGCTGCCAGGCAGTTGGCAATCCAGGAACTGGTCAGGAGGGGTGGGGGGAGGGCCAGCTGAATCAGATTCATCCAAAGCACCCACAGGAGTGGAGGGAGGGGGGCTTGTGGCTGTTTGGGTCACCAACCCTGGCCCTTGCTGGTGCCAGCAATGGACCTTTAACCCTCTCCTGCTACCACTGCATCCATTCGGCCCTCTGTTTGCAGAAAGGGGCTCTCTGGGTGGGTAGAGGTCTCTGCCAGCCTCCCAACTCCCCCTCTCCACCCTGCAGAAAGTACTCACAGGGGGTTGCCATTGATGGCACACGTCAGGACTAAGGTGTCTCCTTCCCGCATCACTCCTTGCGGAGGGTGGATCCGTGCAGAGGGTGAGTCTGTGGGGAGACAATGATCAGAGAAGAGAGAAACCAGGAGGCCAGGGAGCAGCCAGCACCCTAAAGCCAGTGGCGCCCACCCTCTGTTCCAGCACTCAAACCATTGCATTATGTTGGCTCTCATTTGTAAGTATTAAGTTTATCTGGGCTTTACGTAAAAGAGGGATGTACGGTTGAGAAGGAATCCCTAGGCTGCTTCCATTTCAATGTTTTTTGCCACCGTGGGGCCAGATGGGTGCTTAATACAAAAGGAGTAAAAACTATAGGGGAAAAAGAAAAGCGAACAGATGCAGCAAAACTATATTCCCCAATTTGCACAGAAATTCCTTGAAAGCCCAAGAAAGAAAATCACGGAATAATCTTCTGTTTTGTGAATTCTGAGTTCCATTTAGAGCTTGGAGAAGTTTCCTCCTGAGGCCACAACTCTCCAAATCTCCCCAGGTCTGACCTCTCCTGCATCAACTGGGCCATTCCAGACGGGATGTGGGGATGCTGCTTCCACTCGGGGGATCCCTAGAGTGGTCTTTTTAGTGGCTGAGAGTGTAATCCCAGCGGCCAAGACTCGGGCCCACATGCCACAGGATTCCCCCAGGACAGCTGATCAGTAGCTACAGGACTGTTTTAGGTGGCAGTGGCAGCAAAAAACACAGTGGTGCAGCAGTTGTAGGGTCTGCGATGGCTGGGGGTGGGTTGTGGCAGCCCAAGGACTCTCTCTTGAGAGGGGAAGCTGCCTTTCTGCTTCCTGAGATGCCTGGCATTGGCAGGCCCACATCTTTTTTGTTGCTCTTGCTGCTGCTGGGCTTTGTCCCCAAATGACCCTTCTCTGGATGAAGAGACAGGAGGCTGGGCAACGCATGTCATGCATGTCACATTTTAAGACAGGCAAAGGGGAGAGGAACACCAACAAAAATGCAACACCCACACAAGATGTTTCCTGTGCCAGCTAGCAGGATGGCCTCATCTTCCCAAATCCCACCCTCAGCTTCGGCAACTCAGGCAGATAGCCACTGGCTTTGCCAGACAGCCACGAGGTGGTCGAGGGCATCGGGAGAGGATGTGGCCAGCAAAGCCGCAGAGGAAGGCCAGATGAGTGGCCAGAGGCCTCTTTGCCCAGAAGATGCTTCTCCTTTTGGGCCACTTGGGGAGTCAGATCCATCTTTCTGACAACTTGTGGGGCACCTTTGTGACCCTTGCCCTCTCCATCCCACCACTTGGAAAGTCACTTTCTAAAGGCAGCCTGATCCTATAATACCCTGTGATTTGTTGCAAGGCTGGGAAAGGGCTTCATTTGGAACAGCAACGACCTTGTTCCTTCCCTGCTCCTCTCCTTTGCTCTTTTGGGGTTTGGGGAGACCTCCGCACTGTGAAGGAACAGCAGGAAACTGGGGAAATGCTGCCTGAAAACCACCCTACAGCCCTATTCGCACCCTCCAAAAAGAAACTTTACAAAGGAACCAGAAAGGGTTCCTCCTGCAACCAAGCTAGCCACAGCCTTCCTGCTTGCTAATTACAGCAGAAAAGCAACCTCATTCCCCCGGTTCTGGGAAAGGAGGGTGCACCACAGGCCACGACTCTCCATGTTGCGTGTGACTTCCAAGCCCCTCCAGAGGAGAAGAGAAACACATGCTAGAGCAGTGGGGGGGGGAGAGGGCAGCCCCATTGAAGGCCTCCGTCCCCCCAGCTTGCCCCCAAGCCTTCCCGCTGCCCTCCTATGCAAGCACTGTGGTCACTTACACTGGACGTCCAGCACGTACTGGGTCTGCTTTCGCTGCCCCTGCAGGGCCGGGTGGGTGGCCTCGCAGGTCACGATGCTGCTGTGGTCCTTGCGCTCCACCCGGAAGTGCACCACGTTGGTGACGCTAAAGACCTTCCCGTTCTCCTGCTTGCTGCTCAGCCCTGTTGGGAGGCACATGGAGTGGGAGATGAGGCCCTACAAGCTGATCCATCCCCCCCCCCCCGTAAAAAAATTACTTCCAAAAAAGGGGAGCGAAGGGGAATTGCCTTCCTTTCTGGGAAATTTCTCTATCTCCTTTATGGTCACTTCCCAGGCAGTGATCTTCTCATCTAATGTCCCTTGGGAAGAGAAGGGCACAATGCATGACCCCTCTGTGCCTCCTTTGGCAAATGTAAAGAAACTGCTCCCCACAGTCGATGGTATGTGTGAAGCACCTCATAAGCCTAAATGGGGTGCCCCAGGGAGCATCTGAACTAGGGTGAAGTGCTTAAGAGAGACACCCCAAACTTGCACCACTCCCATTTCAAACATTTTCCATGTGGTGGGGGAGGATCGTGGCAGATGAAGATTCAGTCCGTGAAGAATATGATCTGGTTCAAAACAGAGATGGGGAGATGGGAGTCCTTCCTCCAGGGAGACAGGACAAGAAACTGGTACTTTCTAAAGAATGGGGCCCAGGCGACCTCCTCCTCCTCCAAGGGCCACAGGAGTTTGGGGTCGGTGGAGAGCATAGACCCTATTTAAAGGTGAGTCTCTGCTCCTGTGGGTTTGCCCCTTTTTTATGGTAAAAATAAGGAAAGTTCAAGGAAGCTAAAGCCCCTCCTCCCCAAATCAGCAGGTGGGGCACTTTCCTCACCCCTCCTCTGAAGGGAAAGGAGTGGTGAGACCCTCCTCTGCTGTGGTTCCAAGATGACTTATCCCCCCCCCCCCAACCACACTTAGGGCCAAGACAAGCTCCTGCAGGGAGAACAACTGCCCATCCCCATCCCAGCCCAGGTGCCCCCCTTGTCTCCCACCAGCCCAGGCGGCACCTTTCAGCTCCCTCCGGTCCCGGTACCAGCGCAGGGTGGCGGCTGGGCGCGATCTGGGGACGCTGCAGGTGAGCTCCACTTCTCCTCCTTCCACTGCCTGCTCCTTCACTTCCACCAAGGGGTTGTCTGGGGGGACTAGGGAAAAGAGAACAGGACAGAGCAGGGGAGTCACTGGGGAAGCCCCACATCCCCTTGATAGCCCCACATCCCAGTGTGGATCTTTCTCTCTGCAGCACACACACGCACAGATAGGGACACCCAGGGAAGGGCCAAGGACTGGAGCCTTGGCACACTCCCTGCTTTTGCACCCTGGGAATCCTTGTCTTATTAGAAATAGATTCAAGCTTCTGGTCCTCAAGCTGTAAAGTTTCAGTGGGAAGGAAACCAGTGCAATCTCAGAGGCGGGGAGGGGGGACTGCAGGGAAAGCTCTGGAAGAACATCTCACCCCAAACCCAAGAGGGAGGCTGCCAGTCAGTATGGCCAGCAAAGAGGGACCTGGACTGCTGTGGAAGGGCCTTTGCTCTCCTTCCCTCCCAGTGCACTGAGGCCAGTCCAAGAGAGAGGCCAAAGGACCAATGCCCAATGCTCTGTCAGTTGGTGCAAAGCTCCAGAGCAGACAAGTGGAGCAGCCCCTGGTCTCGGCCACATCCTTGTAGGGCTGCCAGGTGATTGAGGGGATGAGGCTCCTGCGCCTTTAATGACGGCGTCTGTGGGCCGAGGGGGGGGCAGTGAAGGTTGGACAGGCTTCCCTGCTGAAGTCCTCTCTGCTGTGCTACCGTTAAGAGACCAGCGCCGCCCTCCCCCCACATCTTGGCAGCCCTGCTAGGCCTTCTGCCTCCCATCCATTCCCAAACTAAATGCCCCATCACCACTGTCCCCCAATATCCAGTGCAGTCCCTATGCTCCCCCTTAACCAAACAGCCAGAATCTAGTGTTCCCCTCAATTCCCCCAATTGTGAATGTGGCAGGGGCACCGGGGTCCCTCAGGCAGGGGAGGGGGCACATACCCAGCACTGTGAGGAGGGCAATCTGGTGGTGGGTGTCCTCCGTGTAGAGCTGGCAGAAGTAGCCCCCCTCATCCTCCAGGCGGGCGTTGGAGAGGATGATCCGGACTTGCTTCTGGGTGAACTCCACCAGCTGGAACCGCTCGTCCTTCAGGGCTGGAGGGATCATGGAGGAAGGAGAGGACAGTGCACCAGGTCCCCCTTTCGCTCAGCCAAGGAGGGAGTTACGGGAAGCAATTTTTTTGGCCAGGGAGGGAGAGGTGGATCCCTCAGGCAGTGGGATCTGGGCCACTCCTGGAGGATATGCACCTGGCACAGAGAGGTGCTGCCTGGACTCCTCTCCTTGGGTTCTCAAGACTCTTAGGTCACCCTGTGGGCTGTTTTCATGTTCAGGAGGCAACAAAGGCTCCTTGCCCAGCTCAGATGATGATGATGATGATGATGATGATGATGAGAGTTACACTTATATCTTTCCCTTCCCTCAATGAGCTCCAAGCAGGGTAAATGGCCTTCCTCTTTCTTGCTTTATCCACAGAACAACCCTGAGCAAGGTTGGCCAGGCTGAGAGAGAGTGACTGGCCCAAGGTCACTCCCAGGGAGGTTCACTGCTCAGTGAGGACTTGAACCTGGACCTCCGCAGTCCATCTGAAGCTTTAACCACCACACAACACTGGCATGGGGTGGTCCTGTCCTTGTCGGTGTGCGGATGTGCATCCGTTTCCCTGGGAGTCCCGATGCTTCGTCTGCTTGCCCAAAAGGTCTAGGGCTGTTTGCTCTGTCAGCCCCTCCTCTGCAGGGCCTGGTCCCTTTGTCAGTCACACTGAGGTCCAGGTGGGTAGGGGGCAGACCCTTGAGGGGAGGAAGACACTGGGCCTGGCAACCCCCCCTCCGAGAACCCCAGCCCTCCCCACTTCCTGAGGGCACTTACCCCGCGTGCCGTTGAAGAAGAGGGTCTGGCGGGAGGGGTTCTGGATCACCACGATGGAGCCGTCGTACTGGTGAAGCTTGCAGTTGATCTCAGCCTGGCCACCCTCAGCCACCGTCACATTCTCTGCTTGGACCTCCTGAGCACTGGCTGCAAAGGGAGGGAGAGAAAAAAGGGGGTCACTACTATCCCTCCAGGAGGTCGAAGAGGAGAGGGGCTCAGGGGCATCTGGGAAGGATGGACAGGGTTAGGGAAGGAGGGAGCTATGGGAAGAGAGACCCAGACCCTGGCCCCCTACACCCAGAAAGCGGAGGAGCGCCCATCCAGAGAACCTCCTTCCAGCCCCTTTAACGCCTTGGTTCTAAAATGGCAATGGGCAAAGTGCATTTGGACTGCAACACCCATCAGCCCCCAGGCCAGAACCACCTGTGGGGGAGGCATACTAGAAGCTGAAGTCCAGGAGGACCTGGTGAAAGGCAGATGCCCTTTGCTCAGCCCTCCTTTCAAGCCATGGCCCATGGACCACTGGAGGCAACCAGAGCGGGAGCGGGCAAGGCCCCAATTCCGTCGCCTGATACAACTCTTGCCCGCTGCTGCTCTGGTTGCCTCCAGTGGTCCACGGGCAACGATGGTGTCTGGTAAAGGAGCCTGGGAGGAACCTGCCTTTGTGTGCATGAAAGATGCGGGAAAGAGAGGGAGCCCACCAGGAAGATCAGGCCCCCATCTCTGGGGGGCAGGTGGCATCACATCCAGTGGCAGAATTCCATATTGCCTTATTTCTGACTCTTTCCACTCTCCTTTCCAGCCGGAAAGTGCCTGTGGCGATACACACAGAGGGGGTTAAAAGGACAACCTCCTGCCCAGCACTGAGTCGGGGACGGGGGGGGGGGTAGGGAGCCCCCTGACTTGTCACAGGCAACAAGCAAAGGGAAGAGGGCCAATCGTGTTGTCTTGACCCAGCACAGATGGGGCAAGAGTTTGGGTAAGTTACTTTCTGGGGGAAAGGCTGCATCTTTCCTTTCGCCTTCCCTCCCCAGCAAGTCACCAGCAGTCCCTGAAAGGTAACTTTTTTCAGTTTCTTGGGACTTCTTGCACCTGGGGAGGGGGCTGCCCAAAGACTGGGGGGGGGGGGGCGAAGGGCAAATATGCAGAAACCCCTTGCCCAGAAAGCCCCAGTCAGTTGGTAAATGCTCCTGCTTAAGCTGCCCTGCCACGGAGAGGCTTTTCCTCAGCACTCGCACAGCTGAGCCCGGGAGTAACTTCCCTTGTCCGCCTGACCAGGCTCCACTGCCCCATTGGCCACAAGGTGCACACAGCGCTCAGGAAACTTCCACCTGGGTATACCAGATCCAGCATTTTCCAGTTCTGGCATGTTCTGCAGTCTCAGGTCTGGAAAATGTAAAACAAACTGCCAAACTTCCACACCTGGAAAGGAATTTTGGCAAATCTTATTCCCCCCCCCCCCGCTAGCCCCCTGCTTGGCCCAGTGAGTGAACTGGCTGCATTGATCTGGAGGCGCAGAAGGAGGATCCGCGGCTAGGCCTAGAAAGGGCCTTTTTGTGTGCATGCGTTTGCGCATGCTTCTTTCAGAGAAGTCTCAGAGTGACGCAGGAAAAAGCAGAGATGTGAACAAACGCGCAGCACAACCAGGCAGGTGCAGAGACAAAAGGCTGGCTGCGGAGGCGCATACCGAGACACACAGAAAATACCCACCCAAAATGCCTCCCCACCCCTGCAAAAGGCAGGCTGGCCCCCCCCCTCTCATTTCCCCCCTCAGGAGCAGGGCACCTGGGACTTTGTTGTCCCAGCTCAGCCATTCCTGAGGGCCACATGCCCCCCTCCCATGCTGGCAGTGTGGCAGAGGGGCCACACACTCACAGGCAGTGCCCCTCCTGCCAGGGGAAGGGCTCAAGAGCAACTGGGCAGCATCGCACCCACACACCTCCAAAGCACCCAGACCCACACCCTTCCCCAAAAACCATAGAGCCCCCTAGTGCAGGCCATAAACCCACACACCCACTTTCTCCTAGCTCAACAGTACTCCAAGTAATAAATCTTATCATATTTCCTAGATTGATTTCAGGCAATGGTGGTGTCAGGCGGCTCTGTTCAGCATCCACAGGGCTGACAATTCACTCAAGCCAGTTCCCCCCAAGAAGGAGCCCACCTCCTCTGCCTTGTATGCAGCCCACCTGGAGAGGAAGGCATCACCACTAAGTGACCGGCTCCAGGAGTCCCCAAAAGTACCAGGGAGGGTCTATTCCTCCCTCTCCCTTCAGGCTGGTGTGCTTGGGCCAATGTGAAGAAGGCGGTGAGCCAGCAGCTTTAGCGAATTTGATATTGCCACTGGTACAGGAAGCTGGTAATCGGAGAGGCAACAGGAGGGAAGGGCTGAAGGTTGTGGAGGATGGAACATGCCACACTTTCCATCTGCCTCTGACTCTGCAACTCTGCTCTCCGTTTTCTGAAGGGAAGGTATAAAGGGATCCCTCATACACAACAATTATGTGTTTGTCGTTCTGAGGAGGTGGAAGACCTAGCTCACTATTTATTGCACTGGCCTTTATATATTGACCCCGGAACCATTTCCTGGGAGATCTCTTGAGAGTGAGGGCCAGTTGGCTGTTGCCTGATATTAGTTCTGACTTGTGGGTTGATCATTCTAAATCCATCACACTTAAGATGGCCACCTTTGCAGTAGCAGAGCAAAAGATCCACTGCAACGTCTTGGAAATAAATAGTAGTGGATTGCAAAGGGGAGCAGTTCTACTGTCATTATTATTGTTGATTCAGTATTTTAACCAGGTATTTTATCCTGTAACCTTTTGTTTGTTTTTTGATTTTAACCATTTGTTCATCCTGTGTCTAATGCAACTGTAATTTTGTGACTAGTACATGACTTGTTGTACTAGATACATTTTTTGTAAGAATGGTTTGTAATGGATGTTGTGCCACAGATAAATAAAGAGTATCTTTCTACAACTGTGCAGCAAAGTCTGCCTCATCTAAGCTTTGCTTCATGATGGCTAGAAACTTACTTTCTCACAAAAATAAACAAAGTGGAAATTCTCAGGATGAGTGCAATGGATTCTGGGTGACCTGTTTTCATCACATTCCAGGCAGAGCAGTTGGCATAACATTGTTAAGAACTTTTAACTTTTGTCCCCAAAAGAAAGAGTCAGAAAAGATAAACCCGCTCTAGCAGGAAGATGGGCGATGGGCATGAGGGTCGCCCCTGACTCTGCCACTTGGAGGGTGGTGTGGGCTGAGCAGAAACTCCCCAACAGCATCCATTTGGGCAGCAAAAGGGTTGCAGGGAGACATTGCAGCCTTTCTCCCTCAAGGGAACAATGGTTTCTCTTTGGCCGGCCTGTCCATCAGTGAAACATTTGCCAGGCAGCTGGCATCTTCCTTGCTGATGGGGCACGTCCTGGCACCATTATCTCCCTCCACACTCACACACATCTCGGGCATGCAGAAGCTTTCGTGACCCTGCCCAAAACTCAACTTGAAAGGGCGCCTCTCCTCCCTCCAGCTTTGCCCAGAAAGTCACCCCTCCATCCATTTCTTCCAGAGACTTTCCTCAAAGGGACGGCCTTAGGCAGCTGTTTTTGTCAGGGCCTCCTCTGCTGCCTTGGCCCACCAACACCCAGGAGAGAAGCCCAGTCCTGACAGAGGGGGAAGCAGCTCTGTCGGCTTCTCCCCTCTTCCTCCTGACCAGCGCTCTTGAACCTGGAGCCAAAGGAAGCAGCTCTTCTGAAGTGTCTGGGGGGGGGGGGGGGAGACAGACAGACAAGCCCAGCTACAACAAGAGCCTCCTTGATCCTACTGAGGGGGCCCCAGGGGGTCATTTTTTGGCCCCTACCTGTCTCCAGCCCAATGCCTCGCGCTTAGTATTTCTTGGTTGCCAGTGCCACATCTTGTGCTCGATGCATTTCCAGGACTCCCTTCTAGCCCCACAACTCCCCCACCCCACAGAAGAGGCCCTCTCCAAACCAGGACAATCCACCCCCCCCCCCCAGCTGGCAAACCGTGGCCATGGACCCCACAAAAGCCTCTGCCGGGAAGGCTCTGAATGCCCCATACCTGTCTGGGAAGGCCCGAGCCCCCCGCCCGCCTGGCATCCCTTGATATGGCCTCCTTCCTCTGCTCCCCAACCTGGCTGAACTCCAAGAGGAGGACCCCCAGAAGAAGAGAAAGGGGGGGGGGAGCTTAAGAGACAGGAGGGGGCTGCGGCCAATTGGCAAACCAACCCAAGTCCTGGTGGGTCTGGTTGCCTCCTCTTTGGGCTACTGGTCAGGGTGGCTACAGGGCCCTCCGGAGGCAAGGCTGGCTTCCACCGCCTGCCCAAGAATTGTCTGGGATTCCTGGAGGGAAAATGGAGTAGAGAGAAAGTAGCACAGATAGGCCGAATTGGGGTCCCCTTTCTAAGGGCCCTAAGTGGGCTCCCCAGCTGGAAGGAGCAGCCAGGGAGGAGGCCATCTTGGGCAGAACTACAGCTTCCAGAGTGCCTTGGGAGGGAGCCAGAGGAGGAGGAGGAGGAGAGCGAAGGGGGCCACACGCTTAGTCTGGGGTCTCCCTCCTTCATGCACACAGTGGGAACCCCACAGTCTGTGATGGGATGGGGATGCAAGCAAGCCCATCTGGGGTTTTTAATGTTTGTCTGTCTGTTTCTTGGCACACTGGTCCCATGATGGTTGCGTCTCATGCCCATCCCCTCCACTCATGCCCACACAAGCCCTCCTTTCGCGGGGGGCAGAGAACGAAGGCTGGCTAAATGACAGGCCATGCTCTGGGGAGGGAGGGGCGGCATAATGGTCCCCACGTGTGTGTGGGGGTGCCCCCTCCTCGTGGCTCCTTCATCTGCAGCTAATCATGGGTTGCCATGGCAACCAGCATCCGCCACCATTTGCATAGCCCTGGCACTGTGCCAAGGCCTCTGGTTCTGGGGCTGCTGGGAGGGGAAGGGGGCCGGCAGCCCAGAGAAAAGGGGCCTCCCTCCCCCACGGCCCACGGCCCCCCAGTCCCCTGGGCACGCTGCCTAGCTCAGGAATGTGCCAGCTGTGCCCCTCCTCAGCCCCATCCATCTCTCTGCCGTCTCCTTGGGAGCTGGAGGGTCTGGAGAAGGACACATTCTCCAGGCAGGGCAGCCATCTTGCCTGCACCGCACACTTTCTGCCCAGCAGCAGCCTGCGCCGCACAGCAGGGATCCAACAGGCAAAGCTGAGCTCCATCCCAGGATGGAGCAGCTCTACCACTCGCAGCACTTAAAGAAAGAGGAAGTCTGCCAGACGATCTATGCAGACAGGTGAATGAGGGCCAGACCTCCAGCCACACACTTGTCGCACGTGGGATGCTCTCTTACGGGCCGTAGGGGCTACTGGCCATCCACAGGGACGGACGGACAGATGCACGGTGACAGGCGTTCCCTCCAGCATTTGGGAGAGCTCCTGCATGGCAGGAGGGTTGGGCTGGATGGCCCTTGTGGTGTCTTCCAACTCTACGATTCTACATCTCTGGGATAAGAGGGCAGCTGCCCAAAGGGGTTTGCAAAAGGAGGGGCCGTTGGGCCTTTGGAGCAGTGGGCCTGGAGGCAGCTGGGAGGAGGGACTGGCCAGGAAGGCAGCCAGAGAAACTGAGGCAGGAAGAACCAGGAGCTGCAAAGAAGAAACTGTCTCCTCAAATGGGAAGGCCCTCAGAGAGAGAGCCGAGATGGGGGCAGATATGACCATGTTGTGACAAAAATGTTAAAAATACAGTAGGGCAGAGGAGGGTCCTTGGAGCCCCCCCACCCCCCGGGATGTGTATCTCTCCTCTGGAGTAAAAGGCACAGGCCTTCCTCCAGGGCAGCAGGACCATGGTGGGTGACCCACACTGCGGACCCCTGGAACAGGGATTCATGAAGCAGCACATGGGAAGGGAGGCAGGCTGCAAGCTTTCGTGCGCCAAGTCAGGAACAGCCAAACTCTGTGCGGCCCAGAGACCAACCCTGCACCTGTGTCCTACTGCCAGCTGCAAACCCACCCACCCCGCATCTAAAAGAAAATGTGAGGTTAGAAGACCAATTCCAGTTACAATGTTTGCAAGGCCAAACTCTCTTAGACACTCTTGGGCAGGAAGGGAAACCAATAGATGTCTTTGTTTAAGTGGAATGGCGCAAACGACCTCACTCACGCATTGTGGGTTTGTTATTCACACTATGGATCCACATCTATGTGCATTCCTGGGAGTTCAGTTGTTCACATGTGCCAGCACTCAAATAAACATAGGACTGACAATGCAAATGCAGAATTTAATCCCAAATTATACTGGGCCCGTTTGCACTGGTTATTCTCACTGCCAACTTTGCAAATCTTTTTTTTTTTTTTAATTAAATGGGTTTTGGGTTTTTTTGGCAGCCTCCCCACTCAAAACTTACTCGAGTGCATTCAGGATTCATGTGAATAACAGAGATTCAACCCAGATTCATCCTGGATTATTTTAACCGTCTCATAGGGCCCAATGCAGGGGACAAAGGGCTTCTGGGAGGGAGGTTTGCCTCCACCAGAGTAGCAAAACCCCTCATGGCACCCAAAAGCACCCAAAAGTTCCTTTGTATCAGGAGAGGGGAAATGGGGCAGGAGGCCACTCTCTGTAGTCTTGGGTTTCCCTCCTGGCTCCAAAAGCAAACCTCTGGGTGCAAAATGAAGCACATGTGCACAACACACACAAAAGAGAGTGTGCCACCATTATTACAAAGAAACAAAGCAATCATGGATTATGGGGAGGGTGATGAAAAGTCCCACCAGCACCGACGCTTGGTGGCCAGATAGTCTCTGCTTGGTAGGATGGCAGCGCATCTCACTAGAATGCTGGGGAATAGTAACTGTGCTGCCCCTTTCGAAGGGAAACCCACAGCGGGTGCCCTTTGTAGCACAGCCACTGGTTTTGTGAATATGCCAACGGGTGGCAGGCGTGTTGTGATGACAACTGAAGGCCCAACATGGGCAACGGGGCAGAGGGGGAGGACGCAGCGCCATCCCAAGAAGAGCAGAGACGCCTGGGAGGCAGCCTGCGCACACTGAGCCTCGCTTGGCAACTGGCCACTTGAGCACCAAAATATATTTATGAGAGGACAAGAATAAAGAAGCTCATCCGCCAAGCGGGGGCTCTGTTAGGTCTCCGCTTCAGTCTGATTCTGCCCCACACAGCACCCCATTTCTGGGCAGGGCAGTTCTGGGGGGGAAGACAGAGAGAAATGCACATACAAACCCCAAAAATGGCGGGGGGGGGGGGGGAACAGCAGCAACTTCCCAAAGGAGAGAATGAATCATGGAGAGGAAAAGAGGGAAGGAAGAAGAGCCAGTGAAGAAATCTGCAAAGGAGAAACTGGGTCAAAGAAAGGAAGTTTTTAAAGCCAATGAGAACCTGACTGAGAATGGGATGAAAAAGGATGGACTGGAAATGACTCAGACCCAGTGAATAAGAAAACAGATTGGATTTTGTCAATCAATTAGAGGATTAAGCCACTGAAAAACCTTTGTATCGACTTTTCCAACTATGATTCTATGATTAAAAGCTGGGGATCCACAACTAATCAGGGGACTTTTTCTTTTTAAAAAGGTTATTTTGTGCCAGTTCTTCACAAAGACTGCAGGGGGCTTGTGTTGCCCCTCCATGGGGGAAGGATTCCTCTCCTTTCTCCTTCTGGAGGGAAAACCTCTTCCCGGGGTTGAAATGCCCCCACAAGGGAGAGAAGCCCGGAAGGCCACGAATGCCACCCTCTCGTTCCCTTGTGGCTTCTGAACCGTTGGCCCTGTCTCCTATCCAGTTCGTCAGCCCTGGGTTTTCATAGCCAGAAAACCCAGAGGAAATCAGGAGGCTAGATCCAGGGGGAGGGAGAGGGCAGAAAGAATGGGGGGCAAGGACTCCTGAAAAGCCCCCCCCCTCCTTCTGCCAAGGAGCCACTCTTGAGGTCAGAAGTATTAGGAAAGAAGACCCCTGCGCCCTTCCTCCATTACTTTTAAGGAAAATCCCAGAATGCTGCTGTCTGGTGGGACTGTCCAGTTTCAGTATCTGTCCAGTTGCATAGAAGAACTGAGAAATTGCTGGGTGGCTGTAAGGGGGAGACACACACACACACACACACACAACTGCAATTGCCAACTGCAGATCCCATCTCCTGCTCGCCTCCCCTCCTGCAGCCAGATTGTGCCCCGTCTTCTGACTCAGCCAAGAATAAGGGCCACCCCAAGCTTGGCTTCAGAGCCATCAGCCCACGTGAGAAGACAAAAGCAACCCTCTGTGCCACTCTCACAGCAGCCTGATTGTGCAAATGAATTGAAGTCCAGGCAAGATATCGACTGACTTAAAAAGGCAAGAACACCACTCAAACACGCACTGTGGACCCCCTTCGCACCCCTCTCCCTTATCCCAACCTTCCCTCCAAAGCAAAGCACGAGCTTCTCTTTTAGCCCTTCTGGACGTAGAGGGACAAACTGAGCCAAGGTGGGATTGTGCCCACTGAGATCTCAAAGGTGACTGTCCACCTGGAGGGTGCAGATTCAGTGCTCCACATCCCTTCTTCACTCCCCCTTATGCCCCCTCCGCTTACAGGAGAAAATTATGCAAACTAAGCAAATATATGAATAGTTTTCATTCATTTGCATAATGCATTCAGGTAGCTGAAAGCTAGGCGTACAAATCTGGTTTTTATTTTCTGTTCTACTATCTTCAGCACAGCAGCAAGCCTCCTACGTGAAGCAGATCACCCCCAAAACCAGTGCCCTTGAGGGCCTCATCCAGACCCCGAGCCCTCCAGGGGGGACAAAGACAACCAGACCCTCATGCTGCAGCCCCAGTCCCTCCCTCCCTGCCTCTGAAAGCACAGGAGAGCCAAGGGTTTAATGCAAGAGGTGACGCAGTCCCTTAAGACAACCATTGTTGCATGGAAACTGCAGAAGTGGCGGGACCAAGTTCAGACGGCAAAGATGAGGTGGGGGGTGGGGGAGCCTTCACAGGTCTCCATGGAGCCTTTCCGGACCCCCTGCTTGGCTTGTCAGTCACGGCCCGAGTGCAAAACTGGAGCAGGCTTTCACCAAAGCCGAGAGCCTCGTCATTTGACAAGTACACAGCAAAGTACACAGCAACACTGTTCTCCTGCAGGGAGTGAGCAGATGACCACAGAAGAGCTCTTTCAAACCTGACAAACCCCTCAGGATGCTCTGCAGCAAGCAAGGGTCAGGGAGGGTCAATGTGCTCTTCCTGGAGGGCATGAGGTCAGGAGCAGCCCTCCAAAAGCCAGCTCTTGCAAGGTCCCAGCCACAGCTCACAAGGCGAAGGAAGGAAGGAAGGAAGGCAAGGTTTTCTCTGAGCACATACAGATAGCCTTTCTCCTTTTCTCTCCTGGACAACCCAGCCCACCTGACACCCATCTGGAATAAAGTCACAGCCAATGAAAGCCCTGCTGGATTTAAGAGTCTTTTCTCCTGAGTAAATACATGCAGGCTGGGGCTGCAATCCTGCAACAGCGTTGCTTGGGATTCTGGGAAAGCATCCAGAGTCTATCCTCCATCCACCATCTGCATGAGCACACACACCCCTGCAGTGTGTAACAGCAGGCCTGGCTGGAAACCTAACTGGGGCAAACCCAGTTCTGACTGGGAGAGACTCTCCTGAACCGCCACCGCCTCCTCCTCCTCCTCCTTCATGTCCCTCAGCCATCAAAACAATGCAGACCCCCCCCCCCTCACACACACATGGGAGAAAGATATATAAAGAGAGGGACCAATAAAGGAGACAAAAGGGAGGCAGAGGTTCCTCTTGCGGCCCCCAGCCAGGCCAAAGTCATCAGCAACTGGCTTATCCCCCACCTTGCCAGCCCAATTGCCTTGGCAACAACCCCCCTTCCCCATTGCTAGGTGCTGCCATGACTCCTGACTCGGGGGGGGGGTATGTGGGGTGGAGGTGGGGGGAAAGGGGAGCAGTTAACTGCTGTGCCTGGGGGCTCCTCCAGCGTCTGGGTACCTCTGTCCTGCAGGCGGTGGAGCTTCAAGGTCAGACTCCTCTGGCCAAGGTCAGCTGCACAAAAGAGGCACACATAGGCGCACACACTCAACACACTCACACAGGAGGCAAGGCAGCAGAGGTGGCTTGGCAGAGGCTCCTCCGTTGCACCCCCAATCCCTTTCAGGCCCTTCAAAGGGGAAGGCCGCAGGGCATCGTTCCTGCCATATCCACCTGCCTAAAGCGACAGGACGCACGTGGGCAAGTGTGGGAGGCTTGTAGGTGCCAGAGGAGGAGAGATGCCACCCAAGGGGTGCCTTGCTGGGCCGAAAAGCAATGCTGTCAGCAGCCCTTACAGGCCAAACACAGGCTCCCTCTTTGTCTCTTCCTCTGGGGACCCCAGCAACATAATCCCCCCCCCTTAACTGAGCAGCCCCTCCACAGCCATTCTCCATCACCAACGGAAGAGACATGTCAATGGCAGAAAGCCCCCTCCGTGCCAGGAGAGTGACCAGGGCAGGCGCAGATGCTGTCCGGAGAAGGAGAAGGACAGAGTGGGTCAGCCTGAGGCACACTCCCCACTCCCAAGCAGCCTCAGGAATGGGGGACTGAGCCTTGGATGGAAGGCAAGGGGGGCAGAGGAATTGGCATCCGGCCCGGCTCTCTTCCAGAACAGTACAGGACGTCCTGGGGAGGAAGAGGCCTCTCCTTGCCAGCGGCTCACAGCCACCCGAGCAAAGCCCACTTCCTCCTCTTCTGGGCCCCGGAATTTAAGGATCCTGCGGAGACCCAGCTGAAGTAGGCGGGGAAGGTGCAGAGGTCAGGATGCCTGGCATTTCATCGCCAGTGCTGGCTCAGCTTTGTCCTCCCTCAGGGCCCACAATGGGACCCTTTATTCCGCCTGCCCCTCCAAGCCATTCTCAGCCTAGGGGCCATTTGGCCTTTTGCTCAGAGGCCTTGGCACATGGATACAGAGAGGGGTGGCCCAGCCACCGGACCTGAGCATGAGCAGCCCCACATCTGTGAAATAGGATTCCTGAGCAAAGCTCCCCAACAGCCCTTCTTCAGGGGGCTGAACTGCCCACCTGTCCCCCCACCACACACCTTTGGTCTAAGGCATCTGTCTGCCGGGGCCTGTTCCTCAGTTGCCCAAGAAGCAGCAGGAGAGGCCCCTCTTTCAAGCTGCTGCTGGAGGAGAAAAGTGCACACTTTTACATGCACACAACCATACACACACACACGCACACCATGATCTCCCTGCCAGAATGTGTGTGGTATAAACAGAGCCTTATCACAAATGACACTGAGAATGGCATTTGAATTCTTCATGTCTGCAAATTTAAACGAGCCGCATTGATTAGAATGCACACTCAATTTACAAAATTGTGCTCCTCCGCTCTATATTGCATTAACAACATTCAGAAGTGATGCGTTAAGAGACTAAACAGAACTCTCAACATCACTTGCGTCCCCTAAACATCCTCCAAGAGGCACCGAGGAGGAGGAAGAGGAGGAAGACAAATAGGAGCCTAGAAGAAGAAGAGGAGGAGGAATGAGGCTCTTTTTAAAGGGGGGAGAGGAGGGGGCTAGGAGAGGCTCAGGAGTCAGGAGGGCTTCTTCCTTTGAGAAGGGGAGCCCCACAGGCCCAGAGGAAGGCAGCCATTTGGGGGGAGATGGCTAATGAAGGTGGGAGAGAAAGCATTGGGGGGGGGGGGCTGGAGTGCAGAAGGCCCCTGGGGCCCAGGGAGGCTGGCCCCCCACATCTGATCCACAGGGCCACCCTCATCCCACCCCCTGCCCACTCCCTTGGGTGCTGCCAGGTATCCAGAAAGGGGCCTTAAATGAGGGGCGAGGGGGAGTAATGGGTCTTTACTGCCAGGCCACCCAGTTTGGAGAAGCCTCAAGGCCCCCTGACAGCTCTGCCTGCCGTAAGTGTCCAATTAATGAGGTGACGATGTCATTTACAAGCTGTCAGACATTTCCATCCATCCCGTAATACAGTTGGATCCCAGCCAATCCCAGGCCGCCTCCTGGCCGAGTGACAGCTGTAACTCATTATAAGGGCCCCCCAGATCCCCCCCTTTCCTTCAGGGTCCAAAGAGGGCACAGGCAGAACAGGCCTCCCCCCCCACCCCCCAAGGGAGAAGGTGACTTTGGCCAATTTCCCACCCACCCCCCATGCCCTTTGGGGTTGCTGGACTCCCCCTGCTCTGCTAGCCAGATTCCTGGGTGGAAGCAGTGCAGGGGTGGAAGCCTCGCTTCCAGGAAGAATGGCTGTGGAGGAGGAGGGTACAGCTGCCTGGCGCCCAGCAGTGGTCACTCAGTGGCCTTTGGGGACAGAGCCTGGCCTCCTGGTGCTCCGGCTGGCCATGAGTAGGACAGCAGAAGAGCCGTGGCTGCCCACTGGCTCCAAAAAGTAGAAGGTGGCCCTTTGTCCTGGGGTGGCTCAGGCGTCTGGTCAGAGATGGGCGACCCTCCCTCTGCCAGGGTCAGAATCTGCCGTTGCACGTCACGTGCACCAGAGGCTCCTGTGTCCTTCCTTCCGTATGATGCTGTTCGCGACCTCCTGATTCTCTCCTGCACATGTTCCTTGCTGTCCTCCAGACACACTCCTGACCCATTGAACTGGTGAGGGGCGGGCTCCTGGGGCTTCCACCTCAAGGGGCCCCATGTCACAACAGGGCCAGCTTCATCTGGAGTGACAGGGAATGGCAAAGGCTCCCCAATGATGCACCAACCTGCGCACAGCCCCAAAAAGGCTGTTCGCATTGCTCACATGCACAAATCTCCTAGTCTCTCCAGCTTTGTGGCGAAAGGCCTCAGGCACTGTGGGGTCCCAGGGAACATCGGGGGGGGGGGGGAGATCCTGTAGGAAGAAAGCCAAGATCCCCACCATGGTGAAGAAGACAGTGAACTGACCACCCCAGGAGGAACCCGGCAGCTCTTGCAGACAGTGATGTGGTGGATCCGCCCCAGTTTTCAGCCTGAACTGTAAAGAAGCTCCAGTGCACTACCCAGGGCAAGTTTGCTGCTGCCTCCACAACTGCCCTCGCCAGCCATGACTTGCTTCATGTTAGATGCTCAGTCATTAATCTCAGGGGTGGTTTGTCCTGACATGGAAAAAGAGAGATGAGTGCTACACTCTCATGTGGGGGGATTTTTTAAAAGGCCGAGTAGGGAGGGCACATAGAACGGTTGCCTGTTTCCAGGCCAGGAAAATACTGTAGGGCCCTCCCAGGAATGCCACGCTTAGTCAGTAGCGAGACACCCACCTGCTGCCAGACCAGCATTCTTGGAGCCCAGCCAGATCCCAAATTTGGAAAAGCTACTTTTTAATACTACAACTTCCAGGATCCCGCATGTAGACAGGGTGTCTCTGGGAGCTGTAGTACAAAAGGGTTACTTTTTTCAGAGCCTCATCCAGGTGCCTCTGGGCAGCCCACTAGCAAGGGACGAGGGCAACCACAACTCTTCCTGGGTGGTTGCCTTTCTGCAGCACCATGTACAGAGGGGTACATTGCCTCAGGAGAAGGAGGCTCCTCTTGGACAGAGCAGGCCATCCCCACAGGCAGATGTCCTTCCCTGAAAGCCACCACTTGATACACCGCGCCATCATCGCACTCACAGCACCGCAGCCCACAAGTGGCCAGTCGTCAGAAGCCAGGTGTCACGTCCAGATTCCGCCACAAGCGCCATCTCTCCAGGCCTCTCCTTCTCCCAGTGCCACCCAGCAGCCCTCCAGGGCTCAGCCCCAGGCCCTGCTCCCCCGATTGCCCTGGGGCAAAGAGAGCTGCGCCAAGCACATTCCTAAGGACAGCAAGGGGCATTTCGGGGGGGGGGGGGGGGAGAAGGCCCATCTTGGCGTCAAGGGGCCCAGCCAGCCGGCTATCATTAGCAGCTGGCAGGAAGAGCCAACCTGGAGAGGTTGTGATAAGGGATTAACCTGCTGGAGCATCCCAAGGGAAGCAGCAGCTTCCAGACCACAAGGGCCCCCACCTCCTCTTCTCCTGCGGCTGGATTAATTCCCCCCTTATCTCCGGCTGCAGCTGAAACAGACATCAAGGCATTACAGGGGGGGGAGGGCTGAGAGGGCAGGGGATTATTGGTGGTGCAGCATGGCTGGGGGCAGGGACATCCAAGACGGGAAGGGTCCAGCTCCTGTCCTCCAACACTTTTCCAGCTGGAACATCATCCTCCCTTCCGCCTGGGGACCAGCAAACTCCCCCCCCCCCATCAGCATGGAGGGGTTCCAGTTGGTCAGGCCAAGAGAGACACTTCCCTAGGGTTGCACATAACCTGTTCCCTCCCCATTTGTATTTTTAGACTACAACTCCCATCAGCCCCAGAGAAAAGGCACAAGGTAAGGGAAGGCTGCGTGAGTCCATCAGCCTGCTATGGCTTACTAGATGACCCTTTGGGTCCTTTCTTTGCCAGCTCCATGACCCCTAAGTGCCCCCCAAGTCCAGCCTCCCAAATGGCCCAGATTGGAATGAAAGCTGAACTCTGTGTCCCATCATCCCCTCAGCTGCCAGGCACACACACAGACACACTCAGGCCCAGATGAGAGCTCGCATGTTTGTAACTTAGGGGTGGGAACTGCACAAACAGTGTTGGAATGCAACTCCCAGATTCCCCCTGGCCCTGGCCCAAGGGAATGCTGGGAGCTACCGTCCATCCTCCTCTGGAGAAAAGCAGAGGTTGCTCAGGGTCAGGGAGGGGATCTGCTGGCATGCTGGAGTCCTTGAACTACAACTGTGGCAAGGGATTGTGGGAGCTGTAGTCCAAAATATCAGGGGAGCACAGCAGGAGCCTTCACAGAGAGGATGAGGATGTGGAGGGCTCCCAAAGACAGAAGGCACTCCCAGATGGGCAGCCCTGACACACGGCCTGAGCGCCAAACCGGTTCTGCTCTTCATGGCGTAACCTTGGCAGCTCCCACTCGCTGCCTGGGGGTCATGACCTGATGGACAGGCCCCCAGAGAATCTGGAGATTCCAAGGCAAAAGACCCTCTTGAAGGACTGAAGGCTGAGCGCCTCCAGACGAATTCCTTGGAGTAACAGATTGCATCTGCAAATGGAAGCTCCCCTGGCAGCGAGCCCCCAACCAGCAAAAGCAAAGGCCAGTCTCGTCCCTCCTTCCCTCCGGTGCCAGGAGGAGACGAGGGGCCCTGGCTCCCTTCCTCCTCCTCCTCCTTGGTCCTGGGTGGGCAGGTGGGAGGCAGACCAGCCAGGAGTCCAGCAAGCGAGGCCTGAGAGGGGCTCTGTGTGGCCGCAGACTCCAAACAGGGGGCTTCTTATGCCAGCCAGCTGGGAGAATGGGCCATTGTGGGCACCCACAAAACCCAAAGCTCTGGCCCAAGGCCCCCTCTCTCCGCCTCCTGCAGCCCAACTCAGGGCTCGAAGTTTCCAGCAACGGCCACAGAAAAGGCAGTGGGGGGAACGTGGAGGAGGGGGTCTCTGCCCTCCAAGCGAAGCCACAACCAAATGCATGTCATCCACCATAAGAGCACTGTGCTTTATTTGAAGGGACATGTATTCAATACTGTATTTAAAATTATTGGACATCACGCCTTATTAACATATGACTGTTCCCTTGAAGGTATTTTTAATTTGCAGGGATGGTATGCCTGACTTTGTGGTTGCTCTGAAATTATGATTGTTGTATACTTATTTTCTAGAGGGAACACAGAATATATTGTTTGAATTGCATTATTGTTCAACTGTATAAAAATGTATACATTTACATTTATATAAAAATGTATAGAATGTATATAAAAATGTCAGTAGTAAACACATACAGTCTATGAGAGCAATAAATAATTGCACTGTTTGCCAAAAGTTATATATGTAGTTTATAAGAGCGGGAAATATTTGCATTGTTTACTAAAAGTTACATAAGTAGTATATAATTATTGCCAAACTTTCTTTGTGAGCCTTTTGAGCTACTTGGCTTAGAGACCTTTTGTATACATTGCCCTAAAATTTATTTGGGTTAACAAATGTCACACCTCCGATACACCAACCCCCCTCCCAGGTCCAAAATCAGGTGCCCAGCTTTCCTCCTGGCAGAAAAGCAAGCTCTAAAGTTTCATGGCAGGCAGAAGTCCAACATGGAAAACTTTCCCCCCAAAGCTCTGCCTGTAAATGCTGGATTGGCACACAGTGGCTAATGAAAGCCACAGAGCCTCTTGCCCCCCCCCCCCCCAGTCATTGGGATCTGGATGCCCCTGAGAGCCCCCTGCCCTCTGCTGCCAGGGGTTGGGGGCATGGCTGCCAGATGTTCTCAGGTGGTCACAGTGACTGGATTGGAGACGGGGAGATTTGGCTATAGCATCCTGCCCTGGCTCTGGGCTCCTCCAGGCAGCTGGCATCCGAGGCAGGGACCTGTGAATCCCTCCTCCCAAGGCTCCGTTCCTTCCTGAGCATTGGGGGGAGGGTGGGAGGGGGGGCCAGGGCTTCTGATGGAAATGAGTGGGCCAGTTGCCACCACCGCCCTCCCAGCCCTCCGAGGAACTGGTGCCTAGGAAGGTGCCCTTGAGGGGCCAGAGCCCCCCCCCACACACACATTGGCCACATGGACAGGAGGATTCTGGGAACAGAAGTCCAAAGGGGCCGCCAGCTTGCACACAGCCCGACACAGATCCAGAGTGGTCTTGCTGAAGCCACTCTCCCTCAGCAGCAGCCAAATATGTTCAACCTGGTTTCAAAGGATCCACAGACCCACAAGGGAGGGGCCCACAGACCCACCACAGGCCAGAAACCCTCCTTCTAGCTTTCCGGAAGGGAGTATAAGGAATCATGAGGCACTCTTGCCATGCTCAGAGGCCACTTTTGAGTTTTATGGTGACTTGGTTAATTTCAGCACTGAGGCGGAGCCATTCTGCAAACTTTGCTCTCAATTAATTACAGCCCTGAAGGAAACCCAAAAATCTGCACTGGCTGCTACAAACCCCCTGTTGCCGAATACTAAAATAAGAAAAAGAGGAAAAGTAATTAATTTCAACAAGAAAAGTGCTTGGAAGTAAAAGAGAGAAAGGAGAGAGAGAACATGCCCAGCGTTCTCCCACATTTTGCTGCCTGAGGCAGAAGAGCAAATAGCTCATACACGCACACTCCCCGCATGCACATGCGCACACACACGGATCCAGCCGTCCAGGAGGACAGGATTGTGCCTTGAGCCCTGGGAAAGTGTTCTTCCCTGACCCCTGGCCAGTGGGGCTCCTGCCTTCCAGCACTCTCCCCACCAGGAGGACAAATCCTCCTGGCTAGAAGGGAAGGAAGTGGTCCCCTCTTGGCTGTGGAGACCCCATCTTCTATGGGCCAAAAGCAAAGGGAATTAGTGGGAGGAAGAGGAGGAGGAGGAGGGCAGGGACCCAAAGGATGGGGTTGGGGGGCAGTGACTCCCCACCCTTGCCCTTGTTCAAGGAGCCAAGAGGGGGCCTCCCATCTCTCCTGGAGTCCTGCACAGAGCCCCCTTCTGCCCCGCAGGGATGCCCCTCTTCCTCCTCCTCCCCAGGAGAAAGTCGCTGGGTTAAGGATAATTAAAGACTGATGGTTACAAACAGCCAACTGGGCTGTTGGAGGGGCTGGCAGGGATGAGCTGATGGCAGAATAGACAGGCAGCAGGGCAGGAGACCCAGGCAGCACCCCAGCACCCTGGGCAGGCGGGCAGGCAAGAGGGTTTCAGTGGCGCCCCCCGCAGCCCCCTTCGGCACGGCTTGTGTTCTTTACAGCTGTAGCAAAATCTCTCCAGTTCCACTTACTCCACGCAGACGGGTAAAAGAAGCCCAGAACCATCCCAGGAACCCACAAGGATCCATTTTGGGCAAGGCTGGTGCCACAAAATGGCCTCCTCCGAGAAGCACTGGGACCAGCAGACCAGCTACCAGCTCCTTTGCCAGGATCGATGGGGAAACGCTGTTGGCATTCTGTCTCAAACAGAGACATGGCTACCACCATCCCTTGGGTTGTCAAAAGTCCACTGTCCAAACCCAAGTTCCAAAACAGGGCTTTGGCAGAGTTGGCTCCCCCCAGGTGACCCTGGGCCAGTCTCTCCCTCTCTCAGCCTGCCCTACCTCACAGGGTTGTTGTAATTATGAAGGGGGGTGACTGCTTGGGCTCCCTGGAGCCAAGGAAGGGAAGTAAAGACATCCCATTAGGGCCTTTTTCTGCCCCCTGTACCTCCTCCCATTGTAAATACCCTTGGCACAGTAGTGCCGCCAACCACCCCTTTGGGACACAGCAGACGGGGACCCCCTTCCCTACATGAGGGTCCCTCAGGGCTGATGTTGGGGAAGCCCTACAGCCTTTTGAAAGGGCTTTCAAGAATAAGGCAGACAAAATGCCCCCCCAACCACCCCCTAAAAACACATTCCCCCTTCTCCTTGTCCACAGGCTGCCAAACACTCTGGTAATGGCTGCTGTCACCAAACGCGTCTTCCCACTCACAAGGCAGAAATAGAACAAGGAGCCCTTGCCTTCGCTTTTGTGGCTCCCAACTCCTTCCCTTCTGAAGGGAAAAGCCGACCTGGGAACCAGTTGGTGGGTTTGCCTTTGTCACCCTGAGGCAGCCGCACACAAAGACACACGTCTTGGGATGGAAAGAGAGACTTCAGTCCACTTTCAGCCCACCTAAAGCTGAGAGAACCCCCTCTCCTCTCCCCTTTCCCTCCTGGCATCAAATGCCATGATTTGGTGAGAGGCTGGGCAGCTCAGTCCCGAAGGCAGGTGGCTTCCTCCGGTTTAGTGGCACCCCAGCGGTGGGGACCCTTCCCAGGGAAGCCAGCCTGGCTCCATCCTTTTGGGTGCCTGGAACAGGGGAGCTAGGAGAACCGTGGTTTGTGCAGACTTAAACCCTTAAAGCCAAGGTTGGTTTGGGGGACTGTTTTAATTGTGTTTGCTTTAAAAGTGATGCTTAGAAAACAGTTTTGATCTGTTTTGCTTCACCATGTAGGGCTTGGGAGCTCAGCAAGCTGAAAAGAGACAAACTGCAGGCACAGACTGGGCTCAGGAACAGGCAGAGAAAACAGGACTGCTCAGGCTCTGCAAGAAGAGGAGAAAGAAAAAAAGCAAAGAAAAGGGAACATCTCCCAGGGAATTCTGTGACCGGAGTAAATAACCAGTTCGGCAGCAGGCCAGTCTCCCTAATGCAGCACAACTGATGGGGCTTCTGCTCTCTCTTGCTGCAGAAGGCAATGGTCTTCTGCTTTTCCTGGGCGAAAACATTCAAGGTACTTCCACAGCAGGCCCTGCTTGCATTTCCCATTCAGCCCCTTTGGGGACCTCTGGGATCCTTCAGGCGGGAGCTTTACTTGTTCCTGTTTCTACGAGGAATTCACGGTGGGGAGGAAGATAAATTCTGCAGCCAAATATGACACTGCAGCCATTCTGTGCTCCCACCGAACCGGCACAAACCGTGGGCACATCCAGAACAACAAGAGTCTTCTGATTCAAGTATTTGCCTCCTTCTGGTCTCCTCCAAATGTAACTTAAAGGGAGTTTTCAGAAACCCACCCTCTCCATCCTCAGGTGTGGAAGATTTAGATGATTTAAGGGGTGAGAAAGGAGTAGAGGCTTTTATGGAGCATCTCTTAGGATTCACGTCCAGAACTCTGTGCCTAGCAGGCCCTGCTCCAGTTTATTATTCTCATAACCAACCCAGGATACCACCCCCCCAATACTTTGACATGAATGTGAAGGCTGCCCCAGATTAAAATAATAAGCCCCTTTTCTCTCAGCCTCCCAAACCAAGGCAGCTCATTTGGAAAAATCACATCATAACCTGTCAGACCCCAGGGATCCTTCTGGAACAAGCCAGAATAGAAGGAAGGGAGCCAAATGGATGGCACACAGGGGGTGGGGGGCATGGAGCAGGGCCACAAAGGGCAGCACTCGCCCAGACAGCTGGAGATTTGGGGGCCTGTTCAGACAAAGAGGCCAGATCTGGAGAGGGGGCAACTCGACACTCACCGAAAACATGAAAGCCAAGGGGGCTAAAGAAGCCAAGAAGAGGAGGGGGAATGATAATAATCACAGAATCCGAGTCTTGGAAGGGACTCCGAGAGCCATCTACTCCAATCTGGGACCCCCTCCCAGCACCCCCTTGACCTCACTGGCAGCAGGGCTTACTGAAGGGGACACACCTGGAAATGCTGCCCCAGACTGAACCTGGGACCTCCAGGTATGAAAAAGATAGGTTCACTCCCCTTTTGGTCCCGGGAGCTTAATGGCTTACATTTCAAGAGAAGGAGAGACAATTGGAGCAAATGCAAGTAGTTGTATATAATCAGGCTGCCTTTTTGCAAGGTGAAGGGGGTGAAGCCAAAGGCCTTCTCCCCATGGGCTCCACACGCTTATGCCAGGGCCCCTCACTGCTGCCCACCTCCCTGCCTTCCACTTGGGGGTCCAGGTGGCCTCTCCACGCCATCTTCCCAAAGGCTGCTGGACCAGCTTTATTTTTTATTTCTCATGAAGCTTTGCACCTGACTCATTCATTCACAAATATTTATAACCACTTAACTTTGGGAGGTGCCAAAGTATTCTTCAGCAACACAACACTCCCTACAGGACATTGGGTCAAAGGACTGTGGTGGATGCTTCCCACAGTGGTGGATTTCCTTGTGTGTTTTAATCTTTTGGGCACAGTTTTGGACCCTGTTGTCCAACTATTAAACTAATAGCCACACGAGTCACTTTTAATGCCACATGAATCAAGCACTCCCCTCCAGGTGAGAGAGGGCCAGCCGGGCAGTTGGGCAGCCAGCCGCTGCTTCCTCTGCAATTTGGCCGGTTCGGCTTGTGGGGAATCTGGATCCGCCTCCACTCTCCTGGGCCTGTTTGTGGAACCGCTGCTCTCACAATCCTATCTTAATCCACAGCTTTTGCTCCAGATTAAAATCAGCGCAGAAGTGTTCTCCAGATCTCTAGAGGCAGATTAGCATTGCCTCTCCAAAGTGCCTTCTCCCCCACCCTCCAGAAGGAAGAGCTGAACAGCCCCTCCTGCCAAGAGTAAAGGGGGAGCAGGGACCTCCCCAGGATCTCCAGGGAGAGGTCACCTGTGTGTGTTTGCGCATGCGGATCTGTACCCAGGCCCAGGCAGAGCTCATGGCGACCCCCCAAAGCCACCACTGTAGCACAAACTGGTGTGTCCTTGCTAAAAACAGGCTGAGGAAGAGGATGGCAAGTTGGGTTTTAGCTGCCTCCAGAGAGTCCAGAAGGAACAGAAGGTGCTCAACACCCCTTTGGACTTGCTGGGAAAAATAACTCAAAATGACTCATGTAAGCTAGCCACATCAGACAGCATAGGAGGAAGAAGCAGGGTGAAGACCGTGGGCACCAGCCCGTCCGACCCAGACCCAAATTGGTGGACATACACACACACATGCTCACACACAGAGACATGCACACGGACGGTCACTGTAGCTGTTCGTGGCAATGCCACCATCCCCCCTTCCAGTGCCAAGGAACAACTGCTCTGCCCAAGTCCCATGGCAGCTGCCTCTCCCTTCCGACGCGGCCACACTTCCTCACACAGACGGAGATCAAAATGGCTGCACCCCATCAAAAAGGCCTGCGTGCCTCGCACAAACAGCCGGCGCTCAGCTCTGGGGAGGATGAGTTGCTCTGTCGTTCAAACTGGCACTTTGCCAACACTCAAAGCGGCAGCCACAGCCCCATCCGAATGCCCAGTGGGACCCAGTGCCAGCCCCCCACCATCTGCCTCTATCTCGGGGTGCTCTGGGCAAGGAAGTGCCCCTGCCTCCGGTGCATGAGGCTGGGGACCCTACCCACCCGACCTCACCATCTGCTCCAGAGGCAGCTGCTTCACTCTGCCAAAGTGGGGCTGCCAGTCTACAGAGTACAGAAAGGGGCAATAAAGCAAACAGAGCAGCATCATGCCAAGGAATGTGTTCCCAAGAGTACCTTTTTGATGGGTCAGGCTTTTATGGATTCACCTCCAGCTCTCAGGAGTCAGCAGGTGGGCAGGGGATGGAGAACTCCCCTCCGAGGAGAAAGAAGAGGAAGATGGCCCCCAGCAGCCTCTGCATTTGGGGGGGGGGGGGGCGCTAAGGCGCCATGTCCCTTGACAACACAGGCAGACCTTCCTTCTGCTACCTTCGGACTTCCCTTGGATTCCTACGCCCATCTGTTCGGCCATGGATGGACAGATAGTCCCCTAAAGCCGGCTGAAGGTAGGATCCCAAGAACATTCAACTCTGGGGAATAAAACCAGGGAGGCAGAAAAGGGGGGTGCCACTTGTGAGCCACTGAGAGCCAGTGTGGCTTTGCTTTGCTTCTGAGCTGCCATGAAGTGCCAGCCATGACCACCCCTCCACCCAGCCTTACAGGGCTCTTGGGAGGACCTAAACAGACCGCCTCACTCATGATCATCCTCAGTCCCTTAACACAAGGTCACAAGTATTTTCACAAACAACCAGAAGGTCTGGTTCCAGCCCCTGGACACAGCAGATGGCAGGCCATCACCTCAAACAGCCGAGGGCAGTAATAGCAGTGGCTGGCATTTAGTGAAGAGCTCACTTGGCCAAGCGGGCCTCATGTGCTTGGAAGAGTCCTACCTAGCCAGGCTGTTGTGAAGAAGAGAGCAAGGAGGAGGAAGCCTCCAGGAGAAGGAGGAGGATATGAACCAAATTTCTCAACAGAGAATGGAGAAGTTACTTTTCCGGGCTCTGAGCCAGAGCACCTTGTGCCTGACTTTGGAAGGAAAGGCACCTTTGCAGAAAGCAGCAGAAAGGAGAACAGGAGCTCTCCCTTGGCCTCCCAGATCCACAATTGGGGGGGGGGGGGAGAGTGGCACTTTGCCCAGGGGGGGCTCCTCCCATCGGTCTCACACACCAGCGCAACACAGGCACACGTTGTTGGCTGCCCTGGAAGCCTGATGGCCTCTTTGGTTCTCTTGAGCTTCATTAATGCTCTCCTTTAATATCTGGATGATGACAGATCGGCAGACCTGGCAAGGAGCACAGAAAGAAAGGAACCGGCCAGGAGCCACAGTTGCCCTCAGAGAAGAAGCTGCTTGATCCACACTTTCTCTTGGTACCTTGTGAGGGTTTCTACCACCCACACCACAAGCCCCTGAGGCAGTCACCTCTTCTATAATAATAATAATAATAATAATAATAATAATAATAGTAGTTTATTTATAGCCCGCTCCTCTGTACATACACTCGGAGCGGGGTACAAGTAAAAAAAAAACATAGATTAAAACAATCCCATGACCCGTTTCCAAACCTCCCACCCCTTAAAAATAGATTAAATAGATTCTATTCCATAGGGACCATATTAATCTCAGGGGCTCTGGAATAAATGGCCCTGGTTGGGTCCCCTTCTTCCTGCCCTCAGGCCGGAGAAGCCACCGCAGCCTCACCACCTTGGAGAAAGAGCATTTGGCACAGCCTAGCTTCCTACCAGAAGTTGCAGGTCAGACATGTGCGGTAACTGAGACTCTGGATCCAGAGGGAAGATGGGGCTCAGAGGGGAGGGCAGCCAGGATCCTGCCCTTTGGGGAGCATGGGGGCTTGGAAAGCTGTGGGAAGATGGGAAGACTGCTGGAGGAATCATGGGGTCTTGAGTAGAGTCTGAGCACTGGAATCTCCCCCACATCTGACTGTGCCGCCCCCCTCACACACACGTTTAGGTGTGCAAGCATCATCCTTACAGGAGGAGAGAAACAGCTCTGGGATCACTCCTGGCACCGGAGGAAGAGGAAGGTCTGTACAGACATCCTTTGTGGTCAGAAAGGCCATCCTAGCTGCTTCCCATTCAGCCACTGGCCCAGAGGGGAGGCTCTGCTTCCATATCAAGGTGAACAGGCAGCACTCATGAAAACCCAAGAGGGTGAAACCAGCCATCCACTTCATCTACTTCCTGGCCCAGTTTAATGACCTCCCCCAAAAAAGCTTTTTGCAAGGCAGGATTCAGGTGAGGCCACAAGTGCTAAGTGGCGACAAGGACGCCAAGAGGAGCAGGCGTTGTGCTATTCTGGTTCCTCTGACGTTGCCAAATCTTGCAATATGTTCACAGTTCAGGAAGGCCTGGGAAGCAGAGCCAAAAGGACTTCAGGGTGAAGGGGAGGCAGAGGGAGGCTCTGCCTTCAGCAATGCACTCTTCACGCATCTTGGAAGGCACAGCAACTGTTCCCAGGCTAGGATTGCACAGTAGAAACGGAATCTTACACTTCCCTGAAAGACTGTGTTCGCAGCTTAGGGGTGCTTCTGGATCTGGACTGGACGCTCCAAATGACAGACTAAATAGATGCAACGGCCAGGACTGCTTACTATCAGCTTCGGCTGTTACACCAGCTGGGCCCTTTCCTAGAGACAGAGGACCTAAAAATGGCAGTGCATGCCTGCTAACCTCAAGACTGGACTTCTGCAATGTGCTGTACATTGGGCTGCTGTACCAAGTTCGGAAACTTCAGCTAGTTCAGAACAGACCAGCCAGACTGGTTACTGGGACATCCAGGAGTGATCATATTGCACCAATATTAAAATCACTCCACTGGCTGCCAATTACTTTCTGAGGAAGGTACAAGTGTTAGTTATTACCTTTAAAGCCCTACGTGGTTTGGGTGCAGGTTACCTGTGGGGTAGCCTTGTCCCATATAATCCACTCCATATGCTCAGGTCCTCTGGTGGACATTTACTCCCGTCGGGCAGGACGAGGTTGGCAACCGTTAACCAAAAGACCTTCTTGCTGGCAGCCCCTCAACTACGGAATGAATACACTGTCCAAATTTAAAAACAGCGTTACAGACCAGACTCCTCTGACAAGCCTATCCAGATGCTTTTTAAATTGTGAATATTTAATTACAAATTTTAAACTATGGGTTGATTGTTTGAATATGTACTGTTCTTGTTTGTTCTGTTAAATTGATACTTTTATGTGTTTTAACTGGTTTATGTGTTTTTAATGGATGTTATCTGTTGTATGTTAATCTGTTGTTGCTCCCCGCCTTGATCAAAGGGGAGAGGCGGGTAAGAAATATATTATTCTTATTCTTATTTCTACAATTTCCCAGTTGCTTAACAACAACAAGTGAAGGCCAAAAACCACTGATGCTGGGGTCCTCTCTTGGGCTCAGTGCCCGTTGCCTGCAAAGAGTCTGCTGACCCACACGGTGCCCCTTACCCGCTGCTAGCACAGTCTAAGAACCAATTCAGAAACCTGAACCAGGGGGTTTCGTACTGGCCATCCGTGCCCTGAGCTCCAGTCGCTCTGAGGAGGCAGATGTAGCCTCAATTTTCCCTCCTTCACCCGTTCACTCTTTCACTCCTTCTACCCCCCAACTTGCCAGGGGCCTCTCTGATCTTCACCCTCCCTTTAACCAACACCTCCCTGCTTCAAAACAACCACCACCAGAAATCCTTCTGAAATCCAGAATGTCAGAAGATGAAACGATTATGCAAAATTAAGTACATGTGCATCAGCTTAATTAACTTGCATAATTAATTCTGACTGGATATCCTTGACACAGAGGCTGGATGGGGGGAGGAAGGGGGCACGGCCTGAAAGGAAGAAGCCATGGGGCTAACTGCGCACATCCAGGAAGGTGGACGGAAGGACGGAGGAACAGACGGACAGATGGCTTTCCTCCCCACAGAGGAGGCCTTTGGCAGCAGAAAAACAGGCCCCAGAACCTTCTTCCCCGGGCAGGTGACCTTCGGCAGCGAATCCCAATTCCCGCCCCACGTGGTGCCAATCCGTTCCGAGAGGGGTTTTATTATTTTCTGAATGGAAGGCAAGAGGCGAGGCATGAGCTGCATGCAAAGCAGCCCCAAGCCCTGCGCCTGGCCGACTGCCCACCGGGCCCCTCCTCGCACTTGGGTCCTGATGCCCAACCGCTCACTGCTCCCATCCTCACCACTGCTCAGTTCCTGCAGCGGCGGCGGCTGGGGCTCTGCATGTGGGTGCGCCTGTCCAAGGCCAGAGGTCCTCTGTGGCCCAGCTGGCCAGCGGCCGACAGACACTGTCCAGCTGGACCACCTACGTCAAAGAGCAAGGGATGAGCAGAAGACGAGGCCCCAGAGGATGGAGGGTGGGCTCAGAAGGGCACCACATGCCTGTGGGCTCCTGTTGGACTACATCTCCCAGAATGCCCCACCCACCTACCATGACTAGTGGATTTTAGGTGCGGCAGTCCAAGACAAGAGGAAACTTCTCAGCCTCTGCTGTGGGGTCACTTTAAATGCCAGGCTGTGACCCCAAAGAAAAGCGACTGTTTATTTATTTATTTTTAAAAATCTATATCACATCAGCCCACACCCCACTATTTCTGACTGCAGTTCCCACCACTCCTCCCCACGGACCAATGGGAGTCACAATCCAACAAAGTCTGATCTGGGCCCTCTCTCCTGCCCAGCAAGGATGGCTCTCCCTCGCCTGGCCCATGCCATCTTTACACCAACTTTGCAAGGAAGGCAATGCCAACAAAGCCGGTGAGGGTTGGGGGGCCCAGGGTCAGCTGGGGGGCTTTGCCTCTGACCCGCCTGGCTGCTGCTGCCACTGGACTTAGAACTCACACATCCTGACAATTAGCCAGCTTGGCCGGGGCTGATGGGAGCTGTCACCCACATCACCCGACAAGCGCCAGGCTGCCTTGCACCCTGCCCTGAGCCGGGGTTCAGAGCACACTGTTGGCCCTGGAGCCGAAAAGCCTTGGCTCGGAGCATGATGTGGTGTCCAGCGACCCCATCCATATTCTGTTCACACCTCATCTCTTGTGCTCTGCCTGGCAAGGGCTGAGGGTGGAGCAGAGGGGGTCCTGCCAGCCTCCCAAACGCCTGCTGCCTCCCTCTGGCTCCTCTCACCAGCAGCGCTAGGGGCCCCGGCTTGGCTTTGAGGAGGCAAAGACCCCTGGTTTCCTCAAGTGCCCCACCTGTGAAATGGGGCTAAGAGGAAGCCCCCCTGATTGAGGGGGAGGGAGCAGTGGCCGGGACGGGAGCCCTCTCTGCAAAAAAAAGGAGACGTGAACCACAGTCAGGATGTCGGTGGCCACCTCCACCACTGGGGCCCATTCAAGGTCCCTCGCTGGTGCTGCCGGAAGGGGAGACCGGGCATCCAGAAGCCCCTGGGCTCAGCCTGTGGCCAGGCCCCAACCAGCTTCCCCATCCACAGACGCACACAAGGGGGAGAATGCCAGAGGGTCCCCGGCGGGTCTCCTCCTCAGGTGCAGGACCAGGTGCTTTGCTCAGGGATCGAAAGAGGCACAAGATCTTGAGCACATCTTGCGCTTCCCAGGACATTTCCATGAAAGCCTGTTTGCAAAAGGAAGACTGTCAGAGCTAGCGTAAGAAGAAAGGGCCCATGGATGCCTCTCTTGAGAGGGGGCCACAGACCTCTGCATTTCCCTGGCCATGAGGCAAGGGGCACAGTCTGGCCCCAATCCCTGGTCCAAGGGTTCCCTGCCGCCTGCCGCCTCCTCCTTGGCAAAGCGGCCAAGGCCACCCCACACGGCCCTCACTCCGCCTGCCCCCTTGGTCTGCCAGAAGACCTCTGGCCAAGCAGGCCTTCCCCCAACCCTCTCCCTTCGTTCTGGACAGGGAAAGGGAAAGGAGGCCTTGGACCCCTGAAGGCAAAGGCAGCATTGCTGAGCCCTCCTTCAAGAGGAAAGGACCCCACCAGCTTCTCAGGCCGCTTGCCCAGAAGAGAGGGGAAGGCTGTGGGGCACAGAATGGGCCATGGGGGAAGGAAAGCTTTTTAAAGACAGGACCCTGGTCCCTCCACAGAAGTGGACTGCTGAGCAAAGGGGGCACTCACTACCTTTTGACACCACTTTACTTGGAGGCTGCAAAGCGCCAACCCTCCCCTTCCTCTTCCTCACAAAGCAACTGCAAAGAGGGACTGAGAGAGAGAGAGAGAGAGAGAGAGGCAGTCACAGGAACAAGGACACGGGGACAAAGAGAAGAGCGGCGGAGGATGCTGCGGCGGCGGTGCCATCGAAGCCCAATCCCCAGCAATGTTGAGGACTCCCCCTCATTGGCCACAAGCGACCTCCTTTTCCTGCGCCTGGTAGTCCAGCCTGGGAGGGGGCCTGGGGCCTGGCCATCTCAGGAGGGCCCCCTTTGCCCCAACTGGGCCTTGGGCAAGTGACAGCCACCTTCCAAAGCCCAGGCTGTTCTGGACCTCAGCTCCCAGCATCCCTGACTGTCGGCTACGCCGGACGGGGCTTATGGTCCCAAGGGATGCACAACCTTTGCCCTCCCAAGAGCGGCTTGAATGCTGAACGGAGACTCCGGCGGCCAGGGTTTCATGCCCAGCTCAACCGGGAAACCCTCTGGGTGACCTTGGGCAAGAAGGCACACGCTCTCGGCCTCAGGGGGAGGCAAAGGCAAAGGCAAAGCTCCCCTGAACACATCTAGCCAAGAAAAGCACAGGACAGGGTCACCTTAGGGTTGCCATGCGTTGGAAACCTCTTGGAGGCGCACAAAAACAACAACAAGGGCATCTCTCCCAAATGGTCCCTCTGGCTCAGGAAGGAGAGGGCACGAAGGCAGGCCTGGCACAAAGGCTGGCATCCCTCTCCGATGGACGACGGGCCGCCAAGTGGCAACAAGGCCGCAGGCAACGTGGGCACACACACCTGGGCCACGGGCTCGGGGCGCCTTTGCCCACCAGATGCCCAAAGAGTCTGGAGAAAGACCCTGCCGGGCCTGGGGGATGCCAAGGTGGGCGACCTACAAAGAAGCCCCCCCCTCCCCCGCTTTCCCTTCGCAGTAAAGCCAAGGCAAGGGAGGGAGGGAAGGACGGCGCTCTGCACGTGCCCCGGGGCCCTCCGTCCACCAGCCCCGCTCCCAGAAAGAGACCTCCATCAGGCCCCAGAGCCCCGGGGGGCTTCAGAAACTACCCCCCCCCCCCCGCTTTAAAACAAAGGGCCCTCTCGGCTGAGAAGGAATCCTGGCACCAGAGAGAGAAAGGGTTTTGTAAGCCCGATTTGCATCCAAGGCCCCGGTGGCAGGGACTGGCTCCACAAAAACACAGAGAGAGAGAGAGAAAGAGAGAGAGAGAGCGCCGCCTTTGAGCGCGTTCCCCGGGCCGGGAGCGCAGCAACTGAAGGGGCTTCGATGGCTCCATTAATAACGGCCCATTCGAGGAAGGAAGACGTCCCCCAGACACCCCCCCCCCCATTTGCAGGGACCCCTAACCTCTGGAGGCGGTGGGGCTCCCCGTCCTCCCTTTCGAGGGGCCGCCCCCTTTGTCTCCCAGCCGCCTTTGGCAGCCCCGGGGCCGGGAGGAAGGAGGGCCCGCCCTGGGATGGGGGGCCGAGGGGGAGGAGGAGGAGGAGGAGACCCCCTTCTGCCCCGGAGCCCCCCGCTTCCTGCGCTTGGGCCCCTGCCTGCCCTGCCATCCCCGAAGGGCCCTTTCTCTGGAGACGCTCCTCTGACCCGGAGCCCTTTCGCTCGAGGGAAGGAAGGAGGGTCCGAGGGGGGCCTCTGGGCATGGACAGAGTTCTCTTCCCCCCCCCGAGAACGAGGCCCCTCCCAGGACACCCTCCTGGACAGACCCGGGAAGGGGACGGGGGGGCTGGAAGGGGGGGCTTGGCGCAGGGGCCCTCCGGCCTTTAGAGATGGAAGGACCCCCTCCCCGAAGGCCCCTGAGCCGCCCCCTCCCTCCCTCCCTCCCGCCCCCTTTTGCCCCCCCTTTTCGGCTGCGGAGACCCGGGGGGAGGGCTGGGGGCCCCGGGGCGAAGAGGCCAAGGCCCCCCTTCTGCAGCCCAAGGGGCCCCGGGACCAGGAGGAGGGCACCGAGGGGGCGGAGGGAGGGAGGGAGGGAGGGAGGAGTCCTTCGGGGACAGAAAAGGCATCGAGCCCCCAAAGCCCCCCCCCCCACTGCAGGGAGGCCGGGGGGGTCTGTGTCGGGGGGAGGGCCCGGCTCCTCTCTCTCTCTCTCTCTCTCCGCTCCTTTGGGGCCTTTGGGGGCCCGGGGCGCCATCTTCCTTCTGGGGCGGGAGGGGGAGGGACGCCGCACCTCGAGGCCCTCTTTCTTTTTGGGGGGGGCGGGAGGGAGGGAGGGAGGGGGGCAGGCAAAAGGGGGGAGCGGCCCCGAACAAAGCCCTCCGCAGTGGCCGAAGGAGGGAGGGAGGGAGGGAGGGAGGGAGGGAAGGAGGAGGAGGAGAGCATCCCGGGTCCCGGCCCCCCCTCCCTCCCTCCCTCCCTCCGTCCCCGCCGCGGACTCACCGCCTCCTCCTCCTCCGGCCAGGAAGAGCAGCCACAGCCCCGCCGTCGCTGCCCAGGGCCCCCCTCCGAGCCCCGCCGCCGCCGCCGCCGCCGTCCTCCTCCTCCGCGTCCTCCGCCTCCGCTCCTCGGCGTCCTCCCGGTCCTCCCGCAGCCTCCGCCGCGGCGCCCCGGCCATCCTCCTCCTCCTCCTCCCGGCTCCTCCCGGCTCCTCTCCGCTGGGCTCCTGCGCCGAAGAAGAAGGAGAAGAAGAAGGAGAAGAAAGAGATGCGACGCGGCTCCCGACTCCGCCGCCGCCGCCGCCGCCTCCCGCTTCGCTGCTGCTCCTCCTTCTGCTGCTGCCTCCGCGGCGGCCTTAATGTATGCTAATGAGATGCAGGAGAAGGGGGCGGGGCTGTTTACCAATCCCGAGCGGGGCCTGGACGGGGGCGGGGCCAGAGAGAGAGAGAGAGAGAGAGAGAGGAAGGAGGGAGGGAGGGCAGGCGCTGAGGCTCCGCCGGCGACCCGGTCCCACTTTGCCCCAGGAGGACCCTCCCGGGAGACGAAGCTGCGGAGGATGCCGTCGGCCTTGAGCCCAGGGAGGGGCCGGGAGAAGGCGAGCGCGGCCGGGCTTCGTTCCCGGGGGACCGGCGGGGCCCTTCGCTTCCTCCGGGAGGGCAGCGGCCAGAAGGGCGTCCGGCGAGGCTCGGTCCGGGGCCAGCGGGGGCTTCGGCCTCTTGATCGACGCCTTGGATGAAGGAATTGGGGGCCTACTTCGGAGGAGAAGGAGCTGCTAATAGCCCTGGAAGCCAGTTGGGCCGCTTTGGAGGGAGCCCCGAAGGGAGCCGTCGGTTCCCGAGAGGCACAAAGACGCCACCCCGACTCCAGGGATGGTGCTGCCGGGCCCAGACGAGGACGGCCTGTCCGTTAGCATTCGCCCCTCCAAGAAACACCAACACAAGGCCAACTTCCTCCTCACCCGACGGACGCTGGGGAGAGGAGAGGCCCCTTCTCTGCCGGAAAAGCAGCCGCGATCGAGAGCGGAGCCCCGGGATCTCTAGCTCCAGGGCTCTCGATCATTAAAGGCTCTAAAGGAACACTTCCCCCCAAAAAAGGCCGCAAACTCACAAAGCAAACGGCACAAAATAGATCGCGCAAGGCTTTGGGGAGCTCCACTGCTTTGTGGGTTTGGGGCGCTATCGTACTTTGCTGTGTGGCCAACAGGCCTTACCCTTTCATGTGCCCCCCCCCCCCCAAAAGAGGCCGACTAAAATGGTGAAGGGCCTGGAAACCATGAAGCCCTATGAGGAAAGACTTAGGGAGCTGGGGATGTTTAGCCTGGAGAAGAGAAGGTTAACAGGTGATATGATAGCCCTGTTTAAATATTTGAAAGGATGTCATATTGAGGAGGGAGCAAGCTTGTTTTCTGCTGCTCCAGAGACTAGGACGGGGAACAATGGATACAAATTGCAGGACAAGAGATTCCACCTCAACATTAGGAGGAACTTCCTGACAGTAAGGGCTGTTCGATGGTGGAACAGACTCCTTCCTCGGAGATTGTGGTGGAGTCTCCGTCCTTGGAGGTCTTTAAGCAGAGGCTGGATGGCCATCTGTCAATGGGGATGCTTTGATTTGGAGTTCCTGCATGGCAGAATGGGGTTGGACTGGATGGCCCTTCTGGTCTCTTCCAACTCTATGATTCTATGATAAAATGTAATTAAAGATATTTTAAAGCTCTTAGAAAGGATTTGCTTAAAACAATACAGCCTCTGGAAGGCCAGCCAGGAGGGGTCCACTGAAAAGGCCCCATTTCCCCTGCCTCCCCCAGCCGTCCTTGCGAAAAGAGACCCTCCTGAGGACCCCTGGGCCTGGGGGGGGGGGGGCTCCTTCTCTGGGCAGATTTGCCAACTAGCCGGGACCTGAGCCATAGAGGGTTTTGTGTCATCACCTGCGCTTTAAATTTAGCCCGGAAACTGGCAGCCAATGCAGCTGCTTCAACGGGGCATTTGGTGGTCTCCTTAGCCCACCCCATTTGGGCCTGGGCTTTAACCATCTTGGCTGCTCTTCTCTGGGCGCCTTCCCGTTTGCCAACACCCTTCTTAAACTGTTGTGCCCACAACCGACCCCGGATTCCTCCAGAGGAGGAGGAGGCCGGAGCAGGGCAGAAGAGGCCGGTACAATGGCTTCTCTTGGTGGGGCCCTCCGTGCTTCAGGCCTTTGGCTCGGACACTCTCCCAGCCCCCAGCCCCATATTGGGCAGCCCGGCCGCACAGCGCTCCTTCATGCTGCCTCTCCTGGGATCACTCTGTGTGGGTCTCTGGCCCACTTTCCAGGCCTTCTTTTAGCTCATTCCCAGTGCTGGGCTCATCCTTGCCTGGCCCATGGGCGGGGGGGGGGGATGCTTAGCTACTGAATCCGGGTGGGCTTTCCAATGCTCCCCACCCCACAGTGGCCTGATGCCCGCTTCTGGCCCCACTCCGGGGGCAAAGGCACCCTTCTTATCCCTGGGCCTCCAAACATGACACTCAGTGGCTACCAGTAGCCCTCTGGAAGGAGATGCCAGCCTTACCTGAAAGGCAGGTCCCCCCCCCCCCCCAGATCATTATTATTCCTCTTTAATGCTGTTTTAACCACCAGAGGCTGGGTTTTACTATTTGCAATCATTAGCCAAAAAGCATTTAGTGCCTGGGCAGTAAAAGCTCTCCCTCTGGGTTGTTAAGCAGTTATGGCAACTGGGAAGGGAGGGACGCGGGGCGACAAGCTCAGGAAGGGCACTGCGGGGCTGGGAAAGAGCTCGGGGGGGTGTGTGCCCACCCAGACTCACCCACACACCTCTGCCCTTGCACCAGGTGACCACGCAGTGGGGTCGGAGAGACTTTGGGGGCCTGGACCGAGCCCAGGACCGGCGTGTGCTGGGCCCTTGGGGCCCTTCTTTCTGGCAGCTATGGGGAAGGGGCCACAAGAGGTCTGCCCTTTGCAGTCAGTGCCCCACACAAGGTGCCCTGCGGGTATCGGGCACAGTAGAGTGCTGGGCCATGAAACTCACTGGGTGAGCTTGGGCCAGTTCCCCGCTTCCTCTCAGCCGAGCTACCCCACAGGGCTGCGGGGGGGGGGGGGGGGGAGAAGAGACGGTCAAGGACTGGACAAGGCCAGGTTTCTGTCTGGAAGGCAGGGAGAGGCCGGAGCCCCACTGACCAGCCAAGGGCTGCCTTCCTCCTGGCCTTCAGGAGAAGGCTGCCTCTCTGGTTCCTCAGCTCTGTTCCCTTCTCCTTTCCCAGGATTTGGCACAGTCTGAAGACAAACACAGTGGCCATTGTGCGTGTGTGTGTGTGTTGTGTGTGTGGAGAAAGCAAGGGGGGCAAACAATGGCTTTCCATTTTGTTCCTGCTCTGTTTCAAAGCCAGGCCATACAAGAAGCTTTGTTAAAGCAGCAGCAGCAGCAGCAGCGGCAACATTTCTTGGGAGACTTGTCCCAAACAGTTTAAACACCAGATTTACACCTTTTGGTCAATGGAATTGGTAGCGTTTTTCAGGCAGAAATTTTGATTTGGTGGACTTCAGCATATTTTGCCACAGGTCCTTCTTGTCACTACCTCCAAACAGTGGCGAAACCAGTGGTCACCCCCGCTTCCCAAAAATGGTAGCAGGCCCCCTTTTGGGTCCATTTGCAGATGAGTGACAGATGATGGATGGACCAAAAAGGCGATCCATGAGCAAAGCTTTGCCATTCTTGGAACACTTGTTCCTAAACACTGTTTGTGGGCTATGAAATGGGATCAATAGAGCCGACACTGTGGAGCTGTTGCCTTTTAACTGCTGGGTCTCTGGCAACGGCAGGACAGGCAGAAACGCAGCAGGGAAATGTGGCAAATGCCGCAGCAAAGAGAGAGAGAACATGTGTGGAAAAATGGGCAGCGCAGTCCTAACCCCCAGAGACGCTGGAGCCCATGCAAGAGAGGGCTACCCTCCCACCGTTCAGACACGCAAAGGGCACGCTTTCCCATTTCCCTCCCCTCCAGTCCACCGCACTGCTGTAGCGCAGCCCCCAGGCCACTTTGAGAGGGTTCAGCCCAGCATGGCCATGCCCCAAGGAGTGTCCCTGCCCACATGGGGAGGTGGGAGTTTTTAAAAGTATATTTTCCAATCTTGGAGAAGACAACAGGAACTGAGCTGCCCTCCTTTGGCCGCCCTCCGGGAGGGTTTTCTCATCGCTAGCCCATTATTTCCTAAGCCTCTGGGCAACCAAGCTGGAGGAGCTGCTGGATCGGGGCCAGGCTCAGATGGCAAAGGGCAGGGCACCCAAAGGGTACACATGATGCACACATCCACACATGGCCACACACCAGCAAATGCCTGAGGAAAGGGTGCCCAGAGAGGACCAACAGCGGAGACCCAGCAACCAGGCTCCACTCCAGCCCCCCAAATGTGAATTATTGGTTGATTTGCTTACTTAGATTTAGTAGATGCCTTATAAAACAGACTCGCCAGCCACAGGCGATGCACTGCGTACATTTGTGAAATCCAATAAAACATAATGTGACAAAACTCCAACACAAGTGGTTTTTTAAAAAAATAAATCCCAGGATCCAGCAGAAGCTGGGTATTTGCTAATAACACAAATCACAAGAGCTAAAACTTCAGAAGCAGTCACGGGCTAAAAATGCCACCAACGTCACAGGAAATAAAATACAGCAAAACATATTAACCATATACTTTAAAACACAGAAGCACTCAAATAACTCTCCAGCGGCGAAGAGTGTGGTGTCACGGATTGAGTGCTGGACTAGGGCTCCAGAAAACCAGGGTTCGAATCAACACTTGGCCGTGGAAACTCACTGGGTGACTTTGGGTAAGTCCCACTCTCTCAGCCTCAGAGGAAGGCAATGGTGGCAATCAGCTCAGAATGGATGTCGCCAGCAAAGAAAACTTTATGATAGGGTCTCCATAAGTCTGAATTGCTAACAAGGTGCATCACAACAACAAAGGAGATGGCATAGTGTCATGATTTCAGTGATGGATTAGGACTTCTCTGGGAGACCAGGGTTCGAATCCCTGCTCAGCAACGGAAATGACCTTGAGCAAGCACCCAAATCACTGCACCATGCTGGCTCCCACAAAGCTAGGACTTGGTTGCCATAAGTCAGAGTCGGCAGAAGGCATGTACCAGCAACACCAGTGTGGTGTCGCGGCTTGATTGCTGGGCCAGGATTCTGAGAGACCCCAGTTCAAATCCCCTCTGCTCAGCCACGGAAACCCACTGGCTGGCCTTGGGAAAGGGAGAGAGGCCTCCCTGGGCAAATGTGTGGGGGGGGGGGTGCGTGTGTGTGTTGGGGAACGTGGGCACAAGACCAAGAGGTTTCCATCTCGCTCACCTTGTGGGAAGCCTTTCCTTCCCCTTTGAATGTGGATTCACAGAGAAAAGGACTCCGTTCAACAACTAAAGTGGGCACCTGGGTTGGGCAATTGGGCAAAGGGCTGCTGGGACCCCCATGTCTCTCACCCACAAAAGCCCCACTGGCATCACCTGACCCTGGTGGATAAATGGGCGGGTGGCAGCTTTGCAGTAGTAAGAGAGCAAAATGGGAGCTAAGTTTCCATGGAGGGGGGGTCAGATTTTCAATGGGCTCCGCCTGGCTTTGTGCAGCGGCTGTCCTTCCCCCTGACCCCTAAAGAAAAGCCACCACAAGTCCCTCCTTGTGGGCAAGGCAAAGCTGCAGGTGGATGGACATGTGGGGGGCATCCCAGGCCCAGGCAGAACCTGTTTGGCCACCCTTGGCTTCCTGGGCTGCCTGTCCCTCTTCCCAGGGTGCTGCTGGGCAAGAGAAAGAGTCGCCGGTGACGCCATCTCAGTAGGGAGCCCCCTGCCCTGACCCATGTAAAACATCCCCGGTTGATGTTTCCAAAGAGGTTCCAGAGTCAGCCCCACGCAAAGGAGAGGCTTTAAAGGAAACCAAGAGGGATCGGATAATGGGCAGCGTGGCCAGAGCTGGCTTCTCAGGGATAGCTGTGTTGGCCATTTAACAAATACAATGTCTTACATTAAATATAAATTAAATATGTCTTTAAAGAGTCCGGTGACCTCACTGGAATGGAAACATATTGGATTGAAAAAGGGGTCCCTGATGAGCTGCAAATGGACTTTATATTCCCTGGACTTTGCAAACCTCCTTATTGCCTATTGCATGGCCAGAAGGAGGAAGAGCCTGCCTCCCCAAAAGACATCCTCCCCATCATAACATCTTTACTAAGGACGGAAACAACATGCAGGGATCTGACTAACCTCTCCAATCGTGTTTTTCCCCTCTCCTGTTTGGTTTGTAACATTTTGCCTAATGAAGAAGCCCATGGAGCTTCAAACATTTGCAACAAGTATATTGTGCATTTCAGTTCGCCAAGAAAGGTATCACTGATGGAATTTTTATTGTAACACAACAACCACAACCAAACAATCTTATGTAGAGGTGTTCAAAGGGTGGCAGGACTGGAGGCTGTGCTGAGGAACTGGTGATTCTGAGGTCCAGGTATTGCCCCAGATGCCAGGCTCTCTGGGCCAAACAGCCGGGAGACGGCAGTGGCATCGTCTCTTTCTCCTACCTGGGAGCCAAGAGGGAGTCCTGAACTGACCGTGCCACAGAGAGTTGCTCCCTTGTGATGAACTGGCCAAGCCATGAAATAAATGGAGTCTGGCAAACCCTTGACTTACGGATCTTGCCAATCCCGCTGTGCATCTACATCAAGCTCGCTGCAAGTCTGAGCCATTTTTAAACCATTTTGCCTGGGAGCGATGATATGTCTTTTGAGACTTTACAGATCTGATTCCTTTCTCGTGAATTCTAATTTGAGGTTCAAGTCATTCTTACACTGAAAGAATTGTTATGTTTGGATTAGGAAACAGGAAATATTTTCTGTCTCGCTTTTCTCTTTCTCTATCACACACACACAGAGCTGCATTTCAGAAAAGCACAATAATGTCCAAAATCCACAAAACAGAGGTATCTTTGTTGGCCATATACATGTTGAAAGCTTTTGAAGCTCTGCTGGCTTCTTCATCAGGCAAAGATGTAAAAAATCAAACAGGGGGGGGGGGGATGATGATGTTGGAGTCATTGGTCTAAATTTTGTCATATTTGCTTTCAGTTAAGTTGTTACAGAGAGGTATCTGTGTAAGCAGAGGCCATTCCTCCTTGGCCAGGAGAGCTCTGACTGGGAGACAACGGGTTGTAGTCTGCAGGAAATAGAATGCAAAGCCTATTAGCAACACAAAAAGAAACCTCCACTGAGATCCTTCTTGTCTCTTTGTTTGTTTTGGTGTGGTTTTGTGTGTGTGTGTGTGTGTGTGTGTGTGTTTTGTATCTCAGGAGGGATGAGCCAGAGGTGTCCCTCCCTTCTCTAAGGCCAGCTCTTCTTCCTCTCTGGTCCTGCAGCACCCCTGAGGCAACTAGGACAACCTGGCCCCAGGAGAGGGAAAGGAGTCAGGCCTGGAGCAAGGACTCGGGCAGGGACACCTGGCCTCTCCCTCCTCCACAGCCCAAGATTTTCCCCACAGCCTTCTTTTTGCCTCCCAGCACCAAGTGCCTGGCAGCTGAGGACCTAACCTGGGACAGATTCCAGATCCTTATTCAGAGAGTCACACGCCTCTCTGAATCCCCCCTCACTGGTGGAACTGGCAGAACTGAACAGGGATCCCTCAAACCACTTTGGGGGTACAGCATCCTGGGCCCTGGGGGTGAGCAGCTGGCAAAGGGGGTCCTGGTCTGAGCCCCCATCCCTTTGTGGAAGATGCTGAAAGATGTTTACATGAGCTGAACATGGACCAGAGATGCTGGACCCTGGAGATGTTGCTGTCATGATTTTTCAAACCTTAATGACACTTAATGACCTACCAGTACATTTTCAAAGAAAGGTGGTTATTTCAAATCATTAATACAGCACTTGGAAAACACAAAGTGCTTTAAAACTTGAATGCTGCTCACCTTCTGCAAAGCAGATAATCATCATTCCCCTTTTACAGATGAGGGAAGGAGAGGAAGAAAGGGCCCAAAGGATGTTGAAGGTGTGGAAGCACATGGGGTGGGGTGGGAGGTAAGGGATCAGGGATGGCCAGGACCAAGGTAATTAATAATCAAAGAAAAAGGATTAACAGCTAAAACGTTAATAATGCACTTTTTTAAACACTTGCAAGAGTCAAGATAGAAAATAAAGGATTCACTGAGGTTTGCAAAAGGCAGTAGATAGTGATAATAACGGGAAATCTTTTGCCAAGTTCGCAGACAAATTTAGCTAAAAATGGGAACCAAGAGTCGACTCGTGGTCAGACTAAGTGCTTAACAGAAAGTGAACCAGTTAGAATCAGAACAAAGTAGAGAGTTGACCACAAGAGTTGACCTTTTAGTGCACTATGGCTTATTCAGCTCCATTATAATATTACTTTTTTACAGCCACAGGGTGGACACTAGTATGATCATTAAGGCCCACCTTTTGGGACCTGCTCAGGAGGACTGTAGTGATGTCAGAAGCAGGTAGAGCAATGGGAGGTGTAATTTAATTTGGATTAGACAACTGACTGCACTTTTGCTTCTGTAAATTTGCTTGGCAAGGTAGAAGTCCACCTGCATGTGGCCATGTGCTTTGAGCCCCTCATGTTTCTGCATTAGCAGATGAGGCTGCATCATGTTTGCAACCAAATCTACAAATAAAGAATCTCTTTTGTTACGATCCAGGTGTCCTTCTTTAAATAGCAATAGTTCCTACATCAAAAGGACCTTGTGTGAATACATCCCACTGTCTCCCTTCCCCTCTTCCCTTCAGGGGCTCTGACCAGCCTGGGCAAGCAGTAGCCAAAGGCTTTCAGGCTGGCACCAGACAAGGGCTGCTTGGCCAGCTCCACACAGCCAACGCATATCGCCCTCAGATGTCCCAAAACAGAAATAGTGCCCCTCACCTGACACATGAGCCTCCAGCTGCCCTGGTTGCCTCCTTGGTAGCCGTCCCAGGCCCTGTTGCTCCATCCCTCCGTCCAACTGTCCATCCTTCCTACAGCGGACAAAGGCCTTCCTGCTCAGGTGGGGGGGGGGCAGCAAGAGGCCGGCAGTGGAGGAAGGGGCTTCTCACAGGCTGGGAGCCCACCACACATTGCTTCTTTTCCCACTGATGTTTTATAATTGCTTTTTAGCTCCATGTTGGTTTAATTTTGTTTTAGCACTATGTTTTCTCTCTCACACACTTTTTTAAAATCTGTACCTGCTTTATCCGTTTTTCTCTATACCCGTTTTTAATCTTGTTGTGAGCTGCCTTGAATCCCTTCCTGGGAAAACTGCAAGAGATAAGTAAGATAAACAAACACAGAAACAAACAGCTGGAGAGTCATCTCCGTCTCTGGTCCTTCACTGGAGCCATTGACTTTCTCACCCAGCCATGGCAGTCAGGGTGCCAAGGCGGGCTTTTCTCCCTCGGTGCCCTCAAGGCCTGGAGGCAGCAAGAGAGCAAGCGGGCGGACGCTCCCCGCCTTGGGCTTCACAGGCTTTTCTCCCTGAGAGAGGCAGAGATTTCACCCAGAAGAGCAAGAGGGGGCTGCTGGGCATGGGGCGGGCAGGCCCTTTGACTTTCTCAAGGGGTTTTGCTCTTTGCCCTGGCAGTGTTCACTGAGGAGGGGGCAGTCTGAGAACACACACAAACGCACAATATCCTCATGTGCCAGGAGAGCAACCAGCCCATGGTCACCCAGCCCACACCTCCCAGCCCACACTGGTCTGACAGCAAAGGCCCATTTGCACCACACAGTTGCAAACGTTGATTCCACTTCAACTTCTCTTGTTCCATCATCCTATGGAATCCCTGGGGCCTGTAGTTTGGTGAGATGCTGACAATTCTAAGTCTCCCCTTGAAACTGCAAATCCCAGGATTCTAGAGGATGATGGGCCCTGGTGGCTATTGGAGTATGAGACAGGGCCCCTGGGCTCCCCCCTGAGCTAAGTTCTCCATGCCAAATGGGGAAGGGACACACCCCTCTCCACATGCGGAGGCTCCTGGCCAGATTCAATCCGTTGCATCTCGGGTGGCGGGGCTGGCAACTACTGCCACGTTTGCCAGGGCTTTCTGTGGCCCTGAGCTCAGCCAGCCCAGAACCAGCCCTGAGGCCAGAGTCCCATTCTTAGTTCCAGCTTAGTTTAACCCAGCAAGTCCATGCTGGGACACTGACCACGCCACAAGATCCAGGCCCACGCACTAGTTGTTAATGGTGGAAATGATGACTGCTGAGATTTCTCATCCAAAACAAACAGGTAGAGCTTGCTGGCCGGCCGGCTACAAAATCCTGGTGTTGTCGTCCAGATGATTTGTTCCCAACGTCCGGCTCGGTCTGCCCATTCTGTGATCTTTCTTGGTGCTCTTACAGGTGACCGCAGGGAGCCAAAGAGGAGGGTTTTTTTTAAATTTCACAATTGCTTTGCTAAGCAAGCTGAAATTCTGCAATGCAAAGAGTACTCTGGCTAGAGGACCAAAGGTTTTGAATTAAGCACCATGGGCAGCGGAGAAGAAAGAAAGCCCAGCTCTGTCACAAACAGATACATTTAAATTGTTATACCAAGCAATTAATACGCCTGCTGGCTCAGTAAATACATGAATTCAAAAGCTGGAAATGCGATTTAAATCAATTATTTAAATTGCCCTGTTTTCTTGGTGATTTAAATAATTTATTTAAAACTGCCTTGATTTAAATCAATCCACCCTGGGGCTTACGTAGGAAAACTAACACTTCCTGGTGGGCTGTGCCCCAAAGGGCAGGTTTCCCGCGTCTCTTGCTTCACCCACCAACCTTCCGTTCAGGGTCTTCCCCAGGAGACCCCCTGTTGCTGGAGAAGGCTCTTAGGACCTGGCCAGATCACGGGATGCAACCTTCTCAACTGCAGAAGCCCCAAAAGAGACAGCCAGAATTCTCTATGTACAGCACACACACTTTAAAGCAGCAGGACAAAGGGGATTTTAGAAATGCATGGAAAACGTGTACCTAAGGTGAGGCAAAGGCAGAACAACAGCCAAACCCTTTTCATTTGGGGAGGGAAAATGAACCAGGCAGTTGAAGGTGGGATGGGCTCAACATTGGAAGGCAAGTTGCTCTTAACTTGGGCTACGTCTCTCTCTGTGTGTGGCACCTTCAATTAACTTGGGTTTTCTCAGGCAAGGAATCCTCCAGGATCAAGATGGTTTTGCCAGTTCCTTCCTTGGAGTAGAGCCTAACAGCACATGGGATCCTTTGCTGGTCTCCCATCCAAGGACTAACCAGGGCTGACCCAGATGGATTCTGCTGCCTTCAGGGTATTTAGGCTACTTACAGGTATGTTTTTATAAAATAATTAAAAACATAATATGTTCCACTAAAAGAGTCAACTCCTCCAGCTGAAGGTGGTGGCCACAAAAGGAATAGCAAAACAATGATCCCAGAGTTCACTTCTGGCTCATTCCTAAGACAGGAGTCTTGGGGGTCCGCTTTTGTCTCCTCATTTGGGGAGGGGGGGCTTCAGTTCCCCCATCCTCGACTTGGGGGTCCTCCTGCCTCCCACCCCCAGCAGCCTGAAAAGGCAGCACCCTCCCACCCTGGACTGGAGGCAAGGAGGCTGCGAGACGAAGGAAAGCACCACTACCTCCTCCTCCTCCTCCTAACATGGAGGCCAACCAGTCAGGCTTGTCGCGCGATGCCTCCCTCCCTCCTTCCGTCTCCTTCAAAGCATCCACCTGCCCTGAGAGCGCCTGACTGTGGCCCATCTAAATCTAGCTGACGCTGCTTCTCCGCCTCTTTGCCAATAAAATTTACAGGACCGAATTGTGGGAAGGTAGAGGCGAGAAGCGTCCTTGTAAAAAGGACCCGGCTTACAATCCTGAAGCTCCATAAACTAAAGACTCGCCTCCCTCCCCAAGTAAGACGTGATGTCAGGGAGGCCGAGCCGGCAGGAGGAAAGGATGGAGAAAACACAAAGCAAGGCCCGCGCCAGGACATGGGTGCTGAAGAGAAGCATGCCATGATGAGCGACTGGCACATGGATGGTGGCACTGTGTGTGCTGTGCACATAAGTCAACAACAGGACACAGCACAACATGCTCAGAGTAATGAGCCAGAAGAGAACCATTTCCCAAGTGCTGCTGTTTGCCATCTCTCCGCAGGCCCTGTGTGTGTGTGTGCTCTTATTTGGGGAACTGATTTGGTTGTGTGTTTGTGTGTGTGCGTGGTTACTCTGCTCCCTCACAGATCTTTCACTAAACAAACAACTCCTCTCTGGGCACCGACAGACAGCAAAAGCCAGGGATGCAAATGTATAAACTGGGCGCGGATGGAAACTCATTCCCAGCAACTGATGGAGGATGTGCGCAGTCCTTGCCTTCCTCCTGGCTCTGTTGGGCTTCCCAATGGGCCCTCCAATGGCAGTGCAGAACATGGGACCCAAGGAGCAAAGTCCCCCCTTTCCTGCCCTTTGCCTCACGCTGAGCCTTGACTTCTTTACATCTGCAGGTATGTGAGACCTGGGCTGAAGGAGAGGAGAGGGGAAGGCTCTCGGCTGTCTCCTCAAGGGGCGACTTGTGGGTGGAGAGTCATCCAAGCAAGGGGTCTCCGGCGTTCAAAGGGGGAGCCGGGTTGAGTGGGGAGGCCAAGGCCTTGCATCCAAACCTCAGCCCCGCCACCAAAGGGGACCGGGGAGAGCCCCCCTGCCTGGGTAGGAGCTCCTGGCTGGGCTGGGGAGGCTGCCTGCTCCTCACCCTCAGCCCTTGAGACAGAGGAGGCTCCTTCCTACAGGCCTCTGACCTGGCAGGAGATGCAGCCCATGGGTTTGGGGGGCCAGCTAGCCATCCATGGCCCTCGGAGGTTTCCTTCAGGCAAGTGTCTTCTAATCTTCCCAGCCCCACCTGGTTCCTTCACCCACACAATGACAGGCCTTGCCTGCTTAGCTTCCAAAATCAGACAAGAGGTTGTGTGTGTCCAAGGCCATTTGATGCCCAAGGCCGGCCAATGGCTGCATTCACATCTTCTCATAGGAAACCAGGGTCAGGGAATGAGTGTGTGGCCAGGACTTACAACCCCCAAAGTCCCCAATTATGCCTGAGTTTGCACTCCTTGAATGCTTTTTCTGCAACTGTAGTGATGAATGCTATTTCTGAAACCAGGAGAGGGCAAAGTATGTGTGTGTGTGTGTGTGTGTGTGTGTGTATATTCTTTCCCAAACAACAGCATCAGACTTCTTGGCCTCCGAACAAGAGCACCAGAGACTCATCATGGAGGGAGGGAGGGTGGGTTGCCCCTCTTTGAGGTCCATCTCTGTGGCCCACCCTCCTTGGCCTCAGCCTGAAGCGGTCCAGAGAGAGCGCAACGGAAGTGAGCAGTCGATGTCTTCTCAAAGCGGCAGGATTCGCAGCCACCGGCAGAACATGAGCGATGGCTGGGAGCATCAGTCACCGCCGGAGGCATGATAAGAGGGAGGGTGGTGCCAGAAGATCTCTGTTGGTGAGAGATTGGGAAAGGGCAAAGAGCAAAGAGTCTGTTAGGAGGGACTGTCAAAAGAGAAGAGACCTTCTGCCTTCTTTGACTGCAGAGTCAAAGGAGTCAACAACTGCCTTAAAGCCCTCAGGCATCAAAAATAAGGGGCTTCATATCAGAAAGAGAGGGTCATCACAATGTGTTCCAACAGGGCTGGGATCGAGGCCAGGACATACTATCCGGCCCGGATAGGTTCAGCCTCCAAGTGCAGTGGAAATGGGGTCATCGCAAGCGACTGGAGTGGAGGCCAAGCCTTTGGAAGCCAGAGGGAGCCCAGGGACTTGAACAAAGGGGGAACCCTTGCCCAAAAATGGACTGCGAGGCAGGGGCACAAAGAGGCAGCCATATGGGAGGGGCTGATGGTGGAGCTGAGCAAAGGGCACTGGAGCCTTGCACCTGGAAGAGCCACACCGACAGGCTGGCAGTGGGCAAAGGGACCTCTGGACCTTTCATCTGGTGCCCCCAGAACATTTCCTCTCTTTGCTACAACAAAGAGGGTGGCCAGGCCCTTTTCTCCCTAGTTCTCAGAGGGTGGTGACCAGGCAAGTCCTTACAGATGCCTGAAATATTAAGCCAAGAGCCCCATAGGCCCCATCAGCTTGCATCTTTTCTTTTTGGACATGAGGCCACTGCCCCTTCTGCTAACTCCTTTCTGGAGCCTTCAGACAACGAAACAGCTGCCAGGTCTGCAAGCAATTGCCACTGGCTGACCTGTTGGGAATGAGGCAGGTGCCTCACTTACTCCTCTACTGTGATCCAGGAGAAGGAGATCCTTCCATCTCCATTTCTCTGCACCTCCTTCCCTTCTCCTCCCTCCTTCCCTCATTCTTTCTCTTTCTGCCTTCTCCATCTTCTCCCTTCTGCCTTCTCTCCTCCTGCATCTTTGCAGCCCGGATGGGCTGTCTTGGCTGTCAGGCCCAGTTATCTCTGGAACCAAATCCCCAGGCAGATCCACAGCGGAAGCCGCACGTAAGACACATCAGTCTCTGCCATCACAGGCCCCAAAGAGACAGATCAGCAAAGGAGACGCCTTGGTGGCACTGGGGTGACAAGCGCAAGGGCGAGGCGGGCCGGAAACATGGCACCCAAAATAGCTCCCCTCTGCCTGAGGAGAGAGCGGTGCTGATGAGGGAACCATCGATGCCAAGTGAAGGGGAGATGCTGCTGTCTTCCCACATCTCTGCCCAAGGCTTTGAGTGCGACAGATGTCAGAGAGGGAAGTGGAAATGGCAAAGCGACACCGTGGGCCTGCTGGGGTGAATGCCCCCATGCTCCCTCCAGGAAATAACCCATAGATGGATGGACGGATGGATGGATGAATGGGGAGAAGCCTTGAGAGGCTCCTTCCAAGAAGGGGCCCTGATGCTGGTGCCAAGCGATGGTTTGACAACGGAAGGAAAGATGGTGGAAGACAAATAAAGAGGTAAACAGGGCAGGAGGCCTTAGTTTCAGAGGAACCAGGACAGGGAAACGACATCATTATTGCCCAACAGCAGAAACCCACAAAGACGGCCAAATGAGAAATTGGGATGACCAAAGATTAGAAATGAGTGTTAAAAATTACTTATTACTATTAATGTCATTAAAAAGAGGAGACTCTCAGGGAGCAAACATTGAAAACATTCTCTGAAATCCAGAGAAAAGCCCAAGAACAGTTTGGAAAAGCAAGCCCAGGGTGCCTTCCGTCAGTCCCTTTCGCAGCAGACAGAGGGCAGAAGCCGAGTGAAGCAGGACAGGTCAGCTGGGAGGGCTCTGCTGGCCATGGGCTTGGGGGGCTGGATGCGTCCCCACCTCCGGAAACCAGCCTCCTTCCCAGCCCCAGCAGTCCTGCCCTTTGGGAAGGATGGACAGAGAGACAGTTCCCGGCATAGACTAGCCACTAGGCCACCCTGTCACATCATGCCCTGCTACCTCCTTTCCAGCATGAGAGTTGCCAGAACTTGCACCCAGAACCACAGGAGCATGCTTGTGGAGTGAAGGCTCTCTCTGGAGCTCTCTTTTGTTCTTTGCCCTCCATTTGTGATTACAAAGTCCCCCAAAAAGCAAGACTAAGTGGGGGAGCAAGGGGAAAGGGGCAAAACACACTGGCCGCTCTGGCCTCTGAATTGGGCCACTGGGTGGCATCAAGTGGACTTGCCAGTTACAAATTAATTTGTAGATGTGCGCATTAAGCTACAATCCACTAACTGTAGATACAGTTTGCAAATTTAGTAAATAAATGAATAAATGTCACTGTCCTGCATGCACCCTAAGCTGCTATGCAAAGCCATGTTTGAATTCTTTGGAGGAAAGGCAAGGATTCCAGTGGAACCAAGCAGATAAATTAAATGATTGCAGGAAGACCTGCTGAGAATAAGCCTGCCAGAGGAAAACAAAACAAAACAAAACTAATTAAAGCCAGTGAACAGATTGGAATCGCGCAGCCTTGCCGATTTTGGCCCCTGGCCCTCTATGGAGGAGGTAGGTGACAGCGGAAGAGGGCCTTGCCTTGGCCACCCACTGGTCAAAACACAGGGACCCCAACGGGGACAGGGAAATGCAAGTCCCCCTTCCTCCCACTTTGCCAGCCTTCCTGCAAGTGCTCCTCCATAAGGCCATAACAAGGATGCAACAAGGATATTAATTCCTATTCCCTCCCTTTCCTCCTTTGGCTCTGTGCAGTGGGCCTGAAAGCCTTCATTACTATGGGGGCCTTGAGGGAAGAAACAGGGCTGAACATGCTCCCAGACAGAAGAACATGGAAACGGCTGGAAGTACAAGTGTCGAAAAGAGACTGCCAGCAGCTTCTTGGGGAATAACCACCTCACCTGTGGCACAGAGCCTTTTCCAAAAGGAAGGAAGGAAGGAAGGAAGGAAGGAAGGAAGGAAGGGATTACTCAGCTCTGGACCAGCCGGCCGCAGCTGCCCACCTGTCCACTGGAAGAAAGGGAGCCAGCCCAGACCCCTTCCCGGTTCCTCAGCTTGACCCCTTGAGCTGACTGCCTCCTTCCCAATCCCCCCTCACCTCTTCCTTTTCCATCGTTCCTGACGCTCCTCCTCATCTTCCAAGAAGAGGCTTAAGGAAAAAGAGACCAGATTGAGTGGGTAGATTAGGAGGCACTTGGGGAGCAGATGTGGATTTGTTTATTACCGTTTAAAAGCTCAGGGTGTTGGTTTTTTCCTATGCTTTCTGCATGGGAAGCAGTTTGGGCTTTCTTTGTGGCCTGTGCCTGCAACAATAACTCTTCCACATGTGTGAACGCTGTGCCTAGGAAATGAAGACTTCTGGAGAGTGCAAATTACAGCCCGGGCACAATACTGGAGAAAGTGCTTGGCGTAGCCCCCGACCCTGAAGCCAAAGGCTGGGACTGCGAACCAATTCAGACTGTTTGGATGCTGTCAAGGGGCGGTTTAACCCTCTCTGATTTCACACTCGCTGCCCACCAGCCCCGGCCTACCCACTGCCCGCTGGGAGAAAAAGTGACTGCAACACGAAGCATGGGATCCACAAGATGATATACGGCCTATTAGATGAATGAAGATTATGACTAAAAGGCTCTCAGCAAAAATGAGACAACTCAACTGATTAGTGCAATGATATGTTAGCCTTCCTTTTAATTTGTAAGGCGGAAGAGAAGCGAACAAGACCGCCTCTGTGGGAAGGGGACTCTGGACATTGATTTCAGAGCTAAAAATAGAAATAGGTCCATACAAAAGTTCAGATGGCACTCAAGGGGCTGCTGGGGAGGAGCAGAGGGCAACCATAAGTGGCACGGGGGCTAAAGATGCCAGTGGACTCAAGTCAAAAGGACGTTTGGCCATTGACCTGCTCAGAGGTGGAAGGAAAGTCCAATCTGCACCGCACGGATTATAGGAACATGAATGTGAGGAGCAGGAATCAGGGCACTGCAAAACAATAAACAAGTAGTACTTGGGCAAGCGAGTGAGGAAAATGGACAGGAATGGGACATTTGCATTATTATGGCTTGTAGTTCTGGTTCTTCTGGGGCTTTTGGAATCATCCCAGCTGCATGAGTTACAAAGCGGCTCAGCTGCCTGTTGGGTCCAACTTCATCTGTCCAGCTGTCCACTTTTGGGAGAGGCAAGGACCCCCAGATTCATGCTTCCTTCCTCCTGGTCACTCTCTGACTCCAAAGGAGGAAGAAGAGAAAGAGTCCCAGGCTCAAAAACCTAAATGCGATCAGCCTTCTCACACAAACATTCTCTTTTCTCAAAAATATGTGTGAAGAACAGCCCTTATGGGCACAAACCCTGCTGTTAATCCTGACTGAAGAAAACCCGTTGAATCCATGGGATTTAAGGATGTTTTGGCTCACCACTGACTAGCTGGGAGTCACCTGCAGGATGCCAGCCTGCCATGCCATGCCATGCCATCCTGGTAGGACCTTCCAAGGCGGCCACCTGCAGGGACCCTTTGCCCCTCCATGCATGGGGTTGGGGGAGGAGGGGTCCTCAGCTCCCATCAGGTCCAGCCCACTGGCCAAGGATGATGGGAGCTGCAGTCAGCAACTTCTGGAGGGCCACTAACCCATGTTAAGCCTCGTGGGGCCTTTCCATGGGTCCAACCAGTGCAAACTGGACTGGATGGCCCTTGTGGTCTCTTCCAACTCTAAATTTCTGATTCTATGAAACAGCAGCAGACACAGCAGCAAAGGACCCCTCCTTGGTGTGTATCGCTTACTTGCACACACTCACACGCTTTTTCCTCCTTCCTTCTCTCTCTCCACCCCCCTCTTCCAAATATTAACTTCCCTCCTCCACCAATCAGGACTCAGCAGGGGCTTCAGCCTCCAATCAGCCTCCACCGTGGGGGGTGAATTCAAGATCAACCCATCAGAAGCACAACAGGACCAGCAAAGCAGCCAACCAGCAGTTAGGAGGAAGGCGAATTCAAGCGCCCAATCAGGGGCCCCAGCCAGCCAAGTTGAAGGGGGGGGGGGGTCCTTTTGAAAAGCAGGAGGCAGGTCTTGCGCAGCAAGGCTGGAGGGGGTCTCTGGCCATGGGGAGTGGCACTGGCGCCTCTGCTGGCGCTGCCATGTCTGCCGCCGTCTCTGCTGGCGGCAGAGCTTCCCTGCTGGCAGCCCAGCAGAAGGTCTCCAAAAAGGCCCAGATCAGGTGGCTCTGGGCGGCCTTCTCAGGCCAGGCACAAGCAGGAGCTAAGACAAAAACATGGCTGCAGGGACACTGCTCTCTGCCTGGTGCAGATCTGGGGCTCCAGGTGCCCATCAGCACCCATGGGCCACACAGAATGGCCGTCTACCGTCCAGCAGCTGCAGGTCCACAGCACATTTCTAGGAAGCTGGGCCAACACAATAAAGTGTGGCACAAATACGGCACTAGCCCCTGGCATACTGGTTCACGGGGGGGGGGGGAGTGGGATGCCAGTCGGCTACATCGGAGAGCGTTGGTTTGCCCTTGGGCAACTTCAGGGTGACTCATGCCCCCCTTGGTGATGAACATCACCTAGCGCAAAGAATGAGGATTTAGCCACAGAGAGGGGAGGAGATTGGTATTTGCTGGCTTGGAAAAGACGTGAGCCCATCCCAGCACTATGGGGGGCATAAAAACTGAAGCAGACTGGTGTGGCGGGGGGCACTTGGTCCCTCCAAATGCTCTTATGCCCCCTTTTACTGGCATATCTAAGCCCGGCAGCCCCTCTGCACCAGCCTGGTGGCTGTAAACAACAGCTGCTGCACCCTCACTTTGAAATCCCACTTCCAAATCAGTGCCGCTATCAAAAACGCATTTACTTTGTTGCTGGCGCTTGTTGGAGGCGCCATTTAAAAAATTTGCAACGCTCCTCTCTTCCGAAGGCAATAAATCTCCCCATTTTAATGCCACTTTATGGGTGGCAAAGGAACGACAGGTGGGGGGCCCGAAAGGCCCATCAGGCCCCCGCTGTTACGCATATTGAATTAACAGTTCTTAGCAGCTCTAATTATTTCCAGAAGGGCCTCTTGAAAGATGCCGGGAGAGAGGCTGCGGTGCATTAACAGCCCGTTCCAGGCGATTTTTGCGTGGCAGTCCCAGTCCCAGGCAGCATGGCTGCTACACTGGTGCTGCCACGGGGTGGGCAAGTGTGGGCTCTGAGGCCAGGATGGGGGGGCCTGGACCCTGCTCCTTCAGGTGCCAAGGTCCCCAAAGGGAAGCTCCCCCTGGGACCCCCAATCACCAGCACCCTCTTCCTCCTGGGAGGGTCCAGGGTCGCAGGATGGGGCCCTGGGGCGCCCTTGCCAAGCGGGAAGCATAGTGGCCATCCTCCCTTTCTGGGCCCAGGAGTGCCAGGAGGCAAGGGGACCAAGGGCTCCTCTTCCTTCAGCGGTCACCTGGTGGCACAAAGGGTTGGGATTGTCCCTCTACACAACTACCAAAGAGAGAGGAGCCCCCCCCCCAAATGACACCCAAGGCCCTGGTGCCCCATTATGCCCTCCTCAAGAGCAGCCCAGGGGCCCCGACTCTCCAAGGGGCCAGGAAGGAAGCCTGGGGGCCATTTCCTGGGTTACTGTTTCTGGGCAGCTGCTCCTAGTACCTCTGGCCTTCCTATCAGGCTGCCTCCTACCCCAGGAAAGGGCCCCCGTGAGACCCCCTCGGCCTCAATGCTCCTCAGGCCTTCCTTCGTGCAAGGAGGGGACACCAAAGTACAAGCTTCAGCCCCTCTCCAAAAAATAATCTATTCCCCAGGAGCCTTTGAGGGTCATAGGGTGGTCTTCTAACAGCAACCCCTCCCTCCACCTGGGATTTGGCTCTGGACCAAAATGGTGTGATTTGCCTTTTTGTGTTTTGGGGCTCTTTCCATGGCCCTGCCTCAAGTAAGTAGCCCTAAATATGACCGCAGTAGATTTAGCTGCACTTCCGTGGCCTTTGAGCCCTCTCGCTCGCTCACAGGAATTAAGCCCAGAGCTGTGAACGTGGGAGGAACTCCCGTTGCTTGTCACAACCTACAGTGAGGGCTTGACTGTCTCTTTCTTCCTTTTCCTCTCTCTTTCACCTAGTGCTTTGTGCCTCTTGCGTTCTACTGTTTGCATTGAGTTTCACTGAAATTTCATTCCTCTTGTCAGTAGCTTCTAATCTCAATGTGTGGTTTTGGTTCACTGATCAAAGTGTGAGCGTTCGCTTGTCTCCACTGGGTGTCCATTTGGACATGCAAGTATTTCTAAAAACGCTTTGGGTAACACAAGTACAGTGGGGAGAGGGGACGGCAGGGTTTGCCTTTCCTGGTCCTTCAGCACCACTCAGTAACAATAAATAGACTTTTAAAGCCATGGCTTGATTTTCCTAGTCAGAGAGTGCCAAAAGCACTTTTTGGACCCAGAGGGGTCACAGCACAGATCCTGGCATCACTGGAAATGGAGAGAGAGCAGCAGCCCTTCATCAAAGCAGCGACCAAAACGCCCAGAGCAGAAATGAGGCCAGAGAGCTGGTGACTCGGTACACAGTGAAATCTGTGGGTCACCTGGGAGCAACGTTGGCTCCTTGGGCCGAGGGTCTGTGTAGGTGCCCCCAAAGATGCTGCCAGGCACCCTCCTCTCTGGCAGCACTGCTTGAGACTAAGACACAAAGACACACACCCCATTTTCCCAAGTGCGACGCAAAGCCTTAATTGGGTTTGTGAAGTGCTGAGCTACAGAGACATTCATGAAGTGCGCATTAGCATGAGGACTGCAGAGGAGACTCTGGGGCTTCAGCACCGCCGTCAGAGCCGGTGTTAAGGCTGAGGTTGCACTTTTATTCCCAAATCTCAGGCTTTGTTTATAAACATTAAAACAAAAGCCCTTGGGATTAACCCACTACTCTTCCAGCGTCCACCTGAGCATATCTTATTTTCTTTAGACAAACCTTTACAGGGAAAATAAGCCATGCAGCAGCCTGCACCCAGTTAAGATTTTTATTTCAAATCTAGTTTATAACTATCCCTAGTACCCTTATAATTAACACTGGCACAGGAATAAAAAAAGGTGCCCACTGTATCTTGAGAGATAGTGGGCACCTTTTAACATTCCTTGCCAATATTAATTAGAAGGGTACTATAGATAGTTGTTCATCAGAATTCAGGAGTTTGAGAGCATCTCCAGCTTAAAGCAATGCCAATGGCGGCCTTTTCCAAAAATTGCCTCCCTGCCAGCCCCAAAAAGCCAAGCCATGTAGCTGCCAGAAACACCAGGACTGTTTTCACCCACACTTTCTTTAGGTGAGGATGCTCAACTCACATCAGTCTTGTGGCTGCCAGAAGTCAGAAGACTGTGGCAAAAGGAAAGCTTTCTGACTGGGGTGGAACTGAAACAAATCAAGACCGCCCAGTAGAAACTGGCAAGTGTGTAACCCAGCTTTGCATGCTGAGCAATACGGAAGCCTCTGAAATAAGGCTGTGAACTAATTAAGGGTAAATCTTGTCTCTAATCAATTATAATTGCATATGGCACTTTTGGTAATATAGGTCCCGTTTCATGGTACTACTGAAGACTTGGCACAAGAACTCACGTTTCATCTTTGGCAGGCCTTGTTGCACGAATGCATCAGGACCCAAACGGCACCAAGAAATCACAAGTCCGCCCTGAGCAGCAGTCCCAACCCTTCATAATTGGCCCTCTCCAATTAAGGCTGACCTCCAAACAAGTAGAGCTTTAGCTTGCTAATCTGCTAATTAAACACTGGAGCTAATCTGAATGAATGCTGAAGTGCCACAGACTCTGTCATTAGGAAGACAATGCCTCCAAGACCTTTGGCAGCAATTCTGCTTACTACTGGAGTGGTCCATGGAGAGCAGAAGCAGGAAAGCGCCAGGCTGTGGGACACACAGTGCCCCCGCCCCAAATGGGGACACGGGCAGGAGCACCCCCACCCCCAATTTGGAAGAGCCCAACTGGCTCCAAGTGGCCAAAACTGGCTCCAAGTGGCCAAAGTTCCAGCCATCCTGCTGCAACTTGTTTTTTCTTTCTTTTTTTTGGTGGGGGGCACCTTTCAAAAGTCTACAAGACTATCCCTTATAAGCTGAAGCAATACTTTAATCCCAGTATAAATGCAAGGTGCAAACCAGAGCAACAAAATGGTCTGCAGGAGGAAGGTAGTCTCCCCTTCATACATCTCATATAATTCCTCATTGAATGGTAACAAACCCCCTTAGGATATATTACTTAGCAGATCTTAAATTGATTTTAACTAGATGTATTTTAATTGTTGTACTGAATTTTTAATATATCGTATGTATGTTGGTTATGTTGTAATCCTGCCTTGATCCATAGGGAGAGGCAGGAAATATAAATTATTATTATCTGACATAAGCAGAAAAACAGCAGCTGGCATCTAGTGCCTATCCTACACTTTCCATTTCTAAGCTTCCAGCCCTCATGGCTACACGGAGAAGTCAGAGAAAGACGGAAAAGGCTTGGATGCTACTAACAAACAGGAGTTTAGGAGGAGCAGAGTGAGATGAGAGTGAGCCTCGAAGGAAAGGAAGACCACACTGTATCAGTAAATAAAGAACTTTATTTTTATACTGAAAAGCAGTTTAATGTTTCTTGCTTGCAGCTGCCACCTAAAAGAGAAAAGAGGACAGTCTACACTTAGCACACCTCCACAAAGAATGCAGACACTGAGCCCCACACCGGAGGTACCCACAGGCCAGGCTGGATGCTGGCAAAGAAATAAACCTGCCAACGAACCCCTCAAGGTGCCGAGAGGCATTTTGGGTGCTTTGGCACAGACACACAAACCGACTCCCAGTCTGGGAGGCTGAAAGAAATATTTGAAATTTACAAGCCTGCCCTCTTAAGGGGGCCAAGGAATCCAATTGGTGTTGCTGCAGACTTCACATGTCCACTTGGTTCAGATTACAGAAGAAACTCCTTATGTAATGCCATTACCTGTCCAGCAATCCTGTCCAGATCTCTCTGTCCCTGAGGAGTAAGTTTGCGACCTCTGAAAGAAAGCAGATTGGCATCTTTTAGGAATCAGCTCTCTTGCTACTACAGGCCACACTCAAGTGCTTCCCAGAAGCTCTGCAGTAAAGTATAGGGAAGCATTTGGGGAATGTTAACCTATCTGATGAAGAGATACCGGTCCTTTTCCCGTGAAGCCTTTGGACAAAGAGGCCACTAGCTGACCTCTTGTCTGAAGCCCACATGCAGTGCCCGAAGCTTTGTCCCTGTCCTGCTCAGAGTTCGGAAAGCTCTGTAGCATCTCCTGGGCTGCCAACTCCCAGGACTGCCACTCAGGCTAAGGAGTTCCAGCAGCTGCGCTCCATAAGGCCCTCTTTCCCAAGCTCTGGTTCTGCTTCTCCTACCCCTGCCCCACAACCGAGTGCCAGAAGGTCTGTGTTGCCTTTATTATCAATTACCAATTTCAGACAGAAGGGGCCTGGTCCCATGGTGCTGTCATAGGTAGAATTTGTAAGCAATTCACAACTAGGTTCTGCCAAGTATGGGAGGCTGCCCATACCACCCTCTGGACTTTTCTCCCACTCATGTACCCCACCAGTCTACCAAGTTACCCCACACTGACTTCCTCTTCCTCCCATCTGTAAGAGGCTCACCCATCCTGGTCTTTCTCAACCATCTTGAGCCCCTCCAAAGCCTGGAGGACCCTCCTGGCCACACTTTTGGAGCCTCGGCTGAAGTGGCTGGGCATCACACCGTTACGTTGGCGGCCTCCATAGATCTTTGTCATGGAGCCCACGCCAGCTCCTCCGCGGAGATACAGGTGGCGAGCTGTGGATGCTGCAAAGAAAAGAAAGAGACCTGAGGCTTCTGCCTGGAGGTGTCAGCAGAGGCAGGTGAGCCCAAGTCCCCCGGAAAAGGCGGAGAAGCAAGGCCAGTCTCCCAAACACTCTGGAGGACTGTTGTCAGAATTCGCAGGACTCAAAAAGGAGTTGCTGCCACAGTCTTTGTGGCTGCTTCACTCACAGGAATGAACTATGCAGGTGAGCACTGCTGCATTAAGAGCTGGGAATGGACAGTTTCAGATATCCAGTATGTCTGAAGTGGTGCACAACAGTCCACCTTCCACACAATGAAGGCCGCTGGAGCCAACATTTCCGAGCTCCTGGCTTTCACTAAGCTGGCTGCACACATGACTGGACCCCTCCCATTAATGTAGGAATCCGCTGAAAATAGCTACTAGTAGGGTAAATTACTAATGAGACCCACCAAGGGCTGCATGCCTCCAACCACCTAGATGAAAGCATGTCAGCTCCAAAGAAACAGGAGCATAGCCCAGTCAAAGACAGCTAGGCAGCAAAAATGGCATTTAACTCCTCCATTTGCTCCTAGAATGGGACAGCAGGGTGCAGCAAGAGCGCATTCAGGAAGGAATACTTTACACACACCCAGAGTTGTCTTCATAGAGCCCCACTGTTTCCTCTCTGAGGCTGCTGCTCCTGCAAAGATGAAACACAGGCAGCCCGAGGGGACACACTGGGTGCCCACAGCCAACCTCCCAGTCTGCATCTACCAGAACAATTGTGACGGGAAGGTGACAACTGTGCTTACAAGTCTTTGCCACAGCAGGGCTGCAAGGGAAAGGCATGGCAGCTTCAGGGCTTCCATGCAAACATGCGCTACATGTGTGTTTAAAAACCAGACCATGGAAAGGACAGAAAATGGAGGTTGTTAGCATCATGAGGGCAAACAGGCGGGCACAGCAGAAGAGACATAGCAATGCCATACGGAAGGATGGGTCTCCATGCTGAGTGACTCTCAATCTCCCCAACTGCTGCTGGAGGCAGGAAGACAATTATCCAGAGCCTTAGGAAGCGGCAGGCAGAAGAAAGCTGGGAGTGTCCAGTAAGTGCTCTTGCCACCACTGGCACTGCCTCCTCTGCTTCCAAGCGGATCGTCCAGGACTCTGGGAGACTCTTTTCAAATTCCCATTTAGCCATGAAAATCCCCTGGGCAACCTTGGTCAAGTCACTCTCTCTCAGCCTAAGAGGAAGATGAAGGTGGCAAAGCACCTCTAGAGAAGAAATCTGTGCAAGACCCTATGAGAGAGTTGCCCCAAATCACATGCCAATAGAAGGCAACAAACAACTCAGGCTCTGAACATTTACAAAATGACACCTTGTTCATCAATTTCTGTTCGAAGCTTCCTCTTTTCTCTTACTTCATCCCAGTTATTCCTTAGTGGGTTTTTTAAAAAAATAAACAAACATCACACAGACAAAACACTGTGCTTGTAGCATACGCGAATGCTAAATTCCTGTAGTTTTTACTTTGAAAATTGAACAGGAATTCGTACACGCATGTGATTTTATCCTTTGTATGTTGCTGGAGGGCCCTTGCAGTCTGAGAGGCAATACAGAAATCCTTTATACAGCAGGGATGGGAATCCTCTCAAGATGTTGCTGGACACAAAACGCCAGGATCCGTTAGCACTGACCACAGCTATGGAGAAGGGCTGCTACAAAACGCTGGGAAGACCTTGCCTCCTGTGGGGGGTCCCCACAGTGCTTTCTATTGGCCATGGCTCTTATGGCTCTAAATGACACAATGCTTTCATAGCATTCCTTACCCGCTCTGGTGTAGAACCAGTTCTCATCATATGGAGCAAGCTCTTTGTGTTTGGCCAGCTTGACCGTGTCCACCCATTCTGGGACTTTCAGCTTGCCTGACCTGCAGGAGCAATTCAAGGAAGAGTTTTACTGCCAGCACATGTTCAGAGGTAGCTGTGTTGGCCATATAGGAAAGTACAATAACACCCAAAACTACACTTGTCCCTCAACATTTGCATCTTTGACTTTTTCAGATTTGATTACTCACAAATTTTATTAAAATGTTTTCTCTAGGAATGTCTAGGTCCTCCAATGCAACTCTATGTGTCAACCTTAACCAAAAATTGCACTGGAGGACCTAGAGATTCCTAGAGAGAACACTGCACTGGGCATTTGTAGCTCCTCCAGTGCATTTCTATGCTCAACATCTGCCAGATGTTGACCACAGAGTTGCACTGGGGACCCAGAGATTTCCGGAGAGATGTTCTCTCAGGTAAAAACAGTGGTTCTTCCACATTCATAGGGGTCCTGTGCTCCTAACCCCAGTGAATGTGGAAGAATGAGTGTATACTTACACTCTTGCCCTTTCTGTCTCTCTCACAGCATTGCCTTCCTGGCAAAAGGTCTCAGGGGCACGCAGGAACACACCATCCAAAAAAGTCCCTGCGAGAGATGGCCATCCAGCCACCTCCAAATGTTGAGGGAGGTGGAGTTCCTTTTCCTCTAGCTTGCATCTACTGTTCAAGGTCTTCTTCTCTGGAGCAGCAAAAAAGCCAAGCTTGCTCCATCCTCAATATATTCTTTCAAACATTTACACGAGTTGACTCACAGATTGTGTAAATCGGTGGAAGAGCTTAAGGTAAAGCTTGTCACTTGGCTCCACTGGGGTCCATGGCCACCCGCTTTTCCTCTGCTCCAGACTCCCAAAGGCCAGGCTTCCTGCCAAGACCCTCCCAAACTCACGTTCTGCCCGAGGCAACTAGAAAGGCCCCAACCGGGCAGAAGGGGGGGACACAATCCCAGGAAGGCCCAGAGTGAAAGAGGAAAGGCCACAGCCGCCTCTGCAGCCAAGGTGAAGTGCCCCAGAACAAGACCCACCCTCACCTCCCAGCCCTGGGCACCCTGAGACCCAAAGTGGGCAAATGGGGAAAAGGGAGGCATCTGCTCTCTCTTGCAGCAATAGAAGAAGGCACCGGCTGCAATAAAAGACGAGCGGAGTGACGGTTTTGTGTTGCGTGAGGACTGGGACGGGGGGGGGGGGGGATGTGGGCAGTGGGGCCTCCATGGGGCCCTGCAAGGCCCACGAGGAGGAGGAGGAGCCAGGGCCGGAGCCACGATCCCTTCCCGCAGGAGGAGCCTGGCTCTGGACCGAAGAACGGCCCAAGCGCCCTCCGGAGCGGACGCCCGCCCTTCTCCTTTGGCGGCAGATGGCGCCTCGTGGCCTTATTCTGGCCGTCCTCGCTGGGAACGGAGCAGACTCCGGGCTTGTAAGGCCACGAAGCAAAGGCAAGCGGCGGCTGCGGGGGCTCCGGGCCGGGACTCACTTCTTCAGGAAGGCTGCCAGGGCCCTCACGAACTCCTGCTGGTTGACGTCTTTGACGGTGACTCCCGGCATCTGCAGGAAGAGAAGCGAGGACGGAGGGCGGTCAGGCCGAGGACCCCGCGGCCTCCACCCCTCCCCGGCCCCCTCCCCGGCCCCCTCCCCGGCCCTCGCGCCTCACTCAGCGGCTGCTGCTGCTGCTGCTGCTGCTGCCCGGACTGGGCCCCGCGTGGCGCGTGGCGCCTGGCCCTGCCGCGAGGGCGGCCTGCTCCTCCGCCCAGCCCCCCCTGCCTCGCTTCCCTCCCTCCCTCCCTCCCTCCCTCCCTCCCCGGCGACCCACCGCGCTGCTCTTCCCTCTCGAGGCTCTCGGCGGCGGCGGCGGCGGCGGAGCTCCTTCCTCGTCGCTCCCGGCGGGGGAAAGAAAGAGCACGGGGCCGCCCGCCCGCTACTCACAGGGCGCCCAGGCCTCGCGAGACTCCGCCGGCCAATCACGAGCCGCCAGGAGGAGAGCTGGCCAATCACCAGCCGAGGAGGGGGCGGGACGAGGGGGGAGGAGGGAGGAGCCTCCGCTGGGCGGACTTCCGGCGCAGCGTCTCAAGAAGAGGAAGCCTTCGAAGCCTTTGCCCTCGGAAGGGCGGAAGTGGGGCAGGCAGCAGGGGATGATGGGAGCGGCAGTCCTTCCCCGCCAGAAAAGCGGAAGCGGAAGAGGCAGAGAGCGTTCTCCCCTCGAGTAAGGGAAAGGGCCATCCGAGGGCCATCCGGGGCCGGCCCTGCTTAGCTCCCCGGTGGGGCCCTCGAGGCTCCTCCTGAGGCCGTTCTGCAAACGGAGCGAGCGCCTTTTCCTCGAATGAAGGCCCTTCTCCTTCTCCTTCCTTTGGGCCAGGGGCCAGGGCTGTCCTCCCTGCGGGTCCCATCAGACGCTGCTGGAAGGAATGAACCGGTTTGGCAACGCTTTCACTCTCGTCCGGCTCAAGGCTCTGGAATTCTGGGAGCTCCGCTCTGGGGCCCCACAACAGACTCCAGCTCCCAGAATCCCCTAGCCTTGAGCCATGGCACTCAACGCGGTGCCAAACCGGGTTATCCCTCTAGTGTGGACGCAGCCATTGTGTCAAGAGGAAACCGGGAGCTAGCCCCCCAGCGCTGGAGTTTTAGGGGAGGCTGGCAGTGCCCCAACCGCTCTGTGGCTCCGCTCGGAGGGTGGGCTTTAACATGGGACTTGGTTGGGGGCAGCGCAGAGGAACCGTGACTGAGAGGTGTTCACAGGATCAATGCTCTTCCGCCGTTTCTGGCTCAGGAACTCTCAGCTCTCCAGGAGTCATTGGACCGCAGCTCCCTTCAGCCCTAGACAGCACGGCCCACGCGAGGGATGCTGGGAATTGCAGTCCGACGTCTCGAGGCCCAGCCCGGTCCCAGTAGGGCCCCATCTTTACTGCAGACAGACAGAGGCAAGGCCTCCCGGCTGCTGAGTCTTGAGTCGCGCGTGGATCAGTGCCTGTTGGGCAGCCTTACGAGGCGCACGGCGTCTGTCTGTAAACATGAGAAACTCTGGGTTTTGCTATTTCTCATAATTGTCGGAGCCAGCGATCAATAGCTAAAAGCCTCCTGTCTCAGGCAGCTCCTCCTCCTGCGGGTCTTTTCTTCCTTCCTTCCTTGGCTGTTTCACCTCGCAAAAGATAAAAGTGAGGTTTATTGCACCGAGTTTTAAGCAGAATTGATTTCATTAGCTTTATTTAAGGTTCTAAAAATACCAAAGGCCAAGCCACAGCCTTTGTTTAAATAATGGGTTTATCGACGTTCCCTGATGTCCATTATGTGCTTTAACGCCACAATTTTCAACAGCGTGGCACAGCTCTGCTCCCTCATTTTCAATAATTGCTTGGTGGGTGGAAGCGATGTTCCTGTTGCTGTCTTAAGTGTGTCTCTTTCTGTTGCACTTAGCTGGCGGCAACCGAAAGCAGACAAAGCTGAGCTCAGACAGCGGTGAAGGAAGGGAGGAAGGACGGATGGATGGATGGAGGGGTGGCTGGGAACAGAGGCAAATAAGGCTCCTGCGCCTGGCGTTGCTCCCATGCGCTGAGCAGCAGCCCTTCCCTCGCCCTTCTCCTTCGTTTTTCTCTGAAAGCTGGACCTCTTTGTGGGGGATTCAGCTGGCCTGGAGGTGGCAGCTCCAAACAAGAATATTCTGTTGCATACAGCCAAGCCCTCCCTCCTTTAAGGTTTTTCAGTTAAAAGGTTCTTCTCTTTCTTACACTTCTTTCCCCATTCATTTTAACCTTGAATAATGTGCTGTAGCAGTCTGTCTCTCCCTATTCTAGCTTTCTGCACTTGGTGGTTGTTTCCTAGTTCTCTTTATGGCAAGCCATGCCTGGCAAAATTCACTTTCCCCCTACCATTGTGAAAGGGCCAGGAGTCTTCTGCCTTCTCTGACTCATTCAGGCTTCCTGAATCGGAGGGAGCCCGTGGCCCCACAGTGCTCTCTCTCACACAGACAGACACACGCACAACGCTCCTGGGCCTCTCCTCCTCTCCATTGCTCCTGTTGCCAGTTTACCCTGCTCCTCTAGAGTAAGAGAAAACACAGCAGCTCCCCATCCCTTGCCGTCTCCTCCTGGGCAGAGGTGTGATTCAGGTCCAAAGCAAGGAGGCAAAGGGGCAGTGAGGGCCAGTGGGGAGCTGGCTAAGGGCAATCTGACCCTAAGGGCCCCCCATAATCGGCCCTATACCTCCAGGTCCTGCTATTTCTGGAGAGATTGCTACACTGCATTTCTAAAAATTTTGAGGTAGTTCATCTTGTATTCAGGCAGTGACGTTGGACCCAAACATTCTTGACTTTAGATGCTTTGCCTTTTGACACGTGTGCTTTATTTCCTCATGCAAAGAATGAGAGTTTAGGCAGAACTAGACCCCCCTCCCCCAAAAGGGGTTGGGGCTTGGCTGCCAATTTTGTCATGGGAACATCTAATGTTTTTTCATCTAATGTAGTCCTGTTATGATCCAAGGGACACAAAAGACCTATGATATTAGGTGGAAGAATACATGGACAAGGGGTGGCTGATAACAGGTTGCGGGAAAAGGCAAGCCGAAGATCATCTCCCACTAAAACATCTCTAAGCTGCTCTGTAAAAAAGAAACATATTGAAAACCTAAGGAAGAAAGAAGTAGAAGAAAGAAAAGAGTGTGCCTGTTTTTCTTTCTCCAGCCAACATTCTGCAGCTCCTGAGCACCTTCATTCCTCTTGAGACCATTTGGAAAGGGCTCCTTTTGCCATCCCTTCTGGCTTTTGTTCTTCCAGTAATTCTCTTCAGGTTTTTCAGCTAAAAGTGTGTCCCAATGTGGATTGCTGTGTCTTGCTTCCCAGTGGGCCTCGGTCGGACCCGTTGCTGTTAATGCTCACCGCCATCCTCCGTGGTGTGGGGGAGTTAGTGTTCCCTGGCTTCAGGCTGGGGATGGATGGACTTTGGGGCTGGGGCAGCAGCCAGCCTTCAGCCTGGGCCAGTGCAGGACGTGACGGAGGACCACGGACCGGAGGGCCAGCCCAAAGTCCCTCTTCCTCAGGGCGTAGACCAGTGGATTGGCCAAGGAATTCAGGTGGGAGAGCGACACGGCTAGGCGGTCCAGGGACTCATAACGCTGGCAGCTGGGGCACAGCAGCTGGACGCAGTATGTGACATGCAGCGGCATCCAGCAGAGGCAAAAGATGCCCGTCAGGAGGAAGAGGGTGCGGGCCATTTGTAGTTCCCTCCTCTTGGCTGGCCAAAGGGCCTGTGACTGGAAGTGGCTGCGGACCACCCGGAAAAGGTCAACATAGATGCCCAGCATGGTACCCAGGGGGAGCAAGGTGCAGGTCAAGGAGATGAAGTAGACCAGATACTCAGGACTGAAAATGGAGGTGAAGGAGCAACGGCCCAGGTGTCCGCTCTGGATCTCACTCTTGCTGAAATTCTGTCGGCCCAGAAGGACTTGGGGGAGGAAGCCTCCGTAGGGGATGTCACGGCCTACGATGACAAATGCAGCCCTCTCGGAAGGGAAGCTGACCGCCAGCGTTTTGTTGGTGGTCTCTATGTAGTTCTGGAGGCGGTTCCAGCCCATCATTGGCGAGAGGCCGATCAAGAGCGACAGCATCCAGCAGACAACCACAGTGACCACCATCCACCTGGTCTTCACATGGATGGCATAGCTGCCCAAGGAAAGATGCCCACCAGGGCCATGTGAGTTTGGTCTTAGGAGGAGCCCCTTCATTGCCCATTGCTTTCCCCTGGGGTGCCCACAGTGGGCATCCCCTGCCTTCCCTTTGCTCTTAAGCTCTGGCTGCTGGGATAGTTGTCTCTGGGGCTCATGGGAAGTGAAGTCCAAGGCACCAGGTTGCTGTCTCTGCCCCCCACCCCAGAGATCCCTCTTTTTCACACACATATCACCCATTTGGTTCAGAAGATGGAGCCTTGGGCTTACCTGTTGGGCAGCTTGATTCTCAAGTGGGCATTGATGGCGATGACCAGGAGGAGGAGGATGGAGAACTGGGTGGTGACCAGCGGGAAGCAGGCGAGGAAGAGGCAAGTGTAGAAGCAGAGGACATACTCCATGCTCAGCACCACCGAGAAGGGCACCGCCAGGGCTCCCACGCCCAGGTCGGCCACCGCCAGGCACACAATCAGATAGTTGGTGACGTTCCTCAGCTCCTTGTGCAGGTAAACCGTGGCACAGACCAGGAGGTTGGTAGAGATTATGGCCATGGCCAGGATGCCCTCAAGAACCACGAAACCAAAGTACACATCCATGGAGAATGTTTACTCTCTGGCACCCATGGAGGCAGGGCCCTCCAGGATGGGGCCCAGGGGCTGGGAGGGGGATTCCCTGAGTGAACGGTGCACCCGGGGGCACCTTCAGAGGTTTCTGTGTCTCCCGTCTGGCACCTTCTGCCCCACCTGCTGGTCCCAGAGCTGCCTGGCCCCCATCGCAGCCGCAATAAACAAGCCCTGCTCTGTTTGCTGATCAGCTGCGGAGGCGTGCTCCCTGCGGACTGGTGTGTTCGGCCTTCTGGACTGGACCTCAGAGGCAGAGGAGGACAAAGCGATCGATGCCAGAGCCTAGCACTGGAAGGCCGTGGGATGCCAGCCCCCTTTCTGCAAATATACAATTTCCAGGTTAAAACTCTCCCACGGTTGACAAGTGTGGAATATCCACAGAGCCAATGCACAAGGGATCCATGTTCTGGAGGTGGACGGGTTGTAAGTGGGAGGTTTTCACTTGAAGTGTTTATGTTGGCCAACAGAGTCTGGTGGGAACAATTTGAGCATTTGTTTGCCCAGGAGGAGTTACGGCCAGGGAAGAATAGTGGAGGGAACCGGGTATGCTTCTCCAAAAGCCACACCAGCTTCATCCGTGCCAGCTGCCTCACCCCCATCCCTTGGGCCTCCAGGTCCTCCACCTTTATCACCTGCTGCCTCACCCCCTTTCTCTCCTTAGATCTACCTGCCAGGCATCTTCCTGGCCCTCTCCATTTCTCTGGTTTGTCCTGACCCGCCTGGTCGTCTGCCTCTTGGCCATTGTGACCATCTGGTCATCAAAGTGCCACAAGGTGCCTGGTGAGAGACTCCTTTCTAGAACCCAGGATCTGATTCAAGTCCTTTGCTTGTCCTTCATATTTCCACAGCCTTGAGCATCCCCCTTCCACGAACAAGCTCTGTGTCTCCCCAGTGGCTCCTCCTCCACCAAGAGCCCCCTCGGTTCTGGCCCCTTTCCTAATCGCATGGCGGAGGGAGAATGATGGGACTCCAGGGGACGGAAATGCTCCAGCCATGGAGGGGAGCTTGTCAGGAGCCTGGCGAGAGCCAGAGGTCTGCACAGATTGCTAACTGCCCTCCTTGGAAACAGGAGAACCATTAGATTCAACAAGATAGTCCCACTGCCAGCATTGGCTGAGACGGAAAGTGCAGTGGAGGCAGAAAAAAAAAAAAAACCCAAACTTGAGTTAACTCTCCTTTTCCCAGTTCTTTACTCTGTCATGCTTAGAGCTAAGCTGTGTTTCTTGCACACACTAAAAGGCTTGAGAGCAGGCTGCCAGGGACCTTGCTGGTGGCATGGAAATAAGCTAAGTGTGGCACAGGAGGGCTCTTCCAATTCAGTGCTGGCTGAGTGCGCATAAGATGCTTCCAGTGAGCCAGGTGGGCTGCTCCAGTTTGCCTGGCACTGTGGAACTGGGACTCCCAGAAATTAAACTAGGCTGGGCCTTTACTGGGCCAACATCAAGTTGACAAACTGGATCTCAAAGGCAGGAGCTGTTTGTCTTGCTAATAGACTTTAAAGGCTGAACCTCCCAGCAGCAGAAGGAGGAGGGCCCAACTGCATGAGTACCCATCCATGCCACCCGAACTGAGGACAACCACCGCAACATCTTGACCAAACGCAGGGCTATGACTAACATCATCAATCCCCCCCCCCCTTTCTTTCCTCTGTATCATCTCTAACACCTTTTGCCTGGTGAAGAAGCCAGTGGAGCTTCAAAAGCTTGCAACATGTATAATGTGCATTTGGGTTGGCCCCATAAAGGTATCACTGTTTTGTGGATTTTGAATGTACTGTACTGCGCTGTTAGTTGTGCAGGGAAAACAATAGTGTCAACTGCTGATAGACAGGTAGTTTGACAAGCATGATGGAGCTGTGCTATAGCTCTGCATTTGAAACATCAGGCAAAGTGGTGTTGGAGAATGTAAATTTAATTTTAAAAATAAAAAAGCACCTGTATATCTGGGTGCTCCCCCCTCCATCTGATTTTCATTAAACAGTATTAGAATCATAGAATTGTAGAGTTTGAAGAGACCACAAGGGCCATCAAGTCAACCCCCCCGTCTTAACTCTACAAATCATTGTGATACATTTTATGAAAACACACAATTTGATTTAATGGTAAGAGCAGTTCAACAGTGCAATGGGGTGCCTTGCGAGGTGTCCTTTGCATGGCAGAAGGGGGTTGGATGGCCCTTGGGGTCACTCATTAATCTCTATGATTCTGTTTTCTCTGTGGTGGGTCCTATTAAGTCCAATGGCCTTTACCAAAAGGGACGCCTGCGCAGGTATAGGTTTCTAGATGAAGTGGTCTTAGGCAGATCCCAGCAGTCCCAACATTAACATATGACCATCTGCTGCCCAGTATGTACCCAGGAGAGAGTGGAGTGGCTCCTTCCAGAGAAAAGCAGCAGAGGTAGTGTCACACTGATCAGAAAAGAAAACCCAAGTCTGTATTGTGATACCTTTTTTTTTTTAATTAGGCCAACAAAAGGCACAAAATGCATCACATTTCATTCCAAACTTCTTCATCAAACAACTTTGCAAGTGCCCTCCAACAGCCTGAGCAAGTTGTGCAATTTAAAAACAGTTTTATTTCCATATTGTATTCTGCTTCCAAGAAATATGGTTGCAAACCATTTGGAAGGGGAGAGGAAACCAAGTTAGGAGAAAGCAAGCATGGGAAAAGGGGGGCCTGAAGCACTGGGACAAGGGCCTGGTTCTCATGGGCTTAAATCTTATGGGCTCATCCACAGAGCTGTTTCATTTATGATCTGCCAAAGTTATGAAAGAGCGTATTGCCAATGGGATTCTGCCCAACGTTCATCTTTGTCCTAGTCGGAAGCCAAAGCCAAAGAGATAGCTACACTTCTAACCTGTTCTGCTTTATTTGGAGACGTTGGCAAACACAGAGAATTGCGGGAGTGCAACGGCCCCAATCCCTCCCCTCCTGGTGCTACCCTGTTGACTTGGCACTGCTGGAACTCTCTGCTGCGCTGGCAGCACCAGAGGCATTTGTTGGGTTTCCAGAGCTTGTGAGCTTGGAAAGCATGTGGTAGTGCATATACTGTGACCCCAGAGATACTAGCGGTGGGAGCACTGTTTCAATGGTGTCCCTCCACATCGCAGAAAAATTACTCTCCTTTTCTTCCTTGAGGCGATGGATTTCCCCTTCCATCTCTTTGGCCTTCTGATAAAACCCTTCCTCCAGCAGTTTCTTTTGTTCCTGGAAAAGATAAGGAGCATGCAGGGGGAGATCAGTGGGGACGGAAGGCAGCAAAATGGACACAGGATGGAAAGTGACCAGAAGGCCCACTTGGCACAGCTGCTCCATTTGCTATCAAGTGTGCACAAGCCATGCAAGAAATACTAAGGCATCCCATGTGTGCAATTTACTGAAAGCTAAACTTCCATCAAACCAAACAGACATATAGGTAATGCATGGCTGCAACATCATGCTGCAGAGGCTGAGAGGGCAAAGGCATCTCAGGAGCCCCAGGACTGGTGGGAAGCCATTTAGGAGGATCCTGCTGAGTGCATGAACAAGTGAGCCTTCTGGGCACCAGACCAGGTTGCCAAAGAGTGGGGGCACCTACTGTGAGGCACCACCTTAGCAAGAGGGTCTAATGACTACAAGAGATGGAGGGCCAGAAGCGGTGCCCCCTCCCACCCCAGCTGACCTCTCTTACCTCCAGCTTATGCTGCACCATCCGGTCGGTCTCCTCCTTCATTCTCCTCTTCTCTGCCTCCATCTTGTCCCCCAGTCGCTGGAGCTGCTCCTCATGGCTCCGCTTCTGATCCTCCACCATCTGCCTCAGCCTGGCCTGGTCCTGCTCCAGCAGTTTCTGCTGCAGCTGGGCAGCTTCTGCCTGCGCCCGCTGGGCTGTCGTCCAGAGGAGAAAGAGCCTTAGCATGCCTGGCTTGGCACCAGGAGAGCAAGCCGGGGGCACGATCTCTGGTTTTGCCCCTCCCTTCCAGGGGCAATGGCTGTTCTGTGGTGGCTTCCAGAACATGGAACCTTACCCTTAAACATATCTGTCAGGTTGCCCAAATTGACGTCAGGTAAGCAACAATTAATTTTTTTTAAAATCATTTTTCTAAGTTTTGAAGTGCAATATTTAGCCTCTGTGATGTCCGAGATCTGCGTGGCCACATCCATACCTTCAACCTCCTTCTCCTTGTTGCTCAGCGCCTTGTCCGTCTGCAGGATAGATTTTGCCACCGTCTCCTTGGACTTCAAGAAGTCTTCTAGAGCCTTGTCAGCCTGGAAAGTGATGAGGAATAAAGGTTGCCAGTTTAAGCAAAAGCTGGGGAAAAGACAGGAGGCACTTACACACAGAAAGCAAAGGAGAGCAATGGTGGAACAGAGCCAAGTCCATCTGGTCTAGCATGCCATCCCCTCCAGGAATTCCCTTGCAGCTTGCACTCAGAGGGATACTTGGAGTAACTGTACTTTGGCAAAGGCCCTGAGAAATTAATGCTCACAGTCTCTGACTCTTTGCCTGCAAAGGTGTCATCTCTCTTAAGGCTCTTTTTTGACTACAGTTCTGTGTTCACAAATCTCCTTTGTGTCGGTGGGAGAGGAATGTGGGTGTTGGACTCTGCAAAGGGGAGCTTAAAAACTGACAACTGGTGTGAACCGTCAGAAGGTGGAAATGTGGCTGGGGGGGGGGGGGAGATGACTGGAAGAAGGCTGGAGGCAGAAATGCTGACTTTGGGGATTCAAACTATTAAAAGTGAGATATCACGGTCTTGGTAAGGTCACACTGACCTCCCAGTCTCCAGCAAACCTGAGAATTTTATCTATTTGATGCTTTGCTCTTCCTGGATTCAAATGCCTTCTGTTCAGTTAACTGGGTTGTTCTATGCTCATTCTTATAACCTGAATATACATAGTATTATTTGGTTTTATGTTGACTTTAAACACTTAGTTCTGTTTATGTACGTTATTAATTTTACAATTATCCAAAAATGCTGAAGAATTAACTTAAATGAAAATGGAACTCACTGCAAATTGACTAGGATGCCGAGAACAGCAATTCAAATGGTTGAAACACATCTGACCTACTGAGTGCCTGAATGGGTCTCGTTGCTGTGTGCCATCCAAGCCGTTTCTGACTTATGGTGACTGTAAGGTGATGCTATCCCAGGGTCTTCTTGGCAAGATTCGTTCAGGGGGTTTCCTTTTGCCACCTTCTGAGGCTGAGAGAGTGTGACTCACCCAATCATAGAATCATAGAATCATAGAGTTGGAAGAGACCACCAGGGCCATCCAGTCCAACCCCCTGCCATACAGGAACTCCAAATCAAAGCATCCCCGACAGATGGCCATCCAGCCTCTGCTTAAAGACCTCCAAGGAAGGAGACTCCACCACAATCTCCGAGGAAGGAGTGTGTTCCACTGTCAAACAGCCCTTACTGTCAGGAAGCTCCTCCTAATGTTGAAGTGGAATCCTTTTCCTGCAGTTTGCATCCATTGTTCCAGGTCCTGTTCTCTGCAACAGCAGTAAACAAGCTTGCTCCCTCCTCAATATGACATCCCTTCAAGTATTTAAACAGGGCTATCATATCACCTCTTAAGCTTCTCTTCTCCAGGCTAAACATCCCCAGCTCCCTAAGTCGTTCCTCATAAGGCATGGTTTCCAGACCCTTCACCATCTTAGTTGCCCTCCTTTGGACACATGGCTCCAGTTTCTCCACATCCTATCCTTTTTGAATTGTGGTGCCAGAACTGGACACAGTATTCCAGGTGGGGCCTGACCAAAGCAGAATAGAGTGGCACTATTACTTCCCTTGATCTAGACACTATACTTCTATTGATGCAGCCTAAAATTGCATTGGCCTTTTTAGCTGCCGCATCGCACTGTTGACTCATGTTCAACTTGTGGTTTACTTGGACTCCTAGATCCCTTTCACACATAATTTCATTCAGCCAGATGTCACCCATCCTATATCTGTGCATTTCATTTTTTCTGCCCTAAGTGCAGAACCTTACATTTCTGTGTTGAATTTCATTTTGTTCGCTTTGGCCCAGCTTTCTAGTTTATTCAGGTCATTTTGAATTTTGATCCTGTCCTCTGGGGTATTAGCTACTCCTCCCAGTTTAGTGTCATCTGCAAATTTGATAAGTATGCCCCCAATTCTGTCATCCAAGTCATTGATAAAGATGTTGAATAGCACTGGGCCCAGGACAGAGCCCTGTGGGACCCCACTGATCACTTCTCTCCAGGTTGAAAAGGAGCCATTGTTGAGCACCCTTTGAATTCGGTCGGTCAACCAATTACAAATTCATGTAATGGTTACCTTGTCTAGCCCACATTTTTCAAACTTGTTTGCAAGGATGTCATGGGGAACCTTGTCAAAGGCCTTACTGAAGTCAAGATATACTATATCCACAGCATTCCCTTCATCTACCAAGCTGGTAATTTTATAAAAAAAAAAAGAGATCAGATTTGTCTGGCATGACTTGTTTCTCTGAAACCCATATTGGCTTTTTGCGATTATGGAATTATCTTCTAGATATCCACAGACTCTCTGCTTAATGATCTGCTCTAGAATCTTTCCTGGAATTGATGTCAGACTAACTGGACGATAATTGTTGGGATCCTCTTTTTTCCCCTTTTTGAAGATGGGGACAACGTTAGCCCTCCTCCAGTCTGCTGGGACTTCTCCTGTTCTCCAGGAGTTCTCAAAGATTATTGCCAATGGTTCCGATATTACATTTGCCAGTTCTTTTAATACCCTTGAATGTAGTTCATCTGGTCCTGGAGACTTGTATTCATTTAGATTAACCAGGTATTCCTGTCCTGTCAGCCAGTGGGTTTCTGTAGCTGAGTTGAGGGGATCTGAACCCTCATCCCATGCTCAGACCACTCACCCCACTGGCTCAAGTGGGACTTCCTTCCTTGCCGTTGCATGCAGGGTCTGGTGGGTGCAGATCTTACCCCATTCCCCTTCAGGATTCTCCTCCTTTGTGTGTCAGAGAGAACTCAAGGCTGTCGCCTTACCTGAATCCCTTTGTTAGGCACCAAGCGGTATTTTTCCTCAATTTCACGCCGTTTCTCCAGAAACTGCCTGTAGCCCCCAGGCACTGAGAAGAGGCCCAGGCGGATCCCTTCTTCCAGCTCCTGGGAGAGATCCAGCAGTGCAGCCGAGCAGCGGTCAAAGGAGACCTGTTCATTCCTTTTGCAAAGCTCCTCCTTCCTCTGCTTCAGCTCCTCCTGCCAAAAGAACACAAAACAGATGCCAATGGAAACACCTGTCAGGGACAGCCAGGTGGAGGACATGGAGGATTCTGAGGAAGAGTATGCTGGGTCAGGTCCTAGCATGGTGCTGCTAGATCCTGGAGACTTGGGTGAACCTGGACCTAGTTCTATGGGACACAGTGAGGCACAGCCCCTACCTCAGCAGCCTGGGGTCTCCTCAGAGGAAAGCCTTTCCCCAGCAGAGGTTGCAGGCCTGGAAGAGACACAGGAGCAAGAGACAGAAATCCCTTCCTTTGCTCAAAGGAGAGCAGATCGGGAGGGGCTGAGACGCTCTCGGAGATTGTTAGAGAAAGCCAAGTTAAAACAGCTGTGAGGGGAGGAGCTGGGGCCTATATAAGAGATCAGGGAAGACAAACTTTTGTCAAAGCTTATCTTGGTTTCCCGGCGAAAGCTCGACTCTCGGCTTGACTTCAGACTACTCATTACCTGCGACCTTTGGAACGGCTTTGGAATCTCTGTCTGTGATAACCCTCGACCTTGGAACACTCATTGAATTTGCCTTTTGCCTTGCGGACTTTGTATTTGACGACGGCCAGCCATTACTGGTATTTTGTTTCCATTTTATTGTGTTTATTAAAGACTCCTTTATCAGCCACGTGTTGGCAGCTTTCCCGGACAACACCGTGCGCACCCTACAAAGTGTGCTGTGCAAGGAACAGACATAACAGTGTGGCCTTACCTGGTCTGAAGACTCCATTTGAAACTAACTGAACTATTATGGCATCCTGGAAAACACACAGTGATTGCTGTTGAGGGGTATGACCCTTACCAGCTGGATTTCTAAAACTTTGCCCAACTTAATTTTGGCAACTCCATCTTTTCTAAATTTCCAAGGAACATGTCTGAGTTTTAGCAATGCATCTGCTGGGAAGCCTGCACCTGTTCTTGTGGCGATCTGGGCTCTCCATGTCCAGAATGGCTCACTTGGCCCAGACTCACGGCCGCCTGAGGTGAACCCACCCTGCACTTTTGGGCCCTGGCTCCTCTCCCAGTCTTTGGGCCTTTGTTGACTGTCATGAGAAGCTTTCCTACTCATCCTGCCTGGGTTGGCTCTCAGTCCAAGGCTGGTGATTTGAAAGAGCCTTTCCATTGAATGGGAGATGCCAATTCCCAGCAGAGGCAAGCTGGCTCCTGAGCAAATTTCCTCCGTCACTTTGGCTCTTTGTTTGGCAACAATGCCTAAATTCTCATTTTCTCAAGCATTTTCTCAAGTTTAAACACATTGTACACTTTCCCTCTGCCTTCCCAGGCCCCATCTTTGCCCAGTCTGCTCTCTTTTTATAACTGGTTTGTCGCATGGTATTGCTGGAGGCCTGCTGAATGTGCATGAAGCATGGTGGCAGCCCTTTTGCCCTTCCAGGGCAGGACAGGCCCTGCTTTCAGTCTCCTCCAGCCCAGCCGGCCTTCCTACAACTCTGGGCATGTTCTTACTTGGCTCTGGATGTGGCACTTCCACCTCAGGTGCCCTGCATCCTTGTAAACAGGTCAGAGGAATGGAAACCAGGTAAAGTGCCAGGACACCCACCAAACAGTCTCCTGAGCTTTGGGCTGATGGGCCGCCCGAAAGCACCTACCTCAAGTGCCTCCTGGAACTTCTTGACATTGACCCCAAAGGCACGGGCCATGAAAAGGCGAGTGGCCTCCCTCTCACACTTGGCATGTGCCCCCAGCAGCTCCTCCATGGTGCCAGTGGGCAGCTTCACCCGCTTCCCCACCTGCTCCTCGTAATGGGAAAGGGCTTCACGCACGGCGGCAGAGTTTTCGATCTCCGCCAGGGCCAGGACCGCGTTCTCCAAGCAGGGGACCTGCCCACTGTTGATGGCGCCCACGTAGGTCTTTGCCAGGTTGGCCAGCACTGAAAGGAGGAGGTTTGGTGAGGCGTCAGCTGTGGCATGGGAAGGCGCGCTTTGGCCACCGCTTCCATGCTGCAAAGGAATGGTCTTTCTGTCCTCCAAAAGTGACTGAAGGGGGCTGGCCAGATCAGCAAGGCAGCCCAGGCTGCACGCCATATAGATCTGCAGTTTTATATTAAAAACTGGGGAATGAGGTTCCATGTCTTACGCCTAGCAGAGCGTGGAGATAATCTCATTTTGGGAGAAAGGTGGGGTACAAATCCAATTAACAAATAAGTACATAAATTTTAGTTACCCTGCCAGGGCTTCCTTGGGCTCCGATCAATGTTGGTAACTGGCCAACACTGGGAGTTCCTGCATGGCAGGGGGTTGGACTGGATGGCCCTTGTGGTCTCTTCCAACTCTGTGACTATGATTCTATGAAGGAGACTGAAGGTTGCCACCAGGATGAGTCCCAGACCCCCGTCCAGCCAAAGAGGCTTCCAGGCCCCAATCCAAAACCCTCCTTACTTGCTCCAGTCACAGTATGGCCCCCGGGGACCGTCTTAGGTTTGGAGGTCTTCCAGATGTGTTGGCAGAAACGGGCCATGGGTTTGAGGAAATCTTCCTCCAAATCATCTTCTTCCAGTTCCTCCAGCCAACGCAAATTCTTCTTGCTTGTTGGCCGGTCAAAAGTGAAACATTTCCGGGAAGGAAAGAACTGTCGGATGCACAACCGGGGCATGTTGCATTTTTTAATCTGTTCTGTGTCACCTACAGAAGAAGAGCAGTTATTGTATCGCATTGAGAAATGCCAACAAAGAGGATTTAATTTGTCTTTTAGGACATTCAGGTCTCCATGGTGGCTCACCTTTGAATGTGGGGCAACAGGAACGTTCCTGAGCATGCACAGAGCACACTGCCCCCTTCAGAGTGCCCTTGTCGCACATGTCGCCCACATCTCCTGTGCCGCCGGCAGAGCCGGTCCAACCCACCAGCAAACCCAGTGTTGCTGTCTATCCCGCAGTCACCTTTCTGCAGTTTCAAGGCGTTCTCCAGGTATTCGTCGTCACTGACCAGGCGCCCGTCTATCTCCAGCTCCAGCGTAAAATCCCGCACCACCCAGATGAAGGCTGGGAAAAAACGGACAAATTCCGAAGAATTCTCTTCCTCCTGGAGGGGCTTCATGGAAGACTTTGTTCTAATTTTTTTGGTCAGCTCAGTAACGTATCTGGGGGCTGCTAAGGAAAAGGTCCATAAGGCTCCTATAAAGTATTCACAGAGCTAAAGCTGTTCAGTGTGTTTACTTGTGGGTTGGCTAGCAGCAACAAGGTGGCCTCTGAGCATGTGCCAAGAGCAGTTTCCTGACCCCACCTCACAGTCATGGCTTAGGCCTGGCTTTATAGCAAGGCAGGCTTAAACCTTGCTGCTGTCTCCTATTTTGACGGCATTGTGGCTTCTAGGCCAGGCCAGCAGCTGGGTCTCCGTCCCAAGCTCAGCTTCTTCCGTTTGGTACCACCTTCGAGGGCAGCTGCCCAGATCAGGTCTCAAGTCCTCCATCTTGGCCCCCATCTCTCCCGCCTTGCCCCCCAGGAAGGATACTGGAGCTTCTCCAGGGTGTTCTGGTCAATGGTGCCCATGCTGTTGTAGACCAGGGTGCTGCTGAGGAGAATGGACAAAGCAAAGATCCAGGAGTCGTTCTGTGTGTCTCCCTGGAAGAGAAGCAGCCATTTTAGGAGCCACGTTCCTGCCTCCATCTTCCCCACGGGGCTCAACGTTGTCTCTGCTCAAAACATCTCTCTGGGACCGGGAGGTGCAAAGCCAGCTGCCCTGGAGATGCCCTCTCTGCCCTCTTGGCCCTGGGAGGACCGGAACTGAACCCGCATCATGGTGTGCCCAGCCTGCACCTGACAGACCTGTCGTGGCAAGGATGCTGCACTGCCCGCCTTTGCATGCAAGTGCCCAGCAAGCACAGACTGCCTGCTCTGCTCTCATTTGGGGGCTTGTATCCTCCGCAAAGGCTTCTAGCAGAATCTGGTGCCAGGCAGAGGAAAGAGCCAGCCGTCCTGAAAATCCCAGCCGGCACTCATAAGACCACAGCCACCCGACCAGTACATCTGGCCACAAGGTTTACCCGGCAGCCCCTGGTCCGACGGCCCCAGTCCTCCTCCACTCACCTTCCCAACATCCCCCAAGCCCTCCGTATCCAGCAGCACCAGCATGCAGTCGGTCCTGAGCGGGTGCGGGAGGCACCACATCCAGATGCCTTTGGTCATCCCCTGCACCGTCGCCCCCAGGCAGAAACCTAGAGAGAGGGAAGGAGAAGAGAGACCCCCCAGTTCTGGCTGAGGCTGCAGCCCCACATGTGGCTCCCGGGAAGTCTCCCGCTGCCTTGGACTGAGCCGCTTCTGAGCATCCATGCCCACGTTAGGATCAGCCCACAAGCCTTCTCAACCGCCTAAGCGCCTTTGCTCCACCAGCAAATGGGGCAAAGTCTAACAACATCAAGGAAGCATTTGCTCAGGTTGATCTCCGCCATATTCTTGCCCCTCCTTGCTGCCTCCTCCTCCAGGCGAAACCATAAGGTCTTTGGGCTCTTTGGTTTGGCTCTCAAGCCCCCCTCCCCACACATATGGGGCAGGTAAACCATGGGCAGCTTCTCACCTTTCTTCTTGCCAGCCAGCCGGTTCATGAGGTAGGACTTGCCCGTCCGGTAGAGCCCCACGATGGCCACCACCACCACCGGCTGGCGGATCTGGGCCAGGAGCCCCGCGGCCTCCTCTTGAACCACCAGCTCCCCATCCGGACGGTTCTGGATGAGGCAGAGAGGGCCGGCCATGACCACATCCTCCGAAGCCATTCTGGGAAAGACAGGTGGTGGTCTGTGGAGGAAAAGGACCAAAGAGATGAGAACGGCTGGCATCCCAGTGACGCAGGCGAGGGCCACGGAGGGGGGGGGAGCCCGGAAGGGGGATAACTTTGGGGTCTCATCTGGGGGCCCTAGTGTTTGGGAGAGCAGGGGCTTGCCTCAGGTTGGTGGGTTTGGGGTCTCTCTGGAAGGCAGAGCAGATGCCCACAGAAAGCTTGCTTTGCTCCTGGCACCTGGCACTGGCACACAGGGCCACTGTGGGGAGCACTAGGGGGGGAGTGTCCCCTGCCCCCCATCTCCATTCCGAGGGCCCAGGTCACTTGGGAGGGAGAGGTAAAAGCATCCCTCCCCGGTGCCAGGCTGGCAGCCCTGGGAGCGCCCCGATGCCCTTGGGCAGCCTCACTCCAAGAGTGTTGGGATTCGGGAGAAGGACGACACCGAGAGACAGGAACGGGGTGCAAATGCTTGAGCTTCAGGAACCACCGGGCCAGCCCTGGTTAGGACTTGGATGAGAGACCGACCTCCAGGGAATCAGAGGAAGGAGTGGCAAAAGCGCCTGTCTGGGCAGGCATCCCCATCGGGCAGGTGGGACAGGGGACTCCAGCTCCCATCATCCCCGAGCACTAGTCCGACCCCCCGACGCCCCCTCCCTCCCTGAGCCCCCGTCCAAGGGCCGCTGGGGCCGCCCTTCCCTCCCTCCCTCCCTCCCTGCCTGCCTTTGGGTCCTCTTTTGCGGTCTCCTACCGGAACGATCCCGCTGGGTCCGAAGCCAAAGGCAAAAGCAAAGGCGATATAAGCCAAAGGGAAAGCGAAAGGGAAAGCGAAAGCCTCTTCTCCTCCTCCGCGGTCCCTCCTCGCCCTCCCCCCGTTTTCCCGTCCAGAGCAAGAGGCTCCTTTCCGGGAACTGGCCTGGGCTGCTCCCTCCCCGGACCTCTGGCCCGAGTCCTGGGAGGCTCCTGGGGCCTTAGCCCCCCATCCCTCCCTCCCTCCCTCCCTCCCAGAGGTTCCGAGGGAGAGGCAGAGCCCCAGCCAAGGACTGAGCAGAGCTGGCCCCAGGGATCCCCCTCCCGGCTCTGGACCTGCTTCCCCCCGAGGCCCTCCGGACTGCCAGCCCCATCATCCCCGGAGCCCTCCTCGGGTGGGCAAGAGGCCCCCTGTGCCCATCGGAGCCATTGCTTTGGATGCCACTCTGGGGGCGGAAGGCAAAGAGGGGCAGCCCTTGGGCCCAAAGAGGCTCCGGGAGGGCAAGGCTTGGGGGGCTGGGGGTCCCTGCAAGGGAAGAGAGAGCGCAGCCAAGGGCAAGGCCTTTGCCCCTCCTGGCCAGAGGTAGGGCCCTCCGGGGTTTGGGGAGCCCTTCTGGCTGGCACTGCGCACTTTCTGGGCCACGGTCCTCTCCGGGAGCCGGCGCTCGGCTCACGCGGCAAGGGCCCGGGAGGCGCAAGTTCTGGGGGACCCCCGAGCGGGACCTCCACAGATGTGCCCCACCACAACAGGCACGCTGCCCCGGGGCACACCGGCCGACGGGCCAGAGAGCCACCGTCACGGCCTCCATAGCCAAATGTCCCCCCAGAGCCTACACAAAGAGTAACACATCAACAATTGCACAAGGTGGTTCTCACAGGCAGGTGTGAAAGATGGCTTTTATTTAGCTACGAATCTCTTCAGGAAAAAGACAAGCATACAATGGATGTTCAGAAAAAGCACGAGTTTAAATCCAGGGTTCAGACAGACAGACAGATATATACTGAATCACAGGATCCTGGAGTTGGAAGAGACCCCAAGAAGGGCCCTGATCGAGTCCAGCCCCATTTCTGCCGGGCAGCAAGACACAACCAAAGCACCCCTGGGACCGAGGGAGACCCAGTCTCTGCTTAAAAAGGGCCTCCAAAAAGCCATCTCACAGTAGTCAGAGAGGGAGCCAAAGAGCCACCCACCCACATTTGATCATTGGGCTGGTAATACTGTCAAGACTAGCAGCTGCTTCCATGTGGCAGCTTCCTTCTCTCTTTTCCTGTCCAAAGGATCTGCTCCTCTTTCCTGGAAACTTGCACCACTTCCTGAAGCCTGAAACCACAGGGGCTCAAAGAGGCAGCTGAGTCGGGAGGAGGGCAGGCCCTGACCCCATGCGGCGCGGGATCAGAGGCGCCTGAGCAAGTTAGACACAAACCCAACGGCTCTGCCAGCTAAACCTGGCATGAAAAGGGAGGCGGCATCCACCAGCCCCCCGACAACTCCAGAAATCCAAGAGGGCTTCTGCATGTTCTTGTTCTCCCGTTGCAGGTGCTGGATCTCCTCCCTCAGCCGTCCGGCCTCCCTCTCGAAGCCCCCTTTCAGCATCGCCTCTTGCTCCTGGAGGAAGCCAGAGAAAGAGAGAGTCACAGATGGCACAAGTGGTGGTGGGACTCTGGGAAGAGCAAAGGCCTGGACGGGCTATAAAGAGAGACCCCCCTCCCATCCACCGTGGCTGCCCCTGCAATTCAGGGGCTGGGGTCCCGTGGGGCCTCCCCCAGGCCATGCCGGAAGCTGTGCCACAAGGAGGCAGGCACCTAGGCATTGCCCCATACTCCACGCAAACAGCACCCCTGACCCCTGCGCAGTGGGCCAGCTTCCGTCTGCATATTCTGGCCACTGCTTCTCTGGGCCAGGAAACGGCCCCTGCAACATCAGGGACTTCCCCACTGACGCAATGGCTGCTCCAGTGGGTCACACGGGGCCCCTTTTGCAGAAAGGAAGGTAGGAGCCACAGGGGCCTCGGCTGTTTACCGCCAGCTTGCTCTCCAGCATCATCTTCTGCTCCTCCAGCAGCTGGTCCCGCTCTCTGACCACCTTCTCCTCCAGCTGCCGCATGTTCATCTCATAGCTCCGCTGCTGGTCCTGCAGCTTCTGCTCCAGCTCAGCCTGCTTCTGCCTCTGGACCTCCTGCTCCCGCTGGGCCGCCTCTGCTTGGGCCTGGGCCTCTGTCCGGCAGGGGAAAGGGAAAGAAGGCTGGATGGCTGTCTGCCTGTCGCACCTAGGTTGCCACGCAAGGCATCCCTCTGACTGCTTGGAAGGAGCCGAGAGGCAGCTGCTTTGCCCCCTTTGAGGCTCAGAGGCCAACGGTGCAACCCTATCTTTGGGCAGGGAAAAGCTGGGAGGTACATGGCAAGGGTGGGCTGAGCAGATGGCCATGGCTAAAAGCAGAAGAGGTACAGGTATTCCCCTCAGCTGAACTGATCTGTGCCCTCCTGAGGTTGTTGGAATGCAAGTCCCAGCATCCTGGCTGCTGTAAGTGGCTGATGGCAGTTGCAGGCCAGTAACCTCTGAGGAGTGGCACCTGCCCAGACATTTTTGGCTTCTGACACAGCCTTGTGCCTCATCCACCCTCTTGCTTAGCCCTCCGTTTCTGGTATGTGATTAAATGAGGGTTGACGTATTTTGAAAAGTTATAACTCTGACTTAAAATATCCCCCTCTAGAAATTGTAGCTCTGGAAATGGAAACATGTCCAGAGAAAGGAAAATATATGATAATCTGATCTTGGGACCATTCCTCCAGCTTTTCCTTTTCCTTTCTGAAAAACTGAATGGGGCAGCACTGTGCCAAGGAGCAGAAAACAGCAAACCACTTCCTCCCTGCTAAATTTTGAGGGATGGCTTACCAGGCACTTGCTCCCAATTCTTCTTGCTGGGCACAAGCAGAGAACTTGCATTGAAGGATGGAGGGGTCCAGGGTCTTTCCTGTCTGAAGCAGCCTCCTCCTTTTCCTGCTCCTCCTGGTCCCTCCTCTGCTGCTGCCCTGCCCTCCCTCGCCTCTGGCTCACCTGCCATTTCCTTCTCTTTCTCTGTGAGGGCTTCGTCGCTTTGGAGGATGGTTCTGCCGATGCTCTCCTTGCCCTTCAGGAACTGCTGCAGGGCCACCTCTGCCTGGATGGAAGAAGCAGAGCTTATGCAGGCAAGTTGGCTGTGAGAAAGGGTCTATCGGGAAGGGTCTCCTGGAGCCGGAGTCTCCTTGGAAAGCCAGTGTCACCAGCCACGTCTCTCGGAACAAGTGGGGTGACGCTGGGGGGACCCACAAGGGGTTTTCCACCCTTAGACTGTCAAGACAGGCTTATCTTCCCAGAATCCCCAGTGCAAATACACAGGGAAACTGCAGCACCTGAAGACCAACTCTGGTACTCAAACATTATAGCTGCTGCATGCTTATTCCTCCATTGAGAACTACAGTTTGCCATTGAAAATGTGTGTTTTAGGGTTTTCAGCTCTGAATCCTAAGAAATCTTTGATTTTGAATGTGTGTGCTGGCATGGTTATTTGTTTTTCTGTTTATGCTCTTCGAGAGCTCTGCCCTGCAGCTGACCACTTGAAAGATAAGTTTTATCCTTGTTCCACTCATCTGGCTTAGAACTACGAGGAGATTCCTGGGTGATTTCACATCCATCGCCCCAACCCGTCCTTACCATCACTCCTTTCTTAGTTTCCTGGCGGTATCTTTCTTTGATTTTCTTCAGGTCCGCCATAAAGTGCTTGTGTCCGCCGGGCCTGGAGTAAGTCCCCATCCGGATGTTCTCCTCCAGCTCCACAGAGAGTGATGCCAGCAAAGCCTGGCATAGCTTGGAGGACTCCAGCTCGTTCTTTCGGCAGTATTCCTCCTTCTTGTCCTCCAGGAATTTCTGGCAGAATAGATACACAAGATAAAAGCTGGTATGCAGCTAAATAATATGAATGAAATGTAACCTGAATTACATTTGTTTTCTATAGCAGGGATTGCAGGCTCATCAGCGCCCCCCCCCCCCCCCGCAGGACCTGCATCCGAATGGGGCTCTTATCAATGGAGTTGAGGAAGAGGGAGAGTTTGTGAATGGACGGGGAAGGGTAGGAGCCAGAAAGAAAGGAACGCTGGTCTTACCTGTGACATGTTTGTTTTCAGCGATGTAGGTGGAAATATCCTATATCATGGGTTGATTCCGTCTCATTGCTCCCATTATGCCTGTGCTTCCCTAGGCCTAGCTTTCTCACAAGACCACCCCGCTCCCCCAGAACATACATGCAGCTGGCTTATACCCTCATCTTGTGATGGAACCTACCATGAGCTTAGCCTGGAAATGGCGTTTATCATCCTTGAAGGCACGCGCCATGAACATCCGGACGGCCTCCTTCTCACATTCCGCGTGGATCTCCAGCAGCTCCGGGACTGTTTCTGTGGGCAGCTTCAGCTTCTCCTCCATCAGCCCCACGTAGCAGCTAGAAGCCTCATCCACAGCAGCCGTGTTCTCCATCTCGGCCAAAGCCAGCACTGCACTCTCCATGCAAGGCACCTTCCCACTGTGGATGGTCTCCACATAGGTCTCCACCAGCTTTGCTAGCACTGCAAGGAGAAAAGCAGTAAGAACACATCAACTGATGCTTGCATGGACCCATGGGTTTATAGCTGTCCAGCATGGTGTAAACCCCAAGATCTGTCCCCAGGAGAGTCAGCCTAGGGAGAAGGAATGGGCTCCCAGCTCCACTGGTTTTTGGCCACTGGGCTTCCAATCCCCAAGTGGGACCCGGTGTCTTGGCCTTGACAAGGATGCAGAAGATCCACAGCCTGCCTGGAGGGCGAAAAGAAAGGCAAAGAAAGAGGAGAACTGCCTGCTGGCCTTCTTGTAACAGGACGCCTCTTCAGAGGAAGAACAAGGGAGCCAGAGGGACTCACGATGGCCAGTGACAACATGGCCCCCTGGGATGGTCTTCTCCTTGGATGTCCAGTAGACGTAGCGGCAGAACTGGCTAGCCTGGTCCACAAATTCTGGGTCCAGCTCACACTCCTTCATCTGCTCCAGCCGATGCAGGTTCTTCCGACTGGTAGGACGATCAAAGACGAAGCATTTCCGGGTGGGGAAGAAAAAGCGGATGCATTCGCGGGGAAAGTTAAAGAGCCGGACATCGGGACCATCACCTGAGCAGAACAGGATAGAGGCAGGTAATAGACACAAGATCCGAAGGGATCACTTTCCCATGCCAAGGGACCAATAGGCTGGGAAAGAACAAAAAACAGAGGGGTTTAATGGGGGGAGACATACTGGCTGCAAGGTCACCCCACTCTTGGTAGCAAAGAGTTCCACCAGCTCCTCCTACAACCCCAGTGACACCCAATTAGTTAATCCAAGTCACCTCTTGACTTATGGCAACCCCATGAATTTTGTAGGATTTTCTTAGGCAAAGAATCGTCAGAAGAGGTTTTGCCATTTGTTTTCTCTGAATTAGATCTTACAGCACCTGGCATTCCTTGGTGGTCTCCCTTCCAAATACTAACCAGGGCTGACCCTGCTTAGCTTCCTACATGAGGTGGGATCTGACTATGCCTTTGGGGTATTTAGGCCCTGGTACCTTTTTTCAATTTCAGGGCGTTTTCCAGGTATTCGTCCTCGGTGATGGGTCTCCCGTCTAGCTCCAGCTGCAAGGTGAAATCCCTCAAGGCCCAGATGAAGGTGGGGAAGAAGCGGACGTATTCCGCTGTGTCCTCCAGTCCCCCTTTGCCACCGCTCTCCCCGGACGGAGCCTTGGCTTTGATGCGCTCCGTCAGCTCCGTCACGTAACTGTGGACCTGGTTCAGGAATCAAGAGACCCCCACTTTTCCCGCTCCCTCAAAGCATCCCAGGAGCACGGAATAAATGGAGGGGGATGAGGAGGAGGATCCAGGACCAATAAAAGCTGCTTTTTAGGGGTGGGGAAAGTCCCCTCTGCACTCACTGAAAGGGCCTTGTCTGTCCATAAAATCCCTGGCCTCTTGGGTGCTTTTGGGGTCTGATCTGCCCAGAGACAGTGCAGGGCAGGGCAGACAATTCTCTGGGGATCCACCTGAAGAGGGGCTTCTACAAATCTTATAAACATTTTATGCTAGGCCAGTGATGTTTCTTTAATGGATGCAGGTGCAAAAAAAACACAGCCTTCCAGCTGTGTGCTTCCATTTTGTCTAGGGATAAACACATAACACAATGCGACGGCAACAGAAAATTCTGGAGGGAGTCTGACACCTCATCCCTCAGGAAGACCTACTATGGGTTATACAGCAAATCTATTTGTATTGAAACTCTTCTGATTCATGCTGCCATTGGGTTTCCACCCTCAGTTGGTCTCCTTCCCATCCACACGGTGGACCCCTGACCACCATGCCCTTTCCTCATGAACCCACCATTTGGCCTAGAGACCCCAAGGGCCAAGGACTCCCATGCCATGGCACTCTTCCCTCCAAGTGCCAAGTTCCCTCCAATCTGTCTCCGCAGAGGGCAGTGGGTTGGAGGTAGGGTTTTTGCCTATGAGTAGTCAGCCGCTCCTGGCTGCATCCTCCTGAAACTGCCCGCCTGGGCCCCCCTTCTGCCCTTGGCTTCCTTGGGGCCCCTCCTGAAGTCCAACTTGGCACAATGGACAAGTGTGAACCTGTTCCCATGTGCCAGCCCCCCCCCCCCGCCCCCTGTCCTGGGGAGGTCAGGGTCAGAAAGGAGACCCCCCCCCCACGGAAAGAGGGCTCAGGAAGGATACTGGAGCTGATCCATGGCGTTCTGGTCAATGGTGCCCATGCTGTTGTAGACCAGGGTGCTGCTGAGGAGCACGGCCAGGGCAAAGATCCAGGAGTCGTTCTGCGTGTCGCCCTGAGAAGGGAAGGGGAACGGGGTCACGGTCTGCCCTCTCTTCTGCCCCGAGGGTGATGGCGGTGAGGCCACATTCCCCTTCTTGGCTGTACAAATAAACTCAGCCACTTCACGCAAGACGGACGCAGAGGGCTTTGTGGAAGAAGGAACCGAGACCTTTTGCCACCTGCCCCCATGGCTCCGGTTATGGGGCCGGGGGTCCCGGCAATGTGGCCTCCGTGTGCGAAGCCGGTCCAAGCGGAGCCCTTCCTTCCAGCCCAGGGTCCTGCCCCGACTGGGAACCGGGAGCAGGGCAAGACGCCTTTGGAGAGGGAGCTCCTTCCCAGGAGATGCCAAGAAGCGCTCCTTGGACTCTGGCCCCCAAGGCCTGCATGACGTGGCCGGGCCACAGCCCTCCTTGGAGGCTCTTTTGCAAGAGCCGAGCGTGGAATCACCTTTTCCACGTCCCCGAGTCCCTCGGTGTCCAGCAGGACCAGGGTCTGGCCGGGCCTTTCCGGGTAAGGGAGGCACCACATCCAGATGCCTTTGGTCTTGGACTGCACCGTGGAGCCCAGCGGGAAACCTGCGGGCAGAAATTGCTGCGTGGGACACGGAGGACGATGGAGAGCAAAACAGGGAGGAATGGGGTTGCCATGGGTTCCCCCAAAGGCTCCTGCGGGGGAAGTGCTTGCTGCAGGCAGACATGGCACAGGTGAGGCTTCTCCCAAGGAAGGAGTGGAGGAAGGAAGGAAGGAAGCAAGGAAGGAAGGAAAAAGAAAGGAAGGAAAGAAGGAAGGAGGACAGGAAGGAAGGGAAAGAAAGAAAACAAGAAGGAAGGAAGGAAGGAAGGAAGGCAGGCAGGAAGGAAGGAATAATAATAACATAATAAAACTTTTATTTGTACCGGGCTTTTTGCCGTAGCCATCAAAGTGGCACACAGTATTTAACGCCATGGGAAGGCAGCCCTGAAGGCAGGCGTTCCCCTTCGGCTGGTGCCTGGCGAGGCCCCGAAGGGCAGGGCAGGGCAGGGCAGGGCAAGGAAGGGCTCTGCCCCATTGCCAAGTCGCCTTGAGAAGCCTCCCGGGGGGCAGGCGGCGGTGCCCTTTCCTCCCTCACTTCTGCCACCGCAGCCTGGCCCCGATCCCTGGCCGAGAGCCGGCTCCAAAGAGCCCAAAGCGATGGAGGGCCTGGACCCCTGCTCTGCCCCCCCCCCTTTATAGACCCCGGGGGGGGGGCTTCTTCCTCAGGGCTGGGTCCCCAGGAAGCCCCCCTCCGGACCCCCGACTGACCTTCCCTGCGCCCGGCCAGGCGGTTGAGGAGGTAGGACTTGCCGGTCCGGTAGAGGCCCACGACGGCCACCACCACCAGCGGCTGCCGGAGGCCGGCCAGGAGCGCCAGGGCCCCGGGGCAGACCCTCAGCCGCCGGCCCTGGTTCTCCACCAGGCACACGGGCCCCGACGCCGCCGCCGCCGCCTCCATCGCCCCCGAAGAGAAGAAGAGCCCCGACGCCGGACCCCGAGAGAAAGACCTGCTGCTGCAGAAGAAGAGGAAGAGGAGGAGGAGGAGGAGAGGGTCAGGGAGGGCAGCGGCAGCGGGGACCCTCGGCCTCCCTCCCTCCCTCCCTGGCCCCGAGCGAGGAGGAGGCTCACCGCCGGCTCCGGCTGCTGCTTCTGCGAATTGCGAAAGGGAAAGCGAAAGGGAAAGGGGTCCGTCGCGCGGGCGTCTCCCTCCGGAGAGAGAGAGAGAGAGAGGCCCAGGAGGAGGCCATCCAGCCCCAGCAGAGCTTGGGAGGCTGCTCCGGAGGAGGCCGCCCCTTCCTTGCCCTCCGAGGCTGAGAGAGTGGGACTCGCCGGGATTTGAACCCTGCCCTCCGGTCCAGCCTCCCTGGCTCCAGGAAACGGCCGCCGGCAGAGCATCCGACGAGGAGGCGGCCCTCTTGGGCCCCGAGGAAGCCCAGCCCTGGCCGCCCAGGACTCCCAGGGCCCTTTCGCTGCCGGGCTCCGGTCCTGGTGCCGGGGGTCCTTCCTGCTGGAAGGCATTCGCACCTCTGGGGCTGTCCAGAAGGGAGCTCCATGGCCCCTGAGGCTGAGAGAGTGTGGCTCGTCCAGAGTTACCCAGCGGGTTTTCGTGGCTGAGCTGGATTTAAACTTGGGTTTCCAGAGTCGGGGTCCAGTGCTCAAAGCATTAGGCCACGCTGCCTTGCAGAACTACAGATCCCACGACCGCACTCCAAGGGTGTTAAGCGGCATGGCTTCTACGGTGCAGCTGCAGCCATCCTCCTCCAAGAGGCCAAGGGCCCCAGCGCACTTCCTCACGAGTAAAGAGACATGGGCTCCTTCGGCACCACTCCATCCGTACGAGGCCAGGGCCAGCTCCCCCCCTTTACCCGCCTAAGGACCCTGCAAGGTGGGCCCACTGAGGGCGAGAGAGCGTGGACCAAGCCATGCTCTTCCGCAAGGAAGGCTCAGCTCAGAGGGCCCTCAGAGCCCTCCCTCTTGCCCCGGCCCACACCCCTGTCCTCTCCCCTGCGTGCCACGTGGCAGGAAGGCCCAGTGAGCGCAGCAGAGCCGCTGCCAAGCCAGAGCGTTCCAGGCAGAGGGGCCAAAGCGGCCTCCCCGGGCGGCCACTCTGGAGCACAGGTAGCCCAAGGGGTTTTGTGGGCAGGAATTGGCACTGCCAAGGCCCATCATTGCCCCGCGAGAGCCATGCTCCTTGGGTGCCCCACGCTTTACAATGCAACCGCTGTGAATGATGACTGTGGTTTGTCATGACAAAACACTGCCCTGCCTCAGGCAGCAAAATCCCTCGTGGGAAACATGGGCATGTGCTGCTGCAGCGCCACAGGAAGGGGCCACGATCCGTTTGTGCCAGTGGGAGCTGCCAGCCAGGCAAGGACCCCAGGCTGCCTCTCCCCAAAACTGAAGCCAGGGACGGACCACCTCCATAACACGGGACGGGCTTCATTTTTATGGCCAAGACTTGGAGTTGTTCCGCAGCTGATCCCAACTTTTAAAAAAAGAATCCACCCATGACAAGTTAAAACAGTCCTTTTAAAGTGCTGTAAACACACGCCTGATACACTATAAACACTGTCATACGTGGGTTTGCTTAAAAGTAATGGCTTAAGGCAGCAGCCGGTGCACACTCAGGGAATTTGTGGCAGTCCAAGGGATCCTGGGCCCAAAGCCCAGTCCAAAGCAGCTTGACCAGTCCAGCTGCACTCAATCTGGGCGCTGGCTCCGCGTCCGTCCTCAAGCGATGGCGCACCTAGACCTCCCCTGCTCCCGGATCTGGGCCTTCAGGCCATGGACCTCCTTCTGCATCCGGGAGACCTCCTGCTGGAAGCCCTCCTCCTGAAGCCGGCGCTGCTCCTGCAGGCGGCAAAGACCCAGAACCACGTCAGCCGCCATATTCCCAGACAGCCGGGGGGGGGGGAAGGCATGTCCAGCAGCCCCTCCCCAGATGTTGAGAGACTGTATCTCCCAGCAGCCCCATCTGACGCAGCCATCGGTCAGGGATCATGGGAGGCACAGTTGATGCCTTTGGGCCGCTTTGGCCTTTTGAACTCCCCCTCCCCAGCCCTTTCCCAGTTATGTATACATTTAAATTTCAGGAGAAAAGTGGGATATGGTACAAATACACACACACACAAATAAAACAGGGACAGTGTGTGTCCCTACCCAAATATCATTGCAACTTCCAGCTCTACAATCAGGACACAGCCAACAATGATGCGTGCTGGGAGTTGCAGTCCAACCTTCCCCACCCTGGGTGCAGCGGATCTCTCCCTCCTCTTTCACTGTTGGGCCTTTCCAGCTGCCTCCTCCTCCTCCTCGCTCTTGTCCCCATCCATCCCTTTTCCCTTCAAATCAACTCCCTTCAGCATCACTTGAGCGGCCTCCATTGCTCCAGCACAAACTGCCCCATTCTTCATCTCAGCCCCAGCATTTCAATTCCCAAGGAGACAAGGGAGCCACGCTGGACAAAACCCACCGCCAAGTGGGAAAATCCTTCCAACTCCCCCCAGTACTTGGGAACTGGCCTCAAAGTGCTTGGGAGCTAGCCCTTCTTGAGAGAAGCCATTTCAGCAAGCTGCCACAGAAATGACAAGCCCCGGGGCAGGGAAGGGCTGCAGTTACCTGGAGCTTTTGGTTCAGGAGCTGCTCCTGCCCGGCCAGCAGGGCCCTTCGGTCTTTCTCCATTTTGTCCATCAGCTGCTGCTTGTGCTCCTGAAAGCTGCGCTCCTTCTCCCTGGCCATCTCCTCCATCCGCGCTTGCATTTCTCGCTGCAGCTCAGCCTCCCTGCGAGAAGCCTCAGCCTTGGCCTTCTCCACTGAAATGCAAAGACAAACGAGCCAGAGATATGAGATCTACCCAACGTCGTTTCCTGCAACCTTAGAAGCCACCCAGTTCCATGAATGTGCCCACATCTCCCACATTTCCCCTACAAAGGTTTTGAGGACCAAAGGCAGAACAGAGAAAGCCTAGCTCAGATACAAGGGGGAAAATGGACACAACTCAAAATTCAGTTTCCTGCAGTGAAGAATTTTGGACTTAAGGCTCATTCAGGCCTCCAGATGTTAGACGTGCTGTCTCTCCCAGCATCCCTTACTCTTGGCTGAATGCTGGCTACTGGGGGTTGCAGTCCCATCACATCTAGAGGCAAGTCAAGGGATTCCCATGCTGGTAGAGAGCCTGGGCAGCCTTGGCACTTCACAGCCTCCCTGGAGAAAGCTGGACTGGCCAAGCAAACCTTTCATTTTTCTTCAGCCCAGTCGCCTCTGGGTTGGTTAAGGTCTCCGCCTCCAATGCCAGGGGGTCCCCAGGGGTTGTGGTGAAATCCCAGTGACCCAGGACAGCAGCACCAAGCCTCCCCTCCAAAAAACCCAGGAGGCTGCTGGAGTGGCAGCTGCCACCATCTCTGGGGGAAGACATCCAGAGGAACCAGACCAATTGAGGAATTGATATTGGGGGGGCAGGCTGCCTGACCCTCCTCTTCCTCAATGACTGTTTCAGGACTTAACAGCACAGATACATCAGCAGCTGCAAAAGACTTTGGGGGAAATAGAAACAGGGGCTATGCCAAGCTCTCCCAAGAGGTTGCTCACCTTCCAGCTCCTTCTCTTTCTCCTTGAGGGCCTGATCCGCCTGCAAGATGGACTGCGCTGTTGTCTCCTGGGATGTCAGGAAGTCCTGCAGGGCCTTGGACGCCTGAAGGGAACAGAACAGAGGCGAGAGAGGCTGAGGGCTGCATTGTTTCATACCCTCCCCTGCCCCCCTGCATTAAAAGTGGGGTTCAGTGAAGCACCCATCCTTGGGTTTCCTGGGCGAATGAGGTCTAGATCAGAGATGCCCTGGTTCACGTGCAACCTACCATGAGCCCCTTGTCCGGCAACAGGTGGTAGCTCTCCACGAAATGCTTCTGGTCACTCAGGAACTGCTGGTAGCCACCAGGCACCAAATAGCCACCATGGCTGATCTTCTCCTCCATCTTCTGGTAGAGCTCCATCAGAATGGCCTGACAGCGATCAAGTGAGGCCTCCTCGTTCCACTGGCAGAGTTCCTTCAGCTTCAGCTGCAGCTGGTCCTGCCAGCAGGGATAGAGAGATGATGGAGGGATGCTCTCAACCCCCCAAGTCACTCAAGGGGAAAGGCCAAACGTCCCCCCTCTAAGCCTGAATGGTAGGCAAAGATACACATCAGCCACGATCCGACATGACGCTCAAACACTTCCATGAGATCACCTCCTCCTTGTGCCTGGACCCCTCTCTGAAGGGGATCAAATCCCTGAGACCCTAAGCCCATCCCATTGCCAAGGCAAATGCCACCAGAGAAGGTACAGAGCAGGGCCTTTGCAGGGATGGCTCCCCAAATGCTGCATCCTTCCCCCCAGGGATTTAGGCTCATCCCTCTTCTCCCATTCTTTCTGGGTAGGGAAGACATTTTTCCTCTCCCAGGCATTCACTGTGTGTCCATTTCATCTGCTTCACTTGTACTCTAAATGACTCTGCTCCTTTGTCCATGTTTGTCCCCTTGGGGCTCAAACCCTCTTGTAAGGCCTGAAGGCCAACCGATGTGCCCCTTGCGTACCGCCAGCTGTCTCTGGAACTTCTGGTCCTTGTCCCTGAAGGACTGGCCCATGAAGACCCGAATGGCCTCCTCCTCGCAGCGGGCATGGACCGCCAGCACCTCCGCCACATCCTCACTGGGCAGCACTGTCCGCATCAGCTCCAGCATCTCCTCGTAGCGCTGCATTGCCTTGCACACGGCGGCTGAGTTCTCCAACTGGGCCAGGGCCAGGACGGCATTCTCAATGCATGGGACCTGCTTGTTCCGGATGGCTCCCACGTAGGTCTCTACAAGGGTCCCCAGCACTGTCCCAGGGAGGGAGAAAGGAAAGGAGGGTGATGGGTGTTTCTCCACCATCAGTTTGAAGTGGGGGGGGGGGGGCTTCCATCCTGCCCTTGGGGCCTGGGGGGGGGGGCTACAGCACTGAGATCTTGGGGGGCTGAGGGAACCCGCAGACAAAAATGCATGTCAACAACATTGAGCCTAAACCCCCTTCACTTCTCCTCTCTCTGGAAGCTAGGAGGAAAGGTCCCCAACCCAAACCTGAATGTCTCCCCATCCACCTGAGCCAGAGGTGGGAAAAATGGGGCTGCCCTAGGATCAGCACACAGCCACTCCCCGCCATCTATGCACCCCCACAAAAGCTTTTTGCCAATCCAGGTGCCCCAACCCAAATCCAACACAAAAATTCAAACTGGAGGGGGAAAAAAATCAGACAAAGAAATCACACCAGAAGTGCACATTTGCGCACTTCCAATTTCAACATTTGTTGAAAATGCGCATCACAGCTTGGCAGCTTTGGGGCCCAATGCAGCCCAAGTCGAGTGCCAAGTGCAATCATCTGCCAGCCCTGACCTGAACCAGCTTCTCTCTGTCCCGTAGTCCCCCTAAAGCCTTTTGCCACCTCCTCAGCTGCCCCACTCACACGTCCCAGTGACCACGTGCCCTCCCTGGAGGACTTTGGCTCCAGCGCTCTCGTGAATGTAGCGGCAGAAGTTGCGTGCCTGTTCCAGGAACTCCTGGCTGAGCTTGGACTCCGGCAGGTCCTCCAAGTGCTGCAGATCTTGCCTTGAGGCCGGGCGGTCAAAGACAAAGCATTTGCGGTTGGGGAAGAACTCGCGGATGCACCGCTTGGGGAGGTCCCACTTTTCAGGGGTGCCTGGGAGAGAAAGACACAACACACGTTCAGCTTGCACCCTTCATCAGGATTAGGGCTGCATAACTACTCTGACAAAAAAGACCTGGAGGGATCAAACATTGTCAAATGCTGTTAACAATATTACAGCAAGACACTGGAGCTGATGGGAATTGCGCTCCAAAACATTTGGAGGATTCAAGGTTGCCGACGACTGGAGTAGAGGATGGGGGAATGCACCTCAAATGACCCCCCCCCAAGTGCTCCTGGTCTGAGTGGTGCATGCCCTGAAGGAGACCTGGGTTGGGCCCCTACCTGCCCTCCTCTCCAATGCCTTCTCCAAGTACTCATCCTCCGTGATGGGTTGCCCGTCCTGCAGCTTCAGCTGCAGAGTGAAGTCACGCACGACCCAAATGAATGACGGAAAGACACTGGCCAGGTCATCAGACCCCCAGCCATCCCCCCTTTGACAGGTCTCCATGTCTGAGGCCCTCATCTTGATGTGCTCCGTCAATTCTGTCACGTAGCTGGGAAAGCGAGCTGAGGAAGCGGTCTCTTCCCTGAGCAGAACCTTCCAAAGGTTCTTCATGAGCCACAGAATCACAGAGGGGCTGTAAGGACCACCCAATCCAGCCCCCAGTTGTGCAGGAACACACAAGTGAAGCCCATCCGTCCACTCCCTGGATGAAACCAGACACTGTACATCCCTGGCATCTGCACCATGGACATAAAATTGGTGTTAAGAGCCTGTCCCAGGGCCCCCGATCTCAGGGTACCTGACTGGCATTTCTAATTGAAGACTGAACAAAGGGCCAAGCAGACCCAGCCAGCCAGCCAGCCCTCTGCCCTTCCAGCCCCCAGGGGAGATTTGAAAGCCCACTGTGCCAAGCAGCCACCCACAAGTTGCTTTTCATCCAGTCCCAGTCTAACCTGGTGTGGCTGATACAGTCCGTGTACCCTCTGGTTCTAGACCGTCCCACTCCCAAGTCCTCTTTTTCAGGACTTAAGAAGAAGGGACACCCTGGCCTCTGCCCAACCCAGGCTGTGCCAAAGGATACTGCATCTGCTCCAGCGCATAGTGGTTGATGGTGTTCATGCTGTTGTAGACGAAGGTGCTGCTAAGGAGAACCGAGAGGGCAAAGATCCAGGTGTCGTTCTCAGTGTTGCTCTGCAAAGGGGTACACGGACTGTCAGGCCAAGGCGCGCTGTGAGGAACGCTCAGTAGGACAGCCCCTTCCCTGGGAGCCTAGTATAGTGCCCTTCAGAGTGGCCTTTGAGGGCTCCCGTCTGTCCCAGGCCCCGACTCACCTTCTCCACGTCTCCCAGCCCCTCTGTGTCCAGCAGCACCAGGGTGTGGTCCGGCCTGAGGGGGTGCGGGCGGCACCACATCCAGATGCCCTTGGTGCTGGCCTGCACTGTGGCTCCCAGTGCGAAACCTGCAGGGATCAGAGGGAAGTGGTACTGCCAAAGGGATCAGCTCTAGCGTGTCCCAAAAGCTGGCCACTAAAATGAAGAAAATTTTAAAGCATTGCAGCCTTCTAGTTATCAGACTGCCATGAAGTCCCAGTTGGCTCATTCTGTTTGTGGGCAGCTGGGGATTCTGTGCATGGAAGGGCCACCGGAGGAAAAATAAACGCCAGAGGGGAAGAGGCAGAGGAGAAGAAAAGCCAGAAAAAGCTGAAGTGGCGGGGGAGGGGTGTTGGAAAAAAGACTGAAAAACAGGTAGAAAGATTCCTTGCCTCCCTGTGGCAGGGAAGCTTCAGCCCTGCAGAATTTTGGACTACAATTCCCAGAATCCTTCACAGCATAACGAATGATCAATTAGGGCAGTTGCAGCTAGAAATAATTAGAGCACCAAGGGTGCCTCACCCTAATCTGCAAGAAATGCGGCCTTTCCAAGCAGTTTACAGAGCAGAAAGATGTGGTGGTGGCCTCCAGAGATTTTGGGAACAGAGATGGGGCTGCAGTTGGGGGAGTGAGAGACAGGCGGCCAAGTTCTTCTGGTACCAAGGAAAACAGGGGCTGAGAGGGGCACATTCATCCAGATGTGGGCACAGCCCCATCTCTTTAGTGAGGGACCAGTGACCCCCCACCCTCCCATTTTGGGAAGGCCAGGGGACTTCTGCCTCCTCACCTCCAGTGTCCTTCCCTGCCAGGCGGTTCATGAGGTAGGACTTGCCCGTCCGGTAGAGACCCACGATGGCCACCACGACCACCGGCTGGTGGATGCTCTGCAGAATTCCCAGGGCCTCCGGGTTGATCAGAAGCTCCTCTCTCGGGTTGTTTTCGATCAGGCAGGTTGGGGCCTCCATGATGCTTGCCTGAGATATTGAAGGGGAAGCCTTTGGAGGTTGAGGAATGTGTTGACACTGAAAATTAAACAGAAGCCTTCACAGGCTGGAAAAGGTTTTGTTTTCATCATTCTGAGCAAGGTGCCTCATCCCATGTTGGAAGCTAAACAGGGTTGGGCCTGGTTGCCACTTGGATGAGAGACTGTCAGGCACATCCAGGGAGGACAAGGGGAGAATAATCCTGCTTGAAGCCCTGGAGGAAGACAGTCCTGGATTAATGTCAGGGAACTGATGTAACTGATTGATAAATTCATCTTCCAGCCCCCTTTGTACCAAACTCAGCTGCCGATGAGCCAGGGAGAAAAGAAAGGTAAGGTTGGCTCCTGGGGAGCAGGTGGCACATGGGAGGTATGGCCTCCTTAATAAAGTCCCAACATATCCTCCTTAATAAAGCTGTGCTCAGGGCCAAACTGTGCAGGGAGCTAAAAAAACCATCACCTGCACACCCCTTTTAAAAATACTAAACAGCAGCTACTGAGAAAGGGGAGGGGGGTCAAGAAAATAAGCAGTGTTTCTTCCTTTGCATGCAAAGAGGGGGGTACAACAGCTGTGGTCTGTGTGTGTGTGTGCAAGAGAGAGAGAGAGAGAGATCTTCAACCAGAAAATCCCACAAAGTAAAAGACTTCTGCCCAAATCTGGCCCCAGCCCTACCTGACCGACAGTTGCTTGTGAGGGCCAGATCTCACTCAGAAGGATGGGCTGATCCTGAGACAAGGCTGCCACAAACTGTTCCAGCCTATAAGACAAAACTGAAAGACAGCAAAAGATATGAACATTGGTCAGCTGTTGACAGAGCTCTCGTCCTGCTTGCACGGCTACCTTTAAGGCAATGCCCCCATACTCTACTGCTGGCCCCTCCATGGCTGCGCCAACTGACCCCCAACAGTAGGTGAAGGGCTGGCTCCTCCATGTTTGGCCATGTCCAGCTCTAAAGGCACAAGTGGGGCTTTCTGGACACGGAGGCCAAATGAGGCTTCTGCTCTCCTAATGCCACCCATTTCCCAGAATGGAACGCCACCTGTCCAGGGAGTCAGAACTTAAAAGGTGGGCTTGGTGTTTTTTTTTACTCTGAATGACCCTTAAAGTTGGGGGGAGCCAAGCCCCCTCCCAGAGCTTTGGGACTAGAAGATCTGGGAAATTAGCTTGGCACCTTGGACTGTCCCATTCAAGGTCAGTCTAAAATCCAGAGTGGATCCACTGCCCCAAGGATGCCAGAGTTACTCTCTCCCTCCCTGCACCTGCCCCACTGGTATTCCAGCTCCCACTTGCCCCAATGATTTCTGAGAAGTGCAGGGGGATTTCTCTAACTCCAGTGGTGCCAGGAAATGACGCCCATCAGGAATAGCCCAGAGTTGGGTGTGTGATCCAGAAGGGGAGAAAAGAAGCAAGGGAGCTGAATATGGGTTCAGCCTGAGTACGAGCCAGAGGGAGGCAGCCACGTCAGGATGCCAGTGTACGTGTCGAGGGGAGGGGGCTGAAGAAGGCACTGCAAAAGGCTGGCAGGCAGAGCTGCAGGTGCCAGGTTTCTTGCCCTGGGGCAGCCTGCCCCCTCAAAGGAAGCGGAGGACCATGCTGTGCAGATGCTGGCACTAAACCTGGACTCACCCACCACCTGCTTGGCTTCTGCACGTGGAGGGGAGTAACCAGCCATCCGGGTATCCCTCTGCCCTCAACCCAAAGGAAAGAGAATGCTGCTGATTTCTCCTTACCTTCTCCGCTGAGGCCCCTCTTTGGCTCTCTGCTCAGGACATAGTCTCTGAATACCTTCAGCTGCTTTTGGAAAACAGGGTGCAGTTGGTCCCTTGGTAAGAACTCACTCTCACTCTCCTCCACGGCTGGAGAGCGGAAACAGAAGGCCTTCCGGGAAGGGAAGAGCCTCTGGATACAGCGGCTGGGCAAGTCTTCCTCCGAGGCTGGAAGAGCAGTGGGCAAGGAGGGAGGCTCAGCCGGGGTAGACTGAGGGATGGGTGTCCGCCGCCCCCAAAAACAAACCAAAGAGGAACCCCCTGCCAGAGCCCCACCTTTCCGCAGTATAGGCCTAGCTTGTCTTTCCTTCTCAGATAACCTGGGGAGAGGGATTAGGTCTGCAAGGAAGGATTCTTAAGAACTCTTGTTTATTTATTTTTCACTTACGTCAAGTATTTATATCCCACCTTTCTCCCTCAATGGGACTGACTATTCTTCCCTCTTATGCCAGCATTTCTTTCCCTCCCATGTCAGACTGCAGACTAAGCGCTATGGGGCAGCAAAGGATGCGCAGATGGTCCCCAGGACAGAGATCTTCCCAGCGCAAGGCCAAGCCTGAGCAGGGAGCAACTGTCCCAATGCAGCCGGGTGGGCTTTGGACCCTTCCCCTGGAAGGCCTCAGCCTTTTCCTCTGAATTGCTGCCTAGCTCCAAGCAGGGAGAGGGGTACGCACCGGCGGCGGTGGCAGCGGCGAGGAGGGTCTCCAGGTCGTGGTCGGTGGCTCGGAGCATCTCCTCCCAAACGGTGTCCGAAGCCACGTCCCGGAGGCACCACACGAAGTCCGGCAGGAAGCTGCTCAGCAAGGAGCCCTTCTTCTCCCGGGGACAGTCCTCCGGGAGGCGGAGGCGGCGGGCCAGGTCCCTCACGCAGCTGCAGGAGGGTCGGTCAAGGAAAGCGAGGGGCACCTGCTGGGTCCCTCCCGGTCGGTTCCTGGGCCTTTGCGGGGAAGGAAGGAAGGAAGGAAGGAGCCGTGCCATGGAAGGGAAGCCGGCTGGCCTGGAAAGCAGGGCCCTGGGAAGGATACTGGAGCCGGTCCAGCTCCCGCTGGGGCTCCTCTCCTCCTCTGGAGTTGTAGACGAAGACGGTGCAGAGCAGGAGGCCCAGGCAGAAGAGCCGGGAACAGCAGCAGCAGCAGCCCTCCTCGCCCTCCTCCTCCTCCTCGCCCTGCAAAGGAAGGAGGGTCAGAACTTGGGAGGCAGAGGCCGGTGCAAGCTACAAGCCCCAGGATCACAATTATTGCTATTATTATTGATATAAATAAGCATTAATATTATTATTATTACTATTATTCTGGGAATTGTAGCTGCTGAGGCACCATTGAAAGGTTATTATGATGACGACGATTATTCTTGGTATAAATAAACGACGACGACGACGACGATTCTGGGAAGTGTGTCTCTGGATCCAGCCCCGGGGCTTCTCTGCAGCAGCTGACGCCGAGGAAGGGGGCTGCTTGGCCGGGCTGCTGCTGCCGTCGTCGTCCCAGCGGTCCCTGCCTCCCTTCCCCGAGTACTGACCTCGGCGTGAAGCAGCACGAGGGTCCCCTGCTCGGGCCTGGTCGGGTGCGGCAGCCCCTGGAGCCAGAGGCCCCTCGCGGAGCAGCCGGAGCCAGCAGCAGCAGAGCCGGGGTCCTCGTCGTCGGGGTCGGGGTCGAGGAGGAGGAGGGCCCTCCGGAGGGAGGCCTGGCCGGCGCCTTTGGGCCCGAAGAGGCCCACGACCAGCAAGGGCCCCGGGAGGCCCCGCAGGAGGGACAGGCCGGAGGGCTCCGCCCGGAGAGAGGGGCCCAGCAGCCGCACGGGGACCGGAGGCGGAGGAGGAGGAGGAGGAGGCATCTATCTATCTATCTTCCTTCCTTCCTTCCTTCCTTCCTTCCTTCGTGGCCCAGACTGAGGCCGAGAGAGACAGAGAGAGAGTCGCCCTTTCACTTTCAGGTTTAGGATTATTTATTCCCCTCAGCAGCAGCAGCAGCAGCAGCCGCCGCCGCCGAGAAGGACTGCCCCTTCCGCCGCGCGCGCCAATCGGCGACGGGGTCCTCGCCCCGCCCTCCCGCCCCTCATTGGCTGGCTCGAGGCAAGTTTAAAAAATGGAAATCCTTCCAGAGCGCCGCCTCTGATTGGCCGGGAAGGATAAGGAACGATAAGAGGGCGCCGCTCATTGGCTCGCCGAGGCTGGCGGGTGGGCCTAGCGCCGAGTGAGGCAGTCGCCTGAGTGAGGGCCGTTAAATGGCGGCCAGGAAAGACTGAAGGGAGGAGGAAGGCCTACTTTGGTTGTGGTTGCCATTGGCAACGGCGCTGTGGACTGCAGCCAAGGCCTTCCTTCTTCGGCCAAGGCGCCCCTGGAGGTAGCCCGCAGAGCCCCTCAGCGGAGCCTGGCCCTCTCTTTCTCTCTCCAGTTCCTTTGTTTCTTTGCCAGGGAAAAAGGGCCGAAGGGCGTCGCCTCAGAAGGAATCCAGGGTCAGGCCTCTCCAACGGCCCTCGCAGGAACTGTAGTGTATTGTGGGCCCAGAGCTCTCTGACGGAGGCTGCCTCCACACTGGAGAAATAATAACCCGGTTTGGCACCGCTTTAACTGCCCTAGCTCAAGGCTATGGAATTCTGGGAGTTGGAGTTTGTTGTGGGCCCAGAGCGGAGCGGAGCTCCGCTCTGGACCCCACAACATACTCCAACTCCCAGAATTCCATAGCAGTTGAGCCAGACAAAGAGTGAAGCCTTGGACCCCGCAACATACTCCAACTCCCAGAATTCCATAGCAATTGAGCCAATAAAAAGTTAAGCCTTGGGCACTGGGCCCCACAACAAACTCCAACTCCCAGAATTCCATAGCCTTGAGCCAGAAAAAGACTCAAGCCTTGGACTCTGGGCCCCACAACAAACTCCAACTCCCAGAATTCCATAGCAGTTGAGCCAGACAAAGAGTGAAGCCTTGGACCCCGCAACATACTCCAACTCCCAGAATTCCATAGCAATTGAGCCAGACAAAGTGTGAAGCCTTGGACCCCACAACATACTCCAACTCCCAGAATTCCATAGCAATTGAGCCAATAAAAAGTTAAGCCTTGGGCACTGGGCCCCACAACAAACTCCAACTCCCAGAATTCCATAGCCTTGAGTCAGGATACTGAAAAGTGGTGCCAAACCGGGTTATTTCTCCAGTGTGTATGCAGCCAGAGAGAGCAGGCTGAATTATGATTCCTAACAAAACTACACTTCCCAGAATTCCCTAGCCCTGAGCCAGGGCAGTCCCAGCGGCCTCAAACTGGATCCTTTGTTTCTGGACCTAGGTGTTTTGGACCTAGGTCCCATCGGCACAGGCTTCCATGCCCTCCTCCTTCCCAGACGCAGCCAAGTCCACAGAAAGCCATGCCCCCAAAAGCCCTCCTTTGCCTTTCTGCAGCAAAAGAGACTTGGCTGGCACAGATCAGACTGGTCCCTCTTGGGCACTGCAGCAGGAGGTTCATCATTTCACCCACATTGGTTGAGCTCCATCCGCATAAGCCATCGTTATGCATCTCATTGGGAAAAATGGAGGCGTCAATGGGCACGTCTCAACTGGCCCAGCTTCCAGCAGGGCCAGTTGCAGTCTGTGGGAAGAAAGGGTCATGGAAGAGGCCATGGGAAGGCATGGCATGGCATGGCAGGGAGGGAAGGACGGCTGCAAGCAGCGTTCCTCCAGCTGAACGCAAGCGCCGTGGGCAGGCAACCCAAGGCCAGGCCAGAGATGCCAGGACTGAGCCTCTGGGGCAGAGCTTAGGGCCGTTCCTTACCAAGAGTGTGGCTCCCAGAAGCAGCATTGGCCTACCTGGCAGGTGCCTGCCTTGGGAGAAGGTTGGGTGCCTTGCAAAGCTCCTTGCTCTGGCATGCGGTTATCATGGAGACAGGGATCCCCACCTTCCCTTGCTTACACACCTCTCCTTTCCAGGTTGGCGTGCCATGGAGGACAACGAGGAAAGTGCCACTGTGCCCCACGCCTGGCACTGCTGCCCCTCTGACTGCACCGCAGACGACTGCAGCACCCATGACTCCACTCTCCTCCGCACCGTGGCACGCTCCCCAACCTGTGTCCGCTGCCGCAACCACGGCATCAGGGCACCACTGAAAGGCCACAGGAACTGCTGCCAGTTCCAGGACTGCCAGTGCGAGAAATGCGTCCATATTCTGTAGGTTCAGAGGGCATGCTGCCATTTGGGGGTGGTTGCAGGGAGTCGGCGTGGCGTGGCGTACCCCAGCAGATGGCACTCTTCCCTCATGGATAAAGGCTGGCTGCTGGCCACCAAAGCAGAGCCCCTTGTCTTGCTTGGGATGGGATGGCTAGCTCAGTGGCAAGCTCATGGAAAACAGTCATGATGACCAGGATAGCCATGGTGCTTTTCCTCCCTCTGGTGGGCTGGTAACTCCCTCGCAGGCTTGGCACATTTTAGGCCATGGGCATCCCTGGGAACGGGTGGCAAGAGCAGAATCAGGGAAAGTAGACTAGGGAGGGCTGGGTGGGGAAATGGTAGAGAAGGGGTCCTTGCTAGTGCTGGACAAGTATTTGCCTTCTCAGTTGCTTTGTGTTTGGAAACAATAGGTTGCTGGTGCTGCTGCTTTGTCTTCTAGGCAAAAGCGACGTGTCATGGCTGCCCAGGTATCTGTGCGCAGGCAGCAGGAGATGGAGCTAAGGAAACAGCTGGCTGGTAGTTTGCTGCAGCTCCAGGAGAGTGGCTTAGGGAAAGATGCCCTGGGCCTGGCTAAACCCTCCAAAAGGATCAGGCCCTGCAGGGGAAGAACAGGTGAGCCACTGGGAGGATCCCACTGAACTGGAGAAGTGGGACTTGGAGGGATCTTGGAACAGATAAAGAAACATGCAGAGCATTGGACTGTTCAGCATAGGGATCCCAAACCTAAATGGGTTTAGGTTTAAAGCCTCATCATTGGTCAAATACATAATCCTAACAGTTTAAACTGGATTTTTAAAGGAATACCTCTATTTGGATTGCTTCTAAATTCTCACCTGCTGTTGCAAACAGATGTTTGAGAGCAGGCTGGGAGGGGTGATTTTGAACAAAAAGGCCGTGAGTGAGTAACATGCTCTGCACTCCTTGTCTGCAGTTCTGTGCTCTGAAATTGGGTGTATATGTCTGTGCCTTCAAGTTGTCCATTCACGTTTGGTGACCCCATAAATTTCATAGGGTTTTCTTAGACAAGGAATCCTCAGAGATGGCCCTAAAGACCCTAAAGGCACCAGATTCTGTCTCATTTTGAGGAAAGAACAGGCAAAGCCACCTCTAAGAATTTTTTGCCTAAGAAAACCCTCTGTAATTAAACAGGGAACTTGAAGGTACATACTTATGGGCCCACACACACAGAGAGGTGGTTTTGCCAGTTCCTTCCTCTGAAATAGTGCCTATAGCACCTGGGATTCATTGGCAGTCTCCCACCCAAGTACTATCCAAGCTGACCCATCTTAGCCTCCGAGATCAGGCAGGATCTGGTGCCTTGGGGGTATTGCCCCTTACATAAAAGTCATTTTCTCCCTTGGAAGTCACCACCTCGGGCTTTTTGTTAAGATGCGTTTACAGGTCAGTAGTTAGGCTATAGCTGTTTTGTCTGTTGTGGATATAACCAAAAGACTCCTGGGGGAATACCAGGGTTGTTCATCTGATTGGCAGGAAGGAATTCTTGGGCCTTTTCATCCCTTGCATTTGAGCACCTAGCCATGCCTGAGAACGGACACTGGTGTGCCTTCAGGCAGCGTTCAGGAGGTGGGTACTCACACGGGCCTCTTGCCTTTTGTTGCATAGGGAAGAAAGAGAATGAAGACCCCGTGCAAGAGTCAAAGGACAGGCTTGGAGGGGCCCCGGGCCTCCCGCGCAAACAAAGGCAGAGAGCGACAAGGAAGGTGAGAGACAGAGGGGAGGGAGACCACGTCGTTCTCTGGCTTAACTTCTTTTTCAGTCGGGTTGTTGCAACCATAACAAATTGTGATATGGAATTGTGGCACTCACAGAATCTGTTTTGCCCAGATGCTTTTTCTCAAACATACACGGTTTAGTAACAGATTGTAACAGAATAAATAAAGGAAAAAAACAAACAAATAGAAAATGTAAGACGGGGGACATGGTAGCTTTGAAAGCCACATCTCCCACCTCTTTATGAAAAATCATGTATGTTTGGGGTGGCATTGTGGGAGCCTCTTTGTTTCCAAGTGAAAATGTGTCCGCCTCAGACATACCTTGCCAGTGGGAGTGCGGTGGGAGAGGCCAGGGGTTCCTGGTCTTGAAAATGGGTGCTTGCCTTCATGTGGCCTTGGCAGGAGTGGGCAGAGAGCGAGTGGAAAGGAGACTGCACCACCTGACTGTGTCTTCCTCTTGTGCTGAGGACACCCACCCTTTGATTCCTTGACTCCTTTTCTCTCAGAGTCTAAGATAAATGCGTTGCTGGCTGTAACTCCGCTGGAACCTTCTACTCGGGTGCCGTCAGGATTTTCCAAGGATAAATGATATGTTTTATGACACGTAACCAGTCTTCACCAAAATGATGAGAGACTTAGATCATAAAAACAAAGAACATTTCCTACTGACAGGTTCCCATGAGAATAAAATTTAACTGCAGAGCATTCCATTCATTGATGTGACAGAGTAACTTGTGTGACATCTCACCTGATGTAGTTGCAATACCTGTAATGCAGTGTTTCCTGTAGATACGTGTTTCCCATCCTTCTCTAGGATAGTTCCTGGTTGCCTCATCCTCACTGCTCCAGAGTGACAGCGTTGCCATGGACTTGTGGAGGGCATCGGCCACCCCACCTGGACTGGGCCCCACCTCCGCTTCCTGTGCCCCCTGCATCCTTCTGCTCATTCGTGCCTCAGGAACATTCATTTCACTATCCCCGAATGGGAGGTAGGTTGCCTAGTGGGCAGATGAAGGCTGTGTCAGCCAAATGTTTATGTAACATAGTAATTTTAGCACTGAAACCTTCTTGGAAACATATTATGAACTACCTAAGCTTAGAGAGACCCAAAGCTAATGTGTTATTATTAATTTAATATACTTAAACCTAAGATTTGAAATGAATGCTATCTTACACATGACAGGAGTGATACTGTTGTTCTCCTACAGTGGTAATTTCATAGGAACTTGGTGATACCTCTCAAGGGTGATAGTATTTTAAAAACCAGCCCTGAAGAAGCAGCGTTGACCCAGAAATCTTTCCTACTGTAAATATCCCCCTGGCCTCTCTGCTCAGTCCAGATTGCTACAGCTTGCTTCCTTTTCCTGCAGGCTGTGAGGGCAATGAAGCTTTGTGCATGCCAGAGAGTTACATGGCAGCCCCAGGACAAATGGTTTACCAGAACTCTGGTGTCTCCTGGCACTTACCTGGACCTGCTCACCTGCCCAGGTACGTGGGGCATCTGGGGCACTCCCATGTAGGGGACATTTAAAGCTAAGCAGAAGCGTGAACTGGGAGCTCTTAGGAGGAGGAGGTGGATGTGGAGCAGCTCAGCCAAGGACAGACTAAGAGGGGTGGATGTTGGGAGACTCAAATCTACTGTCCCTGTCATTCTAAACAGTAAATTAAAACTGGGTCATTATTTTATAGTATTCCTGTACCTTTATTTTCTGGACCTAGTACCACAACAGCTGTGTAAACTAACAGACATTCATTACAAACAGCAAGTTGTGGGTGGAAATATAAAGTGAACTTGGGAGAATGGCAGCTGCAGTAGCCCCTCTTCCCCCTCAGCAGTCTGTGGTGTAACAAGGACAGAAGGCGAGTGGGAGATAAGCTGCCACCAAGGAACTTTACAAACAAGACTGACATGTACTCTCTCCTCCTGCCCCCCATTCCCACCCCCCAGCCGCATGGCCCTGAACCCCCTGAGTGGCAACCTGGATTTGAACAGACATCCAAAGGCTCCACCACTGGGAGGCCAGGTATTTTGGTCTTTGCATGTTTTGTGTGTGTTGCATGGAGACAGACTGTGAGCACAGGTCCTGCCTTGGGTCCTCCAGGCTTCTTGCCTCCTGCTCCAATTCAGCAGTATTCCTGGAAAAGGTGATGCTGGCAGCTGGGATTATTTAATGTGGGGAAGAGAGACCGGAAGAAATAAAGAGTGCACTCAGAAATATAGGGAGGATCCTCCTCAGTTGCCTCCATTTCCAGCCAGTGGCCCATAGGAATGCCAGCTCACCACAGAGAAATGGAGAACAGCTCTTCCTGTTCAGGGGCACTTTGGACCGGGTAGCTTCTTGACCAGGGCCTGCAGTATGAGAGTCTGGTGGCCAGTTGTGTGGACGGTTGCTTCTCCACCAGGACATGCCCACTGCTCACTTGAATATTATATCTGCCAAGAGCTTCCTTAGGTTGGTTTGATGGCACGAGGGTCAGATGGTTGCGCCCTTTGAGGCAATGTTAAATTGTGAAGTGCCAGCGCCCTGCCTGGGAGAGTGGCGCTCTTTGGAAACAGCACACGATCCCACGGACTGCAAAAATGCTCCCATATCTTGGTAGCCATTAAGCTTCTGGACTGAGCAAAACTGGTCAGTACAACTAGCCAGGAGTAGTGGCCTAAATATGATCCAGTAAAGTAGTGACTTGTGACTTGGCACAGGCAGTTGCTCCAATGAAGAATTCCTGGTCTGTATTCCACTCTGTATACTTGGAAAGCAGCCAGTCTTGTTTTTCCAACCCACGCAAATGAGACATCTCTATTAAAGGATCCCATGTGGCGAATGCTCAGCTTACCAGCCAAGTTAGGGCTAGATTCAAGCGGAGGTTGTCGTGGAATGCATACTTCCAAGGCATCTGCTGCTGTTGGCCACAGATATATTCTGCCCTCTGTCTCATGTTCTTTCTCTCTCTCTCCTCTTCCAGCCAACCTCCTCCTCTCATGTCTCCGTCTGGCCCTCCATCTTCTCACCCCTTTCAGAACAACAGCTCCAGGAAGAGGCTGCCGAAGCCCTGATGGTGCTGCAGAAGGCCCCCCATTCAGGTCCTCTTCTGCCTCCTGCCAGCTCTGTGCCTGCCCCCTTCTCCCAGCCATCAGGGGCAGCTGAGAGCCCAGGGGTGCCCAGTCCTTTTCAACAGCACTTGTCCAGCTTCACGCCTCCTTACAGCACGCACCCTGTGAAGGCCACCCTAGACCTTGCTTTGAAAGGGCCTCCAGAACCTGCTGGAGCTCACTGCATGCAGGGCCCAGGGCCACTCGCCCTCCCTTCACTCCACGGTGGTGCAGTTTCCCAGCAGTACAGAAACATTCGACTGTACTCGCTTGCCCCAACCGGGGGTCCCCAGCTTGCCACTTCTCTCCTGGTCTCCAGCATCCAGGCTGTGAGCCCTAGTCCAGGAGGGGTCTCCAGTGTCAGCCAGCACCGTTTTGCCCCAAACTTGGCAGCCTATCCAGGTTCCTCAGGCTCCATGCCAAAGACCATTTGTGTGCCACAAATGATAGACACAGGTTGGCTTTCCGAGGCCAAATTCGAAGTCCTTGCTCCTCCAGGCCCCATTCCTGGCAGCCCCCAACTGCTGCCCTTCTGCATCCCACCAATGGATGTTGCTGTCACGGTGCCCCTGCAAACCACCCTCCCTCACAGCCCCATTGAGATGGAGCTCCACATGCTCCCGAGGCTGTCTCTCCTGAATCCCAGCCCCTACCTAGCAGCTCATCCTCAAGCTTTCCCAGAGTCAGTGTATCTCCCAGGGCAGAAGACGCCACCGCCTCTGTTGAGCCATGAAGAAAAGTGTTCTAGGAAGGGGCAGGAAGAAGAAGCGCATGGAAGCGCCAAGGGTCCATGGAGAACCAGTTCAACAGGTAGGCCACGGATGAGTCTGCAGCTGCAGGCTATGAAGGAGTGCGGGTGGCGTTTTGATAGTGGCATTCCCCCAAAGAGGACAGGAAGGGAAAGAAAGCCCCTCTGCTTTCCAGAGGCTAGCCTGGTGCCCTGTACGTTAGAGGAAACACAGAGGTTTCCTGGCTGCAGAGGTCTGTGGGTCTGGGCATTGGGACGGGCACAGTGGCTGGTATCCTGGTGTTTGTTCCTAACTAGATGAGATCCATTCAATACATAGATAAATCCCATGGATTCAGGTGGCCAGCTCTAGTCAGCACTAACAATAGGGTTTAGGCCAGAATCTGGAACAAAGGGGGCTTTCCCCGCTTGTAGATACTGGCACTGTTTCCAAAAGGAATGCAAACCTTTATGTGTAGAGTTGTACGGTTAGCAGCATCAGTGGACCAGGAGTTACTTTTCACAAGGAGTATGTGCGCTAACTAGTATAGATTCTTTTTTATCAGCCAACAGAGAACCCTCTGCCACTGACCATGTTTCATCAAAGTGTGCCCATCCCACAAGGGAAGCAGTTGTTCTGGGTTTCTCACATAACATGTCCAGAATTCCTCTGTAAGAGATCTCCCTTTGTGTATCTGGTCATACAGGTAGGCTTCCCATAGGGCAGACTGCAGTCTTTAAATCACTTATTCCAGCTTAATCATGCTGAATCTGATTTAAGGATTGTGGTCACAGTGATGTGCAGGATACGGGGGGGAAATCTGGAGCGTCTGAGAGAGATAATCCCAAAAGGATGTCTCCTGAGAAGTTGTTGATACTCGGCTCAATCTGATGTTCGTGATGGCTGCAGGCTTACCTGGGTTCACTGCAGATCAAGCAGAAGGCAAGGCGATTCCAATCCCGTTTCCTTCTGGCTGACCTGGCATACCTCCGACAGCTGCATGGTGTTTACCAAGAGCAGGCTGAAACTCTGCTGGAGACCAGTCTGAACGGCTGTCGCCGGAGAGCGCTGAGACTGTCAGACGGGTGCAAAGAGAGGGAGGAGGAGGCAGCCCTGAAGTCTGACAGAGTTCCTCTTTTCTGCTCAGGTTCCACCGAAAAGGCACCCCCTTTGCCGGCATCCGCGCAAGTCCACAGCCAGATGGCTCAGGAGGCCTCCCCGCAGCAGGAGCCATCGCCAAGCCCTCTCCGTGAGGCCCCCACCCCCCAGGGCCTCTGAAGGGCCCTGCCCCCAGCCCTCCGTAGACAGAGCCCTTTCCAAGCCAGTGGTCCTTTGCCCGGGAGGGAGCGGGCGGCTGCTGGAGGTTTTGTTGCGCCTGGGATCGCCAGAGGCAGTCTGCTCATTTCCAGCAGGTTCAGTGCCAATAAGAGGCAGAGTTTGTGAAAGAGAATTGAACGTGTTTTAAATAAAACCAATTGACGTCTTTTAAAAACAAAACAGCTTAGTTTATTTTCTTTAAGAAGCAGGCTAACATAAAACATTTCTGCCTCCTTAAAATAAATCACACTCAAGTGGTTAAAGGAGGAGAGCGGAGGAATGTGGCCCCTCGCCAAGGAGGTTTCTGCTGTGGATTTTGTGACTCTGGAGGAGACGTTGTGTGTTTCATGGATCCAGAAGAAAAGCAGTCGTTTGTGGGGGGTTTTACCCGAAGGCTCCACGCTTGGCAGCTTTGCTAGTCTCAGCCTGGGCTGTTTGAGCCACAGGACCTACTAGCGATCTCTCCTCCTCCTCCTCCTCCTCCTCAGGGGGCTGGACCCCTTTAATTTCCCAGCGTCTTTGCCAGCCAGACCGGCCTGGACACCGCTGTGTTTGCTGCCCGCGATGGTGGGCCTGGCGCCCTTGGTTCTGATGGAGCGGATCACGGAGGGATCTCCCCAACGGACACCGGCTCTTCAACACGAGAGGAGAGCCGGCTGCCACGCTCTGAGAAAAGCCCTCCTCCGGAGAAGGCCCTTACGCAGGACGTCCTCCGGTCCCAGCCGGAGCAGCCCTTGTCCTGGGAGGGTCCCTTGGCCCGGGGCCACTCCTCGAGCGGAAGCAGGGCCCCCCTGGCTAGAAAAGGGGCTATGGCAGTGGGACTGCCGTGGATCGCCAGCCGGGCTTCCAGGGAAGAGGAGGAGGAGGAGCAGCCAGGCAGGCCTCCCTCCCTCCCTTCCTCTGCTTTGCCTTGGAAGGAGGGCCGGGGACCGGGCCCCGGGTGGCCCAACGCAGCTGAGAGCCAAGTGTTTCACGGAAGGGGCCCTGAAGCCTGGCTCCTCGGAGAGGGAAGAAGGGAAGCGCGAGGCGCCCTGGAGGCCCCGAGGCCTCTCTCTCAGGCGCAGCTTGGGCCAAAGGGGAGGGAGGGAGGGAGGGAAAGGGCCCGGGCCCAGCCGGGAAGGGCGGGCTGGGGCTGAGGCTGGGGCTGGGCTTGGGGCCGCAGCCTCTGGGGCCCGCTGCCGCTGGCCTTCCTGGTCCTCCCGTCCTCTGGGCGCCGGCCGGGTCTGGGCCCGCCTTCCTTCCTTCCTTCCTTCCTTCCAAGCCGAGCCGGAAATGAGGCCGCAGGGGGAGGGGCCAGCAGCGGGACTAGGGACTGCTTCCGGGTCGCGCCCTCTTCCTCCGCCCCCTTGTGGCCGCCGGCGGAACTGCACCAGCAGCAGCAGCGTCCTCCATTATTTCTTCTTCTTCTTCTTCTTCTTGTTTCCTTCGTCGCAGCCGCAGCAGGGACCACGGTCGCCTCGGAGGAAGGGAGGGAAGGAAGGAAGGAAGGAAGGAAGCGCGGCGCCCCTCGCTCCCTCTGCGGCCCTTGGGACGCCCGCTCCGTCCCCGCCTCCAGGCGCTTCCTTCCCGGCGGCCAGGAAAGCCTCGCTCCCGAAGGGTCAGTCAGTCAGAGAGAGAGAGAGAGAGAAAGCCCCGAAGAGAAGGAGGAGGACCGGACGAGGGAGGAAGGAGGGAGGGAAGGAAGGAAGGAAGGAAGGAGGAGAAGCCCCGACGGAGGGAGGGAGGGAGGGAGGGGGGGGAGGACCCTTCCCTCTCTCCATCTCCCTCCCTCCCTCCCTCCCTCTCCTCTTCTTCCTTCCCTCCCTGGACTGACTCTCCCTGTCCCCCCTCCAGGAGGACCAGCCCCAAAGGAAGGACCGGCCAGCGGTGGCTCAGCCAGACAGCCAGCCATGAGGGACGACGGAGAGAGGAACCCGGCCAGCACCCCGGCCCCGGTCCCCGACCTCCAGGGCGACGGGCGGTGGATGTCTCTGGTGGGTGAGGCCCCTGGCTGGGCCCTGCGAGGGGGGGGCTTCCTGGACGGAGGGGGCCCGCAGGAGGCCTTTGGGTCTTTCGCCTGGCAGCCCCCACAGAAGCCCAACCGAGGGAGGGAGGGAGGGAGGGACCCTCCTTGAGAGCCCCACTTTGGGGCCAGGCTCCGGGGCCGGAGGCAGGGAGTCGGTCCCTCAGGCCGGTCCTTGGAGCAGCTGCCTCCAGAGGAGGCTCCGTGGGGCTTCGCTGCCAAGGAGCCAAAATTGGGGACACACTCCTACGGTAGGGAGCGGTCAGGAGGACCATTCGTGGCCGTTCCTCCCGGAGCATCCTTCCTTTGCAGGTTTCAATCAAAAGCCCTTAAACACCAGTTCTGTGTTCTGAATGAAGGTGAGGTTGGGGGGAGGGAGTTAGGTCCTGGGTTCAGGATGCGGCAGAACTCCTCTGAGGATTGTGGCCTTCATCCCCGTTTCTTTGAAGGAAGGCGACAGCCACAGTCCGGCTGCAGACTTGCAAGGATGAGAATCGGGTTTTAAGTGCTGTTCCCGGCAGCCCCAGTGCTGAGCGCTGGAAGCGGCAGCCCAGGAGCAGAGAAGGGGCTGCGCCGTTCGCACTCGGGGTTAGGGACAGACTGTAGTTGCAGCCCTGAGTCTGGCTCTTTCAAACTCACCAATTCCAGGGAACCCGCTTCGCATGCGGCAGGATACCCAGGTTACTTTTTGCTTCCCTGCTGCCCGACAGAAAGCTGTTTTGAAAAACTGTTTCTCTCTGTCCCAAAACAGCACCATCGCTTCATTGCCGACAGCAAAGACAAAGAGCCAGAGGTGGTTTTCATCGGAGACTTTCTGGTGCAGATGCTGCACCAGTTTGAGGTAAAACTCTGGTGGGGGAGGAGGAACGAGGGGAAGCCATTGGCCGTCTAGACGGCTGACCCTTTTCTTCCTCCGCTCCCCAGATTTGGAGGGAGCTTTTCTCACCCCTCCACGCGCTCAACTTTGGCATCGGAGGCGACACCACCCAGCATGTCCTCTGGCGCCTGCAGAACGGGGAGCTGCAGCACATCCGGCCAAAGGTAAGTGGGCCACGGGCAGCCAGCGTGACCCCCAAGTCTTCGGGTTGCGGTCCTCGTGGCTGTTTCCCTCTTAGGAAGAAGCCCCAGGGAGGGAGGAAGCCCAGGGGAAAGGTTTATGCACGTTTCTGAACACTTCTCAAAGCACTAATCCAAGTAGGGGGTAACCAAGGGATGTCTTAACTGTGGCCAGATCTGGCTTTTCCATCCACAAAGTTGAAGCATTAGCTTTTCAGCTGTGAAACCTGGGCCTCTTTCTTCATCCATACAGCTGAACCCTCTGATCTCTGTTTTGCCTGCAGATTGTGGTCGTCTGGGTGGGCACCAACAACCACGGTCACACTGCGGAGCAAGTGGCGGGCGGCATAGAAGCGATTGTGCGCCTCATCCATCAGCAGCAGCCCCAGGCCCGCATAGTGGTTTTGGTGAGTGCCAGCCACTGGCGGCTGTGCTCAGGGAAAAGGAGGGCAGAGATGTGGCTGCCGCTTGCCAGGCTGGAGGTTTCACTGGCCCGTTTCTTCTTGCGGACACCCACCCACAGGGCCTGCTGCCACGGGGCAAGAACCCCAACCCACTGCGGGAGAAGAACCAGCAGGTGAACGAACTCCTGGAGAGCAAGGTGTCACTCCTGCCCAACGCCTCCTTCCTCAATGCCGACCCAGGCTTCGTGCATTCGGACGGGACCATAAGTCACCACGACATGTACGACTACCTCCACCTGACCCGCAACGGATACGCTCGGCTCTGCCCAGGCCTCCATCACCTCCTGCTATGCCTTCTGGGGGAGTGCCATGCCCAGGCACCCTGACCCACTACCTCCACTGCCCAGGGAAGCTGTACTCTGGCCAGGCGGCAAAAGTGGTCCTTTTCCCCTGCCCCCGTCTGGGTCGGCCAATAAGGCAGCTCCCCTTTGCTTCCGGCCTCCTGAGCTAAATGCAGGTGTGCCCTCTTTCAGCCGGGGGGGGGGGGGCTCCTGGCAGTGGATGTGGGGGGAGCATGCTGGCGCACTTAATGCCAAAATACATTGGCCACGGGGGAAATTACTGGGAGTTCAGCTACATTTACTTAATAAAAGTCGTATGTGAATTTGTGAGCCCAGACTGGGTGCTTCTCTTCCTACTGCTGGGTGTGCTTCCAAAAAGGGCTGTTTTTTTGTGGGGAGGGGACTTCCCACCGAGAGCACAATGTGCATGTTTGCAGTGTCCCACTATGTCCCTTTCCTTCTCCATGCAGCCTTGGGTTTTTTGGGGGGTGGGGGGGGAGACATTCATACTAGGTACCCTATTACAGAGAAGTGAATATTGAGCCACTGAGGGTTTGGTTCCAGAACACACACACACCCCAATACCAAAACATAAATTTGGCCCGGCTGCGGAGGTGAGCTACTGGGCAAGGGCAATTTGGGTTCTTTTTCCTCCAAAGGTGAATTGTGCTCACTTTATAAGCTCTCCTGTGTGAACAGGGACCTTGGGTGCAGCTGTGAAGCCACTTGGAGAGGAGGAGAGGGGGGTCCCCCCAATGAAGCCCACAGCCCCCCCTCTCGTTTTCCAGCCTTTTGGAGGCGTTACCCCAACACACCTCAAGCCTAGTCCCCACCTATCCAGAAGGACACCTTTGATACTCCAATTTGGGAAGACCCTTCATGCAAGATGATCCAAATGAGGGCCAGGCCAGAGCAGATTGTTAAAGAGCTTTAATAGTATGTGAGGTGGGGCCACCCCAATGCAGGAGGGGCTACACATGGTCAACATGTGGCTTTGGCCACCAGGGCACTCACACTGCCTGGGCACGAGGGGGGCAGCCCCGCCCACTGGCACCTCCCTCTTGCTTCATACTCCTCTGGCGCTGGGCCACAACCCCTCACTAGCAACACACAGCCCCCTCGCACCCCAAGTCTCTTCTGATGCATGGCCCAGGTGGCCCTCTCCGTTCCCAAGCGGAGCCTTGACCAGTCAAGACAAATGGGTGGCATCACACAAGCTCCGCTGAGCCAGCACGCCCGCCGGATGGCCTTCTTCCTGCAATGGTGATCCAGCTTTCTGAGTGACCGCAGCAAGGGCCCATCCACAAGGCAAGGCCGGCTGTAAAGTGTCTCAGCCCCAGCCCTCCCTTCCGTGCAGCAGGAGGGAGGCTGGAAGGAGACTCTCTCATGCCCCACATATTGACACAGAAGCAAAAGAGTATGTGGGATCCCAAAATATTTGACATTATTAAAAGGGGAGGGAGTTGAAAATTAGAAGCTGTCCCTTTGTGGGTCTTTTGTTGCGGCCCCCCACCCTGCCCCGAGGTCTCCATGGCAGCGAGGCCTGTGTCCTGGAATGGTTGATATTTCGGGGGATCCCCTCTGCCGCTGCCTCTTGGGTGTCCTTGGGAGGAAAGGGGTGCGTCGGGACCAGCGGTGGCACTCGGGGGGGGGGGGGGAGGTCCACATCCCTCCTTTGAGGCTAGGCCGGCCAGGCAATGAGGCAAGCAAGAGGAAGGGTGGGGAGATGGTTTTGCAGGGCACAGGTGTCTGACACCCTCCTTGAATCCCAGAAGGCTGGAGGGGGGATCACAGGGTGGGAGGGGGACCCAGTTGGGGAGGGGGCAATGATCCAAGCCCCTCATCTGCCCAGCAGGCAACTTCTCTCTCTCTCTTTGTCCTCTGCACAATCACTTGCTCATCTGCTGCTGGTGTTGCCTCCGCTCCCACAGCCAGGAGAAGTCTGCTGGCTACCATCCCAAACGGCTGCCGTGGTGGAAGGTGGCCCAGAAGGGGGGCCCACCCCCGTGGCCTCTGCTCCTGGACCCGAGTCTGGCGTGAGGGGACGTGGCTCCAAAGGCTGCCCCTCTGCCGTGCCACCCTGGCAGGCGGGGCCCCCAGGCTCCGGTGTGCTGGGCGCCTGCTCTGTTGGGGTGGCTGCCTGCATGATCTTCTGCCTCACCTCCCGGATCTTGAGCTGCAAGCAGACCTTGGTGGGGAAGATGTCCGAGTAGCGCGCTTGGAAGGCTGCCGTGGCTTGTGCTGCCAAAGGGCCGGTGCAAATCGGAGGGGAGAGGAGAGTCAATTAGCAGTGGGCCCTCCTGCGTAGGAGGCACAGGCCAGAAACAGGCAGGACAGGCGTGGCACTATTGGCCTTCTCCTAGGACAAGGCCCGCCACCCAATCCTCAGCAAGGGGAAAGGGCTTCAGGGGGCAAAGCCGCTGTTTGGCCGCCAGGACCATCAGGCAGCCAAAGCTTCTTAGAGCTAGCCCAGGCCTGGCTGAGATGCAGACAAGAATCTGTGGGGCCCTTTGCCCAAAACACAAAAGCCAGCAAGAGCCCCCTTCTCCCTCCCTACCTGATGGGAAGAAGCCGTGATCCTGGAAGAGCTGCATAACCAGAGCTCTCCGTTGGTCCAGCGTGCGTCGCAGGGAGGAATAGGGCACCTTCTCATACTCCAGTTCCCCGAGGACATCGTCCGCCTCTGTGCCTACAAACATTCAGGGAAGGTGAGTACCTCCGGTGGCAGGACCCGCACCAACAGGTAACCGATGGGAGTCTGGCCCAGACAGCCATGCCCTCCCTTCCCTACGGCATCCCGGGTAAAGGGATCTGAGCTCTGACATGGCCTCCCTGTCCTCCACTGTGAAAGGCAAAAATGCCTCTCCAAGGGCTCTGCTTCTGGCAGCCAGAGTCTGAAGAGGCCAAACACGCTGCTGTTCTTCAGTCTGTTGGTCTCATCCTTTTGCCACCCCACTCAATTATATGTGGCCCTCAGCTTGAAGGAGGGCTGTAAAAAAGCCCCCTCCCAGGACAGACAGGGAGCTGGGAACACGGCAGCACAGCTAGACAGACAGAGGCATTTCCTCTTTCGCTAGGCTTCCTCAGACAGAGAGACTGCTGCTTTTTAGGAAACTAAAACTCCTATACTCTCCCTTTAAACCTAGGACCCGCCATCACTAGGGAAGATGAATGGGGATCTGCCGCTGATGCCACCACCCCATGGCATCAGAGGAAGCTAAGCCTGGGAACGGAGCATGTGGTGCCCAGACAGGGCAGGGCAGGGCAGGGATCCCAGCACCCCCCGCCCACGGATCCCTCACCTACCTGTCTTGTCAAAAGTAAAGATGTCTCCCTCGCACTTGGCACTCTTGGGTGTGTTGGGCTCCGAACTGCAGCTGGAGCGCCGGCGCATCTTCCGCTTGGGAGAAATGGGGTCTTCTGTGGAGGAGTCCAAGTCTGAAAGGCAAGCCCATGCCACAATGCTCAGCCCAACAACACAGGCACAAGGGTGCGCCAACCCCACAAAACCAGGAGATGGGGGCCTGGGCAGATGCTTGGCTCTGGGGGTGTGTGTGGAAAGTCAAAGCACACCTTTTGGCTTCCATTCACACATTACTGCCCAAGAAGCTGGAAAGGAGACTGTCCCACAACTCCCATCTCTTTGGCATGGCAGGGGCCGCACACCGGCTTCTGACCCCCTCTCGGCCATTCCCTGGCCCGCACCTGTGGAATTCTTGCGCTTCTTGCGGTAGCTGCCCAGGATGGCCCGGGGCGAGGTGGCAAGGGACTGCAGCGTTGGAGAGGGCAGCACTTCTTCAGGCTTGAATTCAGGCAGCTCAGCAAAGCGCTCCTCAAAATCTACCTCTGAAAGAACCCTGCTGGGGTAGGGGTAAGGGGAAGAGATAAGGGTCACAGGGAGCGCCAGCTGCTCACCATCCCATCCCACCCTGAGGCCTCCCAAGTCAGGGAGTGCGCCATTCCTAAAAACAGCAGCACCCCAGATTCCTTTCCAGCAGCCTGCCTTCATCAAGTGCCCTCCCACCTGGCTCAGTCAGCATGCCCAATGGCCAGGAGAATAGGAAATGTAGTCCTAAACATCTGGCACACATTAGGCTAGGGCAGGGTGAGCTTATGGCTCATTGATACAGGGTGTGTGTATGCACTGTGTGTGTGGACTGATAATACACACTGGGATTAAACCAGTGGCCTTTGAAAGGGAAGGTCAGCAGCAAGGGGCAAGCTGTCTTTGGGGGGAACTTCCTTTCTGAGTTAGTAACTTTGCAAAGAACTCCAGGACTGCCACAACCTCACCGACAGACAGGGTTCCTGTGGGTCTTACTCTTTGCCCAACAGTCCTTGCCCTTCCTAGTCACTCACTTGTCCACCGAGTCAAACGTTCTCTTCAGGGGAGGCGGCCGGACCTTCACCTTCTTCCCCACCGGCCCGTCCTTTGGCTCGGACCCTTCGGACGTGGAGGCCAGAGTTGCTGTTGGGGGCAGAGCCGAGGACGCCCCTCTAGAACCCTCCCCAAAGCTTGGAGGGCCAGGGCTGAGTGAGGATGAGGATGGCCCCAAGGATGGCGCTGACGCCTCAGGCCGGCCTTCAGGACCTGATGTTCTCCAGTCGGGAGAAGAGGGGAATTTCAGGGGCTGAGTGAGATCAAGAGACAGAGAGAGAGGAAGGAAGGAAGGAAGGAAGGAAGGAAGGAAGGGAGAGTTAATGCCAGTCAGCAGGTTGGAAGAGCCCTCCAAAGAGCAATGCTGAGGAGCGTTTTTTGACTACTGCTATCATTATTCCTCTCAAATTCAACCTCCCTCTTCCTCATAAAAGCCAGGTCAGCTCCTCTGGTAAGACACAAATAAAGACAGGGATCTGCAAGAGCAGAACCTGCTCCTTCTTCAGGCTGTAAGGTGAAGGATGATTTAGGCAACGGGGGAGGAAGTGATGTGTAAGTCTCTCATCTGGAGAGCCAGTTTTCTCATTCCACTCCAAGCAAACATGCTCAAAGCCAAAATGCATCAACAGCTTGAGTCTGGCTACCACAAGTCAACTGAACCCCAGGAAGTTCCCCAAGGACTTTGGAAGATGCTTCTGGCGCCTGCTTTAGTGAGTCCTCACAGCAACTGTGGAGGACATGCCACCAAGCGTGCCTTTCTCCACACCAGCAACACATGGTACAGAAGATCAGCATCAAACAACAAGGCGCCTCCTGAGGCTGGCAGAAGGAGGAGGCTCAACAAGGGACACCTGGACCTCTTACCGTCTCAGCCCCTTTGCTGCCTGAAGGTGGGGCAGGCAGGGGGTCTCGGGCTGCTCTCTCTTCACTGGGTCCCCCTACTGATTCCCGGTGGCTCCAGACTTCTGTGCTTGCTGCCTCTGTGACTTGTGGCTGCTGGGGTGAGGGGGGCGACACCAGCTCCCAGGAGTCCCTCTTCAGCTCTTGGGTTTTGGCCAAACTCTGCTCGGACCCCTGGCAAGCAGGAGATGGAGGCGGCTCCTGGGGCCCTGCCTCCTGGGGGGCCCGCTCCATGGCTTCAGCCTCCCGAAGGTACCGTTGCCCAGCAGGCTCCTGTGGTGGCTGCGACTGCCCCACGGGAAGCCGGCCTGAACCAGGTGAGGGAGCAGATTCGTAAGAGCCAATTGGGATGCTGGCAATGCTGGCCCTCAGTTTCTGGGGGGTCTTGAGTGGTGGGCGCTGAACACGGGCAGCTGGTGAAGGAACGGCCTGGAGGGCTGGAAGGAAAGCACTGATTACCAAAACCTGCAGCTGCTCCGGAGTTATGGCAGCTGAAAACGCATCCCCAATGCCCTGCTGGGGCACATGGGGCACACATTCCCCTGCAATGGCTTATTGCCCCCCTGACCCCACCCCACCCGCTCCAGCTTGCACTTATTTCGGGCCAGAGGCAAATGCATAAAGGCCTCACCATTCATGGCAGGTGCAGATTCCGGCTTTTTCCTTAGCTGCACTAGCTGCACTGAATGTGGGTTCAGCATGAAGGGCTGTGGGCAGGGAGAAGTGCTCCACACCCGTCTCTTCCTCGCCTCATGACTAGCAAAGTCTGAGCCCAATTTGGCAGCATAAGAGACTAGAGGTCTCTCTGCTTGAATGGCCGTGTCAACAGTCACTTTCCTGCCAGACAGTCAGGTGGCTCCTCTGTCACCCAAACCACTGCCTCCCGTCATACCTGTGGAGACCACTAGGTCCTGGGTGGGTCCTCCGGAGGCCTGGGCGATGCTGCTGTTGCTTCCCCCCTTGGGCAGGATGGTTGTTGGGGAGGAGACGGTGCTGGTAGCTGCCACTGTGTACACCACGCCATGAGTGGCCGGCTGGGAAGGACCTGTCCCTGGAGGGCTGGGGTAGATGGCAGTGATGACTTGGCCCTGTCCAGGGCAGGAGGCTGGGAGCGGGGGGCTCTGGAGGGGAGATACCCCCACTTGCCCCGGTGTCAACAGGGAGTTCTGACCTGCTGGGAACCAGAGGTAAGGATTAAGGCCTGGTAAGGCACCCACATGGCCAGGCGTTTGCCCCCAGCCCCATCCCTGCCCGGCACCTCTCTGTGCCCCATGCGCCACCTCACCACCCACGTCCATCTGTCCACCCAGGAAGGTGCTGGGGGGTCTGCCCTCCAAGCTCCCGCCCCACATCCACCCCACCCCCTGCCGCCTCCCCGGCCTTACCCGAGAGCAATGGCTGCACAATGGCCTGCCCATTTGGCCCGATCGTGGTGAAGCCCAGTGCCACAGGGGCCGGGCCCACGGGGGACTGGACGTAGGTGGTGGCAGGCGTGGGGGCGCTGGGCTGTGTGTGGGAGGCCGAGGTGCCCAGGGAGAGGGGGTGCCCCGCGGCTGACTGCACATAAGTGATCCTGGGGGCAAAGAGAGGGAAGGGTGGGAAGAGGCATTACCATGATTGCTGCTGCCAAGAAGTGAGAAGACCCCTCCACCTGCTGCCTGCCCCCAGGATCCCAAGCAGCACACTGACAGGGCCTATCCATACCTGGTGGAGGAAGAGGAGGGTAACAGCACCTTCTGGGTTTGGTTTGGGGAGCCCACAACAGTGGCAGCAACTGTGCCCTGTAGAGTGGCAGGGCTCAGAGGTGCCACCAGGGCGGCACTGCTCTGCGAAGATGGCTGGGACTGGACCACTGGCACTGGGGTCAGCTGGATGATCTGGAAGGGCATGAAAGTTAGGTGAGTGCTGGACAGAAAGCCCCTTTCCCCACAGGTGCATGCATCCTACACACTCCACTTGCAGGCCATAAGAGAAGCTGGCGTACCCAACATAGACTGCCTGTCAGCTAATGCAATTTCCAAGTCACCGAGGCAGAATCTGCTGCTCTCCTGACTCTGCAGAAGGGGGAGGTGAGGCACTGGGTTGGGCAGGAGGGCATCCTATGTGTCCAGTCCAAGAGAAGGAGGGGAAGCATGAGCTATGGGGCTCAGGGAACACTGTGGGTGGGACCAGGCTCCATTCCTTCTGAAGGTCTTGAAAACAAAGGGTGGTTTGAGTGGAGTGGGCAAAAAATGGGCACGGGGTATTAGGAAGGGATGAGGACGGGAAAGGGGGGATATTCCCAGCTCCTGCTCCTGCGCTTCCCTGACCCTGCACCCTTTCTCCTTTGTGCAAGGAAGGCATTTGGGAAGCTCAGGAATGTTTATGCCCTTTCTGTACCATTCGCTTCCCAAACCCCCAATCCCACCATGCAAATACTGACCTTGCTTGCTGGCTGACTCCCATTTTGCACAGGGACTGGGAAGGGTGGTGTGACCAGAGGGAGCTGGGTGGCTGTGGTGGTCCGCACGGCCACCTGAGGGGCAGCCATGGGCACCAGGACCTTGCCCTGCACCTGGAGCCCTGTAGGAGTCATCACCGGCCCAGACACCAGGTGTTGGGCTGAATTGCCTGGCGAGGGAGCTTGGACCGGAGACGCCGATTGCACTGCAGGGAAAGAAATGACAAAAAACACACTACAGAAGTCAGTTTGGCAGTGTGTGTGTGTGTGTGTGTGTGTGTGTGCAAAGTCCAGAGCTTTGGACTGTAGCCCCCAGAATCCCAACCTGCAGGAACCTGTCTCTCAAATATAAAAATAAAATCAGGTGCATGATTTCTCAACTTGTCATCTTCCAGATGCTTTGGATAACAGCTCCCCAAAGCATTGGCCATCAGTTTACAGGTCAGAGATTCTGGGAGCTGGAGTCCAAAATGTCTAGTGGATCAAAGATTGAGAAACTCCTGAAGAAGAAATGGGTTTATACCTCGGTCTTTCCCCAAAACTAGAACTCAAGAGGGCTTGGTGTCCAACGAGGTTTGGCTCCAGGATCCCCATGGATACCAAAATACAGGGATGCTCAAGTCCCATTAAATACATGGTATCCCTTACCAGAGTCCTGGTGGCACAGTGGATAAATGCCTGTAGGGCAGCCACTCACTCAACCAGCCAAGGGCTCAAGCTCGACTCAGGCTTGCATCCTTCCTAGAAGGTCGCTAAAACGAGGACCCAGCTTGTTGGGGGCAATTAGCTTATCCTTTGTAAATCACTGAAGGAGTGCTTCAGTGCAGTATAGAAATGTACTTGCTATTACTATATAAAATGGCAAAACTAAACCTTTATTTATTAGAATTGATATAGTTTTTAAATGTTTTCAAGCCATGGATAGTTGAATCCGTGGATAAAAAAAATCCATGGACACACTGAATTCACAGATGGAAAGTCCTCAGAACACCAAAATTAGAGAAGGAATTATTTCTGATGAAACTCTTCACATGTTAACATTTGCCTTTGGTATAACTGATTTGTATTTCAATTTATAAGCTGCCTTCAGCAGCAGTTTTGGAGAAAAAATCAAGACATAAATAATTACGAACAACAATCATAATATCATTATCCTCCCCCAGGTGTTGTTATTTTGACCCCACAGCTGCAAACACACTGTGAATTGAAGGGGAGGGCAAGGGAGTCTGTACCCCACCTTGGGATGAAAATGGTGCTGTTAGTGAGGACTCTCACCCACTCCTCAGAAATGACCCGTTAGGACTATGGCTCTCACTATCCCCAGTGGCCATGCCAGCTGGGCCTATCTGGAAGGCACAGTTTGCAGAAGTATTTCCACTTGTGCTGAGACAAAGGCAGCCTCTGTGTTTTCCACCTCCAGTTTCCAGTGTCAACAATTACTCCCATTCAGGAGATGTGCAGGATCTAGTCCCATGACAGCGAGAAGCCAAGTCGGACTGCCCCCACAAACAGGTGTGCCCCTTACCTTTGGGTGCTGACGACATGACGGTGACGCTGCTGCCGCTGCCACCACTGCTGCTGCTTCCGGGGGGTGGCTGGATGATCGGAATGGCCTGGGGGGCAGTGAGCACCTTCCCGTTGGCCGGCGGGAGAGTGAAATGAATGCTGGCAGCACCAGGGGGTCCCGTTCCGGCCGGCACCTTCCCCCCGGCCACCTGGAGCTGCTGCGGCAATGTCGGCAGGATGTATTGCACCTGAGTAATGCCCCCCGCCTTGCCTGCTGCCCCAGACAGGATGCCCTGAGGCTGCAGGATGCTCAGCGGCACAGGACCATTCTGCCCTGGGGGATTCTGGGTGATGAACTGGACAGAGGGCTGCTGGGTAATGGTACCAGGAGGCAGCACCGTTACCGGGACGCCTGCTCCTCCCGCGCTGCCCACTGGGCTGTAACCTTGGGTCCCAACAAGCAGGTTGGTGACAACACTGCCCTGGCCGGAGGCGCCCTTCCCCATGGCGGCCAAGCCCTGTCCGAGGAGCGGTCCAGTCACTAAGTGAGGCGAGGAGGCTTGGACCCCACTGCTGGGCACGGTGGGTGACTGAGGAGTTTTCTTGTCAGAATAGACCACGCCAATCCGGCCCATGGAGAGCCCACCTTCAGTCCTGGTACTACCCTCTGAGACAGGGGGGCTGAACAGTGGCAGCCCTTCCCCAGATCCACGAAGAAAGGGTTTACTGGCGATGGGCACCGGTGTGCTGCTGACCGGCTTGACCACATTCGTTACAACAGTGGAGGCTGCACGGACCAAGCTGGGTGCCCCGCTGTAGCCAATCACACCCGTGTTTCCAGCGGTCATGGAGGGGGCTGTCACCAGCACTGTACCAGATGACAAGCGGGCAGAGTCTGGCACCATTACGGTTTGCAGCATGCTGCCACTGTTGCCGCCAGGTGAAGAGATGACAGATTGCGTGGAGGCCATAATGGTAGCCGCTCCAGACACTGCTGCCGCCTGGGAGCTTCCGGAGCTGTCCGCCCGCTTCCGTCTGTAGGAAGCAGTGGCCAATGCTGCTTCAAAGCGGGGCTCTGGGCGCTTGGCTGGCGTGTTGAGTGGGCGGAGCCCCCCGTGGGAGTCCTCGGCCTTGAAGGTGCCGGGCGCCATCTGGAAAGAACTGTAGGGCTTGGAAGGGGGTTGCTGGTCATGGCTGGGGGCAGGCGGCTCCACGTCCAAGGCTGGAGGCGGGTGGCAGGAGGCGAAGGTGCCAGAGGCAGGAGGCAAAGTGGCTGCACGGATAACTGGGGGAAAGCGCTTCTGCCCAAAGTCCTAAAAGCAAAGGGGGAGGGTGTGAAATGGAGGCCGGATGATCCTGCACAGCCCACTAGGGACCCCCAGCAGCGCCTCTGTCCCAACCCCCTTTTCAACTTCAGCCCACTGCGTGCCAGGCACATGGCATTGGGCCATCTAACTGGGGTTGCTGGAACACAACTCATTCTATACTGGCTGGGGTGCTACCCTTCACTAACTTTCATCTAGAAGAAACCAGGAGTAATTTTCTTCCTAATGTGAGAAAAGCTCCAAAAACTGTGTACCCTTTGATAGCTATTCACAAGGCTTACTCTGCACAAAATACACATGTGCTTGTTTTGCCTAGAAAACACCATTCAGAACACAGAAAATGCTGCTTTCTGCACAAACTATGTGCAAATTTTGCATATGTTCCTAACTGCACAGACTATCATCAGTGTAGGACTGCTTGAGAAATATTCCTTGGCTAACATTCATCTTCCCTGATACGGGTTGTGAACATTTTGACGGTCAACAGGCACCCACCGCAGCCTTCCACAGCTGCACCCCTCCCTGGGGAGACCCAGCTGGCCTCCTCCTCACTGCTCTTCCTGCCCTACTCTTCCAGGTGGCTTCACGAAACTAACCTTTTTGTGTGCTGGGCTACTTCTAGTCCAGGATTTTAAAGCAGTATTTTAACTGGTTTTAAATTCTTTAGACAGCTTAATATGATTGTAACCATTGCTTCTTGTATATTTTAGTTCCATTTGCTTTTATTTTGCCAGCTGCCATGAGTTCCAGGTTTGGGGGAAAAACATGAGAAGAATTAACAAGCAGTCTTGGAAGCCCCCCACCCTGGGTCCAGGAAGACCCTTGGCCTCCCGCTCACCTTGCTGTCAGAGTCCTCCCCCAGGGACCCCTCACTGTCACTGTCTGTCACCCGCTCCTTGCATTTGAGGTCCACGTCAGGTGGGTTGAATCCGTCCTCAGCTGAAACAGAGTGAAGTGAGTCATCCAGGCCCCCCCAGCCCTGATCCAGCCACCCCTCCCTCCACCAAAGCCCCCCCCCCCAATTCAGAGAAAGAGAGAGAAAGAGATGGACAGACAGAGAAAAGCAGAGGGGAGGGGAAGGGAGGCAGATTATTATCCAAGGGATAGGATTATGGCAGACCTTCAAATACACTTACTGCAGATGCAAGCACAACACGGCAGGGATTTTGAGGGGAGGGAGTGCGTGTGTGTTCACAATCACAGCGGCTGCTCTGCAACACCCAGCGGAGGGGGCGCTTGGGTGTCGGAGGGAGCTGAGTAACCGTAGGAACAGACGGTGGTGGTGGGCGAACAACCAGGGCACAATGACGCCCTGCCAAGGAGGCAGAGAGGCAGGGCTGGCCGGGGCTAGGCTGGCCACTCTCCAGTTGTCCGCCAGAGGGATTTCTAATGGGTCCATCCATCTTCACGACTGCTTAAGCACAGACGAACCACCCTGATGCAACACTCCTCTTGAACTCACAACCAACCCATCTAAGAAACTAGGAAAACCACAAGCTTTGCCAGTTCTCCCACTCTTGCTGAGCGCCCTTCTCTTGGCCAGAGAGAAAGCTGGGAAGTGGCCTTATCCTAGGGGGAGAATCCGGTGGCCTTTCTCCAGATGTCAGTGGATTGCCATCTGCCCCCTCAGTCACATGACATATTTGCACGGTCTTGTCCATAACTAGGGTTCATAAAGCATGTGAACAAGTTTGCATAACTCTGTAGCCCAATGGTCAGGAATTATGGGAGTTGCAGTCCCAGAGCATTCCCATCCCACCCTTCTGCCACCTCAAAGACCACCAGCCCCTCTTCACAGCCTCCCCCTTTCCCTGCCAGGAGCTCTGAGCCTCGGTCTCTGCCATCCCATCTATCACCTGCCAGCATGGCTGCCTTTTCTCTGCTAACCCTGCGTTCAGGGTCAGGAGCGCAAGACAGCCAAGCTACTGTTCCCACAGAAAGGAGCCCCCCACCCCCCTGAATTGAGTGTGTGTCGAGAGAAGGAAATTCCACTGATTTATTGACACTAGTAAAATCTGAACTGTTTGTGTAATAGGTGCTAATAAACCAGCACAGTTTGGCAATGGTAGGTAAAGAAAATGTTGGGCTCTACTCTTTCCTGGAATAAATTAATATCACTAATTATGGACAGTACTGTACAATGGCCACACCAGGAAGAAAAGCAGCCACTCCATTCTACAGCCTGCCCATTTCACGCATGCTTATCCTCCTCTCTTAGGTATAAGAAACAAATACTCCCCACTAAAGTCTTGGAAGTCCTGCAACCTCTCCTTTCCAACTCATCTTAGAAGTGAGCCAGGTCTCTTGCAAGAGTCTACCTGGACTTTCCTACATTTCTACACCTGTCATTGCAGTCTTGTAGGCCAGAAACTGAAAAACAAGAACAAAGAATCTCTAAAAAGGCTAAACTGTACATCCCACTGCCAATTTCCATATACAAAATCTTATCAGGAATCCATGGGTATGCTTCAATGGGGGAAAAGGTCATTGGTTTCCCCCCTTCAATTTCCTTCTCAGAGAAAGGGAAAGAGAAAAAGAGAGAGAGGAGGCAGCATGCATTTGAGGGATGGGGGGATCCTCACCAATGACGTCGTCGTCGCCCTCCTCTTCACAGATCACCATGCGCTCCTCGTCACTGGTCATGTCCTCACTGGTAGTGCGCTGGGAACGGGAGGCACGAGAGGGATGCAGGTGCAAGGAGGGGCGGGGACCCTCGCCTGGCATTGCAAAGGAGGACCCTGAAGGGCCCAGTCCCCCATACTGCCCCTTCCCACTGGCATACAAAGACGATCCGGAGCACATCTGGAACAAAACAGGGCAACCCGTTAGATCCTTCAGCATGGGCAGTGGACAGTCAGTGGGTCCAGAAGCCAGGGCCTAACAGATGCCTCTCAGACTGGACTAGAGCATGGACAAAGTAATCACTGGGACTACAGTTTCCAGAATCCTCCAGCCAGTATGGCCACTTCAGGAAAGATAGAGCTGTAGTTGAGAAATACACACTGATTTAGCCCTGTGTTCATGCATTTACAAGCCATTTCAAGAACCTCTGTTGGTAAGGCAGACCTACTATGTCTTCTGCCCAAGGGTTGAGGGGCGGATTCCCAGGAAGACCCCAGTTTAACCACCTCATTTCCTGCTGCCTTGCCCTCAACCCTCCTCCCCAGCCCCCCGGCACAATCAACACACCTGGGTGAGCTCTTGCAACACCTGGCTGTCCTGGTCACTCTCCATCCCATGCACCCCACTGTGGGAGAAGGCCCGAGGGCGCTGGGCCCCAGGCCCTGCTGTGGGAAAAATTCGGTCTCCGTGGCCATGCCCGGATCCCATGCCTGCCTTCCCCTGCATTTCAGAAGGACCTGCCAGAAAAGGACAAAAGAGTGAGAACAGCCGAAAGGAGCCTGGCCAGCGGGCATGACAACGGGGCAAGGCAGGAAGAGAGTGCTCACCTCCGGGCACAGCAGCAGTGCCTGTCTCTGACATGCTGCGCTCCCGTGTCTCCTTGGCACATCCTCCAGGCCCAGCAGGCTTGACATCTGAGCTAGACTTCTTACGGTCTTTGTTACACCACTTCCAGTCCGGATGCGCTTTGAAATGGGCTTCCTTCACCTGGAAGGATCAGAAGGAAAAAACCAATTGAGAGAGGGGGACACAAGTGTTCACATGCACAAACATTCCTGGCCATGTGACCACATGCTGAAAGCAAAGGGAGAATGGATGTCGCCAAATACTCCACATTGCAGGTGCTTAAATTCTGCCCTCAAAAGAGCCAAAATTTGTAGCCTGAGTAAAACTTGTGCCGAGCAAGAGATGAAGGGACATGGCACTATGTGTAACACTGAAGCTCTGTGTCCCTAAAACAGGAAGGCGACTCTTCCTTGTCCTTTGACTTCTGAGATTTCAACCAGGTTTTACTCTGCACACCTTAAGTATTATCCTGTAAAACACGAGGGCAAAACCCTAACCCAGTTCAATATCACGTAACATGCCTATCATGTCCTTCAAGTGTCACTCACAGGAGGAGGATATCTAGCCAGAACAGGGAATTCTGGGCATCATGAATCCAATTCAAACCCAACACTCCCAATCTGCTGCTTCAGCCAACTGTACAAACAAGCCTTCTTGCTCCTGGGAGACAGAATTTTGGAAGAGACAGACCATCGGTCTGATCCAGACCCACAAGCCGCTTTAAAGGAGGTCACCTCAAAGTGAGCTGAAAGGACGCCATACCTGGAAGGCCAGATCGTGGTACTTCTGCTTCTCCTTGGCCCCAAGCGCGTACCACCACTCCCCCAGGATCTTGCTGACGGTACGGTTGTCTTGGTTGGGGTGCCGCTGGTGAACCAGGGCCCGGTGCCTCTTGCTGAAGATCATGAACGCATTCATAGGCCGCCGGATGTGATCTTTTTCTCTCTACCAAAAAGAAAGGGCGGGGTGGGTTCAAAGAACAGAAGCGCAGCACTGTCTTTGTCTGGCTTTCTACTCAATGGCAAAGACCCATTTCTGTGGACCTTTCCGAAGTGGAGTGACAGGGGCCAGGGGAACACATATGGTTGGTGATGGTTGGAGGGGAGGTACGGCTCTCACACCTTGTTCGGACTGCGGCCATCTTTCTCAGAGGATGAATCCCGCTCTTTGGGCAGGGCGCTCAAGGACTGAGTACGGCGCTTGCCCGGAGGCAGCGGGAGCTGGATCTCAGGTGATACGATTGACAAGAACCTGCAGAGAGTAGACAGGAGGAGGATTAGGCCTGATCTTGCCCTCTTCTACCAGCTGCCCCCCCCCGGGCCTTCCCATCACCAACATACTCCAGTATTTATTTATTGTACTTTTAAACTGGCCACTAACCAAAGTTCTCTGAGCAGCATACTACAGTCAGTTAATTAAATAGAGAGATAAAACTCAGCAACATGATAAAATTCTGCAAATAGGGCATAAAAGCAAGATAAGAACTTTTTGATGTGTGCCTTCGAGTTATTCCCACTTATGGCAACCCTAAGGTGAACCTATCACAGGGTTTTCAAGATTTGTTCAGATGGAATTGGCCTTTGCCATCCACTGAGGCTGAGAGCGTGTGACTTGCACAAGGTCCCCCTGTGGATTTCTGTGGCCAAGCAAGGATTCGAACCTTGGTCTCCCAGAGTCCTAGTACAATATTCAGACTACTACGCCATGCTGGGTCTCACAGAGGTAGCAGAGAATAAATCTTTCTTGAGGAAACAACCATATTACAACCAGCAAGAGGGTAAAAATGCAAAAGTATACATACACTAGCAGCAAAACATGTTATAAACCACCCTGGGCATAAAATGCTGTTTGAAAACACTGAAATTCTGGACCATGCCAACAACTATCAGGTCAGAATGCACAGGGAAGCCATTGAAATTCACAAAACATCTGGACAACTTCAACAGGAAAGAAGAGACCCTTAAAATGAACAAAGTGTGGCTACCAGTCCTGAAGAACAGCAAAATCAGGACTTAGCAAATGCAAACGAGAAACTACCCAGAGTCAGGGGCTTTCCCAGCAGACACTAATCCTCTTTGCATACCCCCCTCCCACCCTGAGGCCTTGCCATCAACAACAGAACACTACACAGAGAAACATGGAAGTCACTCCTCCCTACCCAGGGTCAACACAGTATATCTATCCCACTCTCCTCCATGCCAGCATTCTCTGAAGATGCCAGCCACAGAGGCTGGTGAAACGTTAGGAATAATCTCTTCTACAACATGGCCACATTGCCCAAAAAACCCACAAAAAGCTATGGATGCCAACCACGAAAGCCTTCGACATATACAAACACTGTAAAGAGTCTGTAAAATGCCTGGGACAATATGCAGGCTCCCAAAATTGGGTGCCACCACTGGAAAATGCCCCCCTTTTGGGCACGCAGCCTCTTCCCTCTCTCGCTGCTTTGGACTTCCTCCCAACTGCTGCTGACTCGTACTCCATCAGGTTGCTGCCTCCAGCCATACTTCCTCCCAGTTCCCAGCGTCTATCCCACCTTAATCCCCATTCCCACTCCTGAGACAGATTTCACTGTGCCAAGCTGCCTGCCAGACTGGAGAAATGGCAGCCTCACAAGGCCAACGGAAGTGACGCAGAAGAAGGGCCCGGGGCACTCACGCGTCGTCGTGGTCGCTCTCCGTCTCGCTATCCAGGCGCGGGTGCCCCGGGACGTCGTCATCATGCTGGGACGGGAGCCCTCCAGCTCCAGGAGTCGCGGCTGAGGGTGGCTGGGGAACTGGAGCCGGGCTGCCGGGGTGGGAAGTATTTGGCCTCCTGGCCTCAGCCCCCAAAGACACGACGGGGATCTCGTGGGCCACTGCAGCTGACTCTGGGGGCTCTGAGAAGGCAAAGGACCCCAGTAAGAAGGGTAGGCAGACCTGGGGCATGGCAATAACTCAGGGCCAGACCCAGCTTGGCTGGCAAGGCAGCACCCGCCGTGCCCCACAATGCGCTCCGCAGGCGGCTCACGGAGAGGAGACTTTGAGGAGACCCCCCCCCACTGTGTCCCCCTCACCTTTGTTCTGGTTCGAGGTAGAAGGGTGGCTGACCGGCTGCTGGCCTTCACTGGGCTGGACCGAGGAATCCGGCTGGCTGGGGGCCAGGAAGGGCACCAGCGAGTGCCAAGGGAAAACCGCCACGGACCGTGGCTCCACGTTCGTCCAGACTGGAGGGAGGGAGAAAGGAGACAAAGCGTTACGGACAAGTGCCTCAAAGAAGGGGGCAAGATATTGGGGGGGGGGGTCAGCGAGATAAAGAGATTGGGGCTCTGACCCTGCCACACTTTGTCCGCATTCCCACACTCACAGACGCCCCTTCCTCTCCCACACTTCCCCGATGCTCAGCCCCACAGTCCCAGTCTGTGCCAGGCCCCATCCCCAGAGGCTTGGTCCCTCCTCAGCCTGCCTGCCTGCCAGGAAGGAAGGAAGGAAGCAACCCTGGCCTCCCTCCCTCCCCTCCCCAGCTGGGAGCCAGGCGGAGGAGGAATTTTGGAGCTGCGGGAGGGAAGGGGAGGCAGGAGGGGAAGGGGCCTGGCTGGCTGGCTGGCTGGGACTCCCGGGCTTGGCTCCGTCCTGGGGGGAGCAGCAGCAGCAGCAGCAGCAGCAGCATCCTCTGGGGCTCCGTTGGCAGCAGGAAGCGGGGCCAGGCCAGGACCCTCCCTCCCTCCCTCGGCTTCCGTCTGCCCCAGATCGGGCCCAGCGGGGGCGCTGCCTCCTTGCGGGGCTGGCGGCGGGAGGGCCGGGGCCAAGGCTCTCTCTCTCTCTCTCTGCCAGGCTCCCGCTCCGTCCCCCTGCAGCCACACACCGCCCAGACCTGGGCAGCCCCTCCGGACGCCCCTCTCTGCCGCTGGGAGGGCCTTCGGGGGGCCCGGCCATGGCTGTGGAGGAGGGCGGTAGCGCCCAGGGCAGACCCGCTCCCAGCAGCAGCAGCAGCAGCAGCAGCAGCAGAGCCAGGCTGGGAGGCCCCGGCTGCCTCGAGGATGGAAGCGACCGCGGCTGGCCCCTCGGAGCCCTCCTCCTTCGCCTGGTCTCTGGAGTTGGCGGTCCGTGTGCTTTCGGGGGTCCCGGAGCCCCGTCTCGAAGGAGGAGGAGGAGGAGGAGGGCGCCCCTCCCGCCGGAGCCAAGGCCTTTCCTCCTCCTCCTCCTCCTCCTCCTCCTCCTCGCAGCCGCCGCCGCCGCCGCTAAAGTTAACTCAATGATTGAGAGCCCTGAGTGCCTCCTCGCGGTCGCTCTCTGCCGGGAAAGAGGGCTGCTGCTGCTGCTGCTGCCGCCGCTGGGCTTCCTCTCCTCCGGAGGGTGACCGCATCCATCCCCGGGGAGGAGGGAGCGAGGGAAGGAGCCTCCAAGATGGACCCAGAGAGAGAGAGAGAGAGAGAGAGAGGCCTGGAGCCCCTGGAAGGATCACCCGGACTGACCGAACATGCCGAGGCCGCGGGGCGGCAGCGGGGCCGAGGAGGAGGCGGAGGAGGCTGACGCTCTTGCCGCCGAGAACATCCCTGACGACGACGCCGCCGCCGCCGCCGGGGCCGCCCTCCGCTCAGCAGCCGAGGGGGAGGAGGAGGAGGGCCGCGGCGGAGCTCCGGGCCTCGGGGGCCGCCCCCGACATTTCCGCCCGGGCCCCGGAGGAGGAGGAGGCTTCTCTCTTCGGGGGCCTCCCTCCCTTCGGCGAGGAACAAGGCAGCGGCGGCAGCCAGACTGAGGAGGGCCTTCCTTCCTTCCTTCCCTCCTTTCTCTCTCTCTCTCTCTCTGAGTCACGCATGCCCCATTAGCCCCGGGCTCCCGATTGGCTGCCGCCACGCCGGTCATTCATATGCAAATGAGGGCCCGCCCCCGGAGCGCCAGTCATATGCAAAGCGGGAGGCGGGGGCATTGGCCACGCCCCGAGGGAGAGAGGGAGGGGGAGGAGCTACAAGGGGCCCCCGTCTCTCTCTCTCTCTCTCTCTCGCGCTCTTCCTCCCCTCCTCCAAGAAGCGCGCCGTCGTCGTCGTCGTCGTCGTCGTCGCCTGGGTGACTCAGAGGTGGGCGCCCCCTTCCTTCCCTCCCTCCCTCCCTCGCTCCCTCGGCCTCCTGCTCCTGACTCAGAGTCAGGGCCGCCGCCTCGACTCCGAGGGAGGAGGGGGGGGTTACGATAACGCAGCAGCAGCAGCAGCAGCAGCAGCCAATGGGAGGAGAGGTGAAGCCAGGGGAGAGAGAGAGAGAGAGAGAGAGAGAGCGGGGGGGGGCTACTACTACTACACACAAAACAAGGATCGGAGGCGGAGGGAGCCACGCTCTGCGCCTGCGCCGCCAGGAGGAGGAAGGCTCCCGCCATCCTCCTCCTCCTCCTCCTCCCTCCCTCCGCGCAGCCAGGCTCAGGGCTCTCCTCCTCCCCCTCCTCCTCCGGTCCGGTCCAGAGCCAGGCCAGGGAGGAGAGGAAGGGCTCCAGAGGACCCTCGCACCCCAGCTCCTCTTAGGGGGCTGGGAAGGTTCAGCCTGGAGAAGAGGCGATATGTATGGTGAGAGCCCTCTTTAAATACTGGGAGGGATAACGTCACATTCAGGAGGGAGGGAGCGAGCTTGTTTTCTGCTGCTCCAGAGAACAGGGCCCAATGGAACAATGGATGCAAGAAAAGAGATTCCGCCTCCACATGAGTAAGGGCTGTCCCACAGTGGAACCCACTCCTTCCATGGAGAGCAGGGGAGGCTCCCTCCTCGGAGGGAGGCTGTCAAAATGGGGATGCTTTGAATGGGAGTTCCTGCATGGCAGAGGAAGGGGGTGGGCCCTGCTTCTTGGGGTCTCTTCCAACTCTATGACTCTCTGAGAAACGGGCCTCTTTTGGACCACAACTCCCTGCATCCCCCGCCAGTAGTCCAAAAAGAAGGGTCACCACTCAATCTCTGTTTCAACATCAAGAAAGTTATTTCAGCTGTGGCTCTCCATTTGGGCAGGGCATAGCCAAGGGCAAGGAATGCTGGGAGTTGTAGTCCCACCTCTTCTGGGTGCAAGAGCCCTTTCCCAGCAGCAGCTGAAGCTCCTGGGCCCAAGACCCCCAAGGTCCCCAGGGAGATCCCTCCGGAGGAGGGAAGGTGCTTCCAAGGCTGCATCCACACTGGAGAAATAACCCAGTTTGGCACTGCTTTAACTCTTTTCTGGCTCAAGGCTATGGCACTCTAGGAGTCAGCAGAGCTTAAAGAAGGCCCCACAACAAACTCCAACTCCCAGAATGCCGCAGCCTTGAGCCAGGGCAGTTAAAGCGTTGCCAAACCGGGTTATTTCTCCAGTGTGGATGCAGCCAAGAGGAGCCCAAGCATCCCCTGCGCACCTGGGCTAAGCACATCCCTTCCCAGGGAGGCCTCTTCCTCCCTGGCACCCCATCTGCTGCCCATCTGCTGGGCATTTACCTGCATCTCCCATCATGCTACAAAGGGGCGCAGGGTGAGAGTCAGGAGGGCACTGAGCCATTGGTCACACTGAGTGAAGGGGTACCTTAATACGAACAGGTCACCAAGCGCTCTCCTGCAGGCACCAAGAGGGCAACAACATTCATGGCATGGATGCATGCATGCAGACCTCTCCGCATAGGCTGCCTGTGTGTGTGTTTGTGTACGCAGAGGCACACACCCTGCTCCCGCGGCTGGGCTCTGGCAAAGCGCCAGACTGTGACTGAAGCTGCTGGCGCACTGAGGATTTTGCATCCCTGGCACAGCTCTGTGTGTATGTGCGTTGTGTAATTCAAGTGACCCCGCTGGCATGCTTGTGGCACTCCACCAGAGCTCACAGAATCACAGAATCCTAGCTGGAAGAGACCCCAAAGGGGCATTATCTTCCTCAAGCCCTGCACTATACACTGGGGTGTGCGGCGGCAGCCCTATCCAGGAGGGAACCTTCATTCCTCCAGGTGTTTTGGTATATAGCTTCCACAATCCCTTACCACCGGCTGGAGCAGATGAGGCTCCTGGGAATTGAAATCCCAAATGTCTGGAAGGCCAAGAGTCCCTCCCATAATTGCTATGAGAACACAGAATCATAGCGGAGTTGGAAGGGGCCTCAGCCCTATTCTGCCTTGCAGGAAGGCACGGCTCAAGTACTCCTCCTGAGAGATGCTCAACAAACCTCTCTTTAAAGACTTCCGAAAAAAGAAAGCCCACCCTGCACCCAGAGGCATCATTTTCATTCAGCTAGGAGGCTGATGGGAGTTGGAGTCTGACATCATCTGGAAGCCTGTCCTTTTCCTGCTCCTGCCCTGAGCCAGCATTGTTCAAAACCTTTGGGCTCCTAGACACTCTAGCCTACAACTCCCACAATCCCTTGCTGTGAAGTCCAAAGCATACAGAGGGTGTTGAAAATCTCACTCCCTTGGACTCTCTGGGTGACTACATTTTGGGGGTCTCAGGCAGAGATGTTTTCTCTCAGCTAATCTTTGCACTGGAGAAACCACGCATGGGGCCATCTGCCCGCAAAGTACCCTGCTGCTGTGCCACTGAGCTGCCCTTTCAGGCCCTTCCGAAATATGACACACAGCTGCAATGGCAAGGGAAGCAGCAAGGACTTGCACCTCCCTGAACACCAACAACTTGCCTCCCTCTCTCGAGATGCACACGTGAGCACAAATACATACATGTGCCAAAAGTCATTCTACGTAAACAATATATTTGCATTGACTATTAATTTGGTTCCACGTTGATGTACTTTGGCTCATGAATCAACCAAGGAAGAAAAGAGATTGTTCTCATGCACAGAAAGGACAGAACCACACAACAGTCAGCTGCTGAAGACTAGTTGACTTGAAGGCAGTCATCACATTAAATTTGGCATTATGTCACAGAATATGTTATATATTTTTCATGATTAAATGCATCCTTCTGGCATTCACAACAAACTTAAAAAAAATACAGTACGTTGGTTTGCAATTCACCACTCTATCCCTCTGCATGTGTATGAAGTTTATGGCATAATAAACAGACTAGGTTTATGCCACTTTAAAAGCCATCTGTTGATTCAAGGGGAAGATTTCAAGGGCATGTGCCATCACTCACAAACCTGGGCTTGTAGGACACAGAGCCTGTGAAGAGTGTGCCCTGGGCTCATCTGAGTTGCTTCCCCAATGTGCCATGTGAAAACACATGTGCAGAGCAACTAGAGGACACCTGAGCGCATGCAAGGGGCATGCGCATGCTCGCAGCAAGAGGGCGCGCACAAGGAGCGCCTCCATCACTTCAGTGCAGTTATGCTTTGTGCCAATACACAAAGGAGTGTGTTGTGTGTGCCGATGTGGAGGGCAAGCAGACCTGCCGTTCTGCAGACCCGTTCAAGCCAAACATACAGACCAAACCTCAAGCTGTACGCAGTGGCGTACAACAGCCCCCCTCCCACATGCACGCACATGTACTCTCCCATCCGAACCTGGTGCCCCCCCCCCATATGATAAAAATAGAGCCCGGGCTCTGAGCAAGCAGCCAGGAGATGGTAGTCTTGGTTACCCGTTGCTGAGAAACAGCAAACTGCATTGGAGGAGATGCTGCAGGGAGACTGCACCCTGGGAATGGGTGACGCGTGCCCCATGCCCCACTCTTCTTTCCCTGGCCGCCCAGGACAGCGGTGGGGGGACAGAGGGGGTACAGGCTCAAAGTGTGCCCTTGGCCCACCACACTCTGCAACCCTGGCACTCAACCCCCTTCGGCCCTCTGAACATCACTGGACTTGAGTTTACAACAAGCCCTCAGCCAGCATGAACAGTGCTCAGGAATCCCTGGAGCTTCCCAGGCCCCAAAACATCTGGAGTGATAAAGGCTGAGCCCCTTGTGCTAGGAACGTCAGTCCCCCCCCCTCGGAAGGGATCCCCAAGAATACAGAAGCAAATTGTCGCATTATGGGCTGCCTTGTGCAGGAATTGTCAGTGGGGGACTCCAGGCTTCCTCAAGAGCTCTTTCGGTGCCAAACAGTGACATACCTGGCTGCTATAAAATCAGCCTCACTGGTGCCCAGAGATGGAGCAGAGAAGCCTTCCAGCCCTTTAACTGGCGCCATCCAGAAGCCCCTCGCAGCCAATGGGAGAATTTGGCCACCAAATGAACTCTACTCAGACTGTCCCAAGCCAGCAATCAAATTTCCCATTGTTGGATATATGAGGAGCCCCTGTACCAGGGTGCTTTCCATCCCCTGCCCCAGAAGATGCACTCCCAAGGATTATATAACACAAAGGCAAAGAAGGAACAGCAAGGTGTGCAAGCGTGAGCCATCTCCCCCTGCCACCCCCATTAGCAATGAGAGCAATACAAACAGGGGAGGAAAAGTCACTCCCCTGTCCCTTGTCAGTCTTTATATCTCTTCCAAACCTCAGGCGAATGGAAAAAATACTGAAGAAGGTCACTAATACACTGGGCAGCAGTTAACGTTTGGCCATGATGCTAGCAAGGACTCCAAAAACCAACTGCCTATTGGCAGAGGCACAGCTCACTCCATGGTCCCAGAGACAATCGCCACTATTTCTGAAGGGAAGGAAACCTCTAGCTTGTTTGGCCAGAGAAGGCTTGCAGCTGTGGTCAGTTCCACTCAGCCCGATGCTCTGACTTTGGTCCTGTTAAGCTCTCCATGCCACCCAGTCACTCACACAGCCTCAGGTGATACCCTGCCCCGGTTGCAAGTGGAATCAGCGAGACAAGGACATCAACACACAGAGACACTCGACAGACCCTCATTGCAGGCATACCTATGCCTCTGCTGATGGAAGAGTCAAGCAAGGGCTCTCTCCCTCTCTCTTTTCCAGAAAGATAAAAGTACCACAAAGCCAGAACCCATGCACCACACACCAGGGGTATCGCCTGCATGTGGAAAGTGGGGAATTTCCCCAGTGTCTAAGGGGGAAAGATACTCTCTGAACCAGCCTCCCAGTTGTGGCTTTGCACCAGATGCTTCAGCCCAGATGTCTTCAAAGCAAAGAGCTGCAACCCAGAGCAACAAGAGAGATGGAAGGAAGGTCACCATACTGGTCTCTCCAGAACAACCTCCCAGTTTGCCTATGTGCCTGCTCTGTACACAAAGTTTGAAGTCTTTCTCCGTGCAATAAAGACCTAGCCCTAAAACACCAACGTTTCTGAACACATCCTTGAAGCAGCATTAACCCAGTGTGCCTGTGCAGTGCCTTTGAAAACAAGACCAGAAAAGCATAGCTCAGCCAGTCAGGGATAATGTTCAAGGTGGCCTGAATGGAAGAACTCCCTTCTAGTTCCCCAGTGCCTCCCCACCTGAACTGAAGCCCTGTTTGCCACAAGCAAGAGCTCTTTACAAGACAACTCTACCAGTCAGAAATCACCAGCTGAGCAGCTCTGGAATCACAAAACTGGGGAAATGAGCAACTGGTCAAGTTCAAAGTGACCAAAACCAGTACTTCAGGCAAACTGGTCATGGTTCCAGTCTCACTCAACCTTAAAACCCTCTTGCATTTTTAATGTAGGCAGAACTAGAGCAGGTTCTTCAGGGCTCTCCACATATCTGGAAGAGAAAGCGGCTACTGTCACTTTATGGCTCCCAGGTCCCTTCCAAGAAAAGCCAGACTGTCTTTTTGTGGACTTGTGAAGGAACTCACCATTCCAAACAAGGCCTGCTAAATGCCATAGGCAACCCACTAGCAGCACAAACATGCACAGACTGCAGGGCAGCATTCCCAGCCTAAGCCACCTGCTCAGGAGAGCAGCAACAGACTAGAGCTTTGAAAAGGCATTTTTTAAAGACCAGAAAGTGTGCAGTCTGAGGAATCCTAGGAGTGGTTCCTCTAAAACATGACCCTTTCCAGGCTCTGATCCGGGTATGTGGGCATCTGGTAAGCTATGCTACCTGACTGGTAGGCCTGAAGTTGCATGAACCTCTTATCCAACCAAGAAGGGAGCAAAGCTGGCAGACAGTAAGGAACACAAGGAACACAGAATACAGGGCCACCTACCACACACACACACACACACAGAGTTTTATTTCCCACCTTAGCTTGCCCCCATTTTCAACATAAGAGGGGAGAGAAGAGAAAGAGAAAAGATATCTGGCTTTGGCCCTGGCCCTAACTCTGGAGGCTCACCCCTGGGCAAACAGGGCTGCCTGTAACACATGACACCACCATTTATCACAAAGGGATTATTCAAGGCCACTGGCCCAGCCGGCTGTCTGGCACCAGCCGCAGTTGGACCACTTGCGTACAACTTTCCCAATGGCTGGGCGACCAGTAGCTTTTGGCCACAAAGACAGGAGCCTCCAGTGGAAAGGCAAGCAAAGACCAGTGCGGTGGGACAGGGCTCTTCTACCCACCCACAAAATGCCCACTTTACCACTGTAACAAACCAGACAGCCCAGCTGTGTGACTCCCCCAGTACTCCTGGGCTGCAGCTCCCACTGTGTCTCAGCCCTGGCGGTGTGGATTGTAGCTGATGGGACCAGCAGGCCAACAACGTCCAAAGGGCCATCAGTGACTGATGCCAGCGTTACATGGACTTCTGGGTCTGACAAAGCAGGGCTCTCCCAGAAGTGGCATGAGCCAGAGCACAGGAAAAAGGTTACGTTTTCACACTACAACTATCAGAACCCCTTCAGCTCACATGGCTATTTGCTTTTGGGAGTTGTAGTTTAAAAAGTTAACTGTTCCAGGCTCTAGAGTTTTAAACATTAGCTGGGTTATTAAGCTAACATGCCACACAGACAGCTTCTTACCCAAAACTCCTTTTCCCGTAGGAATCACAACCTGTTCTATACGAGCCATTCTGTTTCTTAGGCGAGTTGTCCAGAATTGGAAGAGCCAAAAAAAATCCCATCATTATTGCCTAACAAGCAACACCAGACTCCCCACTAGGAACAGCAGCCACCACTGCAGGGTGGGAAACTAGTGTGGCTCCACTCCAACTCCCATTAACCCCATTCAGCACAGTCAAAGATCAGATGTGATGGGACATGGAGTCCAACAGCCCCAGGAGGGCCTTTGGCTCCGTCCCTGGGGCATCCTAAACCTCTGAAGAGAAATCCTGTTTCTGCCCAGAATGGGTACAAGACTTGTAAGTTACAAAGTTCTCCCATCTCTATTGCATTTGCCTTCCCAGCACCCTCACGAGTTTGCCTCCACAGGGCCCACTTTTGTTTCCATGCTACAAAGGAAGAGGAAGGCAGGCTCTGGGATCTGCCCAAGGTGGTACAGAGTGTTTGGGGCAGTGGTGTCTCTGGGAATCAGGCTTCCCAGATCAGAACCAAAGGCCTTTAAGCCCCGTGCTTTATGGCACACAAGATTCTCCCTCCACCAAGCCTGTCTATAATCCTCTTAGATATTACTAGCCTGCATCACCCTCATCCTCATCATCTAATGGCCTGCAGGGAGACAGCAAGTAAGAACAGCTTCGGCTCTATGCTGGGCAGGACAGTTGAGGCTCTCCAAGTAAAGCTGGTCAGTGTTAACATTTTTGGACAACAACTCCTAGAACCCCTGGACAGGCTGGACTGAGACACTAGCATTTCCAGCCTTGCTTCCTATGCCAACTGCGGAAGAAGTGTGGAGTTAATCCCCGTGTCCACACCACCAGCCTGCCCACCATCTGTGGTTGCTCAGAACGACCAGGTGAGCACTTCAGGGCACAGCTGTGCAAAACAGAGACCCAGCACAACTCAAAGCCAGAACAATTCAGAAGCTTAGGGGACTATCAACTGCTTGTATCACAACTGCCTACAAAGGGAAGTATCTGCCTGCATGTTCCATCAGCACCTAAGCCTACTCGTTTCACTTAGGTCTGCTTTAACTGAAAAGTTACTTAGTTTAGGGAAGTATGTGAAGGAAACACAGAGCCAGGCCAAGGACAGTACCACCAGAAACAGACCAGAAAATGCCACTTACCAGTGCCAGGCCGCCCCATGATGATCTCCTTCTTTGGGGCTGGGTGGCTGGTGTATTCACTGGGCACGATGACAGGCAGAAGAGCAGCTGGGGAGGGGTGGAAGGCGACCGGCTGGAAGGGTGAGGAGACACTGAAGGCGGGTGGTGGTGCCTGCTCAGGGGCTGAGACCATGCTGGGCTGGCTGGACGGCAGCGTTCGGCCCACATTGATGGGCACCGGCACCTGCAGTTGCCCCTTGCCAGCCAGCAGCTCCTTGGCGCCAGCCTTTCCGGTTCTGGGGCTGCCCACTCGCCCCTCCAGAGGTTTCTCTGTGAACTTTGATGGCAGAGGCACATCCGGGTTGCGGACAATGACAGGTGAGTCCCTCTGCACAGCGGGCACCCTCCGGACGCTGGGGCCGGGGTCACAGGTCAGGCCGGCTGGCGGAGGCACCAGCAACAGTGGAGAGGCCTGCTGGGAGCGAGAGGCAAAGGGTCCCACTCCGGCGGGTGAGACGGCCCGGAACCCAGCTGGGGTGGAAGGTGTGGGCGTATGGGAGATAGACTCCACCCCTGAGTCCAGGCTGTCGTTTTTGTGGAAGTCGGCAGTGGATCCTGGGCCGCCGCCGTGATGGGACTCGGCTTTCCGCTTGCTGGGACTCATGGGTACCGTAAAGGTCAGGTTGGTATGGAAAGTGATGCCTGAGTGGTGGCGCTCTCGGGAGGCAGAGTGGTGCAGCATCTCTGGGCTCAGCACGGTGCCCCCGACGCCTTTGGGAGTGCTGGCACTGACATGGCGGCTGCGGGCTGCAGCAGCCCGCTGGATGACGGGCGAGGCGTTGATGGGGCTAAAGTTGGCCGGGCGGAAGCCAAAGAGTGGAGAGGGCGAAGGGGAGGGGGCCGGAGAGAAAGGGGACTGGTTGGAAACCGGAGAGAAAGAGGGGGTGCCTGAGCGGGAGCTGCCCAGGGAGACGAGCATGACAGCTGCCTCGCACTCATCAAACTCGAAGCGAGAGAGGTCTGCGGGGGCCACCAGGCGTGGGCGGGAATCCCCCCGGGCACTGCTGGCCTCACTGTCCCGTGAGGTGTCATCCCAGTCAAACTCAGCACTGCCCTCCCGGAGCCCACTGGCACGGCCCTCCGAGAGGCTCTCCATCTCCTTGGTCCGCATGGAAAGATGGCGGGAGCAGTAGCCACGCCGCTGGGACTCCTTCATGCAGCCCTCCCGGGAGCACAGCCGCCGCCACTGCTTCCCGTTGAACTTCTTGCGTATACCGTTGGGGGTGCAGACCACATCCCCCTTCTTGTATTTTTGCTGTGCCGCTGTCAATGGGGTGCGTGAACGGGAAGAGCCTGGAGTGCTGCACTTGTCCACTGACATTACGCTGCTGCTACGGCTCCCTCCAGCCTCTGGGGTCAGCAAAGGGGAGGGCTGCTCAGGCAGGCGGGGGAAGGCGGGCGACTTGGGTGGTGAGAGGATCTGGGGCGGCACCACCACTGACTGCTCCTCTGCCCGCACGCCAGCGCTAATCTTGGAGACCTCGGCATCTTCAGGCTGCTTTGGCTCTGGGCAAGGGAGAGCCAGAGGTCCCCTCTCCTCCTTTTCTACCAAAGGGGGAGGCTTTTCGGGAGGCTTGCCTTCTCCAGGGAGGGCCTCACAGCCCCAGGGTGGCCGCAGGAGGCGTAGGGCAGAGCGTTGCAACCAGGCGGAGTCCTTCCGAGCGGCGGCTGCCCCCGTGCCGGAAAGGAGGATGGGCCGGGTAAAGCGCACTTTGTAAGAGACTGGCTTGGTGCTCACCTCCACCACGGTGCCCTCCCGGTAAGTTGTTTCCTCGGGGTCCACACACGCACAGACAGGCGTGCCCACAGCCAGCGCACCCAATGGAGGCATGGCATCCAAGACCACGTCTATGGCACCAGAACCCAGGGCTCCTTCGTAGTAGGCCGTGGTGCGGTCACCCACGAACTGCACCCCAAGGTCCTGCCCACGCCGAACCTGCTTCACCACGGCCGGGTGGAAAAGTCCCTCGCGCTGGGCCAGCACCCTCTGGGAGCGCAGCTGTCGGAGATCGAACTCTCCGGACGGGGGCGTCCCCCACAGGTCCCCAGTCCCCTTCTCATTCTCATCGGCCGAGTGTTCGCTGGCTGTGTCGGTGCTGGAGGAAGGACAGCGCCGGGGCTCCTCCTCTTGGAGCGGTGGTGCCAGCGTCACCGGGGGCCCCTCACCACCACTGGAATCTTCCCCTGCCATGTACTTCCTGCAAGGTGCCCGGGCTTTAAAGGTGGCTGTCTTGCGGTTCAAGGAAGCCTCCCCACCACCGGCCTCCGTCTCTGCCTCCGTCTCCCCCTCGGGCAATTTGTAGGGGTCACTGTGAGTTCCCACCAGTTCCGACAAGCCGGGCTCCATCTGTACTTGCAGGCACCGCGTACCCGCAAAGGCCAGGGGCTCCTCTGGTCCTGGGTCCTCCCCCAGGTCTGTCTCTTCGGGCCGGGGCTCCTCTTCGAGGGCTGTCTTGAGCTTCTGGGCTTTGGCCCGAGTGGAGGGTGGGGAGCGGCTGCTGCTGCGGCTCCTGCTGCTTGAGGAGGAGGAGGAAGAGGCAGCCTTCCTTGCCGGTTTCATCTTCTTTCTCCCAGTTGGAGGATCGGGAGCTGAAGGAAGGAAGGCAGAGAGGAGAGTTACAAGGGGATCCAGCACTCCTCAGGTCAGACCCCCCCCCCCAAGTCTAGCACAGCCCCTCTTCCTCATCCAACCCAGAGCTTGGGAAAATTATTTTTACAAATTGCACCTCCCAGGATGCCTTCACCATGCTGGAAAGTCTCACTAGAATCCCTCCCCGCCAAAAAAAGAAACTTCTCCAGGGTCTGGTCTGACTTCCCCTTACTGAAATCATTTCCAGCCTTTCCCTGGGGAGGGGAACACGGGGCCCTCTTGGTCTTGTTGGACTCCAAGCTCTGGCCGTGGCCATGATGGCTAGGGGAGCAGATGGGAGCGGTAGTCTGGCAACAGCCGGAGAATGGACACACCCTTTTTCAGAAAACGTGAAGATGGCATCCTCCAGGCTGAGCTTTCAGTGGGAAGTCCCTCCCTGCCTTTCTTCCTCACAAAAGGCCCAGAGCACTCAGCCCCCCAACCCCACTCCATAACTCCCAGTTCATTTCCCAGTCTCAGGCTCTCTTATCACCACTCCCATCATCCCTGAGAATGCCTTAGTTCCAGCCCAAGAGTCTTATCTGTCCAGTGTGTGGATGCAGGCAGAAGAGGTCGAGGGACAGAGGATGTGGCCCAAGAGAAGGGGCCATCATTGTCTGAATGGAGCAATATAGGTCTCCCCAGGGAAGGCCAGCCCTAACGCTCAGCCCTGCTGCGCTCCGGGACCAAGGCCCTCAGGGCTGGGAGTGCCAGCTTCCAAGGAGCCGCCAGCCCTTCTGCCCAGATGGAAGTGCTGCAAAGGCAACTCCCGAGGAAACCCTTGGACCAGAGAGCGGATTCATGCAGGAGAGGCCTCCAGAAGAAAGAGCAAGGAAAGGGAGGCATTTCTGAGACCGGGAGGGGGGGTGTGTTTCTGCCAAGGCCCAAAGGGAGCCCCCAGGAAACAGGGGTCCATTGCAGCAGTGGGGCAGCTCAGCCAAAGGAATGTCTCCTCACAGCTTTGATCGTTCCTTTTGGGGCTCGGCCTTCCTGCTCTTCTTCATCCGGAGACGGCTAGGAGCCCCCAAAAGTTCTGAAGGGTTTTGAAGAGAGACCCTCCCTGGTCCCCTTCTCTTTCTGGCCTGAGGCCCATAGCCAGCCCCCCTCCCCTCCGGCCAGTGGCTCCCTCCATTAAGATGAACGGAGGGGCTTGGCACCACTTTCTCTTTTCTGGCTCTAAGGCTGTGGAATTCTGGGAGTTGGAGTTTGTTGTGGGGCCCAGAGCTTGTTGTCTGGGTCAGTTGCTATGGAATTCTGGGAGTTGGAGTCTGTTGTGGGGCCCAGAGCTCGTTGTCTGACTCACTCGCTATGGAATTCTGGGAGTTGGAGTTTGTTGTGGGGCCTTAAGGCCCCACAACAAACTCCAACTCCCAGAATTCCATAGCCTTGAGCCAGAAAGAGAATTAAATCGGTGCCAAAGCGGGTTATTATGTGACCAGTGTGGATGCAGCCTGAGGCTCTTCCCAGAAGGGGTCCAGGGACACCAAAGCCCCCCCCAAAAGCCCGGCAAGGTCTCCGCCGGAAGTCCCCCCCCCGCGGCACCGGGAGCGGAAGGCGGAAGCGCCGGCGCTCCTTCCGGGTTCTTCTCTCACAAACAGGAAGTGCTCTGAGGCCTCCTTCCTTCTCTCTTTTGGACCCCCCCCAAAACTATTTATTTATGTATTTGTTTATTATTTCCCCCTTTCCTCCCAAGTTGGGGCCCAAAAGTTTCGGGGCGAGTAAGCAGCGGACCCCTGGGCCTCCACTTTGAGGCTTCCTGGGGGACCCCACTTTATTTGGGGACCCCTCCTCCCCGCCCCTCCCCCGCAGTCGGGACCGCCCCCTTGACCTCTGACCCCTGCTCCCTCCCTCCCTTGACTTCCGGGGTCGACCTTTCTTCCCGGAAGCGTGGCTCCAGTCCGGCTCCTTTCCCGGAAGGAGGGTCCAGCCGCCGCCGGAGCCCCCTCGGCCCCTCCGAGCCTCTTTTACTCCAACAGACAAAATGGTGAATGAATCTGGACCAGCTGGAGCCGCCCTCCAATCAGCGGCCACAACTCTGTGACAGATTTCCGCAGCGGCCAATCGCTGCTCGGCCCTGCCTGCGCCAATCCCGCCCCCGGGACGGACACGAAGCCCCGCCCCTCGGCGCCCGGAGTGGGCGGAGGGACCGCCCCGGAGAGGAGCACTTACAGTAGCCAATCAGGGGGCGAGCTGGCGGAGACGTGGGCGGGGCCTCCCGTACAGTAACCAATGAGGAAAGAGGGGCGGGGCGAGGCCTCAGACTTGTTTACTTGGTGCCGGAGGAACAGGAAGAGAGAGGGCTCGCTCAGCCTCATGGGAGATGTAGTACTCAAGGGCGCTCGCCGCCGCCTGACGGACCCGTTTAGGCCTCGGGCAGCAAACTCCAACTCCCATGACGCCCCGCGAAACGGCGGAGGCAGGAAGAGGGCGCAGGGCTCCAGGGCCCGTAGTCCTCCTCGGAGCGGCCAAAGCCGGGAGGGAAGGGAGAGACGCCAATTCCCAGGCTGCCTCGCGGGGAAGGAGGGGCGCCGGGACGGCTAGGCCTCACGGCCGCAGTTCAGGAAGGAACCCGGAAGTCCTTGCGTGGGGAAGGACTACATCTCCCAGGATGCACCGCGGGGCCCCTCAGGGCGGCGGCGGAGGAGATGCCGGGGTCTCCTGCCGAGGGAGTCCTCCAGGCGAGCCCAAGGACTACGGGTCCCGGCGTGCTTCGGGGCGTCCTGGCCGCGAGGCCTGACGGGGCTTGTAGTCCGGAAGAACTACGGCTCCCGACAGGCCTCCCTCCCGATGGGCCTCCTCCGCCTCCCAGGCCCAGCCACTCACCCTCGCGCTCCCTCGCTCTCCGGCCGCCGGGCCTCGCTCGCTTCCCCTCAGCAACAGCGGAGCCGCCGCCGCAGCCAATCAGCGCCCGGACCGGGACCCCCCTCCCCCACGTGGGGGCGAAGGGGCGGGGCCGAAGGCAGCCAATCCGCGCCCGGGGCGGCCGAGCGATGAGGTCACCGCCGGGAGATCGCATTGGTCCGCGCCGCCGAGCCTGGCAGCCAATCAGGGCACGCCTCGGCGGCGAATGGGCGGAGCGATTGCGGCGGAGGGGAGGAGTCGAGGACGGCCTTTCCTTCCTGGTCCCGGCGGCGGCGCGTGCGCACGTGGCCCTGAACACGTGTCAGTCCCTCCCTTCTTGCACGTGGGAGCGCGCGTTACGGGGACAGACCCGGGACCAGAGCGATACTCTGTGCGCGTTCGGCTTCCTCTGCTCTGAGCCGACTTAGCAGCTTCAGAAATAATAACCCGCTTTAACTGCCCTAGCTCAAGGCTATGGAGTTCTGGGAGTTGGAGTTTGTTGTGGGCCCAGAGCGGAGCGGAGCTCCGCTCTGGACCCCACAACATACTCCAACTCCCAGAATTCCATAGCAGGTGACTCAGACAACGCACTCAGGGCCCCACAACAGACTCCAGCTCCCAGAATTCCATATCAACTAACCCAAGAAAGAGCTCTGGGCCCAACAACAGACTCCAACTCCCAGAATTCCATAGCAGTGAGTCAGACAACGGGCTCTGGGCCCCACAACAGACTCCAACTCCCAGAATTCCATAGCGACTCAGACAACAGGCTCTGGGCCCCACAGCAAACTCCAACTCCCATGATTCCATAGCCCTGAGCCAGGAAAGAGTAAAAGCATTGCCAAACGGGGTGGTTTCTCCTCAGTGTGGACGCATCCTCACGTTGCAGACATCTGCCCCGGCTTCAAAAAGTCCCTTTGCAGCCCTTGCATTTCAAAAGAGGGCCTGGAAAAGGTACCTCTTGGACTCCGGTTTCCCTGAGTAGGGAAAAAAGTAACTTTTCTAGCAAGGAGAGACTGGCTGAATGAGCCTAGAAGCGTTAGTAAAAGGCCTGACCCATTGGATCCATGGGTCAATGCGAACTCTTATTGACCGGAGGGACCATCCTCCGAGTCCAATGGCAAGAGGCCAGAGAGAACCCAAAAGCAGGGCTGACCCCTTGACCCTCTCGGCCGAGGTTGGCCAAAGAGGGGCAGCACTTGGGGGGCAGGGGACGGTGGGTGCTGCTTTCAGGTTCTCCGCCGGTCTCCAAGGAGGGATGATGGGTCCCTTTCTTGACAGGACTTGGCATCCTTCCTGGCATCCGAGCCCCACTTGCGCCTGGCTGCCCCCAAACGTCGCACAGACAGCCCCCGTTTCTGTGGTTTCCTCATCTCCCGCCCGGCCTTTAGGAGCGGCACAAACGGAGACGGCTGCCGGGATTGTGGCCGTCTTTGGCCTCGGGTGCCTTCCCTCCCTCGTTGCCTTCTTTTGTCGCGTGCCTTTAGCTTGCTTCTTATGGTGTTTTTAACTTGTTGTTTTAACCTCTAGATTGTACGCCAAAGGCAGGCTTTTTACATATTCCTGATTTTATTTGGTTTTTGTACAGCGCTGTGTACACTTACGGCGCTTTGTAAATAAAGCTAATAATAATAATAATTCCGGTCGCTTCCGACTGACGACGGCCCCAAAGGCAACCCTTTTAAGGGGTTTTCTTGGCAAGCTTTGTTCCGGGGAGACCTTCCCTTGCCTTCTTCCCCTGAGGCTGAGAGAGTGTGACTTGCCCACGGTCTCCCAGCGGGATTCATGGCTGCGCTGGGAACGGAGCTCCATAGTCGGAGCCAGGGCTCTCAGGCCACTCTTTGGCTTAGCGATGGGCCGCCTCCACGTCTATCCTTCTGGCCCTCGACTTATCCACGAGTCGGTGGAAGGAGTCAAGGGGGCCGGTCCCTTTGGCTCCAGAGCAGAACGGAGCGAGAACCGGGCCTCGCTCGGACCATGGGGGGATGCCTTTCTCGTAACTGCCGCTCAACTCCGCCGCTGACCTCTGCTCTGGGGCCGCCTCAGCCTCCGGTTCCCAGAATGCCATAGCATCGGGCCAGGGCAGTTAAAGCGGTGTCAAACCGGGATGCAGCCGTGGCCACGTATCAAAGCCCCCCCCCCGGGTTGCCCCCAGCGAGCGAAAAAGTGGCATACTGTATTGGGAGAGGGCCTCTCTTGGGGCTTGGCCTCCCAACCAACAGCCCTGTGAGGTGGGCCCAGGAGGGCTCGAGGGCGCCCCCTGGAGGAGGAGGAGGAGGAGGAGGAGGAGGAGGCAGCAGGAGCCCAGAGGAGGACCAGACGCCGCCTCGGTCGGGGGCTATTTCGGGGGAGTCACAAGGCGGAGGGCCCTCCCTCTCCCCCCCCCCCAGGCTAAATATAGCCCCCCCCGCCCCTCCCTCCTTCTTTCTGGCCGCCGCCTCCTTCGCCGGACCGAGCCCAGAGGGGCCTCCGGGGCTGAGCCTCTTCCCCTCCGTGAGTGGCTTCGGGGGGGGGGGGGGGGTTGGCCGGGGGTCCCCAAAGGGAGGAAGCCCAGGGAGGGGGTCCTGCTGCGGGGGGTCCCTTGGGGCCCCCCTCCCCCTCTGCCAGAGGGCCTCTGAGCATGTCCCGAGTGCCTTCCCCTCCCAGCCCCCAGGCTAGAGACCCACGCATTGGGGGTGGGGTTCCTCTCCTGCAAAGGGGCCGAGGGTTTGGGTCTGGGGCAGAGAGTCACTCCTTCGAGCCTCCCGGGTCCCCAGGGCAAAGAATGAGAGAGAGAGAGAGAGAGAGAGAGGAGGGCAGAGGGAGGGAAGGAAGGAAGGAGGAGCACAACTTCAGAAAGAGAGAGAAGAAGAGAGTGAGAGAAAGGAAGAAGAAGAAGAAGAAGGGAAGAAAGAAAGAAAGAAGCAGGAAAACATCGCAGAGGAAGGGAGGGAGGGAGGGAGGCAAGAAGAGGAGGAGAGTAAGTAGCAAAGAAGGAAAGTAACTAAAGGGGGGGGCATTGGTTACATTTCCTTCGTAAAGAGAATCAGGAGGGGGGGGAGGCGGAGGGGGGTCTGTGTTGGCGGTGCCCCCCTCCTGCCCCCCCCTCCATCGCTGCCCTTCCTCGGCCGCCAGCTGCCCAGACGAGGCTCCGGGGGTCGTCGGGGGGTCAGCGAAGGGGTCAGGGCCGGAGGAAGGAAGGAAGACCCCCCCCCGCGATGCCTCCCAAACAGGTGCCTTGGCCCCGCCCACCTTCCCTAAAACGAGGGGGGGGTCGCCTCTTCGTCCCCAGCTGGCTCTGGATTCCAATCCTGGCAGCTGATGGCTCTCTCTTTGGGGAGCCCCTCTCAGAGGGAGACAGTGCCCCCCCTTCAGATGAATGAATGAATGAATGAAGCCCTTTTGGCATGGCTGGGGGGGGTCTGTGTGTGCCCCCCAGGTGGCCCTGCCTGCCCTGCCTTGGCCTCAAGAGGAAGGACCGGCTTCCAGCTCGCCTTGCCCCCCCCCCCTTTCCAGGACCATAAAGCCCTCAGCTGCTGGCCCTCTGCCCTCTCAGTGCCCAGCATTCATGCCTGGCATTCAGAGGCAGCTGCTTTCCTGTCAGCCGCCTTACTTCCCCAGCCCTAACAACAGCCCTGCAGTGGAGGCCACTGGGCCCCTTTGTTGGTCTCTAAAAAGTGTTTCTGGGAAAGGAAACGGAAAGGGAGCCCAGGGGGACGGAGTGTGAAACCCCCACAGACTGGGGGGGGGGGTTGGCAACCCTCTTTTCAGGGGTCATCCCTGGCTCTCAGGCTTTGGCCTCCTGTTGCTGGGGGGGGGGGTCCCCAGAACTGGGCAGAAAGAAGCCTCGAGTTATGGGTCAGCCCAGCCTGCAAAGCATCGACAGCACCAGCTGTCCCCCCCCCCCCCCCCCAGTCTGTCCTGTGAGGAGTTGTGGGGAATGTGGCCCAACAAGTGGCCTTCCTTCCTTCCCTCCGCCTCCCCTTCGGCTCTGGCTCTTCTTGCCGTGATTCCGATCAATGGCAACCTATGACCTTTGGATTTAGTGCAAGGACACTCGCCACCCTTGGCGTCTCTTGGGGCCGAGAGAGTGTGGCTTGCCCGAGGTCACTCAGTGGGTCTCCGCCAGGGCCAAGCGGGGCTTCGGAGCCTGGTCTCCTAGAGGCTCAGTCACTATGCCAAGCCTGGCCTCTCAAGGGGCTTTACTCCAGAGGAAACTTAGAGGGAGGAAGGGCCACTTCCGCCGGTCCCTGCAGGGCAGGGAATCTGTAGATGCAAGCAGTTTCTACATTCCCCTCAAATCAGTATATAAATACATGGTTTATTTCCAGAGGCTGAGGTGGCTGGGACTCATGTGCCACACCCGGGGGGCCTGCTGCGCGCTCTCTGCCCCTAATTCGGGAAGGAGGAACGGCTCGACAACTGGACCATGGGTGACCAGGCAGGACCCGCGGAAAGGATGCCCCCCTCCCTCCCTCCCACCCTCCAGCGGAAAATAGCTTCCGAGTCGGAGGCTTGGTGGGCCTTGGGCCAAGTTAAACCTCCCTAAATACATTTGTTAACATTTCCAGAATGCAGAGCTTGCAGAAGGGACAAAAGCTGCAGCTGGCTTCGGGGGTCCTGAGAGTCCCCAAAGCCCCTCTCCCCCCCCCCACTGCCCCCCACGCTTTCTTGATGCCATGGTCCAGGCTCCGTTGCAAGCAATGGGTGAAGCCCAAACTCATTTGAGTCCAGGGACACACTCTTGGCCCCAGAAAAACCCCGGATAGGGCCGCCTTAAGTTGGAAATGACTTGAAAGTACAGGACAAGAAGAAGCCTGGTGTCATCTGCCTATCTGACATGGTTGGTGTCCCTTCCTCCCATTTTGACGGAGGCTAATCTTCCTCTGAGTCCAGTCTTGCTTTGTGTGTGATATGTTGGGCATACTAGTTAAACTGACAGGGTGATAGGCCGCATCCTTGCCTGAACCCTTTGCCAACTGGGAACCATTTTGTTTCTGTTCTAACAGTAGCCTCTTGTCCAAAGTACAGATTTCTCATCAGGACTCTCAGATGTTCTGGTGCACCCATTTCTTTAAGAGCAGCCCATAGCTTTTGATGATCTGTGCCATCAAAGGCTTTACTGCAGTCTAGAAAGCACAGGATAGTTTCGTTTTGGGATACTTTGGAGTGCTCCGTTTGCAATGGGATCCCTAGTGACTCTAGCTTTCCTGAATCCAGCATGGACATCTGGGATTTCTCCTTCCATATACAGTAGTCAAGGTGGCAAAAGTTATTAAGGAGCAGGGACACACGAGTCAGGAGAGGCTGCAGCTGTTTGCTTATGCCTGACCCTCCCTTCTCTTCCCCAACCAGAGTTAACCGAGTGTCAGCTACTTTGGCACTTTGGACTCAGTTTGCAGTAAAGGAAGTAAGCTCAACGTGGAAAGTGGGAAGCGGAGAGAGGAGCCAGGACATTTTGAAAGCAGCTGAGAAAGTGGGATAGCAAAGTTGAAGGGTATAAACGGAAACATTTTCAAGATGCTAAACCACTGTTGTGTTGTTAGAGTTGGTTTTTTGTCCAGCCTTGGCAGGAGTAGGGAGGGGTTCTCCTTCGAGCTGTTTGCTAATGCTCCTGTCCTTGCACCCCCTTTTCTCTTTGCGCAGGCGGAGAGCCTCCCCAGCCGTGGCATGTACTGCGGGTGCCGGTCGCCGGGCAGCAAGAGGGATGGAGCCGCGAACTGGAGACAAGGTGCGCACCCCACCCTTGCCTCCCCACTGGGCATCCATCACTGCCCTTGCCTTTTCGGCTGGTTGGCTTGGTGTACGTGTCCCAGGCTGCCCCCAGCCCTCACAAAGCGAGGGGTAACCGTTTGGGCTCCTTCCCTGGCCCCAAAGCCCCAAGCCCCATCTGCCCATAGTTACGATGCTTCTAATTTTATCCCCTGCTGTCTCAGAAGAATCCCTCTCAGTGGATTCGGGGCATGTGGAATATGCCATAGTTTCTAAATCCTCAGCGTAAAAGGGGTCTCCTGGGTGAGGAAATCTAGATGATGAGATATTCTGGTTTGTTCTGGACTTTTTCTGTGCAAAGTTTGACCACACTGAAATATAGGGTTGATTTTGCACAGGTAACATGGTTCCTTTTCTTGATTAAAAACTATGCTTCTTGCACAGAGAACTTGCTTCCTACATAGAAAAATCAAATTTTCTGTACAGGTTAGAAGTCTTACACCTGGAAAACCAGGTTTTCTGCACATGCAAAAAAGGGTCTTTCCCTTTTTTCCACCAAATAAGTCCTGGACTGCAAAAAGCCCTTGAAAACTGTGTTCCCAAGGACTTTCTTGCAGCGGGGAGAAAAATGATTAAAATTTTCATTATTTTCTGCAAATAAATTAATAAAGATTTACAACCCCAGCAGGGACCCTCTGGGCCTCAGTTTGACCTGGCCATGAAACAGAGAACCCAGGAGCTGTTACTGGTGGGATATACAATACATGGGAGATATATTTTTTAAATCTTGTCTTTTAGCCAATTGTTAAAGGGTTTGTTAAATTATTAAATGGTTTCAATTCAGAGGTGATATAATTGCTTTCAAAACATAACTTGCACATATATACTTACTGGTGTTTTTTGTCTGCACTTAGTTGGTTTTGTTCTGGTTTGAATATTCGGCTGCCTGAATCCCAATATTGCGGAAAGGGTGGGATATAAGATGATGATGATGATGATGATGATGATGATGATGATGATAGAGTGGAGGCCTTACTGGAGTTTGGTTCCAGGACCCTCCATGGATACCAAACCAATTGTTGTTGTTGTGATATATTCAAGCCATAGGTGACTGAATCTGTGGATGCAGAATCCGTGGATATGGAGTGCCAACTTTGATAATAGAATATAATGCTGTGTGTGTATATTTATAATGATCTCTGTTATTTGTCAGTGCGAGGGAACCCCAACAGCTGGGATGAGGGGATCCTTTGAGTCCTGGAAATTTGCAAGAGCATCAATAACACTTTCCTACCATCCCAGTTTTGGGGGTTCTTCTCCTGACCCCGACCTTTAATAAGCCACATAGACTCCCTTTTGCACCCTGAACCCCCCCTTGCCCTCCATGAAGAGGAAAGTGGGCCTCCTCCTCCTTTTCCTCCATCTCTCCATCTTGGGCCATTGCATCAGACATGGACTGGTGTAAAAATAGTCGCATCTCTGCCTGCGTGAGAGACAGTTTGCTGTGTGAAAGTGGCTGGTGCCTAAAGGAGGCTATTGAAAACAAACACCTTTATAATTACCCCTTTGGGGCATCACTGTGCAGCATGGAGACCCAGAGAAGGGAGCAGGCACCCAGGGGACCAGGTTGTGTGTTTGTGTCTGCGCGTGCGCGATGGAGACAGTGCGACAAGGTCCGGTGTTTGCACACCTGACACCTGCACTCTGGGTCAGCTTATGGAGGAGGGCCTTATGTTTGCAATCCATGACACTTGGCAGATCCCTTCTTTAAAGTTCTCTGAGCCTTGGCTGCCTCACATCCTGTGGCAAGGAGTTCCACTTATTAATCACATCTTGCATGAGGCACCAGTCTCACTTGGCTAAACAGATCCGGAAGTGGTGTGTTTTATGTGTCACCCCAGCAGAACTTGATGGGGACGGGGGGGGGGGGGGGAAGCAAAAAATATTTTTGAACTACAACTCCCAGAATCCCCCAGGCACTATGTCCAGTGGTTGTAGTGCCTAAGGTATTTGGTGAGTTACAGCCCCCACACACCCCAAAGTAACTTTCCCCCCCAAACTACCTCCAAATCCTGGGTTCTGTCTTGTTGGTCTCAAATAAGGCTGGATTTGTCACCCAAGAACAAACTTTGATTTACAATCCTGGTCGGTAGGAAACCCAATAAGTCAGGATTACAGAGTCCTGGCCTGTCGTTCTGTGTGAGCGAGGCAGCAAGTGTCTCTCAGTGGCAGAAAACAAGGCAGAGGAGGTTGGAAAGGGAAGGATTATTCATCTGTGGAACTCACTGCAACAGAGTTTGTTGGCGGACATTATCTCCAGGGGCTTTAAAAAGCTGACAGGCAAAACCTAGTCTTCCGGCGTCCACTAGACCAGAAAGAGTGGCTGAGAAGCTGGTGGCCGAGGCAGGTGTCCGTCCTTTTGACTTTCTTGGAAACTTGCTTTGGCTGCTCTGGGAAATGCGATGCTGCGGCTGTTGCATGTTCCCACTTGCCCCCCTCTGACGCTGCAGCCTTTCTGTGGTTCGATGGCTGCAGCAACAAAATGGAGCGATAGAGGAACCTAAATAATCCAGTTTGTTACCGCTCTAACTGCCCTGACTCAAAGCTATGGAATTCTGGGAGTTGGAGTTTGTTGTGGGTCCAGAGCGGAGCAGAGCTCTGCTCTGGGCCCCAATAAACTCCAACTCCCAGAATTCCATAGCAGAGAGTCAGACAACAAGTTAAAGCAGTGCCAAACCGGGTTAATTCTCTAGTGTGGATGCAACCTAGGATACTCCATGCCTCAAAAGTGCTGTGGAAAGTTGGGGTTTATAATCTGACGTGTTACTAAATATTCACTTCTCAGAGGGCAATAACTCACCGTGATAGATGTGTGGCTTCCCAAAGTAGTTAGTTACAGTTACACTTACTCCTTTGTTTTTGTTTTTGTTTTATTTGCTTTTAAAATGTGAATGCTGCCGTCTACTCCCAGGATCCCTGGCCTTTCTGGCTGAGGCGGCTGGGAGCAGAAGTCCCAAAACTCCTGGCAGGCACAGGGCCAAAACCCATTGCGGACATCTGTCTTGGCTCTCTGTTGCCAAAGCCAAGTCTTCAGACTTAAACTACTCCTCTTCTCTCTTGGTGGTTAAAGGAACCCAGCAGTGCCTAGCGGGTTGGTTTCAGCATGGGCTGTCTTGGATATGAGTCCCCTCCTCTTTCAGACCCAAGGATGGAGCCCAGTAATATGGCCCAGGTTTGGGAGAGGGAACAGAGCGTAACTGGATACGCAGGAAGAGCCAAAGCGTGACCCTGGCTTCAAAGCGTTTCAGGGCCGGTTGGGAGATCCAGGACCTTACAAGAAGCTGGCCTGCCCTGCAGAGGTGGGGAAGCCATAAATCTGCTCAGCAAAAGGTGGGTTCCTTGGAGCCTGAGACTCCTCGGAGGAGAATGTGTTATTAGTTCAGCTCCATCCAGGAAAACCTGTGTGCGGCAGGCACATACATGTAGTGTGCGAAGGAGCCATGATCTCTCCTCCTCATGCCTCTCTTGATGGATTGGAATTTGTGGGTGGATCTCAGTTCAGCTACTTCTCTTTCCCATTGAATGTCTTTGTTCAAAAACTGCTACTCATAAGTCAGGCATCCCATCGTCATCGTCACAAAAAGCCTTGCAGGGCTCCCTGCGAACAAGCTGCTCTTCGTGTTTGGAGAAGCATTAATGGCTGGGAAGGAAGACTTGCCCAAAAGAGGGTTACTGCTCCACCGCCCCCCATTTCAAGTGGGTCCCATAGGCCCACAAAGCACCCCCTCCCAGGCCCACCAGCAGACCCTCCTGGACCCCAGGAGAGGGGCAGCACTAGCAGATAAGGCACACCTGTTTACTCAGGAGAAAGTCTCACTGAACTCAGTGGAAACTGGTCTTTAGGCAAACGTGCTTCAGACTGTGGGATCCATGGGGAGAATTAGCACAAAGGGGGATCTGCTTGTGGCACTACGTGTGGCCAGGGGGCACATGCCCCGGGATGTGCCTGGTCTGCGCCAGGTTGTATGACATGCGCCACCCACTGAAATCAAAAACCCCAGCCTTCTCCACCAAGATCCTGCTGCTAGTGCTGCTGTTTGTGGGGTTGCCACTCTCCGGCTGTGACTCCTTTATACACACAAATGTACTTCTGCCTCTATGGAGTTAAAAGGTGGGGGGAACCACCCACGTCTTTTGTGGCTTAAGATGGCAGCTAAAATAAACACCGGAGGCCACAACAACCTGCAACAGTCAGGCGGGTTAAGAACCTGCCCGATTGCAATCTTAATCCCGTCTTCCAAACCCCTTGTTTAAACAGATGGAGGCACGCAGAGGCAGAGGCCCACGGAGGAAAGACGGATGGATGGAGGGCCCCCATTCACCCCCCCCCCCATAGTGCACTCACTCCCACCTTTAAGTCCTACAGATCCTGGAGACAAATTGGATCCATCCTTTTGTTTTACTAGTTGCGTTGCTAGCCAGGCTTTTCTCTGGCCAGCCTGAGGCAGCAGGTGTGACTCCTCCTCTCCCACTTTATTCTCACAACAGCCTTGTGAGGTGGACCAGGTGAAGGGGGAACAGGGAGAGAAAGAAAGTGGCTGGCCCAAAGCCACCCGGTGAGCATCAAGGCTTAGTGGGGCCGTGAATGTGGATCTCGCAAGCATTCGCCCAACACTCAGATCAGGAAAGGGAACCCTGAGCCATGTAGAATAACAACAACAACAATATTTTAAAAATAATAATAATAATAACCCACAAAGGTTGGCGCCCTCCTTGCAGAGGAGTCCAATGTGTGCAGGAGCTGTTGGCTGCCCAATGAAGAAGGAAGCCCAGGAAGGCCTGTGTGAGGCTTGTGGGTCTTTCCCAGACCAAGGTGTGGCTGCCTGGATCCCTGAACCGGATCGCCAGGGGAAAGGCGAGGACACACACACTGCCACATTTTACTGCAGGGCGCATGCTCTGTGCGTTGGCCAGGCCTTCAGGAACAGCAACATTTGTCCCCCTGTTTGGTGGCTGCCCGTTGGAAGTGCCTGAGGGGTCATCGGTCTGAGGGCCAGCGGTCAAGCGAGCTGTCCAGCCCCAACCAGACAGCTCTCCTGGAAACACACAAGCAGGTTGTATGGATGCCACAATGGCTGACCCCACTGGTGGCCTCAGGCAGGTTGCACACACCTCTGCGCACATGCACAGCCTGTAAGTGCAGACCTGAGTTCAGGAACAGACATCCCCCTGCGTGACTTGGGACCAGCCCAAGCTGAACGCAGGCCTTTAATTTGGGCAGGTCCCTCCGGGCGTCGGGGCCTCCTCCGTGTCTGCCTGCCAGGATCCAAAGAGGGGAATCCCCGCCGGCTTCGACTGGCACAGGCAAGCTCACCCGGCCTTTGTTGTTGCCTGGCAGGAAAGGCCGCCCCACCGAGGAAGGCTGGTAGTTGACCCGGGGCTACTTACTGCCTCTTAGCATGTCCTACTTTGCAGGATTGTTGTGGGGGCTAAAAAACAGGGGGAGTGGAAGGAGGGCTTATTTCTGTCACTCTGTCAGAGGAAGGGAGGGAATCGAGTAGGTACATGCAGCTTCCAATTAGCCGGCTGGGTGGGGATCCAAAGGGTGAGACCACCAGCTGGGCTGCAAAAAGTACAACTAGTTGTTTGTTGTTGGGTCAACACCCTGTTGTTGTTTTTGGGGAGGGAGTACCTGAAGAGTCTATTGGGGGGGGATCAATCTTGCGGTTGCTTAATGCGTGGGCAGGGTGGCTTTCTCCCTCCCAGTTCTGCAGCTCAGAGGATGCCATCCAAAGTGGCTCCAAAAAAGAGGATCCGAGCTGCAAGGACAGCTTAGATTTCACAGGGAAAGGCGATAGGCTTCCACACCTTCGTCTGACTTCTCAGATGTGATGATGCATCTTAAACAAATGGTTAAAAAAGGAAAGCACTATCCCTGCTGCTTACTCTGTTGCAGAATCCTGTAAGCGTTTCCCAAATAAACTCTGCATGTTGCAAAGGATTCTCAGGGTATTTTTAAGGATCCAGTGAAAGTGTGGTCTAAAGTATAACGCCTTCCCCAAGTGCTGATGACTGCTGTTCCCATCATCCTGCATTTTTTACCCTGATCTCTGGGCTGATGGTTTTCTTTTAGTCCAGGGCCTCTGGAGGATGTAAGGGTTGTGGGTGGCCAGCCCCCTGTTGAAGGCCAGATGGACCTAGGGCAGGTGCCCAGGTCTTTGAGGCTCCAAAACCCAAAATCTGACCCAGTACATGAGGAAGAACATCCTGATGGTGACTTCTGTTCAGCCACGGAAGGGAGCTCTTCTTCAGTGGAGGGCTTTAAACAGAGCTTAGATTCCTGAACTGGAAGGGGGCTTGAAGGAGGGGGGTGGCCTTTGGGGTCCCTTCCAATTCTGCCTTAGTCTACAAGGTGCCTCTGCACGCTCTCTCTTTCCTGAGGGCCACATCCCCGCAGGGTGGCCTGGCTTCAAAGCCACAAGGTGCAAGGATGTGCTCAGTTTCCTACCATTTGCTCCTAACTTAAAGAATTAAGATGCTTGTTTTACTTGGCAGTAATCCCTGCCGTATCTGTTGAGGCTCACTTCTTTGCATCAGTTACTTGCAGATCCCAAAGTATTTTGGGGGATTATTCTGTTCAGGAGTTGTTGCTTTTGGGGAGATTTACATGAAAATTGTGGGCTTTGTGCAAAAAAACATTTTTTTTGCATTAAAACACTCTTTCCAGGTGGCATTTTTTGGTGTGCAAGATTGCTGTTCTTTGCATGTACAAAAAAGCAATTTTCCACCAAGAAAAGCCTCATGTGAGGACATGGCGATGGTGCTCTTGGGGGCAGAAAAGCAGGGTTTTCAACCCTACCCTGGCTACACATTTCACCAAAAGACCCTGCATCTATTTCTGCTCCGAAAAAGTTTTGAAACCATGTTGGGATGTGGGAGCACCGGGTGATATCTATGCAAAATGACCACCCCTCCTTGTGTTTCCCTTCACAGCAGGGTCTTCTGGGCTCTGGGAACCCCAGTTTCCCATCCAGGAGCCGTCCGCAGCTGCAGGCCCCGGCCCAGTCCAGGGAGGGAGGGAGCCAGCTGCAGGGGACTTCCCCCCATGACTGCCTGCCTCTCTCTCTCTCTCTCTCTCTCTCTCTCCTTCGGTGGGGAGGAAGGTGGAATCTTCCAGCTTGGCTTGGCGTGTCTGGGCAGGGCTTCCCGCCCCACTCACATTCCTCCGGATCTGCTCCTGCCTGCCTGCCACTTGGCCCAGCCACCCTGCTCCCCGCCAGGGACACAACAAGGGCCGATTCCCACCCACCATCCAGGGACCCTGACCTCCGTCAAGCCCCCGAAAGTGCAGTGGAGGCTCAGGGGGCTCCCGCTTTTGCAGGGCTGAACCCCACCAGGGTGCCAAGTGGTTGGCCTTGGGAGGTGTGCCCTGTTCTATGGAGGGGGAACAGTGGTCAGAGAGGCTCCTGAGCAGGAGGGAAAAGGGGAGTCCGGATCCCACCCAGGGCCAGTCGGAAACTGCCCTTCCTCTCCCTCCTCCAGGATGAGGATGAGGATGACCACTTAATTCTTGTTAATGAGTTGCATTTACATCTTCTCCTGCAATGAGCCTGGATGCCAACAGCCCAGCAGCTAGTTTCAGGGTCAGCTGCCAGCTCACTCCAGCCACCGTTGGACTGTAACTCCCAGCATCCCCCCACGTTTGGCTGTGCTGTTCCAGCAGGATACTGGGAGCGGAAAGGCTGCCCTGCTCCAACCACTGCAGCCCACGGGGGTCCTGTGCGAGACATGGATCACGGCTGGGTCAAAGGTCCATATGCCCGCTTGGCCAAGGGCTGGATGGATGCCCCTTGTGTCCCACCAGGTGCCAACCATGGACCCCAGAATGGGAGGCCGGAAGCCTCCTGGGGCACGGGCAGCTCCTGCGGTTCTGCTGACCCCAGAAATGTCCTGCCTGAACCTACCCCCCCCCACTGGTCATCTATGTGGCCAAGCAAAGGGGGGGGGCTGGTGAAGCCGGTCTTGTGGCCTGCTGAGCTGTAGGACAACAATCCTTTTATCCTGTTGCTGGTCAGTCCATTGTCCAGGGCTGGGCCCCTCCCTGCTTATCTGGGGTTTTATATCCTCCTCCGGCTGTTCTTCCAGGCTATTCCTGGAATGTTTTTGCCCTTTCCTTTTCCCCTGATTCAGCCTTGCTTTGTTTTGGACAGACTTTTGGAAGAGTTCCAGCCATGCCGGTTGGGGGATTCTGGGAGATGTAGTCGTTCCTTCCTCCTCCCACCACCACCAGAAAATAAACAGCCGCCCGGGTCCCCAAACACAGGCCTGTCTCTGTTTAAAGGACACCCACAGACCCAGGACACTACTTGGGATGAACCCCCAGACCTTTCTTTTAATCCGTTAATCCATTCCTCCGCTGCCTTTCTCACAACAAGGCCCCCCAAATTCCCTTCTCCTCCCCCAGTTTCCCCTTCCATGTCCCCAGAGGACCCCAGCCCCATGGTGCAGGGTGACCAGACGTCCTCCTTTTCCAGGACATGAACTATACTTCCAACGTTCTGTCCAGGAGGAGTTCCAAAATGCCCTCCGTTTTGAGCATGACTAAGAAGCATGGATTTACATTTACAGTAGTGTTTTTAGCTTTTATGTTGCTCTGGACCCCACAACATACCCCAGCTCCCAGAATTCCATAGCTTTGAGCCAAACAAGTTAAAGTGGTGCCAAAACGGGTTATTTCTCCAGTGTGGATGCAGCGTGTGTCTTGCCTTGTTCAGCGTCTGAAAGGAAGGTTTAAATCTGGCTGAAATCTGCAACTGGTGGTTTTCCCAGGGACCCTTCCCAGCCCTTCCTGGCTCCTTTCTCCACCCGGAGCAATGCCATAAACCCCGTTTTATGGCTCCCTTGTGCCCCAAGACCAGCCCCGTGTGCCTTTGGGGTGGGAAGGAGGCAAGGAAGGACTTCTGGCCATGGAAAGCAGCAGGGCCTTCTCGCTGGAGGCACCGGAGGCAGAGAAGAAGAGGTTCCTTGGACCGGATGGCCTCACTGTAAAGGAGGACTAGGCACCACCAAATGTAGGACATAGAAGGGAAAAGCAGGGCCAAACCCTCACATATACAACTACAAAGTAATGCTTCTGGGTCAGGATGGAGGACATCTTGCCATTCCTCCTGGACAGAAGGTTGAAACGTAGGGCATGTCCAGGGAAAGGAGGACATGCTCACTCTGGGTCTCCCCCCCCCCTTTGCTGCCCAGAGGTCTTTCCTTAGCCTTCCCCTGACCTTCCTCTCTCTCTGCCCAGAGGCCTGGGACTCCAACGCAGGAGGCCCCTACCCCAAAGTGTGGCCCCTGGGGCCCCAGAAGGCCCTGACCCCTTCCAGTCCGCTGTGGGGCACTGCCACTGGGCCTGGCATTGGCCGGAGGGGTCACCCAAGGGGTCACTGCCCCCTTGACCTCCTCACACACACACACACACACACACACCCAAGCCTTGGCAACGTCTTTGGTCTGTGGCCACGCAGGGCTCAAGAATTCTCCAGAAATCCCTGAAAGAATTAAAGGAGAGGTAAAGGTTGGGGGGTTTGTGTAGCTGCTGCCCCACTTTTGTTGGGGGGGGGGCAACGTGTAACACAAAGAAATGGATTCTGGTAGTGAATGAGAGCCAATGAGGGTGGGATACTTTCCTGCCCTGTTTCTGGTGGAATTGGGGGAGCGGTGAATGTCAGAAGGGAAAGGGTGCCTGCATTCCTGTCTATGGTCATTTTTTGCTCATGCTCCACTTTGTAGTCCTTCTGGTTAATTGCTTCAGTATCCTAATATATATATAATATGTCATCTATATATGTATGTATATGTGTATATGTATGTATGCATCTCTTGGACTTTTTAGCAGTGCAATTAGTAGCCACTCCTTTCGGGCTTCAGCCTGGCCTCTCTCACCCTCTATGGATGTATATGTATGTAAGTATGTACATACACACACACACACACACACACATATACACTTATATACATATGTACATATATATATATATACACACACACACACACATATATAGAGTGGTCCCCCGGGTTACGAAATTAATTCGTTCCGGCTACGTTTTCGTAAGCCGAAAATTTCGTAACCCGGGGCCTATTTCCCATAGGAAATAGGTAATCCGTTCCGAGGCCTTCGGCGGGGGCCTCCTGGCTGAGGAAAGGAAGGTCCGATCCGACGGATCGGGCCTTCCTTTCGTCAGCCGCGGGGGCCTCCTGGCTGGGGAAGGGAAGGTTCCCTTCCCCAGCCAGGCTGGGCCTCTGGGCCTGACGCGGAAGGAGGCCCGATCCCGCCGGGTCGGGCCTCCTTTCGTTGGGCGCGAAGGCCAGGCTTCGGAGGAAAAGGGACGAAATGGGACGTCCCTTTTTTCGGATCCCGGGGGATACTGAAGCGGTCCCGCCGGTTTCGGATCCCGGGGTTTTCTTAACCCGGGGGATTCGTATCCCGGGGGACCACTGTATATATATATATACACACACATGCATACACATGCATACACATACTTATATATAGTTATATACATATATATATACATACACACACACACATATACATCTATGAAAAGGAGGCATTTATGGGGTGTGTGGGGGTCCCTTCTTCCTCCTCTGGGGCCTTGAGGGGGATCCCCAAAACCTCCGCCCCGCACTGCGCATGCGCTGTGTCTGTGCTGCCTGCCTGGCTGGCTGTGTGGGCGTGGCGGGGCGTGTCCTAGTCCGGGTGTCCATGGCGACGCGGCGGTGACGTGTTCCAGGGGCGGGGCGTGGGCGTCCCGGCTCCTTATGAGTCCGCGGAGGAGGAGGAGGAGGGAAGAGGAGGGACTGACTGGGAAGGAAGGAAGGAAGGAAGGAAGGAAGGAAGGAAAGAAGGAGAGAGACCCGGAGCAGCGCAGCGCAGCCAGAGAGGCGCCGCCGCCGCCGACGACGACGCCGGACCCGGAGGAAGAGGAGGAGAGACGGAGAGGGAGCCATGAAGACCCCCGGCGCCGACGCAGGTGGGACCCCGGGCCTCTCGGGCAGAGCTCCGGGAAAGAGAGAGCGGAAAGTTGCGCCTCGTCCTCCTTCGGGGAGCAGGAACTTTCTTCCCAGGGAGCGGGCCTTTTCAGGGAAGGAGAGAAGGAAGGAAGGAAGGGGGGCTGGGGCTGGGGCTTCCATCGGACCCTGGACTTTGGCCCCCCTCCCTCCCTCCTTCAAATGGGGGGGGAGGGAGGGTCTTTGGGGGTCCTTCCAGAAAAGCCCCCCTTAGTTTTTTGTGGGGTCCCTCTTTCAAAGGGGGGGGTCGCACGCACTCTGGGAACCCCTCCCCCCTTTTTGGTTTGGCTGAAGTCCCCTCCCCTCCCCCCCTTCCTTCCTTCCTTCCTTCCTTCCTGGCGCCACCCCCCTCCCTCCCCCCGATCGCCTCCTGGAATCCGCCCCCTCTCTCCCTCCCTCTCTCCTTTCTTTTCTTCTTTCTTCCTTTCCTTCCTTCCTTCTTTCTCCTCTGCTTCTGTTCGGACTTGTCCCTCCTCTGCCCCCCCCCCCGGGCAAACTTTTCCCTCCTTCCTTCCTTCCTTTCCTTCCTTTCCTTCCTTTCTTCCTTTCTTCCTTTCTTTCCTTCCAACTCCGGGAAAGTTCTGATTCAAAGCATAAAAGCAACCCCCCCCCCCCCCCAAAAAGCGAACGCATCGGGATGTCCTCCTCCTTTTCGGGGCCCGGACTCCCGCGTCGCCCCCAAAACTCTCGGGACCCTTTTTGGTTCCTGGGCAAAAGGAGGGAAGGAGGGAGGGAGGGAGGCAGCCGCCCAGAAAGGAGCAACAGTTGGGCCCCAGTCCATCCACACGGGAGGAATAATAACCCGGTTCGGCCCCGCTTTAACTCTTTGTCTGGCTCAATTGCTGTGGAATTCTGGGAGCTGGAGTACGTCGTGGGGCCCAGAGCTCGAGGCGCTAGTCTTCTGGCTCACGGCTATGGAATTCTGGGAGCTGGAGTAAATTGTGGGCCCAGAGCTCAAGCTTTAACTCTTTTCTGACTCCAGGCTATGGAATTCTGGGAGTTGGGGTTTGTGGTGGGGCCCAGAGCTCAAGGCTTAACTGTTTTGTGGCCCAACTGCTATGGAATTCTGGGAACTCGAGCCCAGGGCTCAAGGCTTAACTGTTTTCTGGCTCAATTGCTATGGAATTCTGGGAGTTGGAGCTTGTTCTGGGATCCAGTCTTGGCTCAAGGCTATGGAATTCTGGGAGTTGGAATATGTTGTGGGGCTCAGAGCTCAAGGCTTCACTCTTTTTCTGGCTCAGTTGCTATGGAATTCTGGGAGTTGGAGTCTCTTGTGGGCTCCGCTCTGGGCCCACAACAAACTCCCAACTCCCAGAATTCCATAGCCTTGAGCCAGAAAAGAGTTAAAGCGCTTTGAAACCGGGTTATTATTTCTCCAGTGTGGATCCAGAGTCCTTCCTTTGCTAAAATCCAGGGAATTTGGGGGGGGGTGGGTGTCTGTGGGGTGATGCAAGAGAGAGGGCTGCCCCCGCCCCTCCTGGCTCCCTCTTCTCTTTCTCTCTCTCTCTCTCTCTCTCTCTCTCCTTTCTTTCTTTCTTTCTTTCTTTGCTGAAGCTGGGATTGAATTCCATCCCTTTTAGCTGCTGGCTCCAGGGATTAGTCACAGGGCGGTTGGTTGGTTGGTTGGTTGGTGTGTGGTTTGGAGAGCTGCTGCTGAGTGCCTCCCTCCCAGCAGGGCCAGTGTGAGTCTCTGAGTGTGTCAGTGAGTGTGCAAAAGGAGGGAGAGAGAGAGAGACACCAACTTAATCCCCACTTTTCCTCCTTCCCCCCAAACTTCCCGCTTTTGCTGTTGTTTTCCAGGAAACCCCTCGGCGGCAAACAGCCCTGGAGCTGGAGCGCCTTCCTTCCTTCCTTCCTTCCTTCCCCCAAAAGTTAGGGGCCAGGGGGGCTCAGGAGGCAGACAAAAGGAGGAGGCAGGGAACGTGTCAGTGTGCGCAGGGTGTGCGGCGCACTAAGATGGAGTCCCCTTTTCAGCTCAGTCGAAGAAACACAAAAGTCTGGAAGCAGAAGCGGCCCCAGCCGCCCCCCCCCCTTCGAGGCGCACAGCCCCAAACAGTGGAAAGTTTGACGCAGGGGGGGGCCATGGAGGCTGGTGGAGGGCGGCTCCTGCAGAGAAAGTTGGACCAAGAAGAAGAAGCAGCCAGGGCCGTCCCAAACACTCTGCCCATTGTGTGCAATGCTGCCACCGCCATGCCCCATGCGCTGCTGCTGCTGCTGCTGCCCTCTTCCAGGGGGTGGCCTATTCCTTGGAGAGGTCTGTGGCCTGCCCTCCCTCAAGGCATGTCTCAGATTGATCTGGGGGCCACAATTTGTGGGAGCTCTCCCCCCCCCCTGTCCACGGGGCGTCTGGGACCCATAAAACTTGTGGGGCAGAGGAGGAGAGGCCGGCACCCCAGGCGCCTGGGTGGCAAGAGCCCTGCCACGATCTCTGTGGTGGGGATGGCTGCTGTCTGCCTCTCTTCCTCTTCCACCCGCCCCACACGTTGGCACTGGGGCCGCTGCCGGTCCATGCCAGGCCTGGGGGCAATGCCAGCCAACAGACGGCGGCGGTTGGCTTTCCTCTGGCTTTGCTCCTCTGCCGCCCCCCCTGGGTTGGCAAAGAGGCGGCTGAGTTGGTGGAGACATGGCAGCAACACATGTCTGCAACCCACGGCGGGTGGCGGCTGGGTGGGTGGCAGGAAGGAAGGCGAGGGGGGGCATGTGGGGCTGGCCTCGCCTCCAAGACGCGGGGTTATGGGAAGCCCACACAGAGGCCCCCCATTAAACCAGAGTGGCATCTGTGGGGGGGGGTCCCTGGATTCTTAGATCTCTCTTGGCTAAAGGAGAGCAGGGTCTGTTTGTGCATCTGACTTCTGTTTTTCTCTTTTTAGAAAACAAGGGGGCACTCCGGCCTCATTGCACCCTCTCCCTGGAAGACTAAATGCCTGTGATGGGTGGGGGGCTTGCTTGGAGGGCGGGGGCCATGGGACCACCATCTTTCTTCCATCCCCGGCCTGCCCCCAGGAAGGAGATTGGTGCCTTACGCCGAGGAGGGACAGGGGTGCATTGGGGCTGAGTCCCAGGACCCAAAAGTGGGGGGCCTGGAAACTTGCCCTTCTCCTTCCCACCCTCCATCCCGCTTGGCCTGGCCTCTCTCCCCATAGCGAGCGCCCCACACTTTCTGCAGGCAGCCTTGTGGCCACTCCAATACTTTCCTTCGCCTTCCCTTGTTCTAAAGGAGTGAAGTCTGTGCCCTTAATGCAGAAGAGCAGGGAGCAATGCTTTCCTCTCTTCTTCTCCTTACAGCCCCCCCCCCCAAAAACCCAAGGCATAGTTTGTGCAGGAATGAAGTTGGGGTTTTCCTGGATGGGGGTGTTTGGCAATATCTCTGACAGATTCCTCTTCTACAGCACTTGGCAGCTTGCTGGGTGCTGCAGTTTGTCGGTGTCTTAATTTTTGGAATGCTTCTTGAGTCCAACTTTTGTGGGGAAAGGAGGTCGTAGGTGTCATCATCATTATTATCATCTGCAAGTGTTCAGTGTGTAGTGCAGGTGTCTGCTGTATTCGCCTTGGAGCTGCATCTCCAAGCGTTAATTGTAAGGACCACTCAGACCCCCACCACCACCACTTTTCTTGTCTCTGGCTGCATGCATTCCCACCCCACACAATTGGCACAAGAGGCCTGCCCTTCTATGGGTTTGTGTGTGACTGTACACTTAGCCTGGGCCCCACTTGCTGCTCTAACTGTGCACAGGACTACAGCCCCTCAAGTTTGTGCCCAGATGTTCTGTGTCTCTGGGGGGGAGTATGTGCGTGGCAATGGAGGGTGGGTTCCCTGATTATTGTGGTCATGTGAGCCTTGGCATAATTCTTCCCCCCCCCCCCCCGCCTGGGGGCATCTGGGGGGGGGTCAGATTGTGCCCTGTCTCATTACCCCCAGGAGGGAGAGGAGGGGGCAGCGCTGGCGTGTCGGGTAGTGCCAGCCAGCCAGCCAGGAGAACAGTAGCCCATTCAGCCGCGCACTGTTTGGATCTCTCTGGCAGGCGCTGATGTCACAGCCGCCCCCTTCCCCCACCGCTTTGCTAATTAGCGAGAACAGGCCTGTGTGTGTGTGTGCGCGTGTGCGTGTGTGTGCGTGCGTGTGGGAGAGTGGGGCTGACTCAGAGCCTGCAGCCTGGGGGGGGAGGGTGAGGGGGCGCAGAGTGGGGCCCACCGGGTTCCCTCCTCCAACCCTCTCCTCACCCCAAATGTTCACAGGAACTGGCACGTGGGATGTGTCCACCCACCTCGGGGAGGGGATGGTCTCTCTTCTTTCCCTTCCTGCCCCATAATGGGGCCAGCTTCTTGCTCCCTCAGATGCCCAGGTGTTGGCGCCAGGTAACCCAGGTGTGATGCCAGGCAGGTGGTGCATCCTTGGACCCATCTCCTGATAGTATAGGGCCCCCAAAACTTCATACTGCTGTCTCTCCCAGCTTCCCAATACTACCACCCCGCCTCGCCATGCCTCTCTTGAGGTGCCAAGATGGGGCTGAGAACATGGGAGTTCTTGTTGTGCCCAGTTACCCCGTGTGGGCATCGTTTGTGTGTCCCACCTCGTGCCAAGAAGGTTATGAGAGCGGGGGTCCGCTCTGGGTTGCCCAGGGCCTTCTAGTTGTGGGGAGCCGCTCTGTGGGCTGCCTCTCCTTTGGGGTGCTGCTGCCCAGTTTGTGCTGCCTCTTCTCCCCCCACTTTCCTCCCATTTATTTTTAGCCTCTTCTCTCCCTTGCTGTTGCCTGTTGCTTGGAGACTGGTACTTTGTGGTGGTGGTGGTGGTGGTTGGGTGTGTGAGAGAGAGTGTAGTGGTGGGGAGATGGTTGCTGTGTGCGAAGGGCCTGGTGGTGCCAGGGATCGTGGCCGTGTGGGGAGAAGGAGGATGCTGGGCCTTCCCTGCCCGGGGTGCGCATCTCTCTCCTCTCTCGCTGCCTCTGGGTGTTGGGGTGCTTCGTTCGGCCCCAACCCTTTAGCCAGTTTTGGGGTGCAGGCACCCCAGGAAAGGAGATGTGTGCCCCTGCCCGTCCATGCGACCCATCTGATCCCACCCTGGTGTGGGACGTGTGGGGCCGGTGTCTCGCCCTCCCGCCCCTCTGCCACGATGACATCACCGCCCTAATGGCTCGGTCTCTGCCTCCGCCGCCGATGCCGATGCCCTTGAGCTGGCGCCCGCGTCCCCGGCCTCCATTACAGGGCCCTGAATTATTGATGGGCTCACAGCGCCTGGGGTTTGGGAAATGGGAAACCACAGTGCCCCCCTTCCTATCCCTCCCCCCCACCATTGGCAAGGCTGAGAGCCCCCCTCGTGCCAAGGGGCTGGGCAGGGCTCAGCGCTTCCATCAAGGAAGCCAGGAGGGGAGGGGGCCCGGGGGTATTTTTAATGGGGGGGGTCTCTCAGATGTACACACACACACATGAGAGAAGAGAGAGAGCTTTTTGTGGGACCATGCACATGCGTGTGCTGATGGGTGCAATTCCCATTAAACGCCTATTCTGCATGCTGGCCTGCCTCACAGGACTGTTGTGAGGATGCAGCAGAGGGGCAGAGCTCTGGCTTTGATGGAGGACAGTTGGCATTAAACTAAAAACTGATGCCCTTTGGTCCAGAGGGGGGTCAGCTGGTGCCGTTTTTGGGCTGAGTGTCCGGGGCGTTCCTTGGTGGGAGGACCAGGGTGACTAAAGAAAGCCGGTGTCTCCTCTTTTCCCTGCCTCCTTCCCAAAATATCTGGCTTGCATGTGCTGGGAGAGTGGCTTTGTTTACTGGATGGCTGCAGGGCATGCTGGGAAACATCAGCCTTTCCTGTTGGACTTCCTGTTTACAAGGGGAGGATGGCAAAGAATTGGTCCAGCAGGGACCCTCTGCCCACCCTTGGCACTTTGCACCTGGGCCTTGGCACTTGGGTTGGCAGCAGAGGAGAGTGGCTTTGCAAAGGGGCACATGGGTGGGCGTCTCTCCTTTGGGGAGAAGGCATCCTGGCGGCCTCTGGGCTTTCCACCCCCCCCCCCCCCCCCCAGGAATGCTTGCAAAGAGCTGGGCTGCTGGGCGGCTGCAGCTGGAAAAAAGGGCCCCTTGTCTGGAGCTGCTGACCTCAGCTGCTAACCATCCCCCCTTGGCCTGCCCAGGAGTGAGAACATGGCACACTGGGAGAAAGCCCCCCCAGCACACATCCATGGCTGGCAAACATGTTGGAGTGCCTCTCCTCCTCCTCCTGCCCCCCTGCTGCCCCAATATAGGGCTGGCTGGCCTTCCTTCCTTCCTTCCAGGGCCCCCTCTCTTCCAGTTGCAGCGCTCTCTCTTTCTCTCTCTTTCACACTCCCCGTTCTCTTGCTTGAGCCTGTTTTGGCCCTGGAAAGAGGCTCAGGAGTGAGCAAGAGTGTCCAGGTATGTGTCCCCCAGAGACAGCTGTAACTTTGGAAGAAGGGAGGCTGCGCAGAGGCTCAGTCCCCCAATTTCTCCCTGACTTTTCCTAGGCTGCCCTCCCTTCCCTGCCTCCCTGCCTGCCTCCCTCCCACCCACGCGGATCTGGTTGGGACCTCGCCTGGAAGTCGCAAGGCGGCTTGGCCGGACTCCCAGCCTCCTGGCTGCGCAGGGGAGAGGCGGCGACGGAGGCGGGCAGCCGGTTTCCTGTTTTGCCCCCTCCCTGGGCGAAGTGGGGGGAGGAGGAGCAAAGGAGGAGGCTCAGTGGGGAAGGATCCGTGGCTGCATGCGTGCGCCTGGGTTTTGTTGGGCCCTGGCTGGGGCTGGAGGGAGAAGTCTTGCAAGTTCCAGCTGCCTCTTGGCTTGAGCGGCTGATGGGATGCAGGAAGTGGAGGGAGGTAGGGGAGAAAGCAGGGCCTTTGGTCCAATTGTGAACCCCCCCCCCCCCTTTCTAGGAAAAAGTTTATTTGCTTCTCTCCCCCTCTTGCTTTTTCTTCCAGGCCTAACGCTGCTCTTCCTTCTCCTTGCCAGGTTTCGCCTTCCCCGACTGGGCCTACAAGCCGGAGTCGAGTCCCGGCTCGCGCCAGATCCAGCTCTGGCACTTCATCCTGGAGCTGCTGCGCAAAGAGGAGTACCATGACGTCATTGCCTGGCAAGGGGACTATGGAGAATTTGTCATCAAGGACCCCGATGAAGTGGCCCGGCTCTGGGGGGTCCGGAAGTGCAAGCCCCAGATGAATTATGACAAACTGAGCCGGGCCCTGAGGTGAGGCTTGGAGAAAGGGCTGGAGAGGGGGACACTGAATATATAGAAAGGCACCCATGCATTACTTGCTCAATCTGTTTGGGATGCACTTTTTGCACACTTGTGGGACATGGAGTTCTGCATCCTCTGTCCTTTTTTTAAAATCTGGGTTTTGAGTGTTGCTGAGCCTCCCTAGCTTTTAAAAGGCGGGGGGGGGGGCAGTGAAATCCCAGGCTGGGGGCCAAGTGGTCAGAGATGGCACTTCATGGCTCTGTCTCCCTGTTTCCCCCGCAGCCATTTCTGGTCTCTGCCATCAGCTGCTTTTCCTGGACCTCTCTAGACCTCTTTTAGTCTTTGGGTTCCTTCCTCATCTCTGAAAACAGGCAGAAACAAGATAATTTTGAAAGCAGAATCAGTTGTTGAATTCAGGCTGTTCCTTCTTGTTTGTTCTTATTTTGGCTTTTATTGGTGCTGGACTGGGGCATTTTAGGGACAGAAAGAGCTGAACACACACATGCTCCCCACAAGACGGAGTTCTCCTGCACCTCTTTCCAAAACAGCCCAGAGCGACTGAGAGCAGGGTCTGGCTGTAAAGGCTTTGAAGGAGGAGAGTCCCTTCTGTCCCACTGCTGGACTGCCATTGCAGTCAAGGAGTTCCTCCCAGTGTTCAGCTGTAATCTCTCCCCTTCTAATTTCAATCCACTGGTTTGTATTGGAGTCCCTGGAGCAGCAGGAATCAAGCTGGCTCTCTCTTCTCTATGACATCCCTGCCATACAGTCCTTCCACAGATGAGGATGCTATTTAGAAGGCCATTTTGAAATAATGATGGGATGGCGGAGTCAGAAGGGACCGTAGAAACCATCTAGTTCCTCCCTCTGCAGGTGATACGGTTAGGGCTTTTTGGAGACGTGGCTGTCCAGCATCCACTTAGTCACTTCCAGAGTGGACAGCCCATCCATGTTTCCCCTCCTGAGGCAGTCTGTCCCACTGTCCCTGGCTGCTGTTTGTGCCGTTGTTGGATTGTAACACTTTGGAAGGAAAGGACTCTTTTGCTCTTTGGTGTCTCCAGTCTCCTTTAGGGTCAGGGTTTTGCTGGTCTTGGGGACGGAGAGGTCAAAGCATCAGGATAGCCACATTGCTGCCCGCTTCCCAAATCTTTTTTTCATTTCAGAAAAATGTTATCAGGAGTGGGAAGGTGTGTAAGCACTGGGGGGGGGGCAAAATAGAGAGTATTGTCTCCTCCAATAAGAATTCTGCACCCCACAAATGGTATTTCAGAGAGTAAGACATTGATAACTTTTTATACCAATAAATCTTCTATATTCCCCCATCATATTCACTGGGGGGTTTTTGTCTCAAGTTGCCACAAGGCTAGACATTTGGGGACTGAAGGAAAATTTAATAGAGGAAGAATATAATTCTTATTTGGGGGTACAGTACCACCCCAATAACTACACCTTGAATGGTGCACAAGAGCACCCACATCATTGTCCATCTTCCAAGGGGGAAAACAAACCACCTTTTTTGCCCCAAAAGTGAGAATTTCCACTCCTGGAGACTTTTGGGAGCAGCAAGTTTGTTCTCCCAGCACACACAGAAAACATAACCCGAGAGCTAAAGAGGCCTGTGCCAAGCAGGACTGGACGTCTGACCCCTGTTCTTTTCTCCTGCACGGGAGGAAGGGGGTGGTTAGAACTGTCCAGGGCCAATGTGGGCCGTCAGTTGTTTGCAGCAGCAGGTGGAAAGTTCACTGGGCCGAGTAGACAAAGGCTCCATCCCGGAGTGAGGGCAGGTCTCTAGGTTCCTTCCTGCTGCAAACCTCCGTTCAAAGTCTGCCCTGGGTCCCTGCTTCACTGGCTGTGGAGTGACTGATGGTCTGGAGATTCTTCCCATTCCAGCTTTTGCTCCTCCAGTTGCGTTTTGGCTTGTCCAATGCGCAACTAGCGCGTCCTCCGTTGTGTAAATGAAGGTGCCAGCAGAAGGGCAGAATTCAAGGGGCTGGTTACGACCCTGAAAACCCTAAACTGCCTGAAAGACTGAATCACCCCATATGAGCCTGCCTGGGTTTCAGGTCCCTCTGGGGAGGGCTTTTTCTTTGCCCCACCACTGTCGCTCTCACGTTTCATGAACACAGCAGTGGCAGGGCCTCCTCGGTGGCTGTTCCCAGGAATCTCACGGAAGGTCTGGTTGGCCCTTCCAGGCAAATGTCTTTAGTAGAATTGCTTGTTTTTGAACCTTTTGCATTAACAGTTCTTTGAGCTATCCTTTGATTTAATTTATTGTGAGCCACCTTAGCTCCTGTGCTTGGGGAGAAGGATAGGATATAGAAGAATGTTATCTTTGGATCCCCATTTGGGACTTCATCTAATGGCCCTGGGAGGCAACAGTGCAGCTCCAAGTGAGCACAACAACCACAACCACAACGAAACTGCCTGTATGTGTGGAAATTCCCTCTTGCGGGTGTTCCTGGCTGTCACCCTCGGGGAATTCTTCTCTGAAGGAGGTGTGCAAGGGGTCAGTTGGCAGTGCCATGATGGGGCTGGGGATGTTTAACAGAGGAGGACGGTCTCTTGAGAGTGCTTTAGCTGTGGGTCCCTGCAAGGCAGAAGCGGGCTGGGCTTTGGGGATCCCTTCTGCCTCTGTGGAATGTGTCCCTCTTGAATGGGTTGGGCACGGGCAAGGCTCTGCCTTCTTTGAGGGCTGTGTAAGAATCCCTGCCTGCCCACCGTGTCCTGAGAGGCTGAGGGGTTTTTGTGTCGAGTGGGACGTGGGATGAGCCCCTGACCACGTGGTTTTGCCTCCTCCTCCTCCAGGTACTACTACAACAAGCGGATCCTGCACAAGACCAAAGGCAAACGCTTCACGTACAAGTTCAATTTTAACAAGCTGGTGCTGGTCAACTACCCTTTCATTGACATGGGAATGGCAGGTGAGTGGCGAGGATTGTGGGGTGGAAGGTTGTGTTGAGAGATATGTTTCTTTCTGGGGGACACGTCTGTCCAGAGGGGAGCCTAATGGTGGAAGAATTGGCATCTGCATGCCTCGCATTAGCTTTGGGTAGGCCGCTCCCTCTAAACCATCTTGACGTTGGCTTAAATGTGGCCCTGGTCACTCCCGAGGAAGAACGGGTGGTGAGTGGGTTTGTGGCGAGATACAGCACTGTGGGCGAATTCCTGGACTCTCCTTTTTCTAAACTCAATAAAGTGGGCCCGTGTGTGGGTCGCCTCTTCGGGGTGGAATTCTATCTTTTAATTGGATTGCGGTGTTCCCCCCCCAAAGTCTGGTTTATTTTTGTTCTGTGCCATAATGTTGACTTCTGGGGCCCCTCTCCTAGAGGTTCCTTGGCTGGATTTCTCCACAAGATGTATGCCACCATGGCCACTTTCTGAGGCTGAGAGAGTGGGACTTGCATCTGAGGTCACCTAGTGGGTTTCTCTGGCAAAGTCCTCACAGACTCCTAGCCCAACACTCAAACTGCTGGACTAACCTGGCTCAAGTGACCCCAGTGTTGGTCTTAACACTGTCATGTGTGACATAGTGACATGGTCAGCTCAGCTCAAGCCTTCCTTTAATGTCTTTGAACTCCCTTTCGCTCCTTACCTGCCTCTCTCCAGGTGCTGCCGTGCCCCAGAGTGCCCCACCAGTGCCCTCGGGGGGCTCCCACTTCCGCTTCCCACCCTCCACGCCGTCTGACGTGCTCTCTCCCGCCGAGGACCTGCGCTCGCCGGGGGTCTTCTCAGCCGTGGCCCGCCGCTTGGCTCGGGGGTCGGTCAGCGACTGCAGCGACGGCACGTCTGCCAACTCCGAAGTGGAGGAGTCCTTGGCTGAGGAGCAGAGGCGTGGCGGGGGGGACGCGGGGGGTGGGTTCCGGGGGCCCCCGGTGCCTGGCCACCCCCGCCTAGCACACGACAGCCTCTTCAGGGTCTATCCCCGCCCTCGGGTCCCAGAGCCCCTCAGCCCGTTCCCCGTCTCCCCCATGGCAGGCCCAGCTGCCCTCTTGCCCCCGCAGCTCTCCCCAGCCCTGCCCCTCACCCCCACCCACCTGAACTACACCCCCTCGCCCACCCTCAGCCCCATGTACCCCGGAGGGGGCTCCCACTTCTCCTTCAACCCCGAGGACATGAAGCGCTACCTCCAGGCCCACACCCAGAGCGTCTACAACTACCACCTCAGCCCCAGGGCCTTCCTGCACTACCCCAACATCATCATCCCCCAGCCCCAGCGCCTGGACAAGACCCCCCTCCCGCCCCCGCAGGCTGAGGAGCCCCCCACCCCCTTCAAATTCAAGCTCCAGCCCCCTCCGTTGGGGCGTCGCAATCGCGACAAGCAGCTTCCCCCCGCCGCCGCCACTGCCACTGGGCCCACCGGGGAATCCAGCGGCAGCAGTGGTGTCCTCTTGGCGTCTTCTTCTGCAACGGAGCTGCCGCTGCCCCAGATCAAGGTGGAGCCCATTTCAGAGGGCGAATCGGAGGAGGACCTCACGGTCGAGGTGACAGACATCAGCGAGGATGACGACGACGAGGAGGTCTTCAAGCCCCCTCCCGCCCCCCTCGAAAAGGCAGAGGAGGAGGAAGAGGACGGAGAAATGATGGCGGTGGCGGTGGCAGCCACGACAGTGGCGTCAATGGCGTCTGCGGTGTCCCAGGCTGGTGAGAGCGGCCGGTGCATCCCGTTGAAGCTGCGTTTCAAGCGCCGGTGGAGTGAGGATCAGCGTCTGGAGGCCGGGGCGGGGGCCGAAGAGACGGACGACAAGAAGGTGAAAGGGGAAGAGGTGGACGCCGTCATTGGCGGGGGCCACGGGCAAGGGGGGACAGGGCTGGGGGGCCGCAGGGTCAGCACGGAGCTCCAGCGGGCCACAGCGGAACTGACCCTCGAGAACCGGGACTCCTAGATCGGGGCAAGCGGCCCCCTCCCTCCCTCCCCCCGGGGCAGACAGACAATTGGGGGGCTTTGCTGGTTTTGCTGCCTTAACTCAGAGATTACCTTTCATCCGTTTTCCCTGTCTCCTTCCCTGTTCCATCCTGAAACTGTAAATTTTATTTTATTTTTTTCCTTTTCTGGACACCAGGAAAAAAATGTAGGGGGTGGGGGGAAATATTGGAACTGTTTTTACTTGTCTATAAACGTATATAAATATGAGTATATATATATATATATATATAAAACTCTTTGCAGGGGTGGGGATTTATAAAAATGAATATGCCAGTGCAACTTTTAGGTAACTCCACTTCCCCCCCCCCCCCCCCACACCATTTTCTTTCAAAATCCTTTAGGATATGCCTTTTTTATCGAGAGAAACAAACCAGGAATAAGGAGTAGGGAAAACCCCACCCTTTTTGACCCCTCACTTGGGAGGGGGGGACTTTGTAGGGTGGCCTTATGAAAGCTACCTCCCCAGTTTCTGCCTCTTCCTTTGCCCCCACCCCTCCCTGGCCACCCTGCATTTGGTGAGCAAAAGCACAAAATAACACTTTTTCAGCCCCCCCCCCCCCCGCTGCTCCATAGTACTGGAAGGAGAATTAGCCATATCTGTCCCCATTGCACTTCCCCATCCAAATAGCACTATGAGAAGTGTGTGGGTGCGTCTGTGTTCGGGAGGCGATCGCGGGGGGCGGAGGGGGGGGGAAGCACGCCATTAACGTCCTCTTTCCATTTTTTAAAATATCCATCTGATGGAGAAGTGACTTCTTGCCTTATTTTTTTAAAGAAGTGGGCTTCAACGATTTGGGTTCCTGCCCCTCTCCGTCCCGATTGTGAGCTGATGTGAACCCTTGTGACCAAAAGTCCCCCCTTCCTGCCCCCAAAGCTCAGTCCTCCAAAGAAATCCCCTTCGTGGTCCATTGTTTTATGTAACCAAAAAGGAGAAGCGGTGGGCCTGGTGGAGATTGCAGCTGCTCTGCCCCCCCCCCGAGACCCACTGGGTGTGGCGTGGGGGGGTCCTTGTGGTCCGAAGGGGCTTTTAAGTGCCTGTTGAAGTCCTGTTTCCAAGGGGAGACTGGCGCAGGGAGTGGGCATGCACACCGCTCTCTTTCCGCTCTCCCCCTTCCCAGTTCCTCTTGTCTGTGAAGCCTCTCTCTTTTACACACACACACACACACACACACACTTGAGCAAAATGAAGGTGCCGGTGGTGGTGGGACCTTCAGGGCCCCCTTGGACCGATGTCTTCTTTAAGCTCCTGGAGAGCATCTGGAAATTGCCCAGGGACAGTCCTGGGGAAGGATGGCAGGGTGACGGTGCCTTCAAGAAACAAAGCAGGGATTCCTACCCCCCCCCCCCCATAAATAAAAGTACAACCCTCTCCCAAGTACCTCCAGGTTCTGCCCCAAGCTGTGGGAAACTGCCCTGGGGCCTTTTGGGGTGCCCCCCCTTCTTGGGGCAAGAAAGCGTGGAACCCATTCCCAGCCAGAGAGAGCTGGGACCTTTGTGGTTTTTGTTCTGCTGTTGTTGTTGCCTCCAGAGGAAGCCCCAGGCCCTGTTGCGGGTGGTGGGTTGGGGGTGGTTTTTAACTCGGGGTCTGGAGCAGGGCCTGACGCGGCTGTCTGTCGGGCAAACGCAACGTGGGAACGGGTGCGAGGGGGTTTTGTGCAGCCTTATTCAGATCCTTGTACATATCAAAGAAACGGGGTTGTCTCATTTTAAGAATGTAAGAGGAAAAAAGACATTTAAAAAAAAGCAACCAATAAAAAGTTTTGAGATTTTATAACTTTGTGCTCACTGCCTTGGTTTTTCCCCTTCCCTCTTTTGTTTAAAAGGAAAGCTAAACTTTGAGAAAGTTCTGTCCTGTAAACACACAGGGAATGTTAACATGTCCACACAACCTGCAGCGTTGTCCAGTTGTGATACTTTCGTGTCCCTTTCATGTCTTTCAAACAGACTGAATTGCAAAGTTGCAGGAGGAACAATTCTGTCTCGCCAAACTTGGTGACTTCCAGGTGAGCTGGACTATAGGCCCCATCATCCCCATTCAACCTGATGGCAGAGGATGGAACATCGGTTGGGGATGGCAGCGCATCCTTGAGTGTCATCTGGCCATTACTTTGTTGTAGATGGTTTCAGCAGATCATGGTGTCTGTGCTTCAAGAACTGGCTTTCTATGTGGTGGGCAGGCTGGCTTGGGGATGATGGGGGTTAGCATCTTGAGAGGTCTGGAAGGGCAGCAGGAAGGGGAGATCATCCATAGTGGTCATATGAAAAGTCACATCACAACAAGAGCACTTTGACCTCACTTGGGCTGCAGTGGTGCCATTTTATGCCATCGTGGGATTTCTAGCTTAGTGAGGAACATAGCAATTCTCTTGGACAGAGCTCTAGCATTTGAAACTACCAGTCTCAAGATTTTGCAGGAGGTGCTTGTGGAAGTCATAAGTGGGGCCCAACTCCCCCCGTTTTTCTGTGGCTCTCTTCTTGGCAGAGGCCATTCGGAGGGATCCCTGATCCTGCCGTGTCTGGCTGAAATCCCAGACGGAGCCGGCCGGCCGGCCGTGCAAATGTTTCCAGCGAGAAGAGAAATAGGCACTTTGGGGTTTGTTTGCAGGCTGGGTGGACAGGACGCCCAAAGGTGGCGTGTTGGACCAAGAACAGGCCTTTCCAGTTAAAAATTTCCATGCTTCTCCTTTCTTGCTGCAGGCACCTGGTGTGGAAAAATCTGGAGCAAGCGAGAGAGAGTGACCCCTCCTGCGCTTGGCAGTGGGGCTCTCTGGCCTTGCCCTCCTGAAGATAAGCCCCTGGTATCCCTGCACCCAGGCAACCCTTTGCTTTCTTGAATGCCCATGAATTTTGGCACCACCGTCATGCAACATAATGACAAAAGGCAAATATGCTTTGGGGGAGTCCTTGAAGTCCAGGGAAGGGGAAAGATCTGAAGGAGACTATCATCCAATACAATGTGTGGCATTTCCTTTTACCAGGTAATATGGGTGGTTTGTGCAAAAGATGCCAGTTTGCAGCTCTGGCTGTGCAGTTGGGGAACTGGGATTGCCCCGCTGAGGACCTTTAAAGAAAGGCTGAAGCACCCTGTTTTTGTCCTGTTCCAGAAACTCCTGGGCGTGCTTTTGCTTGTCTTGGGTGCCTGCCTGCCTGCCTGCCTTTAAGCAGCTTTGGGGAAGTGCTTGTGGAATGATAAATGGCCGTTTCTTTTCTTTGAAGAGGTTGGGAAGGGGGGTCGGGCGGCCCCAGAGCCAACCTGGCAGCTGCTCCCCTCCTTCGCCTCATACCTGTGGCACCAGCACCACCGAGGCCCAGCGCCTGCTGGCTGGAAAGACTGGTTTGTGCGGCTGCGGCGGGGGGGGGAGCCAGCGCCTCCTGCCGTGCCCCCGGGCCAGCCTTGCCTCCGTCTGCAGAACTGGGCGCAGCCCCTGGTTCGTGCCCGGCTCAAAGAAGAAGACGCGGCGTTTGCACTCGCACAGCCTTGGGCACAGAGGCGGCGAGAGACATGTTTTGGCACCTCTGAAAGAGAACCACCTAGATGGCACGCTCTTGCCTTCTCCCACATAATCCCCCCACCCAAAAGAAGCCCTTCGGTGATCTCTGGATGTTTTGGACTACACCTCCCATTGGCCACAGCTGCAACAGGAGCTTTAATCCAAGTAGAGATCATGATGAGGGGTTGAATTGCTTCCTTACTAAGAGAAATAGGAGAGGAACCCTGAAAGCAGCAGGTCTCCAAGTGGGCTTTATTGCTCAGATAATACATCCCTTTGGACAGCAACCACGGAAGGAGTCATGGAACGGAGTGGCCGCAGCAAAAAGGGCCCTGCCTCCCCGGCTGACCTCTAGGAAGGGAAGCCACCTGGACCAAGGAGTGAAGGTGCATCCAAAGTTTGGGGAACTTGGCTTTCAAAAAAGAGGAGGAAACTCCTTATCCAAGCAATCTGGCTTCAGTTCTGAAAGTTTGCCATACATCATCTTCATGGAGCATCTCGGGGACCCTGGGACCTCCGCCCGCCTTGTCCATCTTGTCAAGGCTATTTTGGGGCTCCTGCCTGCTCCCCGCCACCCTCCCTCCGTCCAAAGCCACCTCCACCTCCTTGCTTCCGTCTGCCTGGCTGGTTTGGGCTCAGGGGAAGGTTTGGGGTGGGATGAGGGGCCCTTGGGGAAAAGGCCTTCGAGGCCCCCTCCCACCTGGAGAGGAAGAGCAGCAGGCAGCCTCCGGTGGGCACTGGGTGCGAGAAGCTCACGCCTTCCTGCCCTCCTTATCAGGCCTGAGAGAATGAGGAAATCTGTCAGGCCAGAGGAAATCAAAAGGCCCCGATTCCAGGAAATCTTCAGTGCCCGCCAGAGGCATTTGAACCCCACAAACCACACCCCAGAAAATGGAGGTGTGCTTTGCCACAATTGCCCCCCTGGCCTTCCCAGTTGGGTAATAGCCTCTTCCAGGCAGAAGAAGGAAAGGCTCTCAAGGAAGGAAGGGAAAGTGCTGTTCCTTGGCCCTTGAGTCAGGGCTGGGCCTCCCAATGGGTGGAGTGAAAAGGCTGCCTCAGGCAGTGGATTTTAGGTGCAAAGGGCAGCCTTGGGACAGTGTTTGCTGCCTCCCCAGAGACCTGTGGGACTTTGTGCATTGCTCACTGTTCTGCCTTTGGCAGCAGAATATTTTGGGGCAGCCCTCTTTTTAAGGTGAGGTTAACCAATTTCGGGGCCCAGTCCTCCTTCTCAAGCCCTCTGGGTGGGCAGGAGAAATCTCAGGGCAAGAGCACTGCCTTGAAAATTCTGTGTGGGTTTTCCTCATTTGTCACAGTTGGAGTTATCTGAGTGGCGCACTCCATGCGGCTACGCAGGGCTTGCTCTGTGACACCATGAGGTCTTGTCCCTGGGTTTCCCATTTTGGCCCTGAAATCCTGGCCAAGGAGGTAATAGCCCCGTGACTCTCTTTTATGGTCTCGGTTCACTCAAGGCTGAAATGTTTGTATGTAGAATCATACGAGTTGGGAGAGACCACAAGGGTCATCCATTTTTGAGCTGCCAGGAATTCCAGTTTTTGGGGAAAGGCAGATATCAGGGAGACCCTCTCCGTCGTCCTTGCGTCCAGCGATGTAGAAGTCAGTCTCCATTCCCTCTGGGTTGTTCAGACCTTGGCCCTCCAGATGTTTTACACTTCAGCTCCCAGAAGTCCCAGCTGCCTTGGCCAGCGGCCACAGGTTCTGGGAGCCCAAGTTCGAAGCACCTGGGAGGCCAAAGTTTAGGACCCTCTAGGCTAGGGGACGATGCCCTTTTGTCAGGCAGCAAAAGCTCTTGAGCTGGTTCTGACCTGGGGCCTTGGCGTACATCTGTGTGGAGACAAATGGATTAAAATTGCAAGAAAAGAGATTTTGCCTGAAGACCAGGAAGCATGTCTTGCCTGCAAGAGCTGTCCAAGAACAGAAGGGACAAGACTCTCCTCCTTTGGTTATCTTTAAGGAGAGATTGGATGGGCATCTTTTGGGAGTACAAGAAGGTATCTTCCTCTATGGCAGTGGGTTGGACTGGATGGCCTCCATGGCCCCTTCCGGCACAAGCCAAAAGATGTGTCTCCTAGCAACCAGGAGGCCTCCCTTTGAGCCGTGGGGAAGCGAGGAGGGCACCCTCTTTGTCTTGGGGGGCTGCTTTGGGGCAGATCGGCCGGGGCTTGTCCACGGCTTTGCCTTTGCAGCCTGAAGCCCAGGCGCGCAGCAGTTTGTGTGGGCCTGCAGAGGGCATGTGCACATGTGCCTGCGTGTGAGAGAGAGTGAGTGTGCAAGCAATGCAGTGCCGTCATCCCCTAATTGAATTAATCTTCCATCTCCCTCTGGGAGGCTCTTTGCTTCTTACCCATTGCTTACTAAATAATTCATCCACCTCTGCCCCCCTCTGCCTCCCCAGTGATTTAACCCTTTGGGCCTGGAAATTGAGGCGTGGGGCTGGCTTTAGGACCACCTCCCACATGGCAAGGAGTTTTGATGATGACCCACTTGGCTGTTGTGCCATGCGGCCCGTGTGTGGCTGGAGCCTCGCGATGCCCATCTGGGTGCAGCAATGCAAGCAGAGCCTGGAAAAAGTCATCTTCTTGTCTTCCTTTTCTTCTTCTCTCTAGTACTTTGAATTTGGTACTTCTCTCCAGTACTCAGAATTTGGGGAACTGTAGTTCAAAAGAGCACAAGCAAACCACTGTTTTTCAGAAGAGGCCGCTGGAGAGTCTTGCCACTCGGCTCCTTGCAATGCCACCTAGAGTGTGCATCATCCAAAGCTGGTCCTAAAGGATGTGGGGACTCTGCTCCCCCATTTTGACTGGCAACATGATCCCGTGCCCTCTGGCATGTCCAGGAGGCCTGTCTCCCCTCCTTGCTACCCAACCAGAACATACAGTCCTCCCGACACTGTGGACTGCAGCTCCCACCTGCCCCAGCTGAGGCTGCCAGAGTGAGGGGCCCAAGGGGCTGCCACCCGTGCCCCGCGGAGAGGGTTTTTGTGGTGCCTCCTCTGCCCTGTATCTCTTTTCTGAGGAGGGGTCTCCTCTGAGGCCTTTTGGTCCTTCTTCATATCCAGTACTTAGCCAAAGGAAGGCACGGTCTGTACCCCCCCCCCCGAAAAAAACAGGTTTGTTAATCAACACTGAGAGGGTTTGCCCCAAAAGTTGGGGCAGGTGGCCATGGGTGCAAGAGAGAAGCTGAGGCTGGGGCAGTTCCTTTTTTGGACCACCACTCATTCCCACAATTCCCCAGTGAGCTCAGCTGGGTAGGGGACCGGGGCCCTGAATCTTGCAGGTGAAACCCAAGAAGAGCAGACCCATGGAATCAGCGGGATTTATTTAGGCATTGATTCAGTGGGTTGCCTTTCATTGGGGCCGACCCACGGGATCCGGGAGTTGTAGTTCAAAAGCAACACCTCCTGACTGTAACAGAGGGCATGGCTTTGTTCAATCACTAGGCGTGTGGTGCATTTGGCACATGCTCAGAGACACCTCAGGCTTTATTCCCCCTCAATCTGTCCAGGGAGAACCAAGGAGAGAACAAAGGCGCTTCAGAGAGATGAACTCTGCTGTGAAAGAAAGGAAACGTGTTTCAGCAAGCCCTCGTTCTTGCCTCCTCATTACGGATTCCATTAACGTGCCCCAATTCGGCGGCCGCACCCAAGACCTGGCGCCCTCCCGGTGCTGCCTTGGGATACAGCCCCCAAACAACTGGCCGTGGTGCCTGGGGACAATGGGCATTGTGCCCCCAGACTTCTGGAGGGCAACAGCTTGCAAAAGCTGCCCCAGGCCTTGAAGGACAATGTTAGGGGCCTGGGAAGTTGGACTGGGAAGTTGAAGCAGGAGGGTGGGCAGCTGGCAGGGGCTGGCCAGAGGGTCACTGTGGGACAGAATAGTCTCCTCTCTGCCCCCAAATGCCACCCTCTGCATCCCTGACCTCTGGCCGCACTGGCTGGGGCTGATGGGACCCGGAGTCCAGGGGCCCTCTTGGGTTCCCCAGCCTCCTGAGCTAGGAGCATTCTGGAGCCTGAATTGCAGTAGTTTTAAACAAGCCTTTAATCCACACTTTTAAATAGTTATTAGACAAACATTGTAATAACCTGCTTTGGACCGTTTCCATTTCCTTCCTCCAGAGCCTGCAGGGTATGTTCAGTCTTCCCTCCCATGGACTGCAACCCCCATGATCCTTGCTCCAGCCAGAGCAACCAAACAAGGGATGGGATGGGAGTTGTAGTGGGAAGCCTGTGGAGGATGGTTCGGAGGGGAGAAGTCCCTGGCAGGCATCGCCCCAGAAAGACTCCCCTCTCAGCCCTTTGCCCTCCTGCTCTTTCCCTCCAAATCTCTGCTGGGGCCTCAGTGCCCCCCCCCCCAGGCTGGGATGTTGGGGTTGGCTTTTGGGGGGGGTCCCACTTTTTGGGTCCTGGAAGAAGAAAGAGGGCTCTATGCGCCCCCTTGTGGGCACCCGGGGAAAGCGCAACTCCCTCAACACACAGCCTTGTTGTTGTCGTTGTTGTTGTGTGCCTTCAAGACGACCCTCTTCTAGGGTTTTCTGGGCAGAAGACGCTTTCCTCTGTTGCCGCCTTCTGGGGCTGAGAGAGAGCGACTCACCCAAAGTCATCCGGGGGTTCCAAGGCCGAGCAAGGATTTGCACTCAAACCACTGGACCACGTTGCCTCTCCCAGGGTTTTCTTGGCTGGTTTATTCAGAGGGCGTCTGCCACCTTCCTCTGGGGCTGAGAGGAGAGCGTGACTTGCCCAGGGCCACCAAGTGGGTTTCCGTAGTCAAGAGGGGATTCGAACCCTAGTCTCACAGAGCCCTGGTCTCAAAGCACTGTGCCACAGAGACAGGCCGGTCTTGAACCAGGGACGGGTATCCTGCGGAGGAGGCCAAGTACGCCCCAAGGCTGTCTTTCTGCAGGCCCCATAGACCACCACTTCATTGTGCCCCAGCTACACCCCTTTCGTGTAGCCCTTTGTTGCACTGAAGCTTGCAGGGCAACGGAATGAGGTCAGGTTATCAAGGCCCAACACGAAAGGAAGAGAAGCAGCAGAGCAGGCCAGGCGCTTGTCCTTCTGGGATCCTCATCCTCTTGGGGGAGAGAGGAGCAGAAGAGCCGGGGAGGTTTAACGTTGCTGGCCACGTACCCTTCGTCTGTTAGGCTTCTCTTCCCTTGTTCCTCGGCTGGAGGGCCCTGGGCTCTGTGGGTCTGTCTGGCAGGACTCCCTGCCCTTCTCCCCCGCAAACAAGAGGAAGAGGGCCTCCGTGGGTCGGTTCCTTCGAGGGCCTCGTGGCCCTTGGGGCTCTTGCCAAGACAGCCGCCGATCCCGGGGCCAGGGACCGGAGCGTTTCCCGGCCCCTCTCTCTCTGCCCTTGTTCCAATGAGGCTCATCGCCTCCCTTGCCTTTCGTTCGAGAACCTGCCATCGCTGCTTGGCCTTCAGGCCGGAAGCGGTGGCTTCGCTCTGGCTCTCGGCTGAGGTTCATGTGTCACAACCGGAGCGCTGCTGCTGCTGCTGCAGGCGGACAGTCCCGGGCCAGGCCTGAGGCAGGAGGCCACCGCAGAGAGCGGCTGCAGGAGCCCGGCTGGGGAGGCCTGGGGACGAGGCCTCAGCCCAAAGCCCGCTGCGGGTGCTGCTGCCTCCAGACTCCCTGCCTGCCACCTCCAGGGCCCGCCTCGCAGGGAGGGCTTGGAGACGGAGCCCCGAAGAGCGCTGCCTGGAGCGGCCCAGAAAGGCCACGATTAAGGCAGGCAGGAAGGAAGGCAGGCCTCTGGCAGAGAGGACCCAGTCCCTGCGGGCCTTTGGCCTTCCCCGCCCCGTTCCCCCCTCGTCCTCGGTCCGGCTGGGAGCTTTCTAGCAGCAGCAGCAGCAGCAGCAGCAGCAGCCGCGAGAGGGAAGCAGGCCTCCAGGGCCTCCGCCTCCTGTTTCGAAGGAAGGAAGGAAGGAAGGAAGGAAGGGAGGAAGGAAGGGAGGGCGATGGACGACGCCTGAAGGAGGCGAGGGAGGGAGCTTTCTGAGGGGGGCCGAGCAGAGGCCCTCCTGGCCCCAGAGAAGGAAGGAAGGAAGGAAGGAAGGAAGGAGGGAGGGAGACCAGTCCCGGAGGAAAAGGGGCAGCACTCGGGGAGGAATCTGGGAGGGAGAGCGCTGCTGCTGCTGCTGCTGCAGGGCTCCCTCCCTCAATCCTCAGGGACTGAGCTCGAACTCCAGCTCCCAGGAGCCCTTTCGGGGAGCGCGGGGCCCGTTTCCGGCCGCGGAGTGAGTCACCAGGCCCCGCGCGGAGCATGCCGGGAGGGCTCCGGCGGCTTCTTGGGCCCGAGGCGCGCCGTGCGCGATGACGTAGTTCCGCCGCGCGGTGGCTGCCGGGAGCGCCTCGGCCCCTCCCTCCGTCCCGTCATGCCTTTGGCCGGGGGCGCGCCGGGCCCCTCCCTTCGCCGCGGCGCCTTCTGGGAAGCGTAGTGCTGGTGCCGCGAGGGCCGGGCGAGCGAGGGGCTCCTGGGACTGCATTTCCCGTCGTCGCCCGGGGCAGGGCGGGCGGGCGGGGCAGGGCCGGCTCCGGCGGCGACGAGCCTCCTCCTCCTCCTCCTCCTCCTGAGAGGGCCGGACGGAGCCATCTCTCTCCTCCTTCCATCTCCCCTCTCAGTCCTCCTTCCTCTCTCTTCGTTCGGGCCTCGCGATGAGCGGCGGCAGCGCAGGCTCCTCCCGGCCCCGCACCAGCTCCTTCGCCGACCCCTCCGCCGCCGCCGCCGCCAGCCTCGCCAGCGCCGCCGGGTCCGGGCCTGGAGGAGGAGGAGGAGGAGGCGCCTCCGGACCAGGCCCCAACGCCGCCGCCTCCGCCGCCTCCGCCGCCCCGGGACCCTCGTCGGGCGCCGCGCCGGGAGGGAGGCCGGGGGCCGCCTCAGCCGCCGCCGCCGCAGGACCGGGACCCGGAGGAGGAGGCGGAGGCGGAGGGAGCGGGGTCGGGGCCGGCTCCGTCGGGGCCTTTCCGGGGCTGAGGCTCGGACGTGAGTCTGGGGGAGGGGGGGGAGGGAGGGAGGGGTTGCCGGGCAACGGGGCTGGGGGCGTGGCCAGGGCCAGGTGAGGAGGAGGGGGCCCAGGTGCAGGGAGGGAGGGAGGGAGGGAGGGGCCCCGAGGCTTCTTAGCCCCGCCGAGGAAGGGAGGAAGGGAGGACGGACGGACGGACGGACGGAGGGAGCCATGAGCAGCGGAGGCCCAGGAGGGCAGGGCCCCCACGAAGAGCCCGGCCTGGGCCCCTGGCTCTGGCAACGCTGGGCCCCAGGGGCGGAGGGAGGGACGGGCCCCTTGTGGCCCACCGGCTGGGGCTCCCTGGGCCCCCTTCCCCCGGGCCTTTGGGCCCCGTCCCAGCCTCCCCTGGCCCTTTCCCTCCCTGCAGGCGACAGCAGCAAAGTGACGACGGTGGTGGCCACCCCGGGCCAAGGCCCCGACCGGCCCCAGGAGGTCTCCTACTCGGACATCAAGGTCATCGGGAACGGCTCCTTCGGGGTGGTCTACCAGGCGCGGCTGGCCGACTCCGGGGAGCTGGTGGCCATCAAGAAGGTCCTGCAGGACAAGCGCTTCAAGGTGAGACACCGCAGAGGCAAAGAAGGCAAAGGCAAAGGCAAAGGAAGGGGGCCCTCCGCCTGCCTTCTTTGGGGGCTGCCTGCCTCTGGGCTCACCCCCCTCTGTCTTCTCCCCCGGCTCCAGAACCGCGAGCTGCAGATCATGCGGAAGCTGGACCACTGCAACATCGTCCGCCTGCGCTACTTCTTCTACTCCAGCGGGGAAAAGGTGAGGCTGGGCAAAGGGGCTGGGAGGTGGGCAGGCTTGGCCCTTCAGCCCCTGCCCTTCCTCCGTTGGGCATCGAGGGGGGCACTGCCTCGGGCACCTGCTCCTTTGTGCCCGGCCCTTCCTCAAAGCCGTGTGGGGCTCTGCCTGGCCTCTGAGGGATGATGGCCCCACCAGGGCAGTCCTGAGAGCTTTCTGGCCAGGTCCTGCTTGAACAGTTCGGCCTGTTCTTCTTTTCCAAGAAAATTTAATGGGGAAATGTTTCCAGTGAAGGTGTGCTCCTTTGCTCTGTGCAGTTTGGCTTTTTTGGCTGACAGTCATCCCAGTGGGATGCCAGGCACCTTTTGCCTTACTCTTTCACCCAGGCCTTTCTGCGCCAGGTCCTGGAGGACCTTTATTTTCCTCCCTAAATGAGTGAAAGGAGGGAGGCCTGCTGGCAGCGCTTGCCTGGGCTGGTTCTGTTCTGCTTTGTGTACATCCAGGCTGCAGCTCAGGCTGGTCAAGCCCTCAGCAGAGCAAAGACTGCCCTCCTTGTTCGTAACAGCTTGGCTGCAGGGTGCGCTCTTATTTCTGGGGTTCAGTCCATCAATGTGTGGAGGCAGTCCTAGCAGAATCCCTTTCACCCTGAACACTCAGCAGTTAGGGCTGGCAATGGGGCCGCCTCCCGCCGCGTCTTCTGTAGAGACCGAAGGGGCAGTGAATGTCTTCCTTTGGAAATGGACTCCTTGGTTTCGCCTCTGCACTTCTGGTTCTGCAGCCAGCAGTGGCCCATGAGGCTTTATTTTGGTTTTGAAACGGAAGCTGGGCTTCTAATGGGGCCTTTGGTGTCCGGGCAGACACTTCTGTGACCCCATGAGGTCTGCCACCTTTGTTTGGGGTACTGTGAGACCTTACCTGGAGGTCCCATCTTAATCCACCTCTTTTCCAAACTCTGTTGCAGAAGGATGAGGTTTATCTCAATTTAGTCCTGGACTTTGTGCCTGAGACGGTTTACCGTGTGGCCCGCCACTTCACCAAAGCCAAACAGACCATCCCTGTCATCTATGTAAAGGTAAGTGTCCACTTGCCCTTGAAATCGTTGATGTTCTTGGAGGGGGAAGTTGCCGTGTCTTGATGCTGAGGGTTAGAGGAAGCTGCTGGGAACCCTTCCTGTATGTTTCTGGCTTGTTGGAAGGAGACCAACCCACCACCGCCCTGGTTGGAAATGGCCATCTCCCCTACATTTGTACTTTCAGTTTCCCAGCACTGAGACTCCCTTTGTTCCTAATGCTGTAAAGTGCCATCAGGGTGCTGTGCCCCACAAACCCCTCCACTGAACACGAATGCAAAACACCCCTGTTGGCTTTGCCAGTTACTTGAGCACTGTTTGCTCAGCTGCGAGGGGCTCCTGTGACATTCATGTGACTAGCCCTCAATCCCATCGTTATTCCAGAGGTGAGGTGGAAAAGAGATATTAGCTTCAGTGTTGCCTTCCTAATTTCTGTCAGACTCGGTGGGTCCACCTTGCTGCCAATGGCATCACAAGAGTTGAAGTTACCTGATGTGGTAACTCATTGTGCTACCCCCTGCATTGAACATGGCCACATAGTCCGAAAGCTCCACAAAAAACTAATTTAGAACTGTTAAATTTTTTTTAAAACCAGCAACATCTGGGGCCTTTTTTTCTCCCACTGAGGCTCACCCCACTCACCCCATCTCTTCAGTGTTGTAAAGGGATGCAGGTGAAGGGCACGACCCATTTCTTCCTAAAGACAGATGTTTGGGGAGCAGTGGGGTCACCTGCTGTAGTCCGCACCCCTGTGAACTCCCCCCCCCCCAGGGATGCTCTTGATGGTTGGGAGCTGGATTTGAGCCACAGAATTTCTCGGGAGGGGGAATGGCAGCTATGGATAAATGCTGTCCCCGCCACAATGACACAGTCCCTTATTCAGGATCAACAGAAGTAAGCTTCTGCATACCACAGCATTCCTTTTGTTCATCTTACCATGAAAATTTCTAACTTCTCTTCTTCCTCAAGTGGAGAAGCTCATATAAATGCCAAAGCAACAGTCTCCCAACATACAGAATAACAATTAGACAGATATGTACCCCAAAACAATACACTAAAAACCACATTTTAAAGTAGATAACTAACTTTGGAATTTGCTACTGCAAAGTGTAACAATTAAGCCCGAAGTCAATGACTGGCTGTTGACTGAGAACCAGTATATACTCTGGGTTAGGACCAGTAGGCCTGTGCCCACTGGGGTTTTTCCCTTCGCCTTGCTTCTCTTTCTGATCTCCTTCAGGACGGCTCTCCCTCAGTGCCCCGTATCTCTCTCGTGGCCTTCTCTGCATCAGTACCAGCAGCTCTTGGCACCTAATGGAGGCCTGCCAGCCTTCCTGGGATCTGTGACTGATGGACCCGTTACTAGAGTCAGAGCGGCCCCGCAAATGGCAAACAGGGCAGCTGCCTTTCCCCCATGGGACGCTTGCCACTGCACGGCCCTCACCACTGCTGTTTTTTTGGTGTGCTTTAGCCTTCCCCACAAGCTGGTGTCCTCCAGACCTTTTGGCTTTGGTTCCCATCAGCTCCAGCCAGCATAGTTGGTGGCAAGGAGTTCTGAGAGTTGTCCTCCAGAATATCAGGAAGGGCCTTGTATTTTCTGACATAAAAGACAATGGGCTTTGGTGGCCATGAGGAGGCTGAGGCACCAAGATTAACCTCAGGAGAGCAGCCAAGGGAATGAAATGCAGACTTGCAGGCATGTTTGGTGGGAATGTAGGAGACGGAGCCTTGTCTGTGAAAACAGGAGTTTTCTGCATGCTATTACTGACATGATTTTCTTGTGTTTGTTTTTAACTTTTGTAAGCCATCTTGAATCCTGCATCTGGGAAAGAGCTGGAATAGAATAGACTAAAAATGACGATCACCCCTCCATTTTCAGAGGCAGTCTTATGCCAGATTGGAGGGATGAGGAGCAGGGTGGGATTGGCCCTCCTGAAGTTCCCAAAGATACCCGGCTGGCAGCCGGAGCAACCAGGTGGTCTGTCTGGATTCCACAAAACCCTCCCACTTCTGTGGCTTTCATGCGTGGGTGGAAATCGCGTGCCCTTTCTCCAGATGTTGTTGGACTGCAATGTCCAGCATTCCACACCCTTGGTTATAGTGGCTGGGGGCCAATGGGAACTGCAGTCCAACCATCTGTGATTCCTGCTCCTACCGGAATGGCACATCCCAGCAGCCATTACATTTTCCATAATGACAAACTCCCCAGGTGGTTGTGTGTTGCGCAGAAGGCTTATCTCACGTCCCTTGACCGTGCAGCATTGGTGCCGTTGGGTAAGAGTCCTCACTTTACAGGAGCAAATGTCTTTTTGTGCCGCCATATCACTGTGCCTTCATCTCCTTTAAGCTAAAAGCCTGTTGTCTCTCCTCCTCTTTTGCCTGTCTAAGGTGTACATGTACCAGCTGTTCCGCAGTCTCGCTTACATCCATTCTCAAGGCGTGTGTCATCGAGACATCAAGCCCCAGAACCTGTTGGTGGACCCCGACACAGCAGTACTGAAGCTTTGTGACTTTGGCAGGTGAGAGAGAGAGAGAGGAGCCTTTGGTCCTTCAGCTCCCAGGTGGTGGTCCTGAGCCTTTTCGCTTTGAAGGCACAATGAGGTGCACTGTTGCCTTGTTTCTGCCTTTCTGTCCAACTTGAAATCCCTCTTGGCAGTTTCCCTGCTGTGGGTCTCGGCTCTCTTTCATGCTGTGACCCTGGGGACAAGCTGCTTGTGTTTGGAAGAAGGTGGCCAGAGTGCTTAAAGGTCTGGAAACTACCAAGCCCTGTGAGTCATGGAAGGAGCTGGGGATGTTTTGCTTGGAGAAGAGGAGGCCATCTTGAAATATCTGAAGGGAAGCCATAGAGGAGGTGGAGCTGGCTTGTTTCTGCCACTCCAGAGATTAGAACATGAACTGGTGGATTTAAATGACAGGAAAAGATTTTTCATGTGAACATTAGGAAGAACTTCTTTGCTCTAAGAGCTGTTTGTCAGTGGAATACGGTCTGGTTGAGGGGGTGAGGGACTCTCCTTCCCTAAAGGTCCTTAAAGAGAGCATGGATGGCCATCTCTTGGGAGTGCGTTCACTGTGTATTCCTGCATGGCTGAGGGTTGGACTGGATGGGCCTTGAGGTCCCTTCCAGCTCTTAAGAGGCCCATAGGAAACTCAGCTTTTTGCAAGAAAAGGAACATATGTTGTTCTTGCATTTCTTTTTTTCTTGCTTTTCTTGCTGTTTTTGTACAAGTTTTATTATCTTTCCAGTAGCTGTAGGGAAGAAGCATGCATCCTCAGCTCCCCTGGGACGTGGTCAGTTCCCGAGGCCTCTCTGGGAGTGACCTATACCCTTCGCAGCCTCCTGGGCTCTGGCTTGGGTTCGAGGGCATAGGGTTTTTTGTAGCAGCCTTCTTGGTTGGGTGCTTGGGCCCTTGCCTGAGACCTGTCATAGGGCTTTGTGGGAGACTGGGTGCAAACCATTTCTCCCAGTCCTAGGCCTGTAAGGCTGCTCTTATTTCCTGTTTTTGCTGTTAGACTTTAACGTTGACAATATTGTATTGATTGCCTTCTGTCTTTGCAAAACCTTCTAGGGCAATTTTTATTTCTTACTTTAATGGGGGGGGGGGGGAGGCAGGATATAAATGTCCCTTAATTACATCTTGGTTTTTGCCCTTCTCCGGAGGAGCTCAGTGTGTTTGGGTTCCCCTTCCCTCCAGTCTTCCATTCTCACTCAGGTGTAGGTAAGGCTGAGATTGAGCCAGCAGCAGCTGTGGAAAGATTGCCATGTGCTGAGCCTTGAAGCTTTGTGCGGCTTTGAGGGGCCTTGTCTTTCTGGCCTCAGTCTGACTTTGTAGCCACAGCGGCTCTTGATGGACGCCTGTCTTCTCCTTTTCCCTTTCCAGTGCAAAGCAACTTGTGCGGGGAGAACCCAACGTCTCCTACATCTGCTCTCGCTACTATCGGGCTCCCGAGCTCATCTTTGGCGCCACTGACTACACCTCAAACATAGGTGAGCTCCTGACCCTTCTTCTGTCTCTCCTACATGCCTTGTACCTTGCGAGCAGGAGTCCCTCCAGTTTAAACTGGACTTGGACCTGGTTGAAGAGGGAGAAAATTCACTGGTGAACTGAAGGGATGGCTGCTTGAAATGCCACATGGCATCTTATGAGGCAGTGCACTGGAGCTGCCCTTATGCCACAAAGCTAATGGGTGTCACATTAGGCAGGGGCTGGGCACCTGTGGTGTTCCAGGTGTGTTTGGACTGCAATTCCCAGTATCCTTTGTCTTTTGGCTATACCAGCTGAGTTGGTGGAAATTGCCTGCCTTCTCCGTTAAAAGCTGCTATAGGTCCCTTCAGCTCGGTATGTGCTGCTGTAGTGGGCAGAAGACCCCCCAAGCTCTCACAGCCTTCCCTGAAGATGCTGGGGTCTAATTGGGACTTGTTTGCATGCAGAGCACAGGCATATCCCCTGCCCCCTCCCCCCCGCCAACTGCCCTACCTGAGCTGCAACCAAATCTCTTTCCCTACGGATGGTAGCAAAATAGAGGCTGGCAGGCCCCCAGGTGTGGTCTTGGGGTGCTGTTCTTCTTCCCCAAAGGAGCGGGATGCTGCTGAAGGGCCTCTTTTCCCCTCCTCTTCTTCCTCCCCCCCCCCATCTAGATATCTGGTCGGCCGGCTGTGTCTTGGCGGAACTGCTTCTAGGGCAGCCTATATTTCCTGGGGACAGCGGCGTGGACCAGCTGGTGGAAATCATCAAGGTAATGGATGGGGCGCCTATTTCACTGCTTACACCCCAGTCGTGGGGCCCCGGAAGATGTCTCCATTTGGTGTGGCATAGATGGCTGGCACTCCAGTTTTGTGATTGGAGAGCAAGGGATGGTTTAGTGTGCTGCTTTGGCCAACCCTGCTTGTGGCTGGAGCCCTGGCGGTGCATTAGTTAAATGCCTGTATTGCAGCTACTCACTCAAAACCATAAGGTTGCGAATTCAATACCAGCCAGGGCTGAAGCTTGCATATTATTATTATTATTATTAACCTTTCTTTATATAGCGCTGTAAATTTACACAGTGCTGTACATAGAATCTTATATTTAGACGGTTCCCTGCCCTCAGGCTTACAGTCTTCCGAGGTTGCAAAAATGAGGACCCAGCTTGTTTGGAGGCAATTAGCTTACAGTTGTAAACCACTTAGACACTGTTTACAACACTGAAGCGGTATATAAATGAAGCTGTTTGTTTGTTTTTGTTTGTCTGCTCTTAGTTCCAGGGGGAAGCTGGCTGGGCCAGCTACACCTCCCCTTAGACTTACTAAGTTGGAACAGGCCACATAGTCCTTGCAGTGTATGATGGGAAGAGAGCCAAGGGGTCTGTCAGGCTGTCTTTTGGAGCAGCTGGACCACCCTGGCCAGACTTGCCCCCAAGGTTTATGGGCTGCTGCCCCCAGGAACACATTTTGGAAGTCATTGGCCTGGCTCTTTCTAATAGGCTTTTCTACATGCATACTTCCCTGTTTCAAGAAAACCTTCGTAAATAAGCCACAGAGGCTATTCCCTTGCTGCCCGCTCCTCAAGGGAAGAAAGCGTCCATCTCGTCCAGCCAGTGAGATGTAGAAACTTAAGACGGCATAAGCAGTTGTCTCCCAGAGAGTAAGGCTGGCGTGTCACTGTGCCCTTCTACCCTGTTCCAGGTGCTGGGGACACCGACGCGAGAACAGATCCGAGAGATGAACCCCAACTACACAGAGTTCAAATTCCCCCAGATCAAAGCACACCCCTGGATAAAGGTAAAAAGGATGGCGGTGGTGGGGAGGAGTGTGTTGGGGGGCATGATCCTGACTCTGGGGAAGGCTGGGCAGCCTTTTCAGGGCCAAATCCCAGATGGGATGTCACTTCATGGCTAGGGAATTCTGTGATGGTTTTTAGGGATATTTCTGCCTGGGGCACAGGGGTCGGGGCGTTTGAAGGGCAGGGAGCTTTGGGCTTGAGGGTGACGGCATGCCCCGGCATCGGTCCTCTCCTGCCCAGGTGTTCAAGCCCCGCACGCCGCTGGAGGCCATCTCACTGTGCAGCCGGCTGCTTGAGTACACGCCCGCCACCCGGCTCTCTCCGCTCGAGGCCTGCGCAAACAGCTTCTTTGACGAGCTGCGTGAGCCCAACGCCCGGCTGCCCAATGGCCGCGAGCTGCCCCCGCTCTTCAACTTCAGCCCTGTGGGTAAGTGATGGGGACCGGGGCCTGCAGGCGAGATGGCGGAGGCGGTGAGAGGAGGTTGAAAGGTGAAGCAGGTCTTAAGGAAACAGGAGCTCCCGAGGGAGGGATGGGCTTGAGTGTCCATTGAACCCCTTGGTGGGAGAGCTTTCTTCAATAACAACTGCAGCTCCCATCATGCCCCACTACTGACTGTTCTGGGAGTTGTACTCCAGTGACTCCTGGAGGAAGGAGGTGCATGATTCCCACCCCTGCCCTAGTATTAATAACCCCAAATGTTCCAGGAATGGCATGAATTTTGGGTGGGGGAGGGTGGGCAGGCAGATGGATAAGCCCACTCTTTGCCCCGTAATGTTCCTCTGCCCTTCTTGCACCCCTTTCCAAGGCTATCCTGAAAAGGATCCTCCCAGCACAGCATGGGACCTGGGAGTGCTCTGCCATAGTGGTGGGTGGCTGTGGGCCTCGGGGGCAGGTTTGGGGTTGTTTTGGTCTATAACTCTCATGAGCCCTGGGCAGCATAGCCGATATTGAGGCACTGTGGGAGCTGCAGCCCCAAAATCCATGGAGGGTCCATGTTTCTCCATTGTCATCAAAAGGGATGGATTGATTTGGGGTGTTGGGGCCTTCGCTTCCTCCCATTTTGTGTGGGACTTTGTCATTCTGCTCTGCCTTCTTCATGGCTGTGGAATTCCCTTCCACAGGAGACACTCAGGGCATAAATTAAAGAAGTAACTGAACACTGAAGGGATTCAGGGGATGCGCATTATTTAGGCCATGCAAATTGTGGCCCAGGGGCCCCACACAGCCCCCACGACTGGTTTCACAGCCCTCACCCCCTCCAGGGTTGCCCATAGACCACGGAGACACACATCTTGGTGCTGATCCTCTCTAGGGAGCTAGAAGGGCCATGAGGAGGGGCCTTGGCCTTCAATGAGTGTCCAGCTTGGGGGCTGATGCCATACTTTGGAGGAGGAGGAGACAGGGATGGCTCTTGCTTGCTCCTGGAGGTTTTACATGAAAAAGGAAAGGGTGCGGAGAAGGTAGTCCTGGGCTTGGGATAGGCCCCTGACCACAATCCTTGCGTGGCTGTAACCCCGTGTTGCTATTTATAGTTTTTGCACTAGTGCACTGACAATGAAAGCCTCTTCAGTGTCACATTGGTGCTTCCTGTTTGCAAAGAAGAGGGACTGAGCGTCTTTTTGAAAATATTCTTCCCACCTCCTTTTATTTAAATTTGATTTTAAACTTTTGAAAGACAAATCTAGGAAGGGGGACTTGGGAGGAGGCTGCCTATCAGAGGTCCTGCTGGTGCCCGAGGGGTTGCCTTGCTCACAGGGGCATGGAGCGTGGCTCACAATCTCTCTTTCTCTCTCTCGCAGAGCTGTCCATTCAGCCAGGCCTCAATTCCAACCTCATTCCACCACACATTCGGTCCCAGGCGGGTTCGGTGGGATCGGGCCCTGGACCCGCAGCCACGCACAGTAAGTGCCTGGACTTTGGGAGGAGACCGTGGGCGGCCTTTCTTTGTGGGAACACAGCAGAGGGCTCAGCTCGCCCGTCTTTCTGTCGCCGCAGGTGAGGGACGGCTGAGCTCCGACCGAAGCCAGGGGACGCTGGGGGACGGCGCAGGATCCATCAGCAACACCTCCTGAGGGGCTGCTGGGCCGGGGGGCAGGACCCCTCCACGACCCCCTCCCCCAGGCCACCCACACGGACTTCTCTGAACTGTGAACGGTGGGGGAAAGGAATCGTGGCCCAGGGGACTCTGGGGAGCCTGCCTCCTGTCGGCCCGAGGGGCGGCCAGCCAGCCGGAGAGAATAAGACGGGCACTTGGACGGGGGAGGGGGGAGGAAGGGCGGGGAGGAGTTCCTGGTCTCCCCAAATCACTTGCGGTTCCCCCCACCCGTGTTTTCCCATGATCCCTCGGCACAGGGAGAGGGCAGAAGAAAGCAATCCCAAAGTCATCCTGTGGCTTTAAGGGTCCTCATTGTTAGCGGTCCATGATGGTGCTGGTGGGGGGGGGACCAGACCCTTGCGGCTGCCGCTGCCTCTTCTCTCCTCCTCCCCCTCTAGCCCAAATATGTCCCACCCCATTTTTTAAGTTCCTCTAGTTTTTAACATCCCATGGAGAAAACAAAACGACAATATGGTTTTATTTCCAGTCTCGTGTCACTGCACTCTGAACGCCGGCCCTTCACGCCGTACGACTCTCTCACTGGGTTGCCCCCTTCCTCCTCTGCCCCCCCCCCCCCCGGCCAGTCTGCCTCTGAAACACAGATGCTGTATTTTTAAGCGGGATGGCCTTTCCCTCTCCTTTTTAAAAGAACTCCCCATTTTGATTCAGTCTGTCACATTCAGGTGGGGAGCCAGGGCTGTTCCTGCCCCCGTGACATTTGCTGGATGTGCCTCCACCACCGCGGTCTCTTACTGGGAACAAACGCCTCCTCCCCTGCCTCGGGCTGCGAGGGGCTGCGGCCGACCATTCCTTCCTCCTCCAGTTCCCCATCCCTGGCAGCACCTGGGCTTCTTGTGGGGGAACCCACCACCCATCAGCTCTGCCCCCCTCCCAGTATGGGCCGGTGGCAGTCCCTCTTTGGCCGGCTGCGCAGACCCTGGAGTGGGAGGGGGGCGTCCGAAGGGCAGGTGGAGAAGGTGAGTTTTAATTCCAAGCCCCTCCTTCCCCCCCTGTAAATACATCCTTTTTCTTCCCCCTCCATCTCCCCTCCCCACAAAATGACTTACTCTTCCCATTCTCCCTGTAAATAGATTATAATTTTTTTTCTTAACGCAGTTGCAATGATTGCCCCAAGCCCCTGTTCCCCCTCCACCTTCAGATTGCTCTAGGATTGAGGGTTCCTCCTGGGGAGCCAGGGTGCAGCCTGTGGATAAATTCCCTCAAACCCCCCCCCCTTGCCCCCGCGACCCATCCTCATCACTGCCCTCCTCTCTTCCCTCCCAACATTGTGTGTTAGTTTCTTTCTTAGGTTTTTTGGCTGTGTACAGACATCCGGTTCAATAAATTATTGGCATGAACGGAAAGAACGGCATGGGGTGCCTCATTATGACCGGAGTGGTACTTTGTGAGGGACGGAGAAGGCAGAGGAGCAAAGGGGCCATAGCCGGTGACCCTGGGGGGTGCCAGTGGTGGGCTTTATTGGGTCAAGAAACCTCTTGGCTGAGGGTCTGGTGCTCCCAGCCTCAAGGAGCCTATTGAACGAGGGCGATGGGACTTCTTCAGGGCTTTCTTTCAGAGCACTACGGCTTCATCTTGCAAACTGGGGGTGCTGGTCTCACAACATAAGTCTGCAGAACCCAGGGCCAAATGGCCATCGGCCACAAGGATAAGGCTGTGGCTGCTTCATGCATTTTCTACATGAAAGGCAGTTCCACATAGGAAGAGACAGAACTAGCGCATTATTAATGCAGCTGCGCTCTGTTCAACATGAATGCGCCAAGCTGGGGAAACAGGGGTCAGCCCTTCGTGATCAGACTGTAAGGATGTGAGCCTTAAGGAACATAGCAGAAAGCCAGTAAATGGCAAGAACATTTGTCTGGTTGCATAACTCTGAATTCAGCCCAATGCAATTATGTAAACATGAACTAAAACTTGATTGGCAAAGTAGTTTTGCCACTTTTGCCTCTGCTTAACTACAGCTGGCTAGAAAAGAGTTTTGAAGCTTTATCCTTTGGCTCCAACTAGCTTTAAGAGCTTATCGGCTGGATGTTGCTTAGCAGAAGAACTCTCTCTGGTCTGTGTAATCCGCTCGGCCCGAGTCAAAGAGAAGCAGAGCGACTTGGTGGGCCTGGACCATCCTGCCCTTGTGTTTCAGAGCTGCCCTACAGCCCCAACCCACTTGTCCTGACTGTTAGCAGGGGATATTCTGGGCGCCCCTTAAGGGCCTGGTACTTCCCAGAATACTATCCGCCCTCCCTGCAGCTCTTGCACCCAATCTGCTGAAGTTCACAGTTCTGAATGGCTTTTGTGCTTATCTAAAAGCAAGCCTCACCAACATCGCTATCTTGATTGGCTTTACCCTTCCTCAGCAAAACTAACAGATATCCGTAGGTCAGCTGCCAGTTTCACAGCAGGCAGTTAAATGGCCAAGACCCCTACTCAATGCAGACGAATGACTTTGTGGCTACAGAAGCAAACCCTGTTCCCCACCATTATGCGCCATCCTATGAATCTTGGGTTCTCTTATTTTTGCTGGTACCTCAATAAAAAATCTTTCTCCAGTCCCATTCCCTCTTGCATTAAATGGATCCTACTTTAAATTAGGGTTTCCCCACTTCTGCTTTGTAGAAGTGAGAGTTTGTGCACACACAGTGTGTTCTCAGAGGGCCAGAGGGGTGGGAGAAACTGCATTTGACAAACGGTCCCTCCAGCAAAGTTATCAAAATTGCCCTGGTCCAGGAAAAATGTGGCAACCCAATCCCACGGTGAAAAGGGCATGGTTTCACTGTTGTTGTTATACAATGAAAAGGAGACAAGGGAATTTTCTAACAGCAGAGGAATAATTTAATGGAATGGCTGATGGGAAGCGGCAAACTCTAAGCATCTAGTCCACTTCCCAGGGCCCCCTCTGGCAGAGACAAAACTGGAAAAAGGTAACGTAACAATCTTTTTGAAAAAATAAATTATCAGAACAGGCGTGTGGGTGTGCCACTGGTGAGTAACTGGGCCTTATTCCACAAATTGTGGTCGTGACCACCACCTCGGTGCACGCGTGGCAAAAAGGCATTGCTTTGAGGAGAAGGAGCATGGAGCAGAGCCTGGCTCCAGCCCCAAATGCAGTTGGGCCCCTCTGGGCCCTGCACAGCCGGCACCTGGGCTCAGCTGGCCCTTCGCCGAGGCTGCTCTGCTGCTAGACGAAGGCATTGACCTGGAGGCTCCCTTCCAGTGTGGCCTGGTAAATCTCTATCGTCTCCATCAGCGGGAGGGGCTCAGCGCTCTCGATGATGGCGATTGTCTCTCCGAACTCGGTGCACATGATGGTCTGCACAGGCTGGCCAGGCGTCCCCAGAGCAGATTCAGCAGAAGGCGCTGGTGGTGGTGGGTCCTCCTCCTGCCCCCGCTGGCTTGGGACCAGTTCCATGTGGGTCTTGCGGTGGCTCCGCAGGTGGGAAAGTGTCTTGAAGGTCCGGGGGCAGTGAGGGCAGGGGTGGGGCCGCTCGCCCGTGTGGATGCGCCGGTGCTCGGCCAGGTGCATGGACTGCACAAAGGCCTTGCCGCACTCTGGGCACCGGTAGGGGCGCTCCCCCGTGTGGAGGCGCCGGTGCTCCCGCAGGTGGGTGGCCTGCCGGAAGGCCTTGCCGCACTCTGGGCAGGGGAACGGGCGCTCGCCCGTGTGGATGCGCTGGTGAAGTTGGAGTCCCGAGGCCGCCACAAAGCTCTTGGCGCAGACGGGGCACTTGTGAGGCCGCAAGCCGGTGTGGCGCTGCTGGTGCCGACTCAGCCCGCTGGGGGTGGTGAACGCCTTCCCGCAGAGCGGGCACGGGTATGGGCGCTGGCCTGAGTGCGCCAGCTGATGGACGGCCAGCTTGGCTGGCGACCCCAGGTACTTGCCACACGAGAGGCAGGGGTATGACTGAGGGGGGCCCGGCTCCCGTCGGAGGGCACAGCGATGTTCTTGCAGCTTGGTGGCTGCCGCAAAAAGGACACCACAGTCTGGGCAGCAATGGGGCTCCTGCCCGGAATGGCTAAGCCGGTGCAGCTCTAGGAGGCGCCGCCGAGGGAAGGACTTCTCACACTCGGGGCACGGGAAGGGCAAACGGCCAGTGTGGGATGTCCGGTGGAGGGCCAGCTGGTGTGGGCGGGCGAAGGCGGCCCCGCAGTCCTGGCAGGTGTGGGGTCCCTGGCCGCCGGAGGCCAGGTGGAGGAGGCGGTGCTGCCGGAGGTTGGAAGACTGGGTGAAGCGCTTGCCGCAGACCTGGCACTGGTAGGGCCGCTCTCCGGTGTGGGTGACGTGGTGCCGCGCCAGGTTGGCCTGGGAGACAAAGGTCTTGCCGCATTCGGAGCACTGGAAGGGGCGCTCGCCCGTGTGGGTGCGCAGGTGGTTCCGCACGTGCACCAGCTTCTTGAACTTCTTGCCGCACGTCGGGCACTTGTGCTTGCGCTCCAGGACGTGGACCACCCGCTTGTGCCGCACCATCCGGATGTAGGTGGAGAAGCCCTTGCCGCACTGCGGACACAGGAACCCCGCCCCGGGCGCCTCTGCCGGAGTCCCTCGCGGCGGAGAGGAAGGCGAGGGGGAGGCCGAGGCGGAGGCGGGGACCCCGGAGCCATTCGCGACCGGCTCTCCCTCGCCCGGAGCCGCTTCCGGAGGCCGAGCGCCATCTCCGCTAGCGCCGCCGTCGGATGCCCTGCGCGAGGGGGGCATCCCGCTCTTCCCGGCGTGGGTGCGGCGGTGGTAGAGGAACTTGGTCATGTTGCCGAAGGCCTTCCCGCAGTGGCAGCGGTGGAGGGGGTTGTCGGTGTGGGCCTTGCGGTGGGCGACCAGCGTGGTCTCGGTGGAGAAGCCGAGGCCGCAGTCGACGCAGAGGAAGAGGGCCTCCCCCGTGTGGGCCCGCATGTGCTGCTCCAGGGAGGCCGCCTTCTTGAAGACCTTGCTGCAGTTGGGGCACTCGTGCGTCCCGTCCACGTGGGCCCTTTGGTGGGCCACCAGCCGCTTGGCCGTGCTGAACCCGCGCCGGCACTCCCCGCACAGGAACAACGGCTCCTCCGACTCCTCCTTGCAGGGGTTGCGCTGCTGGGGCCGGCGCTTGCCCTCGGAGGGCTCTGCTGCTGCCGCTGCCGCCGCCGGGGGTCCTGGAGGGGGCGCCTGGGGTCCCAACGGAGGGGAGGCTGCCTTGGGGCCAGGGCCCTCCTCCTCCTCCTCCTGGCGGGGTTCCTCTGCGCTCTCCTTCTCGGTCTCCGCGAAGTGCTCTCCCTGGTGCTCCAGCAGCTCCTCGGGGGTCGGGAAGAGCCGGGGGCACTCGGAGCACTCGTAGGGGGCCGGGGCCTCCTCCTGCTTCGGGCAGACCGGGTGGTGGTGCCTGCGGTGGTCCGTCCAGAGGGCCGTGGAGGGGAAGAGCGCCTGGCACTCCCCGCACTGGAACCGGATCTGCTGCTGCTGCTGCTGCTGCTGGGGCTCCCGCGGGTGGGCCTCCTGGTGGGCCAAGAGCCCCGCCGGGGAGGAGACCACGCAGCCGCACTCCAGGCACCGGAAGCCCTCCGCGGGGGACGCCGAGGGCGAGGCCGGGCTCGGGGCCGGGGCCGGGGCCGGGGCCGAGGCGGGGAGGTGGCTCCGGTGGTGCGCCAGGACCCCCTCCAGCGAGTCCGACAGCAGGCCGCACTCCGAGCACATGTACTGCGCCGACAGGAGCACCGCAGCGCCGCTCGAGGCCGACGAGGACGAGGAAGACATCGCGATCGCGGCTGAGCCTCCCTCCCTCCCTCGCTCTCTGTCGGGGGAGGAGGAGGACCAGGTCAGGACCGGAAGACGCCTCGGGGGCACTTCCGGAGCCACACTTCCGGGGGAAGCGGAAGGGGCGGGGCCTGCCTATCCCCTCCCTCGGGGCCTGGGTCTCTGGGGGGGGGCAGCAGCAGCAGCTCGCTCGCTCGCTCAGGCCCCCTCTCTCCCCGCCTGTCTCGCTCCGTCGGCTGCGTTCGTCGTCTCGGCCTCCTAGCCCTCCTCCTCCCCTCAAGACGGGCTCGGCCAATCCGCGCCCTGCTCGCCCCTGGCGCGATGACGTCACGGCGCCTTCAGCCTCGGCCCAGCCGCGTTCCCTGGGGGCGTGTCCATCTCGGCCCCGCCCACCTCGGCCCCGCCCCGTCACGAGGCGAAGAAGCTGCTCCGGCGAGCGCTCGTTACGTAAGCCCCGCCTCCCCTTGGTTACTTAACCAGCGCCGTTTCCCGGCAACCACGCAGCCTCGCTGACGTCACCCTCCCAGGGCCTCGCGCTCCGCGCCGCCGAGGCCCCGCCCCGTCACGCGGGTCACGAGGACGGCGGCGGTGGGTCCGCGTGAGGCAGGCGTCGGGGAGGGCGGCCGGGCTGCGCATGCGCGGCGAAGAGGGAGGAAAAACACAAACAGGGTCCGGGCGCATGCGCAGAGGGCGGGGCGGCGGGGGAGGCGAGTCCGGCGCAGGCGCAGAAGCGTCTCGGGGACAGAAAGAGAGACTCAGCAGCAGCAGCAGCAGCAGCAGAAGCAGAGCGACGAGCGCGACGCTGAGGAGGAGCGGAGCGGAGCGGAGGCGAGAAGGCCGCCCTCGTCGTCGTCGTCGTCGTCGCTGTTGCTGCCGTCGAGACCGAAGGAGCCGGGAACGGAGCGAGGGCCGAGGAAGGCGCGCGGTGAGCCTCGGCGGGGAACGTCGCTTCCGAAGGGGAAAAGGCCGGGCGGGGAGAGCGGGCTCCGGCGGGGAAGGGGCCTCGGGGGCCGGATCTCCCTTCCCCTTTGATTGACGGACGGAGGGACGGAGGGAGGGGGAGGGGGAGGGGGAGGGGAGCGATCAAGGGAAGGGAGGGGCGGGGCCTGTCTCTCTCCGGGCCCCGCCCCCTGCGCTTCCGTCGCTGCTGCTGCTGCTGCTGCTGCTGCTGCTGTTGGCGCCCCCTGGCGGCCGGTGGAGGAGCAGCAGCAGCCGCCTCGGAATGCGAGCCTCGCCCTCCCTCCCTCCCTGTTTTCCTGGCTTGGTTCTTCCTGGTCCTGACCGAGGGCCCCTTTCCTCCTCCTTCCCTTTTAGGCAGGCAGGCAGGCAGACAGACAGGCAGACGCTGCACCGAAGGAGACGCCCTTCCTTCCTTCCTTGGTCTGGAGCCATGAGCCATGAGTGGCGTCGGCCGCAGCAGGGCTGGGAGGAGGAGGAGTGCCTGGAGTACTACGGGATGCTCTCCCTGCACCGCATGTTCGAGGTGGTCGGGGCCCAGCTGACGGAGAGCGACGTCGAGGTCCTGGCCTTCCTCCTGGACGAGACCCAGCCCTGGACCCACCCGCTCGACCCCGCCCTCTGGGCCCCGGACCCGGCCCCCCGCGACGGAGAGGGCCCCTCGGTGGAGGAGGAGAGGGACGCCTCCTCGCCTGCCCCAGAGGGACGGAAGCGGAAGAGGAGGGGCGGACCGGCGCAGGGGCAAGGAGAAGGAGGGGGCCGCCGGTGGCCCAAGAACGGCGTCCAGCTGCTCCTGGAGCTCGAGCGCAGAGGGAAGTGCGACGAGACCAACTTCGTGCAGCTGCTGCAGCTCCTGCGCGTCCTCACCAGGCACGACCTCCTGCCTTACGTCTCCCTCAAAAGGCAGCGCACAGGTACGTTACCTAACCCCGGCTCACGGTCCGGCCGTTCTGCAGGGAAGGCACGCGTGTGCAGCTGGGAGGGAGGAACGCTCGGGTCCCTCAGGCTTCGGTCGCTTCTCTGTGTTAAGCCTCCTTCCGGAGCATTTCTTGATCCCGGCTGTTTCTCACTGAAGCAGCTCCAGCGTATGTTTGACTTCTCTCTTTTCTCCCTTCAGTTTCTCCCGAGAGATACACCTACGGACCGTCCGTCTTGTCATCAGACCAGCAGGTGGACAGCTGCCTCAATTCGGCCTCTGCAGAGCCCCGGAACGATCAATGGGAGACAGGTGTGTCTTGGGCAGACCAGGCAAGGAGCCGCGAGGCTTAGCTGCTTCTGTAGCCAGAAGCGTAATACTGTACAACCAATTTCTCTGCTTTTTCACCGTGAAAAGCTTTGTAAGGAAGCCACGCTCTGCATTTAGCACCGTGGTCTGGGAGGAAACATCCAAATGGAATCTGAGCAGCTGTAATGGGGTTCTGGCAAACCAGGTAACTCCTTTCTCTCTCCTCTAGGCTCCAATTCCAGCAAAAGGAAGCGAACTAGCAGAGGCCGAGCAAAGTCTGTTCCTCCCCGCAGGCGACGGGGAGGCAAAGCCGCTTCTGCTCCAAAGCAGGAGGTCCAAACTCCGACCAAAGTGACTTGTGGTAGGTGTCTGCCTGGCCTGTGCTGCTGCGTTCTTAGGGCTCCCTTAAGTCTTTCCTCATGCCCACAAAACCCTTTTCAAACAGTCGCGAGCAGGTTTTGTTTCCGTTAAGGGAAAGATCAGATGTTCGTCCTCTCTGGCTGGATCCAAAGGGGGCTGTAAGGGTTGGTTGGGGAAGGAGAAGGTCTGATACACATAGCTGTAATGAAAAGTCTCCCGTGGTACGTGGGAGAAGGTGACACTTGGCTTGCATTGTTCGATGCAGCTTTCATCCAGAGTGGGACACTACTCCAGTCCACCAGGATAAAGGGCATTTTAGTCCCCTCTTTGGGGTGAGAGTGGAGCACATTTGCCCACTCTTCAGTATACTGTCTTCTATTCCTCGTGTGATGTGGCTGGTTCCTGCTTTTGCTATTAATTTTTCAAACGGCCAAGTTGTATTTATTCCTAACCAATGAATTTTAAAACTTGGCCATGATATATGGTAATATCACAGTTTCCCATGGTATTTTGCATAAAACCAGAAGCTTTATGAACAAGGGAAAAGGGTGCCTTCAGATTACTTAAAGATTGCTTTCAGATGGATCCCATTTTGGAAGAAAGGTGGGATATAAGTTCAGTAAATAAATAAACCCTTAGCATCGGTTACTGGGAAAACTTAAAATGCTGGTCTTGGAGAGAAACTGCCTTAGCTGCTTTTAAGTAGTTTTCTGCCATGAACTGGAGAAGGCTCAAAGTGGATAATCTAAACCCAATACTGTTCATGTCAGCTGCCATTTTTCTGCTTCTGAGATTTCAGATTAAAAATATTTTCAACTGCTCTTGAAATGATAAATACGATCTGAATTAAAACAAGAATTTAAAAAGAAAAGATTGCTGGATTGGGAACGTGACAAGACTTGAAGGTTTTTAATCTCCTTCAGATAACATCTGGTTGAATAAAAATAATTCCTAAAGAGTAGAGCTAAACTCTGTTGTGGGTAGTGAGGCTTGTTGTTTCATATCAAGACTCTTGGAGAAGGAACGGTTGCTAGTCCCACTGCAGGGCGCTCACATGTGCCACAACCTCTCCATGGGATATGCTTAAAGTGGTGATGAATCTTATGCCTAGCTGGTCTGAATCCTTAAAAATTGTGGCCAGAATTATACATGCCTTTCGGACTCTATGGCTGCAGTATGTCATGGAAGGCCATTCCCCCTGAAAGGCGTCAGCATAGAATCTGGGTGCTCACTGTCCTTGTTGGTGCTGCAGGGTTTTATCCCTGGCCCTCTTAAAGTGGATCATTCCCACAGCTTGATCCATGGTACCAACTTGTGGAGCTGGACTTTGTCTAAAATCCTGAGTCTTTGCAGGTTTAGATTTGTCCGAGTGCATTACATTCAGATTTCTGGCTTGATCATTCAGTAGTCTGTCTCAAAGACCAGCATCTGTCATCTTGTTCTTGTATCGCAAGTTTTTTTCCTGTATGGATAAAAGGTCCCCACAGAGAAACTGTGAAACCTTCATGTAGACGCTCGTGTCCACACTTAGTTTTTACAGTTTTCTTCACCGAAAGTGCTTTGAGGCGGTCAAGAAGTGGGTGCTCAGGGCCAGTGTAGGATTCCCACGTAACTCAAATGTGCTATTTTCTTTGTCTCAGTGCAATGCAAATGAAACAAAAGCGAATGCACAAAAACACTTGTCTTACCATCTGACCAATTTACAGGCAAAGGGGTTCTAACGAAGAAGGTTCAAAAATAATACAATGAGTGTCAAAACTGCAACTTCAAGGTGCAGCTAAGGCTTCTGCCGGGTAGGTGCAAGGATCAAACTGTAAGCTCCGTTCAACACTAGATTGTTGCCTGTATACCTTGTCATATTACCTTGCTTCCCTGGGGCGGAACTGGAGGCTCATATGTGACCTAGGCAGCTGCTTTTCTGAAAGGAGCTCTGCTTCTTATAACCCTTCTGTGTTGCCTTCCTGGCTGTGAGGAAGGGAGGGGGCTGGCTTCCTTCTCCCTCCCCAGTCTGCAACCTCCTGGGCTATTTCCTTCTGCAAGAACTAGACCTTAGTTGCTAAAGGGGAAAAAGAGAAGTACATACAATCCCCCAAATGGTTTTTTTTTGTTGCTGCTTGCTTTCTGCCAATTCTTTCTCAATCCACCATTTAAATTCCAGGTTGCTAAGCAAAAGTTGATGATAAAGAGACTCTGTCTCTCTTGTGCACTCCTCTCACAGAATGGTCTCGCAAAGGTAAATGAATCCATGCACCCAAATTTCCACCAGTTCTTTGTGAAAGCAAAACTGTTTAAATGTGTGCAGACTTACCTCATCATTGTGGAGGAGCCATGGGCTCGCTCCCTCCCTCTTGCATGCCAGCTGACTCATAAAGGCACATTGGCTATCCAGATGCTCACGGGGGACAGGGCTGCTGCCTTGGCAGCTCCTGGGATGGATGGTGTCTGGGGTGTAGTAGAGCCACTCCAGACTGGCACCGCGGGGGGCTTGTGCCGCAAACCTCCAGCAGGGTCTGATGGAAACAGGCTGGGGGGCTGCAGTTAGGAGGGGTGTGCCCCCGATGGGGCTCTTACGCTCTTGCTGTCTTGGGTATATCAGTCCGTGGAAGGCTTTGCTCAGCCAGTGAAGCCGGGAGCCATTTGCTCCCATAACAAGGGATCACCTTAGTGGTGCCGGGCAGAGTTACTGCTGCAGATATCAGGCCATGATGTGTTGCTGTGGAATCCCTTCTGGTTTCCTCGTAATCCGTTTTCCTTCACCTGCCCTTCAGTTCAGCTATTGGTTTTCAGGGGCAGTTTGGCCAGTCAAAACCTATGATTGGCAGGTGCCCTTCTAAAAACTGTTGGTAGCCCCAAAGTTGTTTACTGTTTTTGTCTCTAAACACATTTGGTATTGTTTCACTATTCCACTTCCAGTAAATCCATTGTGAGGTTGAAGGTGTCCTAGTGTTGATCTGTGTGCCTTCTTGGTGCTCCTCAGGAATACAAGAGGACAAGCCTCCTTGCAGTCTGCTTTTGCATGCTTTGTCTGGTATCTGCAGCAGTCTGTGCCACCTGAAACCCAGAAGACAGCTTGGGTCCTTTGCACCATTTTGTTTCTTTTTGCCATGTTGAAACTCAGAATGATTTCTTGATGTTACCATGTGCTAAAAGTCTTGAACCATCTTTCTCTCGGTCCACAGTTGAAATCCATCCCTGGAAAAGCATAAGTATTGGCCCAGGCAAGCGGGCCAAGTACCAGACAGTGGTAAAAATACCCAGACAAACTAAAAAGCAAAAACCTAAAAGTGTGGCCCTCATGATTATTTCAGCTGCCTCTTCAACGCTTCTCCTATATTAGAAGCGACTCTGCATCTGGACCCTGCAGCGCTCTTGTTAAACAAGCTGTGAGGGACACGGCCTTGGACTCTGGGACTGGTTGCCTTCAGCAGAAGGAGGCATTTTCCTGCTGTTAAAACTGTCTGCAATGGTTTTTGCTGCCCTGTGAAAGTTAATTTGTGTGTCAAGTTTGCGGGAGGGTAGAATTGTGCTGAAAGGAGCAGAAATGAATCTGTACTGTTTGTGGGAACTGGTATTTTAAGATCTTTTTAATTCTTGCTAGATCCTCTCATCTTGGCTTGTAATAATGCTCTCAACCTGTGTTAACCGGGGGGGGGGGGGGGGGCTGCATGGATGATGAGGTGACAGGCCTCATTCTCTGAAAGCATCCTACTTGAGTGGTCATGCACTTGGAGGCTTCTTCAGTCCGGCTACTTGGATTCAGAACTTGGGGAATCCATTTTGATAAGAGCTTCTCTCATAAGGCTGTGCCTGTATTTGCAGAGTAACCACAGTGGGATTATTTCACTGGAACTGGGGCCTGGAAGTACATTGGAGGGAGGGAGGGTAGCAGTCTTTCTGCCCCTGCTGCCAATGTTGGTCTGGTTTTAATCTGATGCGGCTGCTCAGGGCTGGCATTACTGCTGGCGGGGTAGGGTTATGGAAACACTTCCCATTTCAGACACACCGGTTGTGCAGAAACCTTCCCCCTACAAACCTTCAGTTGATATGGACCCCGCGTCTTTTGACGCAAAATCCGGCCTCACTCCCTGCAGCCTTACTTGGAGGCGCTTGTCCCATCTTGGGGAAGAAATGTTTCCGGTTGCTTAAGAGCAACGTAGGTGGCACGACATGGGGGGTGCCAGTGAGTTAATGCCAACTCTGACAGCTGTGGGTATTACTAAGAGCTCCAGCACACTGTTAAATATTGGAAGGTGGGTGAGCTGTTCTGTTCTCTTGAAATCCTGTGCTGGCCCACTGCCGCCAAGAGCCTGTATCTGAGCTGTGTTCAATCCTAATAAAAATGGAACCTCCCAGCTCTGTCCCACGTAGCTAGCCCTTGGGGTGGGAGGCAGTGGGGTGGATGGCAGAAGTGGGCCCAGTGGCTGAATTCTTTGACCATGAAGGGGTGGGGGGGAGCAAGAATGGAATGGCTCCAGCAGCACTTGGGGCTTTTTATCCCATGTGAAGATGGCACTCCTTCCTTACTTGGACTGAAACAGTGTCATTTACTGGCTTATCTCCTGTGGAATAAGACAACCTGAATGACAGCCATCCCAATGCCCAGCCATGCTGTGGCCCATCTGGAAAGAAGGTTGCCAAGTGTCCGGCCGGCTGAGGACTGGCAGCCAGAGACTGGGTTGCTGGCCCCTTGGCCCTGGCTGTTTGGGGGCGGGGAAGGGAAGGGAAGGAGGCCATTCCAAGTTGCTGGGAAAGGGCTGTGACTGCACTTTGAGTTAATGCTTCTACAGGTGATGACCACAAGACACAGAGAAATTAAAGCTGACGGCCTTGTTGAGCGTATGTAATATACCACCTGCCTCATTTTTAAAATGTATTCTCCTTTGTATTTGTTCCATTTCTCCCTCCCTTTTGAATCTTTTTTCAGCTACAATGCTGATAATATGTTTGGCAACTGAACAAAACTGATGAGTCCTCCTGCTTCCACTTGCCATAGTTACAGCTGAACTTTACTAATTTCAGGAGCATCTATAACCTGTTAGTGAGCCTCTTTTGCCACAGTTTGGGCTTCCTGTCTCTAGAATGGAGTGAGCGTAAAGCTTGTATTTTTATGCAGAAGAGTTTAGCTGCCTCTCTGTGGACAGGTTTAGTTGTGGGTTTCCAAAGAGGGGAGGAGAACTTCAGACTCTTGAAGAACAGTAGTCTAAGTTGATAAAAGGCCTTTGCTCAGATAGCAGTAGCAACCAGGACACGCTGGTAGAGATTAGTTCCAAGAAGAGTTACTCCACCAGCGTCAGCTGTTAGGACTAGCAAGCCTGGAGTCAGGTAGAGTAGAAGGTTAGGTTTCTAGGTTGGCTTTGGTCTTTGGGCTGGCAGTTAAGGAAGAGTGCCCTTATGTGCCTCCCTTTGGTGGGCATGTTACATGAAGTAGCTGTGGTGGTAAAGACAGCCGGTGGGGTGGGCATTAGTGAAGTTCAGCTCTAACTCGGTTCCACGCCAAAGGACCAGTTTGGAAGAGTGCGAACACCCCTTGCTGGGACTGACCACCTCAAGGGACTGAGCCTTTTGGGCAACCTGAGTGGCCTGGCCCTTCAGCTGGGTGGGCTTTATGTTCAGCACTGGTTCAGGGCTCTTGGATGGCCCACCCCTCTTGCTGCAGCTGATGCATGAGTCTGTGTTTGTCTATGCCTTCCGTTGGGGAACTCCCAGTGCTAATGCTTCTCTCCCTTTCTTCCTTCCCTTTCCCTCTTTTTCTCTGTTTTGTGTGTCTTGCTCAGACATCCGGCTCCGTGTTCGTGCTGAATACTGCGAGCATGAGTCAGTCTTGCGCCAGAATGTGATGTCTAACAAGCAGAACCGGTTGGAGCGACAGTTTGACGTCTTTGGGCAGTCCAACACAATCCTCAAGTCCCGTGACCTAGGCTCCATCATCTGTGACATCAAGTTCTCAGAGCTGTCCTACCTGGATGCCTTCTGGAGCGATTACATGAATGGCTCCCTGCTGGAGGCCCTGAAGGGTGTCTTCATCACAGAGTCTCTCAAAGAGGCTGTGGGCCAGGAGGCTATCCGGCTACTAGTCAACGTAGATGAGGATGACTACGAGGAGGGACGGCGCCTCTTGCTGGAAAGCGTTGTTCCACAGGCCTGGTAATGCCAGCCTGTAAGAAGTTTAGGTAGGTCCCCCCCCCCCCTTCCAGATCAGCCGTTGGTGGTGGAGTATGTCTTTCTCTTCCTAAGGATCCCTGATTTCCTGTTTGTCAGCTGTAGTTGGGTTTAGTTGGCTCCAAAAATGAGCCAGTGGTTCTCTAAGTGGTTTGTCTGCTTCCCTAAAACCTGCAAGAGACCATGCATCCTCTCTTACGCAGGTGGACTTGGTAGTTCTTTCCTGTGTCTGTTTTCAGGCAGACGGCATCCTACGGTGATTAAGGCATTTTTCTTTAAAATGTCTAACACCATAGAAAAGAACTAGAAAAGTAGCTAGACTGGAGAAGACCGTAGCTGTACCCACTGGCCTGAAGACCTAATGAATGACTGTGAAGTGGAGAGTCGGCCTTTGGCCTGGCCCCTGAATGTGGGCAGATGTCTTTGTGGCCAGCACCCTACTTAACTCCCTCTCTTTTCCCCCTACAGAGCACTTGTTTTCACTCCCTGTTGCCACGTGGCTTATCTACATCGGATATAGGCTTGACGGGGCAGGGAGGAATTCTAGAAAAGGCATCTTCATCCCGTCGTGGGACAGGCTGGATCTTGGCTGCGGCGGGACTCCAGGGAGTCACTGTTATGCCACTGCTCCTCTTGTAGAGGCTGAAGGACTGGAAAGGGCCACAGGAAAGGAGGGGGTCTGGATGGACACTCGGGTATCAGAGGGCAAGAGCAGAGGTACCAGCCGGGGGCAGATCCCTGCTGTCTTTCTGTTCTGTCCTGATGTAGGCTATGGAGCCTTCTTTGACCCAGTTGATGTGTCCATCACGATCAGTATTTGTGGTGGTTTTTTTGCCACCTCTCTTGCAGGGGTGGGCATTGGGCTCATTTTGCAGAGTTACAGGCCGGCAGCAGAACACTCTGTTGACTATTCTTTTTCTTAAAAAGGAGAATAACTTTATTTCCCTCCAATCTGCTCTTCGGTGTGGACTTTTCCCCTTTAAGCAAGCGAGCCCCACGGACTGCAGAGGTGGACACGAGTCACTTTTCTACGAATACTTTTCAGCTCTGTGGCTCTTTGTATATAGTGTAAATAATAGGGTTTAAAAAAGAAATGGGTGAGGAATTGGTTCATGCAGCAGCTGTGGGTAGAGGAAGCAACTTAACTCCATTGTGGAGGGCCAGAGGCCAGAAATGTGTAATTTAAAAAGTTGTTATTTTTTTTTACAGAAAAATGAGAGACTTTTGGACAAAATTCTTAATGTGTTGTATTTGCAAATGACACAGTCAATAAAGAAGAGAATTTGCAGCTGCTTGGGTTAATGGTTCCTTTCTGGCCAGAGTGGACACAGCTGGCCCCTGGCTCTGGCTCCCTGTCGGTGTCCTGGTGCCGGCCTCAGTTGGCCTTGGCTCTGGCAGCTGCCTTCCCCGCTTTCCCTGCTCAGCTGGGGCAGCCACTTGTCTGTCTCTGGGAAGGCAGGGCATCCCTTACCTGCCCCACAGGTGTTGAGTAAAGACTATAACAACTGGAAGAGGCAGCAGAGCATAGTAGGGAACACAGAGGTGGTTTTGACAAGCGAGTCATTGCCGCTGCAGCCCTGCCACATGCACAGTGCTGCTCAGCCTGCCACGCTGCCCTGCCTGCTGCCAAGAACCACCAAGGGGTCTGGTTTGGCATTGGGGGGCTTTGTACTAAGATTCCCCCTCCCACATGGCAGAAGGAAGAGGCCTGGTGCCAGGAACCCAAGGCAACCAAAGGAGAAGCAAGGACAGCGGGTAGACCATTGCTTTCCATTTCCTTTCAGCCTTGGGGGAAATCGTACAACTTTTGCAACACTCAGCTAAACCAAGGGTGAGGAATGCTGGGAGTTGCAGTCTAGCAGCAACCGGAGGGCTGCATGGTGTTGACAAAATCCTATATTTCATGGAGAGGGAGAGTGGAAGCCAGCCCAAAGGAAAAGTGGGAGGCCCCACCAAGCCTTTCCCTACAGGCCTGGCTTAAACAGACCTCCCGCCAGGAGTGGGAGCTCCCATGTGGGGTAGAGTCTGCCTTGGGAAGGAGGAGCAGCCCTGTGAGATGTTGGAGGACTCATGTTTCCATTGCCCTCCCAGCCAGTCTGGCCATCGATGAGGAGGATCGAGTGTGTCCAAAGGAGAGCAACTCTTTGGTGAAGGGTCTGGAAACCATGCCTTATGAGGAAAGACTTAGGGAGCTGGGGATGTTTAGCCTGGAGAAGAGAAGGTTAGGTGATATGATGGTCCTGTTTAAATACTTGAAGGGATGTCACATTGAGGAGGGAGCAAGCTTGTTTTCTGCTGCTCCAGAGAACAGGACTAGGAACAATGGATGCAAACTGCAGGAAAAGAGATTCCACCTCAACATTAGGAAGAACTTCCTGATAGTAAGGGCTGTTCGACAGTGGAACACACTCCCTCGGAGGGTGGTGGAGTCTCCTTCCTTGGAGGTCTTTAAGCAGAGGCTGGATGGCCATCTGTCGGGGATGCTTTGATTTGGAGTTCCTGCATGGCAGAATGGGGTTGGACTGGATGGCCCTTCTGGTCTCTTCCAACTCTAAGATTCTATGATTTTATGTCTCCTCTCCCTCGATCTAGGCCATGGTTCAGCATTAGCCCCACAGAAGACCTTAGAGGTCTGCACCCCTGCAAAAAAAGTGCCCCCAAAGGATGCCTTGGCAGTCCATACCCACTGCTGCCACACTGCCTTGCGCAGAAAAAGTCAATAAAAAGGTGTCTCCCCGACACCTTCTGGTTGCCATTGCCTTGTCCTCTTGGCAGCTCTTTTCAGCTCAAGAAAGGCCTTGTTGCAAGAGAAAATGGCTTGGAAATACACGGTTGGGAAAAAGTGCTGCCCCTGAACCCAAAACAGCCCCTGGAGTGGGGAGGGCCCAAACATGGCGAAATTGCTGCTTGCACCCCACTGCTTCCAGGAGATGTGGGGCACTGGGCGGTTGGAGGTTTGGGTCGAGTGGCTGTGAAACCCAGCGTGTCCTCCTCACCCACCTCCAGGAGGGAAAGGCAAGGCCAGGTGGGGGCACATGGGGCGTTTCCAAGGGGGAGAGGAGCCCCTGCAAAAAGGCCAGTGGAGATGGGGGCCAGAAGCTCCATCTAGAGTCAGCCCATGGCTGTTGTGCGAAGAAGCAAGATTCTGGTCCTATATATATATATATATTAAAAAGCAGCAACTTATATTTACTCAGGTGTAAAGCAGTTGTGGCCTCCGTGGAATTGTAGACTTTGGAGAGGCCATGGAAGGGGCTGAACCCAAGTCCCTTCAGACAGGGCCAGCACCACGGAGAGCTCTTTGAGGTTTAGGTGGAAACCTGGACCAGGCCCCCTTCCCCCATTGACAGGGGAGGCACCCCGCAAACTGTTCATTGCAAATTTGGGGGCTGTGTCCCTCCCCAGATGTTGCTGGAGTGCAAGCCACTGGCCATGCTGGCTATTGGGGCTGATGGGAGCTGCTGTACTCCTTAGGGTCCTCCAGCAGTCAGTCTCTCTCTTCCATCTCCTCCATCTTTTCTGGGGTCTGCCGTGGCTGGGAGGGGAAGGAGAGGGCAGAGGTCTGGACAGGAGCCACGCTGCAGCACCAGCAGCTCCTTGGGCCCCAGGGCCTCCAGGCCTGCCCTGCCACAGGCTTCTCTGCCTCTGCTGTGGGCTCTCAAGGGGGAGAAGCAGTGGGACAGTGGCCCCAGACCTCTGTGCATTGGCCAGGCAGCACTAGATGTCACAAACTGAACAAGGAGGTGCCTGCCCCAGAGAGAGAAGGGGGGCAGCTACCGAGGGGGGGGGGCAAAAACGACGGTGGCCCTCCTTCAGTTCACAAATGTCTAGCATTGCAGAGAAAAGGACCCTGAAAGTAATTCAGGCCTAGACTCTTACGCATGTTTGCTGCCCCCGGATCACTGTGCCAGGCCCTTTGCTTTGGAGGCCCAGACTCAGTTTCTTGAAGCTGAGGAGAACTTGTAAGCAGCTAGGATGCTAGAAAACGGGGGATAGCCGGATAATTTCATTAGGAAGCAGAATTCTGGTTTAGCTGGGGGTCAATGCCCTTCTCCCCGGCTATAGCCCTATGGACATATCTTGGGGAAACTTTGTTTTCCCACTACAATACAACACCCAGAATCCTTCAGCTAGCATTGGCCATCATGCTAAGTAGCTCCCAAGGAAGGCAGGAAAGCAGGCAGGCAGGAAAAGCTTGCAGTTTGCCAATAAGGCCACCAGGAGGCTCCACTCATCTACATTTGCCCTGCTCCCAATATTTGTCAATATAGTTGTCCTGATTTCCTTTTCCCAGGTCCCCGAATGAATGTCATTTCCCCAATGAGAAATCAATAGTGCGTCAGTGATAAATAGTGGGGTGGGGTGGGGATGCCACCAACCGAACATCCCTGGAAGGAGAGCTTTCCCCCCAAGACACTCTCCATTTCTAAATATAAGATTGTATGTACAGCACTGTGTAAAGGTTAATAATATTAATAATAAATTCCCATCTCAGTCTCAGCTGCTCCCAAATTGATACAAGGAAGAGTTTAATGCAAAGCTTTCCTAAGGCTCTAAATAGTGGGCACAGGTTTAAACTGCTGGTCGCCAAAGCCTGGCTGGCACTCACTGATTGATTGACGGACTGTTTGCCTATTCGCTAACAGCCTGAAACAGGGGACGGGGATTTCGGAAAGGTGCAGGTTTCTCTGCAGCTTGGTTTTCAATAGAAATTCATTCACATTTGCAAATCTCTGCATATTCAGGATGGGAAGATTTCTCACACTGGGCCGGGTGTCATTTGTTATGGAAAAAGTGCAGCAGGAATATAGGCAGTTAGTGGGGAAGGGAGGACAGAATGGGACCAGCATCCTTTGGGGCCGATGCAGAACCGGCCCCAGACATTGTGCGGACCGAAGCAAAGGACAAGATGGCCTCTCCCGCTGCATGTACAAATGCCATCTCGGCTTCAGTGAGCCTTCGGCCCTTGCAATGGGGCTCAGAGCAGCACGTGCCCCCCACTCCCTGCCATGCCTCCCTTCCTCCCAGGGCTGCCGGACGGAGGCATCTCCCCCATTTCCCCCAATGGCAGGGCCGGCCTGCCTAGGAGCACAGGCACAGCTCCACTGGGTTTAAAAGGAGGCACACACAACTCTCTCTCACACACAGAAGGACTAGAGACAGCTATTTGCCAGTAAGTTGGGCATAGCCTTCACAGGACTAGCCCAAGACATTTTGTTGCCTGGGGCCAGGGATAACACGGTGCCCTCTCTCTTTCTTGCCTATGGAACATAGCATTCGGAATACTGGGCTTGAGCACCAGTTTGTAAAGGTCTTCCTTTAGAAGATGGATAACCCAGTACTATCAATGTTAATAACTGAAATAACCTGCTTGTTCACTGGACAAGGCTCACGTCGAATGTGTAGCCCATGAAACCCTTAGAAGGAAGCCATTTCATGGGGGCTTCCTTCTAAGTCAACAAGTGTAGAAATGAGCTCTGCTCTGCATGCCAAAAAGCTGTCGGGTTTGTGAAGTCAAAGGCTATCATTGCTGGCATCCATAGTTTTTTGTGTGGGTTTTTTGGGCTCTGAGGCCATGTTCTAGAAGAGTTTCTTCCCAATGCTTCACCGGCATCTGTGGCTGGCGTCTTTTAGAAAATGGCCACAGAGCCATGGACTTGGTTTCAATCGCGAGGTAGGCCCACACAGCACTGGGCTATGCTAGGGATGCACGATGGGAAACATTCCCATTGGTAGGAATTTCCCTTGGCCCCATCCTGAATGGGAGTCTTTGCCCATCTATTCCCGGAAGGCATTGTGAAGCCCCTTCCCAATATGGAAGCCAGTCCCAAAATGTTTCCTCGCCCCACCTCCTGCATCCTTGCTCTGTAACCCAACAGTCCTGTAGCCCTTTCTCTCCCTGTTGCTGACCAGATTTATCCAGCAAAGCACCTCTGTGTGGAACGCACAGATGACATAGGGCTACCCTTTGCCACACTTCCTTTTTAGGGTTCTTTGGGCTCACCTAGTCTAGCCCCTATACCCGCCTTTCCTAGCCAGGCCCTCTCCAAGGACCTGATTCTGGTTTTCTTTCTCTATCCAGTTTCCAATTGGCCTAGCACTCCCACACACCTGGGCCAGGTGTGTGGCCAGGGTCCCCCACCCCAAAACCCTGAGACGCTTGTGCGGCTCCTCTGGACGGCAGAAGGGCCGAGTGGTTTTGCAGCAGCCAAGGTTGGCCGTTCCTTGGGCAGGGGGCGCCACCACCCTTCCCTGGCCGCCTTCTTCACTTCCCACTTTAATTGTAAGACATGTGTTCCTGCCCGCCCCCCCCCCCAACACACTCTGTGAAATGGTGGCAGTGGGAAAAACAATCATCGCAACAACAACCCAACAGGAAAAATAAGCCGGCCGTTTCAGCAACCGGTGAGCCAAATCTACCCACCGGCAAGGCTGCCTTTTGGCTCCTTGGAAGGAAGGCCGGAAAGCAGGGTGGAAGGAGGTACAGTTTTGGCACCCGGGACCACTGGAAGGCCATTTTGAAGGGTCAGAGCCCCCTGTCCGTGGGGCTGACTCCCCTCCTCAAATGGCCATCCAGGGAACGGTGGACGGCTTCGGAGGGGCATCGCTGCTCCTGGGTTCCAATTACTGTATTTCTGGGACACAACCTGGAAAAGGAGGGGGCTGGAGATGAAAGCCAGAATTATGGCCTCCGGGGCATCACTCTGGTTCACAGGTGAAAGTCTCAAGACCAAAGCAGTGAGAAAGGGAGAAAGCATCCTTGGATGACAAACGGTTTAGCCCACGTTTATTCGTGGAATTTCTACTCTTGGTGGCATTTTTGATCCATAGCGATTCGCAGGCCACGAATTTGCCCCCTCCAAGGCTCGCCCCCGTCTTCCTTCGCGACAGGGTTGAATTGGGCCCTGCTGCCTAGACCTCCGCCTTTTGCCTGATCTTCCTTCCTAAGCCTCTGTCTGTGGTCAGCGCTTGACTTGAGACAACAGGGCTGAGTTCAAGGAAAGCATGAATTTCATACAAACAAAGAATCTCTCTCTTTCTCTCTCTCTCTCTGTCTCTCTTTCTTTCTTTCTTTCTTTCTCTTGTTACAAAGAATTGCCAAGATCAATCACATGCCAATCTTTTTGCAACTCAGAAATTCTTTCATGGAGAGTGCTGGTTATTTTCCATTAGGATTTATTTCTACACACACACAGCCTCCCCAGCTCCCTTCCTTTGCTACATGTAGTCAATGGAACAGCATCACTTTCTGTAATCTCCCCACTCTCTTACCCTCCCCCAAAAGCATTTGTCCACAAGATGCTGCTGGTCAGGGTTATTCTGGAGAAGGTATCATCCAGCAACCAAGCTTTGGGTGAAATTTATAAATTAAAGAGGTGACCAAGGCGGGGGGGGGGGGGGTGTTACAGGGCAGCTTTCTGAGGTATTCCTGGAGGCTTTTCTAACACGTCTTCTGGGCCTTCATCACGTTGCAAAACGGAAGACACAGGGTTGGTGCAAAGTTAATTAAACAGCCAAAGTGAGATGCTTTAAATGGCACGGCTGAAGACCTGCTAAGCCAACAGTGTACAAAACCACGGCTGGTCCTTGGTATTTGCAGACGTGACCCAGCCTTCTGTATCAGCGTGGTCTGCAGCTTTGTGGCCGGCGCCTGGACTAAAAGGGCATACAAAGCATCCGGCGGCAGCGTGTCAGTCGCCGAAGCCGAGAGAGTGAGGCTGAATTAACACCCACAAAACCCACGAGAAACTGAGGGAGGCAGAGAGAGGCTAAACATTGTCATCTATCACCCACTGCTCTGAGCATTTCAAAATAATTGGCATTATTAATCAAGTTGTATTTCCCAGGTAAAGACTGGTGGTGAGGTTTGTGATAGCTAGTATTATCATTATTATCATCATTATTATTCCATATTGCAACAAAATTTGGCGCACCTTTCCTGATGATGCTTGCAGACTATGATCCTGCGTTGTCTTCTCACACAGAGACACAATGCCTTGGAAAGGAACGGAATCGGTATTTTTCCACCGAACGAAAATTCTGTGTGTTGTCCTTCACTTGCAACCATTTCATGTTTACACTAAAATAAAACACATTATACCGTGTCTAGACAATTCAGTAAGCATCATTTACAAATCTTTTAATTGCTATTTAGAGCAATCTGTCAATTTGGAATAAAAACGATTATTTAACTAATGACAATTTCTCTTTTAGTAGCAGCTAAATGCAACAGTTCCTCATTTATGCCTAACTGTTTCTCAGATGCTTCATTTGAATTTCTGCATTCTCAATGACATTACCATTTGACAACTTTAATTATCTGCACGTCTTTAATTATTTCGCAGGATATTCCCTATTTTCATTCTGCACAGAATATTAAAATTCCTAGATGAAAATGGGAACTGCACAGACTAACTAATGTCTAACTTTCAGTATGCACTGAAAACTCATATTTGGCAGTATGTATTCTATAAAATTGCAACTGCACACAATGTTCTTGGAATGACTGGTAGTCCTACTGTTTTGTGTTAATTTTGGGTTTCTCGTGAACATTGTGTTATGTTAGCCTACTGATTTCAGCCACCTGAGCAATGTAACACTGCAAACCTTTTAACTGCAAACAAAAATGATTGCTCTCTGGTGAAAAGCGTGTGCATTATTAACTTTAACTATTTCACTAATGAGAATTAATTCTGAGTCACCCAGAGCTTACAACAGGAATCAAAGCTGCAACGTGAACGTCAGATATATGGCACCCCCCAAAATACTGAATGCAACTATGCAGTCACACATACCACATACTGTTGGCTGAATTCTTATTTTACATGGGTCACAAATGCTTCACAAAATGCCTATCAATTAATTAAATAAAAATTCTAAACCAACTCCAACTATATCTACTTTTTTTTGCAATGACTGAATGAAGTCTAAATATGTTTGATACAGAAAGGTTTTATTTGTTAGTGCCAGCAATTTTTTTATCTAAAAGTAGGTATTCACTGAAAGATAATTTATACGGTGAACAACACTTTGCAAATTGTCATATAAATTCTTCACATAAAACTATTGGAAATCCTTACCAAAAATCCATTCTATTTCCAGTAGTATTAAACATGATCAGAAAAATTTTTTAGGGAATCTATGTCCCGTTGGTATTAATCCTTTTGCATATAATGCATGTACTGAAAATAATCAAACGATTTTAAATATGACATAAAAAATTCTGAATTTTACACCATCTTATGTGCAAAACATGTCCTTAAATATAATTAGAGAACAACAGTTTCTACTATGTATTAATACAATTTGGTTACTAATTTTCTATGTTCATGGTTTACAAAATCTTTCCTTTTACCTAAAATTTTAATATTTGCAGTGCAATGCGTCATTATATATACTCAGTTATGTGCAGATCAAACCTTATGCTACAGTTGTTTCATTTGCATACAATGCTGCTTTATCTATAATATTTACAAGACAAATTTACATGAAATATTTACATAAATTATTTTTGCATACAGGACATAAAATCCTTTTTTTTTAAATTGCCATTAAATAGGGTTGTTGTTGTTTTGCTTGTTTACAAACTTGTAAATCCTCCTGTACATAGTAACTCTCTTGTTATGACTGATGCTCACTTTTTATTGCTAATAAGTAATGGCCTTCCAATATTGCTATGCTTGCTAATAGAATAATCAAAAGTTCTATTATTTGGGTTTGTGAGTTTGGGTTTTTTGTTGTTGTTATAGTTGTGTGTGTTTGGTTACTAATTTTCGATATTCACAGTTTACAAAATGTTCATTTTACCTACGGTTTTAATATTTGCAATGCTATGTGTCATTTTATATACAGTACTCAGTTATGTGCAGATCAAACCTTATGTTACAGTTGTTTCATTTGCATACAATGCTGTTCATCTTTAATATTTACAAGACAAATTTACACTGTGTGCATACATATACATGCATATATAGTGAATATTATATGTGTGTGTGTGTGTGTATTGCCAATTTGCAAATACCTACGTTCTTCATAATTAAGACATCTTAGTATTATTATTATTATTATGATCTGAAATCAAAATGGCAGGCAGGAGTTAAGCGTTGTGATTCGTACACTACAATAATGCTTTAATCTTAGCAGCAATGATTCTATGATGGCATAATTCTTAAATATGCATTTCATATAATACACTCTTTGCATATTCTAATTCTATTTCCTATCTATCTTGTTGTTTAAAGGAGTGCATCAACACACAGCTTCTTCTACAGGTTTCTAGAAGCTGAAGCAATCTTAATATGCATTGCATGGAAATCGCTTAACTATTTTGGCACATAAGCTTTTTTACTTTCAGAAAGTCCAGTGATTTTAATATGCGAAAATGTTCCCTATTTTAAGGATTCTTCCTACCATTTTATTCTGCCATCGAGTGGAACTATTGCAAAAAAGCACGCTTAATTTTGAATGGCCCCTTCACCCTTTGCCACAACTTTATATTGACTCCTTCCGTATTTTCCCCATCGATTTGATTGCTTTGAACATATGTCTTGCTAAAGGGAAAGGACACCTATTTGCACTTGAGAGATATTTACAAAAATTCTGAGTATAAACAGATTTTAAAGGAGTTTACTCCCCCCTGGAACTTCTCCTTTTAACTATATTGCCTTCCAAATATGTGTTACTAATAATTATTATTATTATTAATAACAATCTATGTTAACTATATAAACACTGCAATGTCCAAGCAGGGCAAATGTTAAACGATAACCCTGGATTACTTTGGGGGCATCATCATCATCATCTTCCTCATTGCAATTGCTTTGCTTTTTAAACTAAAGACTTTGTGGGATGTTTTTGGCTTTCTGGAGGCTGGGGCTGCATCCACACTGGAGAAATAATAACCCGGTTTGGCCCCGCTTTAACTCTTTGTCTGGCTCAAGGCTGTGGAATTCTGGGAGCTGAAGTCTGTTGTTGGGCCCAGAGCTCTTTTTTGGGTCAGCTGCTATGGAATTCTGGGAGTTGGAGTCTGTTATGGGGCCCAGAGCTCGTTGTATGGCTCAATTGCTATGGAATTCTGGGAGTTGGAGTCTGTTGTGGGGGCCAGAGCTCGTCGTCTGACTCACTTGCTAAGGAATTCTGGGAGTTGGAGTCTGTTGTTGGGCCCAGAGCTCTTTTTTGGGTTAGTTGATATGGAATTCTGGGAGCTGGAGTCTGTTGTGGGGCCCTGAGCTCGTTGTCTGGGTCAGTCGCTCCGCTCTGGGCCCCACAACAAGCTCCAACTCCCAGAATTCCATAGCCTTGATCCAGGGGCGAAAGCAGGTTCTTCTATTCTGCAGTGTGTCTGCAGCCTTCCTTCGTTCTGGGCCTCTGGGCCCTTCCTTCCTTCCTTCTTCCCTTCCTTCCTCCCTCCCTAGTTCCTTCCTTCTCCAATGTGGCTCTGCTGCTGCTGCTGCTGAGCATCCTTCCTTCCTTCTTCCTTTCTGCTGCTGGTGCTGCCTAGTCTGCATCCTCTGCGTCGCCTTGGCAACCGTCGCCAGGGAGGGAAGGAGGCTGCTGCTGCTGCTGCTGCTGCTGCTGGGCGCTCCCCCTCCTCCTCCTCCTCCTTCCTTCTCCTCCTTTTTTGCTGCTGCTGCCGCCGCCGGAGCCGGAGGAGCGCTGGCTGCTGCACCGCTGCGCGCATGGAGGAGTCAGCGTTGCGCCACCGATGGAAGCAGAGGTAGGTGCAGCTCCTCCTCCTCCGCCCCCTCCTCCTCCTCCTCCTCCGAGTCCTCCTCCTCCTTCCTTCCTTCCTTCCTTCCTTCCCTTCTGCCTCCCTGCCTTCCTCCGCTCTCGCTCCCATTTAAAAATCTTTAAAACTTTGCATATTAATGTCCCCGCTTTGCATACATCTCGCTCACTCTCGCCCTCCTCGACGGCGCTCGCTCTATTGATTGCAAAAGCCCACTTAATGCAGCTCCAGCACCAGCAGCAGCAGGAGGAGGAGAAGGAGGCTCCATTGCGCTCCGAGGAAGGAAGGAAGCAAGGAAGGAAGGAAGGAAAGAGAGAAGGCAATTGCTCCTTCCTTCCTCCCTTTCTTCAGAGCCCCCTTTTCCCTTCAAGGGGCCACGGGAAAGAGGGGTGTGCCCCCCCCAATTATTGCAAAGAGAGAGAGAGAGAGAGGGGTGCATTTATCAAATCGCAGTCTCCAAGAGCCAGCTCAATGCAAAGGAACCCACCGGCTTTTAAAAGGCGTTTATGATCTGAATCATCATCATCATAATCCTTTGCCAAAGCGGAGGGGCCTTTGGGGCTTTTGGGGGAGTCTTTGCTGCCTGCCGGGGCTCATTAGAGAGGATTGTCGTCTCTGGATCTGCGTCGTCGTTTCCCCCGAAAAGCAGGGAAAGGATGGAAACAGGGAGAGGAGGAGGAGGAGGGTCTTTTTGTTTGGCTTCCAGGGATGCCTCAGTCTTTGCTGCCGCCGCCGGAGCCCTGGCTCCCTTGCAGGCAGTGGCTCTCTCTCTGGAAGGAAGGAAGGAAGGAAGGAAGGAAGAAAGAAAGAAAGAAAGAAAGGGGGACTGGAGGGGAGCCGGGGGCTGATGGCTGCCTGCAGGGTTTGCAGCCTTTGCTCTTCTCCTTCTGCTGCTGCCCCATTGATGGGGGGGGGTTTCCTTTGATTCCCCCCCCCAGAAGTTGCATAAAGGGGGGGGCAGTGTTTATCCTTAGACCCTGGTGTTGTTTGTGTGTGTGGGGGGGAGTGGGGTGTGTGTGTGTGTTGTGTGCAATGGCCGAAGGGGGGTCCAGTCGGGGAGCCCGACCCTCCTTTTGTCTATGGCGGGGGGGGAGGGGGGCAGGAAGGGTGGCATCAATCCCTCTTCGCCCCCCCCCCCGCAGCTATTCTGGGTGAAGAGGTCAGAGGGGGGGAGGAGGGGGCAGGTTGGGGGTCCCAGGAAGGGAAGGGAAGGGGGCAGGCAGGCAGGCAGCCAGGGCTGTGGGTCCAAGGGCAAGGCAAGAGGCACAAACAATCCCGGGGTGTGGCTGTGACTGTCAGACCCCCACATCCGGATTCAACCCCCCCCCCCAGTTCATGTGGCACCACCATCATAGACATACCCCCCCAGCCCTCCAAGGGGCATCCTCCTCAGGGCCAGGGCAGGTCCTTGGCTCAGCAGGGGCCCCTCCTGTGTTTTTGCATGGGGGGGGTTGTCTCTCTGTGTGTGTATATATTTGCAGGAGAGATGATGGGGGCCCATCAGGACCCCTGGCTTTGGCCCAGGAGAGGCAAGGCCGGAGGGTTTGGGGGGGCCTTGGCCGATGGCTCTAAAGGACGGACCCTCCTGCCCCCAGAGCCTGGCAGTCCCCAGCAGTTCCTCCTTTGCCTTGGCACCCCTCCACTGAGGACAATCCCTGACGGGGAATTGGTAGGAATTCATAGGGATCAATCCCTGGGCCTTCTGGCGGGGCAGAGCAAGCGGAGGGAGAGTACCTAAGAAAGGGGGGTGGGTTTTTTGGGGGGGGGGGGTTGCAAGGTTATGTGCTGCAAAAGCCCACCCTGGAAAAGACCGGCCCCGAAAGGTGGGCACAGAGTGACCCCCCTCCTTTGTGCGCGCAACAATTTCAGAGCCTGCCACCGCCACCGCCATTGTTTAAATCACAACATTGCTGGATTACTTCCTATCCTACTAGTTGCAGGTCTTGTGGCTGGACATAACTCTTTAAGAATCAGAATATTCACCTGGGGTACTTTTGCCACTCCGGAAGGAGCAGAGGTTACTCTGGAGGAGGAGATCTGGCACAAGAAATGCAGAAATGGCGAGGAAGCCCCAAAGAGTTTGACAAACAAACAAACAAACACCATTTCCCTGCTGAGGGCATTTCTGACCAACAGCAGCCTCCCCACATCCCTCTTTGTGTAATTTAAGGGGCGTGTGTCTGTGTGTGTGTATTCAGAGCTTTGGTGTTGTATTAATTTCTCTCATTTGTCCTCTATGAAAACGTACATTTTCTTGCAAAGGTTGTGCCCCTGCTCCTTCCCTACACCTGCTTGCATCTGGGTTGGCGTTACAGTTGTGTGGGTTGCACAGTTTCCTTCAGCACATAGATACAGAACTTGTGCGCCAAGGCGGCACACTTTCCGCCTCAGTTTTGGAAACACTACTCTGCCCCCCCGCCCAGGTTTGGTCCTCACTGTTTACGCAGCGTTAAACTTTGGAAAGAAATGGACCTTTCAAGCGTTTTTCTGAGGAGCCCAATGCCTCCCACGCGCCTCCAGACCCTTTGACTGCAGAGTCTATATTAATGAATTTGGGGAACCTTGGGCTTCTTGGTCTGGGGCTGTGGATTTGAATCCCAACTTTATCAATAACCGTGGACTGAAAGGCTGATGGAAACCCAGCCCTTTATCACCCTGAGTCCGAAGCCGGCGGAGTGATTAAATGGCACCGAGGTGTAATTAATCTGCATTAAGTGATCGGGGGGTATGCGCCCGGAGTGCGCATAAGAAGGCGATTAAAGCGAACGAAGGGGGAGAGGTTATAGATTATCTGGCCCCCTTGTTGCATGAGGCCCCTGTGTGTAGGTAGATGTGTGCGTTTTTCCTATCGGTGTAGTTTGACGCTCACTTTTAAAAGGCCTTTCATCCACATCATCATCATTATCGTTAATCTGTTTTTCTCCCCAATCTTGAATGTGACGTGCAATTTAAATATAGTTAAAAGCATGCTAAATGTGGGCATTAAAAACGGAATGAAAGTATTGCAGTATTAAAACAAGTCACACAATAGAAGAATAAAATGCCATTAAAGATATTTTAAAGCTCTTAAAAATGATTTGCTTAAAACAATACTGGAAGGCCATCCGGGAGGGGTCCGTCCTGAGAAGGGGGTCCCAGAGTCCGGGGAGGGGCTGCCCCCCCAAAGGCCCCGTCTCCCCGGTGTCCCCCCCCCCCAGCCATCCTTGGGAAAAGGGACCTCCTGAGGACCCCTGGGCCTGGGACGGCTCTTTCTGTAGGGACATATAGTTTGCCAAATAGCCCAAATCCTCCCCAATATTCCTGCCTGGATTGGCTTTTCCCCCCTGGACTCTGGGAAAGGACCTTGCACTCTGGTTGTGAGTTCAAGTCTTGGTCGAGGGGGCCCTTCTTCCCTCTCCCAGAGGACTCTTCCCAGGCGCCTTCTCCTTCAGGGCTGGTAGCTGAGGCCTATGCCCTTATAGTCTCCATATGCAGAAATGTCCACCATGACAGCCTGGTTTGGTTGGCCACTCATTGGCGTGCTTTAACATGAGGCTGTTAACTCAGTTTACAGGGTCAGTTAAGACGAGTAGTTAGAACGCAGTCCACCTGTGATTGTTAACAACACACTTGTGGTCATTAACTCATTGGGTCAGGTAACCTGAGGAAGTTAAAACTCACTCAGAGGTAGTTAACGCTTCGGCTTGATTAACTCAAGGTAGTCGACAACACATTGACTCGATTTGCTTGAAGTAGCTAACTACGGACTGGGTTGATGAACCTGAGGTAGTTAACACATTGCCCTGATTCCCTTGTTAATAATTTACTGCATTGATTAACTGGAGACGTTGTAGTTAACAATGCACCGGTTGATTAACCTGAGATGGTTAACCTATGTGGGTGAGTTAACCTGAGGTAAACTGGGGAGTGGCAGCCCCTCTCAGGGTTTGAGGAAGAAGAGAAAGTGGATATTGGCCGTTTTATCTCCGTTTCTTTTGAGGGAAACGGGAGCCGTAATGGCCGAGAGCGGAGGGTTAGGATTCCTCCCGTTGGAACTGAGCTTTATTGGCGTGAGAGGAAGGGAACCGGAGCCCTCCGTTCTGCCCCTCCTTAAATTGGGAGGAACTGGAATCATGCCTGGGCTTGGGCCATGAATTCACCTGGGCTGCAATCCAAACTCTTGTCCATAAGCCTTGGCTGAAAGGGCACAGTGTGTGTGTGTAGTGTGTACCTGCTCTTTTCGGCCATTCTCATTGTGAGTGCGACGTTATGGTTAACCAATATGAACAAGTAAAATGGCTTTGGCCCGAGGAGAGACCTGGCTATGGAAGAGTGGTGTGAAATCCATGTATTTTTTGAAATGTGGCAATTATTTTGTTCCATGGAGGAAGGCCGTGCTCCTCTGTTGTGGTGTGTTTTGTGGGTGTGATAACTTGTGAGTGCATGTCCATGTCTCTCTGTGTGTGTGTGTCTTTCTCTGTTGGGTGGGCATCTGCTGTTGTCAAGTGAGACCTCATTTCTCTGCAGTGACCTTTTTTATTGCTGCCTGGTGTCTGTGTCCATGTGTGTGTGTGTGTTGTCTTGCAGTAACCCTTGCAGAACCGCTGCTGCAGTCGGCCGGGTCTCCAGGCCCCTCGCTCTCCCTTCACAGCTCTCCCTTCTGGTTGGGCCCTTTGGCTGGAGCCCTTCTAAGGCCCGGCCGGTCACTATGGCTGCTGGCTTCTTTTGCTGTCCATTGTGGTGCATGTGTGTTGGTGTGTGTGAGACTCTTTGATGCTCCCTTTCCCTGTCACAACCTGCCCCTCGTCCAGCTCCTCGGGGCCTGCTCCGCACCCCATATGCAACCCCTTCCTCCTGCCCTTGCCCCAGAGGAAGGGACCCCAAATCACACATATTTGGACCTCTCCTTGGCTCCTCGGGGGTTTTGCACCTTTCCTTTTCTCCTAAGCCCCTTTGCGGCCTTTCTTCACCTTTCACTTATGTTCAGTGTTAATTTTTTTCTGCATTCCCTCCCAATGTTCATGTTACTACTGCTGCTGCTGCTGCTGCTACTACTACTATTATTATTTCCCCCATCTTTCTGCTCTTCCTTTTCCTATTATGTGCATCCATGCCTCTGTGCTGTACCTGGTTCTGCTATTCTCTCTTGAATAAAACCCCACCAAAGCCCCTGCCCTCCTCCCCTTTGTCCAAAGAGGCTTTTGCCCTTAAGTGCCCCCCCCCCCAGCTTCCCTTGAAGTCATATTTCTGCTGTAAAGGAAATTCTCCCCTCCTTTCCTCTCCTGCCTTAAATCCAGCATCTGAGATGTAATATAGTGGTACAGTGGTTTGGGGTGAGGGTTGGAGAGAGATAGGAGAGAGAATGGTGTGTTTTAAAAAACAAAACCCAGCCAGATTAATATCAGACCCCCGTCCCTGGTTTAGCTTTGTGGGGCACTGCGCACCGGACTCCCCGTGGCAAGCGCTGGACGCCTTAATGGCGAATATGGATCCAGTGGTCTCCAGTGCCACTCTGGGAGAGCAGCAGCCATTTCCTGGTCAAGGAAACTGACCGCCAGCTCCATCTCATCCTCCGACAAAGAGTCCAGGTCATTTATTCCATGAATGTCACCTGGGGAGGAGGAGGAGGAGGAGGGGGGGCAGAGAGAAGAAGGCAGCAGCAGCCTTACCCTTCAGCCATCAAACACTTTCTGCCCCACTTTGGTGTCAGTTTCAGTGGGAATTAAATGCTTCCCACCCCACTCCACCCCCAAATGCACCTTGACCATAAATATTTTTTTTCCTGTGTGTGTCCAGAAGGAAGGCCAGGGATCTGGCTGGTGTGGGATCTGTGGAGGAGGAGGAAGGGGAAGAAAATCTATCTGGATTCAGGGATCTGTTTGCTTCTTTATCACTGGCAAAACAGCCTCACACTCTTAAGCCCAAGAAGAAAGGCAGGGACCACAGAAAGAGGCAAATAAAAGGGTTTTTGTTCCTTCTTTCACCTTGAGTCTCCTGAACAGTTGGGATTTTTTTTTAAAGGAGGAATCAAAATTAAAGAACCTGTATAGATAAAACACACACACACACAGATGGGGACAAGAAAGCATTTGTCCATCATCTTTAAAGGCAAAGGAGAGCAGGCCCCACTAACAATGAGCAGGGCTCCTCCGTCCCTGTCCCTCCTGAATTATGGCTAGTAATGTAGGATTTTCCTGGGATCCTGGGAGGGAGGGAGGCAGCAGGATATTGTGCAACTGGAGAGATCCATTTACAAATCAATGCATGCTAAATGGGAGGCAATCAATTTAATTACCCCTCTTTCTAAAACATGATTTTCCCATTAAGGGTTTATTTTTTTAACTCTGTACCAAATGTAATGATCTCTTTACAAAGCTGTAAATTACTACCCTTGGCATGATTTTGAAATATAGCTAGAAACAAGATTGATTTTAATGTAGGTATAGGTGTAGTCAGTCCATAAACAGCAAATTGATGTGTAATTAGAAAAGCCCAGATATACCCGTCGTACACTTTGGAAACTCCAGCTGTTTCAGCGATTCCTTCCTCTGCATGCCATTATTACATTTATTTTTGTAAAGTATTTCAGCTTGATTTTCCTGAAGAGTGTTGTTTCATAGATTGAATGCAAATAAATATACCTGACCTAAATAATTGCTAACTTTCCTGAGATCAATGTATCTGTACAGAAAATATGGGTTTCTTTTACTAATAATGGTTCTGCTAATAAAACCCAGTTAGCTCGACATGTAACACTACATTTGAAATTGCCTTTTATTTTAAGTGTCTATAAATGGAGCTATCAATAACAGGATCAGCCAGTAAATACATTCTTCCGTATCAATAATATCTAGTATCTATCTCTAGAATACGGTTCAATAAATATAAAGGGATCGATGTACAAACCTATAAATAATATACATCACTACGTTGCGTCCTTCATTTCCCATTATACCAAGAGCCCTTCAAAGCACTTATGCCTTGCAAAAGGACTATTGTGAAAGAGCCGATCAGGCCGGCCGGCTGCAGTTTTTGAAAGGAGCCACTAACGGAATAAAGTGCAAGGCCATCAATAATAAACTCTGTTTCTAAATATGTTTGCATAGATTTGCATAGACGTTTTTAGATGCAAACAAAATAGATAATTGAGAGAGGCTTCCGGTTTCCTACCAAACTGTGATAAAATATGACTGTTTTTCTTTCTCTGTTCTGCTCTCTAAATATTGTCCTCTACCATAGCCAAATTCAGGCAAATTTTATTATTAATTCTATTTGTTCCAAATAATATGTAAAGATATAATACAGGCCAACTGAGGAGAGGCAAGGAGATCTCTGTGATTTTAGATCAGCTAAATCTGTCATAATTATGCCTCTTTGAAATATTTAAACATAACTGTAACGTGCATATGTTTGTCAGTATTTACATACAGTACTTCAACATGTAAAATAGATGTTGATATATAAAAACAGTCACTGGCCACACAGATTTTAAGATAACTTTTTCAGATGCTTCAAGGCATAATAATTATTCCTTGCAGTACAGTTTTCTAAAAATACAGGTTTGTTTGTAGTTCTGGCTTTTCCTCTCTCCTTATTAGTATAAATTCTGATTTATTTGGAAATATGGGCAACTACTAAATACTAGGTATGTGGGGAAATTGAGGGTACTGTAATTAACCCATAACACCACTATGTATATCAGCATAAAAATTCTTTTAGGGCAGGCAGAAAAAATTTCACAATGAAAAATGGCTTCTGCAGGTGAAAATTCATATTTTAACTTTTGCCTTAATTCATCATGCTTTTATAATCAGAAACAGATCTTAAAATTTGGAATACCTGGGTGTGCATGCCTTTTCTGTGTGCCCTTCTTTCTTGTACGGTGGGGTTCAGACGCTAATCGTTCCGCAGATACGAACGGCCAGCGAGAGAAGAGACTCTTCTGATGGCTTTTGAGGTGCATCCAGCAGTTCTAGCACACATCTGCAAATAAAAGAAATGTTGGGGTGATCAGAAGGTGGCCAGGGCCAGATTAATGACTGAAAGGTGACCTGTGGGTTTAGTGGAAGGGCAAGCGGTGTCGAATGGAGAGGCACCGGGGTCTTATGCTTCTGGTGTGGCTTTAGGCAGATTCAAGGGACCACTTTTTGGGGGGCCCAGTGGCTCCGTGTCCCACTTGCTGCCCCCCGGTTGGCTTGCTTTAGAGGCAGCAGCACAGGCTCCTCTTGCGCTGGGCAGGCTACCAGGACCCAGTACGTTGTTCAGCTTCCCCACAGCTGTGGAGACGGACACCGCATCTTGCAGGAAGGAAATGGCTTCCATGTTTGTAACAATGATGAACGTTAACAGAGTCCAATGCAAGAAGCAAAACGGGATTGTTGCGCTTTCTGTGCTGGGGGAGAAAACAACTAATGCAACACCTTTGTGAGTGTGTGTGTGTGTGTGTGTGTGATTTGTTATAAGGCAAAGGCTGTAAAATGCAGTCTCTTGTGCCCTTTTTGGACAATTTAGACTGCGCACAATCTTTGGACCGCATGTGAAAGTGTTTTTGTCTACACTCCTGAGGCCCAGAAGCTCTGTGGCTGACATCTTGTGTTCAATGTTTGTGATCCTGTGTAGATTACCTTTTTCTTCACAATGAACGTGGGGTTGTGTGAAAGCTTCTTCAGGTCTGGACTGTGCAACACACTTGTGTAAGGTTTGTGTGTCCTAGTCAGGTTCCAAACACAATTCTGACCAATCTTGAAAATGGCTGGTCACGTTTCCAAGGGTTGGATCTGTTTCCCAGCCTTTTTGTTGACAAGCTGCAACAAAAGTATATCGTTCCATCAAAGACCTTGTTTAAATTTTAGTCACTCAAGCAAGCAAGGTGAATTGGGAGAGTACCGGTTTAGTTACCTTGTCATTAAAAGCACCAGTTCGTCTTAAATCCAAGTACTTCAAATTCATTGGGTTCTTGGATCAGTCTAGAAACTGGTTTTACCTTGTCCGGATCTGCAGAGTTGAGGTTTCATATCACAATCCACATCTCATTGTGTATGTAGATCATTGTATGAAACACAGTGAATTCTAGCACATTTTAAAATCTAATCTCTCTGCAGTTCCTTACATTTTATTTTAATGTGGACTAAATATCTTTGGTCCACACTGTATATGCCTACAAGGTATTGGAAACAGAAATAAATAAATGTCATTTTAGCTTTGAAATAATTAGCAGGATCAGTGCAAAGAAGGGATCAAGAAGAGCATGTCCTGCAGTCATTTGTGGATGTTGCACCAAACCATTTGGAAAAGTGTGTGAAATTTTGCCTGATGCAGAACAACAAGTGTATGCTGTTACTGTATTACTGATAATAGTCTGTGAAATGTTTATTCCCCCCCCCCATTAAATATATACATTTTAAAATTTACTATGTTTGTGTAGGGTTACTGTTTTGTTTTGAGGCTATTTCCCCTCTACTTTCTGGTTCTCTGTTTCTTGTGGAAATTATCTTCTTTTATACTCATGTGGGAAAAGCAGAGGTTGATAATAAGAAAGAAAGAAGGAAATGGTAAGAAAAAGAATAGGATCATTTTGTGACCAACCCATTTTTAAAAGCTTTCTCTCATTTTTAAAAGGTGTGTCTATGTGGTGGTGGTGACATTGTTTGCTTTTAAATTTATTCAAACCTTTATATTAAATGCTAACTAATCCAGGTTTACAAATACCATTTTGCTGTATACCTGTAATCTCTGCTGTGGATAAGAATTCGATCTTGCCCATAAAGATGTTTGGATACTGTTAGAGAATATGCTTTCCACCCACTTTTTAATTGGCACTGGTTAAAAAGGGTTTTAGTGGTATTTAGCATCAAGTGGTCTTGAGAAAAATATATGCACCAATCTTGGGGTGCATTTCTTTCTAATTAATTAGAATTAAAGTGTCCTGAAGCACTTTCTGAAAGTGTTTCAGGGCAAAAGTACCCTTAATTTGTCTTATTCTTACCAGACAACTGTTAGGACTGAGAAATAAGACATAGATGGCACCTGCAGTTTAGCACATTTTTGCATATCCTGTTTGTGCGTTTTAGCCTGTGTACGAGATTATGAAAAGGTGAGTTTTCCCTCACCCTTTTTATTGCACCTCTTCAGGAGTGTGTATTGTGGAATTGCGATGTGTGTGAGGGCTGCCGGACCAGGGTAGTACTTACCCCAAGTTTGCCAGTTTTTTGGTTAAAAGGTGCACTGTTTTGTGCCATGCCCAGCTGGGCCACAGTGGTGGAGGGAACCTAAGCACCAGTCCTTGTTATTTTAAAGGGGCACTGCTTATATTAAAGGCTTGTTCCTTATTCTGGAAGTCTCCAGCCTTTTTGTCTATCATGGGTGCTCCTTATTTCAGAAATCTACCGCTTTGACAAAGAAAGGTAAAGGAGGGCTGGCGTGATGCAGGTACACGGGTGAAGTTCAAAGCCCTAAATGGAGAGCCTGCCTGGAGCGTGACTGGGACGAGGAAAGGACTATGGGCCAGCAGAAAAGAGAAAACCGTTTGCAGCCGCCATAACTTGGTGTTTACATGAAGGACAAGGTCCTGGGTTGGCGTGGCGTTCGTGTCATCAGTGGAAGATTAACCATTACGGTGTCCGTTGTAGGAAAAGGCGTCTTTTTGTGGAGCCGTTATTGCCTTTCTCTTGTGACGGTCGCCTTTGAAAATACTCTACAGCACAGAACATGGGAGCTGCTTCTTTGTCACGTGACAGGGGAGCGGAAGCGGCCATGTTTAGGGCTGCCAGCCTTTTTCCTTAATAGAGGTATTGGGGTTTTAACAGCTCCTGACAGGCAGAAACTCAACAGGGATAGGCCCCCATCTTTGCACGATGAGGAAAAAGGGTTGAATATCCGCACGCTGTCTGTGTAGCTGTTCAAAGTAGAGGTTCTCTCTTTAACAGAAGGAACAAAAGGGATGACCACTTTCCCAGCTGGGAGGACATTAAAAATATCCTGGGAGCCTGGGCAGGCTGACGGTCAGCAAGGCTGCATTGCTACCTGGGATTATCTGGACCCGGCCCGAGCCTCTCAACAGTAACTGTGTTTGCGAGTACAAGTCTCACGAACGGCGTGTGACGACACTGTAAGGAAGGTGTGTGCTCCAAGGTGTGTGTCTGGAAGCGGAGGAGGGAGCAGAAAATGGTCTAGAGAACAGTGAGTGTTTCCATCCATCGAGCTGCCGTCTGCTTTCTTCCATAGGAAAGTAGGGGCCCCATTCTCACCCACAACGGTCTCCATTATCACACATGGTCCACACTCAAAGTGTGCGTGGTGAAGATGTGTTTGGACAAGCCTTGGGCTCATGCAGCCCCGTTCCTTGCCCAGCGTGGTGGTTGTCAGGAGACGTTCAGAAGTTTTCCTTCCCGTTTTCAGTTAAACACGGTTTAGCATCTCATCTTAACCCCTAAACTGTGGCTAATGTTAACTATGGTTTGTTTACGTCATCTAGATTTATAGCTTATGGTTTGAAATGGAAGGTGTCTTATTTCAGAGGAAGCACAGCTAGACACCGCAGTGTGACAGAGGGGTCAGCATGTGGGGCCAGGACTTACTGGGTGACTCTGGTTGACTTTAAGGGGCAGGGGTCCCATGAGGAGGAGGAAGGGGGAGAGCCATGTACGCTTCCTTCAACTCATTTAAGGAATGGCAAGATACGGAAATAAAATACAGAGTGCTCTTTTGCATGATGTTTGGACATGGCCATTGTTCAAAGTTCTTTCTTCTGCTACACTCTGCGGAAGCATGTCCTGCAGGGTTACTAAAACCAGCATATGAGTAAAGTGGCCATAAACCTCCTTTTTTAACATGTGATATCTGAATATTCAGTGGAATCTTGTTATTGCAGTATGTACTATCAAATAAATGCCATTCAGCGATCTTGTTTCAAAATCTGGAGAATTACTTACACGAGGGCTGAGTCTCGTATGTGTGGATTGACTAATGCTTGCTTAAAGCCATTGCCAAACTCTTGCCAAAAGGCAAAGTGGGTTCAGGTGGTGCCTTCAGTGGGAAGGGATGCCTGGAGCAGAGATGCTGCAAGTAGCCACAGAGTGAGAAAGAATGGATGTGAGAATGAATGATAGAAATGTAAAGCTCCTCTTGTTTCATTCTTGCAGGCGTGAAGGAATCATTTCGAAAGTTGTTCCTGAAGGGTGACAGTACCAGAGAGAGAGTTTTGCCCAGTTTTCAGTGATTTTTCATGCCTAGCAACTTTCTTTGAGAAAAATTCATTTGTGCAAGACTCTTGGCTCTTGTCAAACAAACCAGGTTTTTCCCATATACCAACATTTTCCATGAGAAAACGCTGTACTCTGTGTGAAATATGCTGTTGTTTGCATAAAAATGTTATGGGTTTTTGTGGGGTACAAAATGCAAGAGGTTTTGGGATTTTTATTTTAAACAAAAATGTCCCATAGGACAAAGAATCTCTTGGCAGTTGGATGTTTTCTTGAGAAGGTTTCTCTGTGTGTAGAGACACCCTTTCTCACCCAGGACAAGAGAATCTGCAAGTATTTCTTCTGTTCTTTATTATGTGTATTTTAAGCTGTCCTATATCAACAAATATAAGGGCAAGGCGGTCATGTTATATTATGTGCCTTCAAGTCCACTCCAGTTTATGGTGTCCTTCTTTTTGGATTTTCTTGGACAGATCTTTTACTCAGAAGAGGTTCAACTTTGCCTTCCTTGGAGGCTGAGAGAGTGTGCCTTGCCCAAGGTCACTCCGTGGTTTTCCATGGCTAAGTTGGAATTCAAGCCCTCATTTCTCAGAGTCCTACTCCAGCACTCAAACTGCTGCCAGATACAAAACTCTGCAGCAATTCCATTGCTGTTAAATGCTTAACAACTATTTTACATACTCGCAAACAATCTAAGGACAGCCAGCCCATTTCTGAACACTGACAGGGCCATGATTTCACAAAGTCCCAGACTCTTGGGAGAAAAGCTGGTTGAACTTGGCACTGAAATGAGGGCAATGTTGGGGCTGTCCAGGCATCCCTCATGAATTTATTCATGCTCCTTATGCTCCCAGATATCTGGCTGGGCGTGGATATGGATTTTGGATACAATAAACCACTGGCTTCCGCAAAACCATTTGCACACTCAAGCAGAGCTTGGGTGTCTGTAGAAATCTGGGGGATTCTGGAAGTTGTTGTCCAAAAAGGTAAGGTTTCCAAACTCCAGTGGGTGAGTAACCGTAGCAAACGCAGTGAATGTAGCATGTAGAGAGGCGTTTTCACCCCACCTTCACTGTCCGATGGTGCTTTCAGATGAGGTTTTTAGAGTGCAATTGGATTTCCTCATTCGTGTGACTTTACAGGAGATCCAGATGTTGGCATCTTAAATTCACAGTCTTCCCGCGATCTCCTTTTGTTTCTTCTGTCTTTTTTTCCCCTCACTGGAGAAAAACTATTAAGGAAAATGCTCAGAGCAGCAGCAGCAGCAGCAGCAGCAGCACGGTTGCTTGCTTTTAATTATAAGCGATCCCTCTGTGAAGGGAAGCGTCTATAGGCCTGAATGCTTTTGTTAGTCCCAACTAGAGAAGACCCATGGAATCAGTGGGATTTCCCTGCATTGAATCTGTGGGCCTACGCTAGTTCCGAGGAAGTGGTTGGAATTATGCTGTCGTGTTGTGGTAACAGTGCTAAAGAGAGCGCATATTATCATGTGCAAAATAACAGGAGTAACAATGACAATAACAATAGCAGCAGCAGCAGCAATGACAGCAACAAAAGAAGCTGAATGATTTATTTATATCATTTAATTTCCCCCATAACGAGACTAAAGGCACTTTGCAAATTAAAACAAAGACACTATAGTTAAAACATACAAAAAGGCCAATGTTAGGACATTAAAAATTGTAAAATAAATAATTAAACAATACTTTCTAAAAAAATAAAATAAGATAAAAATAATTTTAAAAATAAAATCAGTAAAATAAATAATAATGAAATAATAAAAACAGTGCAATTAAACCAGTAGGTGAAAATTTCTCTGACCACCACTTTGTGCAGGATGTCTTAAGATGCAGGCTCCCTCCCCAGCCAGGAAGCCTTGCACTACGACTCCCATCAGCCCCAGCCATTGGGCGGCTGTGGTTCCAAGGGCAGCCCCCTCCTCGGCATTGAATCGCAAGGGATCTGGCCACACGCACCACACTCGCCCTTATACGCCTGTTTAAAACGGCTTGCCGCATGAACAGATTGGCTAACTCTCCTGGCTAGCATGTTTTTAAAAACCATACTGTACACGAGCCCTCCATGTCGGTTGCATCCTAAGGGACGTGCCCAAGGTCACTTGCCTCACTTGTATCAGAGGAAAGGAGTGAAGTCAGACATTTTGCCTCACTGACCACTGATCCTTGTCCCTGCATTAAATGCCTCTCTCATGGCAGCGGAAAACAGCCCCAGACTTGGTCCGGCAAATGTTTCAGGCCTGGGCTGCAGCTAAGGCCAGAGCTGGGATGGACGGACAGAGATACCCCGCCCCTGGCTCTGAGAATTCATACAACAACCCTGTGAAGTGGGTTCGGATAAGAGATACCGTTGTGCTCAGGGTCTCCCTGGGAGTTCTGTGTCCTGGCCAGAAGGTTCTTCTTGTGTCTCCCTGACCATATACTCTAAGCACAAATGGTGACTTAAAACATTTAGGAACTCATCCCATCATCCTTTTATCTGAAGTTCATTTGCTACCTCCTTGTTCTCTGACCACTTTTGAAAAGGGACACCCTACCCGTCAAATTCTGCCACAGAGGACATAAATAAACAATTATAAGCTTAGCACAGGTTTGTTCGAAAGCAGATCTTAGCCTCGGAATGTCAGTTCTAAATAGAGTCTATCCCAGTGAGGTGGATACTTACTCTGGAATAATTATTTCAGAATTAAGGCGTGCTAAGAGCAGTTGAGCCTGTGTGCTGTACACTAAAAGGCAGCATAGGCATGATAAACAGCGATATTGATCTTTGCGTATGCCCCTTAGGGTGGTGTTATCACGTCTTCCGGCTATTAAAAGCAAAGAAACTCTGTCCGTACACAGATGGTAAAACCTGTTGTTGCCAACATGGCTTTCAGCTTTCTCTCTTTCTTTCTCTGGAGAGGGAACGGCAACATGCCTTCAAGGAGACTCCAGGAATGTGTAGTCCCTGCATTACCAGGAAGAGGTGTTTCAAAACTTTTCCAAATGCCAGAAAAGAGAGAGCCAAGCTTTCTGCCCGAGGACCTCTTTGCTGAGGGTCTTATCCTGGCTGGCGCCCTGGAGTTGGAGAAAGGTCCTCATGAGAATGATCTCGGTCAGGACTGGACACGGGGCAGGGCTGGGATCTACTGGGAAATCTCTGATGAGATCTGCCTGCAGTTTGGCAAGCGTCCCTGATTCTCGAATGCTGGATTTGTAAATTTAAAGAACGTTGTCTAGTATGGCTGTTTTATTTTATTTTGCCGATCACTCTTGTCTCCGCCATGATGCTATTCTCCTGCAAAACAGGACCATTACTTGGTTGTCTTTTCACCTGGTCTTTGTACAGGTACAGCTCTGCTTGTTGGTTTTGGAGTTTTAAAATTCCCAGAGCTTGAGAAATTTCCTTTTTTCAGACGACAGCTCCCCAGATTCCCACAGCCAGCATGGCCTGTAGTCCAGAAAGGCAACTGTGCTGTGCTCAAAGGCTCTGATGGCATTTGGCTGCATTTCTGCTGTTATTGTTTTGCACAGTTGCTCCACAGCCAGAGTGCAAGAGCAAACAGCTGGGTTTATTCAGTTTTGGTCACTAAACCCCGAGGAACCCCAGGAACACAGCATTGGGATAGGGTTTTCCAAAAACTATCAACAGTGCTCTTTCCTGAAATTTGTCACAAAAATATCATTTACGCCAGCGGTGGGAGCACATTGTTGCCTACATTTTTCCCGACCGAGGCATTTGTTTCCCTGTCTGCGACAACAGATGTGTTGGGCTTTCATAACTTTAGTACGACACATCCTCTTCAGAATTAGGTTCTCCTGGACAAAAAGCACAGGGGAGACGCTTTCCCGATTTATCCACATCACTCTTTCTGAGTCTGCCTCTTCTTCTGTTGGCACAATGGCAGACCCACTGCAAGGCCGAAGTCTTTGCAAATGAAGAGAGCATTTGGTGGGTGACTGGTCGCTTGTTTTGCTCTTCCTGAGCCATTGCTGTCTGACTGGGTGGCTACTAGGGAAGAATGGGAGAGAAAGAGGGGATTTCTACAAGTGGAACTGCCTCCATGCCTTGCCCTGAATGCTAAAAGTTAAGTCTGCCCTTGCAAAGAAGTATGCTAAAGAAGAAGAACCTGTCCCACTGAAAAGCCAAAGGAGAAAGTAGCAGCCTGATGGATGGGGAAAAACAATACTGTCTCTGGCCTTTGTTTCTTCCTTGTTTGGATTTTGGCACAGCAGAACTGTGGTAAGAAATGCTGGGATTGATGTGGCTGCTGGGCTCTATGCCCACTTCTACAAGTGGAGCAAAGGCTTACGTACACTCTTTTAAAACTCTGCTTTTTTCAGCTCTGTGAGTATCCAGAGCCACCAAGCTGGGATGCCCTTGTGGTGTCTACTAAATCAAAACCCATTTGCTCCATTGTGTGGGAAGAGGTGGCTGTGCTCTTACTGTGGGACTGTGGTGCTCTGAAGTTGGGCATTGTGATGATCTGGAGCCCGCCTGGATGGAGAGAAGGTTGTTGCCCATAAGAGTGGGTTAAAGTTTATGGAGGACTGGACCGGCTGCCTATTGCTAGGGAGACGGCAGGCTTCTCTTTCCCAGAAGTGGACTGAGTTATCAGGAAAGCTGGGCACTGAATTTCCAGAACCAGTCAGGATCTCTAAGCAGCTCCTTGGCAAAAGTGCTCAAGGCCTTGCCTGCTTGCTTTACCAGGGAGGAGGGGATGCCTTTAGGAGTGGGCTCCACAATAACTGTCTGGGGAGGCAGAGAGGCCAAAAGCCCACCCCTTTGGGACATGCTTGGGGTGAAAAGTCCTACTTTGGAGGAATAGCTCTCCATGTGCTGCAAGACATTTGTGGGACAGGTACAACAGGTCTCATGGGCAGAGCTTGTAAAAGTTACATTTTGGAACCATTACTCCTAGAGCCTCCAGACAGCATGACTGCTGCTGGGGGTGTGATTCCAAAAAAGGAACTTTTCCAAGCTCCATTCATTGATTGGCAATGGCATATAGTCACGTAGTACCTGAATGTGAAAGATGGTAACCAGTGCCATCCTATAACTGAAGTGTTTGTTCTGCAGGTTTTTGAATGTCACCTTCTTTTGAGTGTATGAAAAATGGCATAAAATGTTTTATATACACAACAATAAAGCCACTGAAAAGAGAGAGGGAGAGAGACGAAGAATGTGGATGGAGTTTGTGGCTTGGCAGAGGAAAATCCTCACACCACTTTGGTTGGGAATAGAACTGGAGTTCAGGAACTGTTAGGCCTGCCTTGCAGGGCAGGGGACTCTTCCTCTTTGGAGGTTTTTAAGCTGAAGTTGGATAGTTGTGGATCCCTGCAGTGGCATCAAGGGGCAGGTCTAGATGCCCCTTGGGTACCTTCCAGTTCTGTGACTCTGTGATAGTATGAGCGCTGCAGATCTTCTGGGCGGAAGGAAGGGAAGGGCCTCTCCAAACAATGGAAGTATCGGAAGGGGCGGAATAAAGGCTTATAAAGACCTTGTCCTCAGCCGAGACAGCCTGGGCTATCTGGGCGACAATAACCGTCCTTCCTGATCAATAATACATAATGAACACCACATCATTAAATAATTCATCGACAGCAAATAATTTCTGTGCCCCGAGGAGGGGAAGGAAAGCCGTCTCTTTAGTGCCCCGCTGGGCCAGCCTTGTGGTTTGCAGTGATTAATTAGTTTTATTTCATAATTAGCCCCCATCCCTCTACCTCTTCGAAGATTCCCTTGCAGCAGAAAAACTAGCTTTGAAACCCCGGAGGCAGGAGTTGAAAGAAAGGAAAGGAAACAGAGCAATGCTTGCAATATTGCTGAAGCAATTCCTTCCTTCCTTCCTTCCTTCCTTCTTTCCTTCCTTCCTTCCTTTTCATTGTTCTCCCCTATCTTAATTTCTCTCCCCCCCTCTCTCTCTTTCACACACACACTTTTTTCCTCCTCTTTTATGTTCTCATTTCTTTCTTGTATGCTTTTTAACTTGCAAACTATTTTTAAAATTCTACATTGTCTTAATGGTGGGACAGCAGTTATTGAAAGCAAACTTACGAAAAAGCCAGCACAAAACGACCAATAAGCAATGCTGCTTGCTCTCCCAAAAGCAGGAGAGAAAATCTTCCTGGAAGTAGGAAAATCCACCCACAAAACACAGTCCATCTTGGCTGCAAAACAACCAACACCTTTGTGACTGTCATTCAAATTGTGAGTGTGTTTTCTGTCTCTGCTTTGCATTTTATTGGTTCCCGAATGAACTCATCTAAATATGGGCAACAATCTCTCCTATTCTAGACAGATCCCAAAGACTGTTAGGAGTAATAAGTGTTAAGGTTCTTAGGAGTAATAACAAAGTCAGGACACAACTATCTGGATGTGAACCTGTAATTATTCTAGGGCTGTTTCCACTCTGCTTTATCTCAGATCCCCAAAAGACTCCAGTTTTTGACCAGAGACACAAGCGGGCTGTCCTGACTTTTCTCTCTAGGTCTTGCTTTAACCACTCCTCCTCCTTCCCCTTCTACCTCCTTGGTGTGTGTGTGTGTGTGTGTTTGTGTATGTGGGTGTATATGGGTTGGGGGTCCCTCTTTTTCTCTCCCCCTCCTCCTACCCGCCGCCTCCTGATGCAGTTGGGCTGTAACTGGATTCTGCTAACCGGATTTCTGAAGCAGATTTTCACAGGTTCAGCAATTCCCGGCTGGGGATGGTGGGCTGTTTGGTTCTTCTGTTTCCCATCCCCATTTATTCAGGCCCAGCAGTTTGGCAGCTGGGGGGGGGGGGGAAGGTGGGGGGGGGACGGGGAAAGGGTTATGGGTGGTTTTTATTTTTCCCCTGGTGTGTGTATGTGTGTGTGTGTGTGAGAGAGAGAGAGAGAGAGAGAGGGAGGGAGGATGGGGTCCTTTCCCCTTCCTCTGACCTCCTTTGTCTCTTCCCGAGGGACTTGGTGTGAATCCTTTTTTTGCTCTTCTGCAGCAGAAGTGGAGGAGAGGGACAGGTGCCACCTCAAATAGGATGCAGTCCAGGTAAGCAGCATTTTTGAATGTGCACATGCAAACAGGCATAGAATCATAGTGTCATAGGATCCTACCAGGTGGAAGGGACCACACATGCCATCTAGTAGAGGAATCAACAACTGCAAGAGTAGACCAGTAAAATTTTGGCTAGCGTGGTGTGTCTTCCTTCTGTTTCAAATGACAATTTGGACAAATTGCACACATGGGATGATGTGCACCAGTGCGATTTTAATTGGTGCTGGTAAAATCCCCTTTAGGTAGACCCAAAATATTTGTTGGCTTCCATCTTCCCCTTCACCAAGATGATTCTTGGTCTGATCTAGCAAGGCAGGCTTGGCATTCTAACCCAGACAACAGCATAGTTCTGTTATGAGGGTTCTTTAGTGTAAGTTGCATGGCTTGATCCAGAGTATCTCACTTCCCCCACCTCCGTCCATTTTATCTTTTCCTTTTGATTGGTTTACTGACACAAGCCAAACAATTGTGGGTTCCTTTTCCCTGAAAACTGAAGGCACTTTGTAAGAGCAATTACCACTTTGCTGTATTTCCATTTCTGGCAAACAGATTCGGCAGTTTTTCTGCATTCTTTAAAAATCCTTCTAAACCTGTTTGGCCAGCAGTGAACAGAGGGACAAAATAAGTCCTTGTAGGTACCATGGATAGTAATAACCTTTTCCAGATCATTTTCATTAAAAGGAAAGCAAATGGACAAATAATAAAGCCTAAGACCTCTTATGTCTCTATACTGAGGGGGATGAAGACCCAGAGAAGTAAAACCATGCACAGAATTATGTGGCTTCTTCTGGGAGGTGGGAATAGATCCCTGAACAGTCTCCTCCTCAGCCCAGAGTGTCTATTTCTCCTTGTCTCTTGTGCCGCCAGGATGCGTTTCTCTCTTTTTGTGTTGGTGCCAGCCTGTCTGCTTCTCTCCGAAATGTGTGGTGCCTGGGTATCCCTGCTTGTCAGACTTGGTCCCAATGTTCCTTTCTCCTTTCTGAGCCCCTTGGCTTATTTCTGTGCTGCTGGAAGCACTGGAGGAGCCCGATCACCAATCATGTCCTCCAGCCCATTATTCCTTTGCTGCCCTTATGACCTTTACCAGGAGGGTTTCAAATTCATATTTATGGGGTCACGAGGCGGGGGATGGGATGGAGAGGAAGAGAGGTGGGCAGGGCAGGGCAGCACAATGGGATGGAGGGCAAACGGGACAACCTCCCCGTCCCACAACAACCGTCCTGTGCATTACAGGCCATATGGACGCCCAGATGACAGCATGCGCTGTGCATTTCTAAGCATGACAGACACTCCTTAGGCACAATCCACCAGCGCCAAAATACCTCGTGGATCTCCTGGTGTGTGTGTTTTTTAAAGTTCTCAAATTGGACTGTGCCGGAGCTGTTAAGATGCAAGTGGTTTACAATCATATCATTAACGAACCTGACGCTTCCACCTATTTGCCTCTCGGTGCTTGTGTTTCTTCATTTCTTTCTCTGTGTTTCCTCTCCTGCTTCACCTCTGCCCACATCAACACCCCGGTGTACATGGGCTCAAAGTCTGAAGCTTTTTGTGTTCTAAGCTACATGGGGTACGGGGCTGGCAAAAAGAGGGCATCCCCCCCCCAATAAGAATTCAGACTCCTAATGCAATGGTCCTTCAGTCCCCAAATTTCTAGTATTGCAGAGATGTTGAAAGTCTAGCATGTTTTCTGCTGCTCCAGAGACTAGACCATGAGCCAGTGGATTTAAATGACAAGAAAAAAGGTTCCACCTAAGCATTTGGAAGGCCTTCGTTACTGTGAGAAATGTTTGACCGTGGCATGGACTCCCTCAGAAGGTCCTTCTCTGGAGGCTTTTAAACAGAGGCTGGATGGGTCTGGTATGGGAACGCTTTAGTCTGGCATTCCTGCATGTCAGGGCTTGGACTAGATGGCCTTTGGGATCCCTTCCAGCTCCCTGGGTCTGTGACAAATGCCAATGATTCACACAGGCGTTGACTTACCATTCAGTAGTTTGTTCAGGGGGTCTCCTCTAGCTGAGAATGCCAGCTGGATTTAGGCCTTGATATATTCTGTGTGCTGGGAATGGAATAAGAAAGCATTAGAACTCCATTTTGGTGAAGGCTTAAGGTATTTCAGATTTAAAACTGAGACATCTTTAGAGCATATTTTCCTCTGTGTTCTCTTGGAGATTCCTGTGTATATTCAGCTGTGTGACACTTATAAATACACACCAATATTCACAAAATCCCAGATTATTATTTTTTTAAAAATAAGAAAAGAGCGTTTCTAGCCCTCAAGAAGGTAAGATTTTTAGCTTGAATCCTGTTGCACCTCCCAACTACAGTAGACCCATTGAATAATTGGAATTTACCTCTGTGTTGACTCATCATTCAACAGTTGGTTCAGTGAGTTTGCTGTTGTTGGGACTAACACACAGGATTCAGGCCATAGGTTTTAACATGGGACATATGGAGTGGACGTTAGGACAGGTGTTTTTATGTATGTTTTGGCAGAATTGTAAATTGTAGAGAGGTTTGGGATGCTGATGTGAGTCCAGAGGCCAGATTTCTGCCCTGGATGCTCCAGGGGCCTTGTGGGTTACCAAGAAATGCCAAAAAACCAAGGACCTGAACCAAGTGTCCAGAAGTCCATGCCTGGTTGTTGTTGTTTTTATATGTTTATTGCCAGGAGAGCCTGTAACGGCTTTAAAAGGTGAATTGCCTTTTGCACCAGAAAAAGAGCAATGCCAGATGGCCGAAGGGGCTGAGGGCCGAAAAAGAGGCCTTGAGGGCCGTCCTTTGCCCAGCTCTGCTCTAGAAGAACAACTTCGGGAGATTTGCTGTGTGACAGACAGCAGTGTCAGGGTTGTGTAGGATTTGCGTGCAGGTGTTTGTTAATTGATAGGCACTTTAGGCGAGCCTCTTATGAGCCGCAGCCGCTCTCAGATCTGTGGGGCCGGCCGGCTGGCCAGCAGCCTCAGCCATGGGGCTGGGGACGGAGGCCTGCCGTCTCCTTCCCTCCCTTCTACCCCACAGCCCAACGCCTTTCCCCTTGCCCGTCCCTGTCGATAGGTTAATTGCCCGGGGTCAGGGTTATTGACAGCCTGATTAGTGCCCCTGTCAGCTCTGTACCAGGCTAATCTAGGCGGCCACAGCCCGGAAAAACCAGCGCATTGATTTTTTGGGGGATTCCTTGCGACCCCCGCGCTGACACATTGATCCGGCTCCCGGGAGCGAACTCTCTGTCAGCGCCGCCCGGCAGCAAGGCCTTCCTGCCCTGCGCCGGCTGCAGAGCCGGGACGAAAAGCTGAGGGGAGGCCGCCTCAATTTGGGATTTGTGGGCTTTCAAAAAGGCCTCATTTAGGGCCCTCATTGCTCTAACCGCTAGGCTACCAGTGTGCCCCAGAAATAGTTGGGGGGGGGGGAAGCAGCAGCAGGTGGATCACACTGTGGACAAACCTAAGTCTCTTCTGCCTTTGAGCGGCATGTGCTGCTGAGGTAAAGGTGTTAAAATGTCCGCCCTGAATTCGCCTCCCCAGCCTCTCTGTAAAGGAATGGGCCTTTCCCCCCCAAAACAAGGCCCAGGACGCTTGGATGCCTCAGGTGGGGGTTGCCAAAGTGGAAACCACAGAGTGCTCCTGTACTTAAGAGGGGATTTCGGCAGGTGTGGCTTGTCACACAACCAGGCCCCAAGCCACAACTGCCAAAATGCCCTCTTTTACACAGGAGCCCTCTCTGGCAACCCTGCCCATCCCCTCATGAGGAGAGAGCTATACAGTTTATGAAAGATGTATCTTTTGTATATAAATGTCCCCAGTTAAGGTGTATATATATATGTGTGTGTGTGTGTGTGTACATATATATATATGTAAACAATTAACAGTTTGGCTGTACTTACTGTTGCCAGTAAGGAGGACAGCAAAATTGCTTTGAGTTCAGTTTCTTGGTGTAATTTTTTACCTCATGAGGGGACGCAACCTGAGGACCAATATTGGCTTCTTAATAAACAAGGACACTTCACCTCATGTTTTCATGAGACTTCTTCCCTAAAATAAAGCCCCGGGGCATTTTGTTGCCTCAAGCTTAAATGGCATCTTCTGGTGAGATTAAAAACCCCTAAACATAAAAGGGAACTGAGCTCTTGATAATCATGCTGCCCTTTTAGGGGCATCCCTCCTTGCCTGCTGCGCAATAAGCAAGGGCACCTGCCATGATGAGGGCTTCTTGCCCCAGAAGAAATAAGTCCCAGGGCGTTTAAGCCCATTACTCTTGTCAGTTTGGGTGCGCTTTCAGTGGAGCCCCAAATTCTGTGGCTTAATAAATGGGGAATCTTCCCTTCATCTTGGTGCGAGGCCTACTTCCCTCAAGAGAAGCCCTGGGACAGTTTGAGTCCTCAGGTTGTTCTCCTCATGAGGTAAAAAAGTACACCGAGAAACTGAACTCACACAAATTTGCTGTCCTCCTTACTGTCAGCAAGTTATTATTTGGTGCTTAATGAACAGGACATTTTTGTGCCTTGTGGCTAAATGGTGCCCATCCGTGAGGTAAAATAGTAGAGCAGGAAGCTAAACATGTGGCCATTTTCTCTGCTCTTTAATGGGGCCCCGCTTTCTGCTCTTTCAGTGGTCTCTCAGCCAATGTTGTTGTGAGGCCTTTTCCCCAAGAGAAAGCCTGAGACGTTTTGGCGCCTCAGGCCTCAGTGTCCCTCGTGTGACATCTTTATACATCCCTCATAGGTGCAAATAATGTATGACATGGAACTAAGCCCTTGACCGTTTTGCTGCCCTTTAACGGTGCCTCAGTATATACTGCTTAATAACCGAGGGGCGCATTGCCCGAGTGGCACACCTTCCTCAGAGGGGACATTTTGGCAGGTGCGGCTTCTTGGTCACAAGCCACACTTGTTGAAATTCTCTCTTCTCTGTCACCACTGCTAATAGCGGAGGAGCCCCCTCTGGTTTTCAATCTGGCAACCATCCATGCAGGCCTTGGTCCTGAAGGGCTTCCACTCTTATCCTCCCTCCTTTGCCTCATAAACTGCTTTGTTGCTGCTGGCAACTGGGGCGTTTTAAGGGAGAAGGGGCCATAGGGGGCAGTTGCCCTGGGTCCCTGGCACATTGTGGCCCCTCACGCATGGAGATCCATCTTGTCATTTTTGCTGCCTTGTTGCCAACTCATTCCTTTCCACATTCCTCTCGCATCAGCTCCAGTGACACTGTGGTTCTTTTGAGCAAGATGGCTGCAGCCACGGGCGGCACTAGCAGTAGCAAACTAGCCCCCATTTTAGATTTATGTCCAAAGGAAGTGCATGATGCACCTTCTCTCTTGCTACAACAGCCCTGCAAGGATGGCTAAGCCAGGAGCCAGGGACAGATGCCAGGTCCCCCAGGGAGAGCTGTGACTGAATCGGGACTGGAAACCTGGACTTCCCAAGTTTCTGACCACTGCACCGCCTTGACCCCAGAAGAGAAGGGGATGCAGGGGAGTTCTTCCTGTCCTAACAAGGCTCTGCTGGGATGTCTCCTTCTCCCCTTCTTTCCAGCCCTGCCTTTTCTTTCCTGCCCTCTTACTGTAAAAGAGAATTTCTTCCACATTTTTGTCAATTGCCAAAGTGCCATCGCTCGCCCCTTGTGGAGTGCCGGTGCAGCTTGGGCATCTCCTGGGGGCTGCCCCCTTTTTAGCAAGGCCCTGCACCTTCCCTGCCTTAACAGCCAAGCCTACCTTCCCCTCTTAAAAGAGTCCTTGGCTGTTCCTCTGATGCTCTGGAAAGTCATAAATACTAGTTTTGCACCCAGAGAATAGGAATGACAACCCTGAACCCCAGTTGCCTCTTCCTCCCTCTGTCCCTTGGAAGGCATTAAGAGGACGCTCCTGCTAACTACTCCAGGAGGAAAAATAAGGAAAGCAACTCTCCGAACCCAGTTCCCAAAGGGAAACGGTGAACATCAGATGCTGGGATCTCCCCTTCGTGCGCACACATGCAATAGCGCATAGGCAGGCAGGCAGACAGGCAGGCTTCCTTCCTTGCTCTGCTTTCAAGTGCTTCAGTATTGGACTGGGGTTCCCCCCTTCTCTTTTTCTCCCACCGCCCCCCCGGCTGCCCCCTGCCATCACTTACACAAATATTGACGCTAATGGCATGTAGCGGGATGTAGAACATCCCAGCCTTCTAATTGTTGTGACTGGGGATCGGCAGGCCGATTAAACGCCATTGATTTTCTCATACTAACCGCATTGATTTTTAAATTTCCTATTGATTCCTGCCCTAAATCTCTTTAAGCAAAGACTTCACTCCGCAGATGACATCGGCTGATTAGCAGGAACAACTGTGGGTTCGCTCCGAAGGGGGGCAAGGAGTGGGGGGGGGGCGTGCGCAGTTGTGTCAATGCTGGAGGGGCTCGGACCTCCTGCAAAGGGGAGTGGGTTTCCCTGGGATGGAGAGCAGGAGGGGGCCACAAGCCAAGAGCCAGGATTTCCGTGCAACACGTGAAGAGGGCAACAGTGATGGGGTGAATGGAGCAGGGGCAGTAGCCCTTGGGGATGGCTTCGGTATTTGCAAACACACTTGTGGATTCTCTTGGCCAGGCAGACCTTTCACATTTGAGTTTCTCAGTTTTTTCCCCATCTACAGAGCGCTTTGAAATGCTTCCCCCAAAGGTGTGTATATGTGTTGGTGTAGGGGAAAAAACTTAAGAGGAAAATTACTCCCCTGCCCCCTTTCCCATTGACCACCCCTATATGTTTTCCAGAAAAGATCCATAATGCCGAGTTTCTGCTTCCTGCTACTTAAGGATCAACTCTGAAAAATTCACGTGGATTTTTAATTTCTATACAGCCGTTTAAAATGTTCTACTTGGTAGTACACAGACGGTTTATCCTTTGGTTAGGATATGGTTACTATCCGCCCATGTTTTCTGCATAATTGAGGGGTGTAATTTTGGGTTGAGAGGGTTATCATAGGAGCCAGCAAGGTTTTCCAGGCACCAGTTAGGAGAGGGAACCGTCTTCCACACATCGTTCAGGTGCCAGCTGCCAGGCACTTCAGGCCCTGGGAATTTATTTGTATTCTGATGCTTCAGCGGCTCAGCAAAGACCAGGGCCGGTCAGTTGGCAGTATAAATGGGAAAGGGCAAAGATAGCAAGAGCCTGCTCTGCAGTTGTGGCTGGCAAAGATCTGGGCTTGGTGATCTGTTTTGCTCTTTTTAACATTGAGCTCTCCCCGCCTCCAAGCACTCTGAGTCTGTTTAAAAAAATAAATGGGGAGTCTATGTGTCCTCATATTATCTCTTGACGTCTGGCAGACCTACAGGGCTGGCAAGAGCTCTTGGCATCCTTGGGGCAGAGGCAGGCTCCTCAATGGATGCTTGTGTTGCCTTCTCTTTTCCACCATTCTTTCAGTGCCAGTGGTGTGGCTTTGTCCCAGGGACCTGGAAGACATTAAAATAGGCACCTACCCACCCACCCACCCACCCACCTACCGCTGCTTGGACCCCAGTCACCCTTCATTATCTGTGGGAGGAAGGGCTTGGCAGGACCCATCGACAAAGTAGCCTTCCCCAAGAGCACACAAACCTCTCAGCTGGGGCATGGTGGTCAAGGAAGGAGGCAGTACCCTTTGGGACTGTGCAGGGTCTCCCACAGCAGGGGCTGGAAGGTCTTGCCTTTAATATCTGGCCTGGTTTACTGACACTCTCTCTTCTCTCTTCTCCTCAGGTACTGGACTGGACTGGAGTGAATGTACTACAGCTGCCACTTCTGTCTGAAAGGTCAGTGGTGCTGCCATGTCTCTTTCTGGGATGATGAGGACAGGGAGGATGATGAGGGTAGGGAAAAAAACCAGTATCGCAACACTGAAAAGCACATCCAGGCCTCATTCTCTCTCCCTCCGCCACCGTCTTGAGATCCTGCTTGTGCCACATGTAATGGCAGAACTACATGGTTTTACACACCAGTACATTCCAAAATGTTACTGGCTTCATTTCTTGGAGAAAAGATATTCCAAGAGATGAGTTTTAGCAGAGGAGTGTCTAAGTGTTTCTCAGATGCTTAGCCCCTTCTCCACCTGCAATGTACCCCTGCTTTGGTCCTTCACCTTTACTCACCCACCCACCCACCCAACTAATCTCCCCTGCTCTGGGTTCCAAACATGCCTTTGTGTGAATAAACGTCCTTCTGGGTCTCCATTGGAGCAGGGAAGTGGCAGGCAAAGAAGCTATCCCAACACTTCTCCAATCAAAAATTGCTCCACCAGAAAGCTGTGCTTTCCTTACGTGTAGTTGTACTATAAATGTCACTCACACAGGAGCAAATAAATGTGGAAGCAAATAAAACCTGTGCAGCTAATGCTGGCGCTTTGTAGAGTGATGGAAGTGTGAATGCAGGAACTTTGTTTCCAAATTAGGTTTGTATTCTGTAGTGCCCCTGCCATGTTCATGGAGTTTTATGGGATGGGCCAGATGTTGTCATCATCATACATTTATAACTTCCTACTCCCTCTACCTTCCTTCTTTTCAGGGGAAAAAACAGTTTAGGCGGAAAAGATAAGTGCTGTGCAATGATTTTTATTAGTAGCATGAAGAGTCAGCTGTCTGAAAAGACCCCCAAAGCCAACTGATTTTACATCACAAAATGTGCCTGGCCTTAGAGCCAGGGTTCCTGGTGTGTGTGTCTGTGTGTGCTAGGTATCTCAGTTCTTTGGGTGGAAGAATTCTCAGTCCTCTCACCATAGTGCCTTAGATACTGTCAGGAAATTCATAATGCCTGAACCAATATGCAGCCTGTATGTATAGTTGTGCAGCTGCATCCAGAGTCTTACCTGTTAAAACATTCCAAAGTTTGAATGAAAGGGAAAGGAGGCTGCCCTACTGAAATAACTACACAGGGATGTTGGGAAGTGTTATGTTGTCATGTTGGAGAAATTACTTTTGGAGACCACGGCCCATGCAAGAGTCTAGGGCCTGTGTTCCAGAGAACCCCTAAACAAACATTCCCCCAAACTTTGCTTCTATCACACAACTGTGTCAGAAGTACACAGTCATACTTTTTACTCCCTCAGGCTTCCAGACTCTCCTTGGCTTTCCACATACAGCTGCCTCTGGAGGTTTACAGGCAAACCCTGAAGTTTTCCATGCAAGGTAGTTCTTAGCCTGAGGTCTAAATAATGACAGTGTGAGCATCTTTTTTCAGCTGCTGGGAAACCTGGAGAGGCAGGGTCCTTGTCCCCTTTCCCTGCCCACTTTACTCAAGAGATGCTATTTCCCAACCGTGGAAAGGAATACATCCAGGAACGCTACTTGCGTGTTTCCTCCTGTGTAGCTAATGTCCTGTTCTAGCTATTAGCAGGGAAAGCGTGTGCAAGTTCTGCCCTGGAGAATCAACACTCCAATGTAGGGCAGGAAGCCCCTTCCCACCCAAATGGGTCCCCCTGCTGCTGTTTGCCCAAACATTTAAGGGAGGTTTGGTCCAAAGTGACTAGGAAAGTAGTGACTGAGACAGGTGTTCTGGTTTCAGTTTAGTAGTGACTTAGGCCCAGAGAGGGACAAGGTGCAAGATGGGGAAGCCAATGAAGATGCAACAGATCTGGTCTAGCAAAGGAATACCTTGACTTTGTGGATAGAGAGAAGTCAGACTTCCATCTTGCTGCTCCCTGTTGGTTGTGCGAGTCTGAATGTGGTCCTTTTTAAGGGTCCTCTCACTTTCTGTGGAAGCCAATGGGCTGAGAAGGTTCCTGGGCATCAAGGCAGGGTCTGAATGAAGTGGGGCATTTCCTCAGGGTTGCCCCAAGGGGCCCTCACCCATGTCAGCAGCAAGGCAGGCATTGCTAGTAGGATGAGTAGCAATTTTAGGGACATGTAGTGAGGCTGTGGGAAATCTTGGCAGTTTGGCTGCCCAGGCGTGCAAAATGTTCAGCCGGTACCCATCCAAGGATGCCTTGGTGGGCCCCAGAGAAAACAGTATTTTTTGTAAAATGGTACCTGTAATAACCTTCCAGAGTTATTAATCTGGGGAAGGGAAAAGAGCTAAAAGTTAGCCTCCAAAGCCAGGCACTCCTGCACCTGGGAAGCGTTTCACTTCTGATTTGCAGCAGGAGCCTTTTCTGCCAAAGAGGGAAACGTATTTCAAAATGGAGCTGTGGCTTGATGCTTCAGCCGTGGGAGCTGCTACAGTTGGGCCGTTTGTCCTCTTGAACGCTTCTTGTTCTTCTTTGTCTCCTGGCTCACACACATTAAAAAGGAGAAATAAATAACCATCAACCTTCTTCTTCTTCTTCATCACCACCACCATTATAATTTCTTCACCAGCCACCATCACCCCATACAGACAGCGTGGCCTGGGTTTTCCACTCATATTTTCACCCTGGGTCTTGCTGCTTAGTAGTTCAGACAGAGGCGTAGGGATCGAGATCCGATCTTCACGTATTTGAGCCAAATGTCTGCACTGACTCAGTTTCTACTCAGAGTGGCAGGGAAAAAGGGGATTTCATCTCTGAGCGCCTCTGCTAGTATTTCGGGGCTGGAAATACTAGATGAAAAGGATCTATGTACTATGTGATTCTTGTATGTTGCGTTTCTTTAAAGGGGAACTCATTGATTCTGCAAGGCTATGAAACATGTCCCTTGTTACTTTTTTTAAACAGAATTGCCTTTATTCTGTGGAACTGTGTGTGTGTGTGTTGCAACAAGCTGTGCAGTTTTTATTTGTGTTCCAGAAGAATGTCTTTGCCAAAAATGTAGAGGATTTTCCTAAAGGTCAGTTGATCTCCAATCTCAGGCCTGGCTCCCTGTCCCTCAGGCTCTTTGGTTCTTGGTTGGCCTTCCTTCCGGCAGCAGCCAAAAACCTTATTCTTCAGTTAGGCTTTTAAAACAGAAAGTTTTAAAAGAATAGGCTGGGAGGGCTGCATTGTTTGAACTGGACTGTTTGCAGGAGCCTTTTATCTTTTAAATTCTATTTTATTCTTTTAACTTGAGGCTGACTTGTTTTAATACTGCAGATAGTTTTAATTCTATTTTAATGTTAACTTTTCGTATGTCCTTAATTGCGTTATTCCTTTACATTGTGAGCCACTTTGAGTCCCAATTTTGGAGCAAAAGCAGGAATACAAATATTTATTTATTATTCACTGATATGTATTTATTCCATTGATATGCTGCCTGTCTCCCGGAAAGTGAATCACAGATAAAATCAGTTAAAAACTTTACAATAAAAATGTAAAAAAATAAAATAAAAATAAAATTATCTCACGAAAACAATATAAAATCGCATTAAATGTACAAAAATTTTAAAAAGATAAATACAAGTAAGTACAACAACAATAAATACAAGTAAGTACAACAACGACAACAATAGTGGTAGCAATAATAATAATAACAATAATAATATTGGTGATGGCTGGCTCTTTGCTGCTCTCCGACTGCGGCAGTCGCCCTGCAAAATATGCCCCTTTCCCTGCCTTCCTTTTTCCTGGGAAGTGGGGAGCTGCAGGTAAGACGCTTTCTAGGTATCTCTGTGCTTACACCCGAAAAGCAGATAAAGGGGGAAATGGACGGCGTCACCTCCTTCCTCCCACAACCGCAACCACACTCACATACACACCAGTGAGTGTTAGGCAGCAACAAAGGCAGGTCCATTTCCCCTTCTCCTCTCCTAGTTGCTTTGATTCCCTCTTTTAATTCTCTTTTCTTTTCTGGGTAACAAGAGCCACTTCTGGAAAAATAAAATAAAAATCTTTCTTAAAGCAAAATAAATAACCAAAAGCCACCGCTTCCTCAGACCGTATCCCCGATTTTCCTGCGATTGCTTCCAAATTAACAAACGGCACTTAAAACAACAAGATCTGACGAGAGTTTAATAAGGTTTGAATGAAACAATTGGAACAAGAATATGAATTCTAGATTTCTTGAGTAATTTCCCAGGCAGTCCATTAGCTGCACGGTTAGATCTTTCCGCCCCCCTTCCCTTCGTTTCCCCGTCTCTCAATCCTCGGAGCTGTGGTATTGATTTTACACGCCTGGATGTAGTCCTTTAGACCCTTGTAGTTCTTTGAAAGTAGGCCCGGGTTGTAACGTAAGTGCAGGGTTGTTGTACAGGAGAAAAGGTTGTAATAATTACACACCTTTTCCTGATGAATGGTTAGAAGGTGAACCAAGGGGGGGGGCGGGGGAGAGAGATGCCGCGCACTCCTCACCTTTTGCTTCTCAGAGAAGAGAGGAAGGACACGGAGGCACGCGAGGGGCCCAAGTGCAAAGTGACCGCTCTTGTACAGTCCGCAACAACCACAACAACCGCAACACCAAGCCCTCCTCCTGAAGAGAACTGAACGCAGATTGTCTTCAGGTGTCCCGGTCAGTCCGTCTCCTGCTCACAACCCACACGTTCAGACTGGCCAAAGGGCCTGGATGTGTCTGTTTAGCCATGGTCCTTTTGTGCGCCCGACTTGATTAATCGTGTCAGATTAATTAATTCAACACACACACACACACACCGTGAAGGGCAGACCCAGTCCCTCGAGGGAGAGCCGGACAAATCTGTCCCTCTCTTTGGCCTGCAGATACTCTCCTTCTCGGCCAGTGCCCACTTCCACACGGCCAGGTTGCTGCGTGGCTGGGCCTTGGCACAAGTGCTCCCAGCAATTGGCCTTGGCACAAGCGGCCCCATGCCCCACGAGCGAGTGAGCACCCAATGCAGGTGCCCCTCTTAGCCTGGCATGGAGGGGCCTGCTTTGCCATCCTCCCTCCTCTTCTGTGGCAGCAGCAGGGATGTTGGGCATGCTTGGCAGCCCTGGGTTTGGCGGAGAAGACCCTCTTCAGCTCCAGAGTGCTGTTGGGGGGCAGAGCGGGTGCCCTAAAAGCCAAAAGGACCCATGAAGGGGCCCAGGCAGAGGACCCAGAAAGGGCCGAGGGCTCTGCTCTCCAGAGGAAGGAAAGGCCCACTTGGCTCCCGGGGCACAAGGGCACCGCTCTGCCCCGGGCTCTGAGGGGGCAGCTGGGCCGGGAAGGAGACCCCCCCCCTCAAAGGGGCACAGGTTGGCACAGAGCCCTGCTGTGTGGCTCTTGTGGTTGGTTTGGGGCAGGAGGCCAGGACTCTCTCTATAGGGCTCTCTCTCTGGGGGTGGAGGGGGGGGGCAGCGAATCTAGGCCCTTCAGACCCTTCGGGGGGGGGGGGTTGTGTGGAGCTGGAGCTGGAGCTGGGGGGCGAGGAGGAGGAGGAGGAGAGGCCCGGGGTCTGGCGGGGCACCCGTGCCTGGCCCCCCTTTCTCTGCCTGCTCCCCCTCCGTCCTTCCTTCCTTCCTTCCTTCCTTCCTCCCATTCTCTCTGCTGCCATCCATCCATCCATCCATCCATCCACCCCCGGTCCCGGTCCCGGTCCCGTTCCCTGCCTCGCTTCTTGGCCCCAAAGAAGCCCAGTCCCTCCTCGGTGGGGACCAAGGGGGTCCTCGGAGGGGCCGCCTGCTTGGAAGGGGCTGGGCCCAAAGGACCGAGGAGGGAGAGCAGAGAGAAAGAGAAGGAAGGAAGGAAGGAAGGAAGGAAGGGAAGGTCCCGGCCGGGGCTGCCCTCCTCCGCTGGGCTTGTGCTTCTCGCCTGGAGCCCCGGGATGCTCCGCAGCAGCGTCCTCCCTGGTTCCCCATAAAGGAGGGGGGCCCTTTGCGGGCGAGGTCTCTCTCTGGCAGAGAAGGGAAGGGTCCAGGCTTTGGCGGCGGGGTCCCAGGGAGGCTTTGGGGGGCAGGGAGGGAGGGAGGGATGCCGGCGAGGCCCCCATTGGCCCCCCCGGTCCCTCGGGAGTGATTGCTTTTGTCTGCGAGGAGGAGGAGGAGGGGGAGGAGGGGGAGGGAGGGAGGGAGGAAGGAAGGAAGGGGAGCCCCCGGGGGAGCGTTGTTGGTCCGGGGGTGTCCTCCTCGTGCCCCCCCCGCCTTTTCCCGTGGAGAGGCGCGCGCACTCCCTGCCCCCCTCCCCCCCCCGGACCCAGAGAGAGAGAGAGAGAGAGAGAGAGAGAGAGAGAGGCAGGGAGGGAGGGAGGGAGGGAGGGAGGGAGGAGGGTCAGCAGCGGTGCCTGGTCTGGTGCCCCCCCCCCCACTTTGGGCAAGAGAGAGAGAGAGAGAGAAGGAAGGGAGCCCCAGCAGCCTTTCCCATCCCACCCCACCCCTTCCCTTCCCTTCCCTTCCTCCGGGGCTGGAGGGCCCCTTCCTCCCTCCCTGCCGGCGCTGCCCGTCCGCCTGGGTCCTTTGGAGGAGGGATGCGGAGGAGGCGGCTCCGCGGCGGAGGAGGAGGAGGATCATGTTCGTCCCTTTGCCGGTGCCGCTGGTCTTCCAGAGGGCCCCCGAGAGCGGAGCATGGAGGCTCAGCAGCCGAGGAGGCGAAGGCAGCGGAGGAGCCCTCGGTAAGGAAGCCGCACCGAGGCCGGCAGAGAGCGAGGAGGGCTGCGAGGCAGAGAGCGAGCGATCGGGGCTTTTATTCCTGCCGCTGCCGTATTGATCCGGAGTGTCACTGCTCCGCTGTATCGAACCTCCGGCGCCGGAATCCTCCTCCGGTCGATAGGCGCAGGGCGGGCGGAAGGAGGGAGGGAGGGAGGGAGGGAGGGAGCAGAAAGAACAGAAAGAAAGAGAGAAAGAAAGAGAGAGAGAGAGAGAGACCCCCCAACTTTACCCGGCGCCACATGAACCCCAAAGGCTCCCTTCAGAGCCCCGCCGTGACCCTGCGAAGCCCCCAGCCAAGGACCACTCTCTGCCCCCCCCATAAGTGCCCTCGAAGTCTTGCTCTGCCCCCCATCTCTCTCTCTCTCTCTCTCTCTCTCTCTCTCTCTCAGGTGAAGCCGGAGGGCAGGGGTCCATTTCTCCTCGGTGGCCCCAAAAGCACCAGGGACGAGGACAGCCCCGCTCCCCGCCCTCCCTCCCTTTGGGGCCAGCTCTTCCGCCCAGCCGACGGGGCCCTTCCTCTGTGTTTTGGGGCTGAAGTGGGGAGGATGGTTCCTCAGAGCCGGGGGTGCGGGGCAGGAGGAGGAGAGGGAGGCCTGCCACTCTGCCAGCCCGGCCGGGGTCCCTTCCAACTCTAGGACTCTCTTGTGCTTCACGGGAGACGCAGCGAGGCCTCTGGACAGGAAGGGAAATTGGGGGGGTCTTATTCATTGGGGAAGGCTTGGCAGGAGAGACCGTTCCCCTTTCCTGCCCCCTCGGAGCCCTCCTCACCGGCCCCAGGAGGAGGAGAAGGAGAAGAGGGAGAAGGAGACCTGGGAGGGGAAGGGCCCTGGCAGAAGGGACCCTCTTTCCCGGCCCCTCTCCTCCGGGGCTGGGGGTCAGGGATGGGGCTTTGCGGGACACCCCCCCCCCCAGTCCCTGCCCCTGCCGCTGGTGCTGGTGCTGGTGCTGGTGCTGTGGAAATTGCCTTGGTGTCAAGCCCAGTCGGTGCTAATGAACCCGGAGATCGGGAAGCGGAGCTTGTTCAGAGGCAGAAATCGATTTTCCAGCCTCCCTCCCTCCCTCCCCCCTCCCCAGGTTTCTCTCTCTCTCTCTCTTTCTTTCTTTCTTTCCTTGGCCAGAGAAGTCAGGTATATGTGCACAAGTGTAGAGTGTGTGTGTGTGTGTGTGTGTGTGTGCTCAGGAGCACCTTTGCATCTAGGGCTGGAAATGGGGTGTCACGAAGCCGGTTGTGGGGCTGCAGGAAAGTTGTTGCAACAGCATCAGCAGCGCCTGTGGAAGCCGGGCAGCCCTGGCACAAAGGGCCGAGAGGGACTGTGGCCGCATCTTCTTGGTGCCTCACGTTGTTTGTGGAACTCTCCCGTTCTGCGTGGAGGGTGGGGACGAGCTCCAAGACTAACATTTCGAGGCCCAGGCTGGTTGTTTTAGGGTCTCCTGGGACTTTCCTGGGCCTGACTGTAGGGACTCGTAGTTGTGTGTGTTCAGTGTGACATCGTCAGAGAGGCCTGTGTGGCCAAACTGGCACCTTGTGGCTGTGCCTTCATGACACCCTTGCCTTGCCTTGCCTTGCCTTTGGTGGACCTCTTTCTGCTGCCCTAGGCTGCTTTTGCCCGTGAAATCAAAATAGGGCTGCAACTACTTAACAGCTCCCTTATTAAGTGTATTCCACAAAAACCGTGTCTCTGTCTTCCGTTAAAACATTACAGGTAACCGTTTTGAGACAGGCGGGCCGCTTTGCAACGATGGTTTTTTTAATGATGTGATTTGAAACGTAAAGAGGGCTGAAAATATACAAGTGATGTCTTTATTGGACCAGTTCTCATGACAAGGGAAGAGAGCGAGCTTTCGGATTAGACGGAAGTCTTGCTCAGCAGCCCAAAGGATGGCAGGAGGGAATGGAGGATTTAAAGACCCCCCCCCCGGCTGCTGCCACGATGCGGGTGTCCTTCGGGCTGAGGCAAACTTTGCATCCCTCCCTGCCTGCAAGCCCACCGGGATCAGGCCTCGGTCTTCAGCAGGACTCTCCCACACCCATAGCTCCTTGGCCTCCATCCCCGCTGAAGGCTGGGGGGATCCAGACCCACGGAGAACCTTGGCTCTCAGTCTTGCATTTGACTAAACTTTGATTTGGGCGAGGGGCCTTTGGTGGCTGGGAGTGAGCTCCTTGCGTTTGCTTTGAGGGCTGATTAAAATCAAAGCAGGCACCTGTCAAAAAATCCAAGCACAAGTTATGTCTCGAATTCCCCCGTACCCTCTTGACAGTGGCAAGCAATGCGTCTGCTAATAGCAAACTAAGCCCTACTCCATGAGTATGAAACCTTTGTGGATTTGAAGGACAACGTTTGCCAGGAGGAGGAGGAGGGAGGGAGGGAGGGAATGAATTTGGCTGATTTTGGAATAAAACCCATTATTTTATAACACAGCACTCTACACAGTGCTTTGCTCTACCTAAAATCTCGCTGGAGAGCTTCCTTTCATTTCTGTTTCATATATAAATTCTCCACCAGAAAGCAGCTGGGCAAAGGCTGATACGAGGACAGGCCAGCAATGGTTGACTCATGCAACCATTCCCATCAGGTGAGCGCATGAGGAAGCCACTGAACGCTTGGCTTTGCCAGAGGCCTTGGGTCTGTGTGCTTGGATACACCTTTGGCATGGGCTCAGCCCAACCGGAGTCGTCGGCTCAAACCAAGAGCCAGCGCCAACCTTTGGCGGCACATCTGCTATGCCGGGGTTTCATGGTGTCTTCCTGGCGACAGCTTTTGTGTTTAACCTGGCCAAGTCAGGTTGACTTGGAATGCAGGTCTTGGGTACCTTCATTTCTCTGAGTGTACAGGCTCACACTTTCTTGGTATGCATGTGTAACAGCACATGACTTTATGGTGCGTGCGCGTATGTCTTTGCGGATGAGAAGGTGTGCAAGGATGATGTCTGCCTAAAAGGCACATCCACGGGCTAGTCTGCCTCAACAGGCCCATGAGCTTCAACTGAACTGACCAGAAGGGATATGGAGAAATAGGAAGGAGGGAGGAATGGCTCTCGGCTACTCAATCTCTGAGCCAGAAATCTGTCAAATTCTTCCCTGCAGGAGAGGAGAGGTCCCCTGAGGTGGAGTGTACACACCTGGGGTGGGCCCTTGAGGGTCTGCTCCCTCTGGTAGGGCCTGGGGGGGGGTGCTGGTGAGGGAGGGGGTGAAGGGGGCACCTTGTTTGCACACTTCCCTGAGTGTGGAGACGTGCGTCTTTGGTTCCTTGGGTGGAAGCGCCCCCTGAGGTGTCCTCTGACCCCCCTCCCGGACCAGTGGCCTGGTGCCCTGTGCGACCCCAGGCCAGAGAGTGGACCCTAGGGAGCCTGGTCTGGGGTGGCAGTGGGAGAAGATGGGATCAGTCAGTGCCATGGGGGGCTATGGGAAGGAAGGAAGGGAAGGAAGGAAGGCCGCCTCTCTCCTTGGCCAAGCTCTGTCCCTCCCTCCCTCCTCCTCCTCCTCCTTGTCTCTGCTTTTCCCCTTAAATAATAATCATAAAAAGGTCAGCGGCAGGAGAGCCGCACCGCCTGATTGGCCGAGCTCTGGGCCCTTTGTTCCAGCCAGCCTCCGGGCAGCAGAGCCACGCGCCGGGGTCAGCGGGATTATTTGGGGAGGGGGCAGCAGCAGCAGGAGGAGGAGGGGGCAGGCAGGCTGGCTGGCCTCCCAAGGGACTGGCCATTGGCCATGCAACGGCAATGGGGGGGGGGATCTCAGTGCTGATGGTGAAGCTCAGGCCTCCTGTGTGGAGGAAGAGAGGAGGGCAGGGGTCTAAGCCTTGCCTTGCAGGGAGCACTGTCTTCCTTCCCACCCTCCTCCTGACCTGACCCTCAGCCCTGCCACCCCCTGCCTCCAGCCCCCTCTCTCTGAGGGAGACTCATCTTGAAGGGGAACCACACATGCCCTCCCTGGGCACCCAAGGGCTAGGCCATTGCCACCAGGCTGCACCTCTCCCCTCTAGTAAAGACACACGCCCCACAACCTGGCCCTCCCGGCCTGTGGGTCATGTCTTCCCGTGGCCCTTTTCCAACTCGAGTTCCCTGGTCTGTCTCTGTCCCTGTTCCATCTCTTTCTCTTCTTCTTTCCTCTTCCCCCAGCTCCTAGAATCTTAGCTCCCGCCATCACTTCCCTTCTCTTGAGTTCTGTCCCCAATGGGCTGTCTTTTTCCTTTCACCCCCCCCCCCCGGTTCTTTTATTCCTCTTTATTGCTCTTCTCTTTCTGCACCTGCTAGAAGGAGCACTTCCTGAGCCCCCTCAGACCAATGATCATATTTGTTTTCCACCCACCTGCATACCCCTGTTGGTCCCCACTTTGAATCTTCTCCTCTGCCTTGCACGCTTTGCTTTTCGCCCCTCTTTCTCAGGGTGGGAGCTCCATCCAATCTCCCCACATGCAGCTGCGTGCCCCCCAGCCATGCCTCCCTCTGGTTTCCAGCCTTCCCTGCCCTTCTCTTCTGCACAGTGGACCCTCTCCTCCTTCACCAGACTGGGGTTGTTTTCAAAGTCCCAACTGGTCCCCCTTTCCCTCTTTCTCTGTTCCGTCGCAGGCTGGACTCAGGGTCAGTGAATTCTGGTAGCGAAGGTAATAAAATGGCTGCTGCACTAATGTGAACGGTGGCCATGAGAGCTGTCAGGAGGCTAGCCTGTGTATTAATGGGAGAGAGAGTGGCAAGGAGGATGGCGTGGGGAGGAAGGTGCTGTTGGTCAGCCATTGGGTCAGCTCTGGACGCAGCCCTGTAGTCGATGGCCCCAAACCCACTGGGCAGCTTTAGCCGAGCCCCCGACTCGCAGCTTCATGCAGCCGTTGGCAGCGATAATAATAATAGGGGTGAGAGAGAATGAAACTTCCCAATCTGTCGGTCAGTCTTCCAATGGCATTTGAAGAAAATGTTGCACAGTCCTCCTCTCCACCTCCAGGGCAGGGCCTTTTAATGAGAAACATGGAGCCTCGGGTGGCAGAAGATGGAGGACAAAGGTGATGGTGGAAGGCAGCATCTGTGTTGGAGGAGACCGTGGGTCTAAACTGGGTTTGAGTTTGGATTTGAAAGGAATGCTCTAAAGTTCTGGATGCTGTTCCCCCTCCAGTAGGTCAGTGCCTTTAAAGTTTGGAGCAAATCCTGGGATTCATTTGCCACCCCTCACTCCCAGATGCCAATACCCACCACAGATGGCACTGCCTGGGTCTGGCCAAGGACTCTGTCCCTGTGGTAGTCGGTAGGTATGGCTTGGCGGCTGCCATCCCATTCAGCCCCAACGAGGAAGCAGAGGCCGAGAAGGTGCCATCTTGTCCTGTCTTGGACCAGCTTGAACTTTCCCCTATAGTCATGAGTGGGAGGCCATTTTCTTCTGCCCCACAGAATCCTTGTTTGAAGGGGCCACTGAAATAGGTGCCGGATCCAACATGGCTCCATCCTGAGTTTCCTGGCTGCATGGGAGCCCAGCAGAACTGTGGAAACTAGTGTCTATATTAAATGGAGGGATACTTGTGGATCAGTGTGGGCAAGGAGAGAACAAGCTTACCAATACTGGCTTTTGTGTCATGTGTGTGTGTGATTCATATGAATTGTGTTTGAGTCATGGGCACCTGTTGAAAGCACACATTGCACGATGAAGTGTGTGGATTTTCATGAACCCCTGCAAGCTGTGGTAGTGGGTTGTGCCGCCGGTGAACAATTTACGCAGCTGCTTCACTGCATGGTTTTTGGTATACACAGGGCCTTTTGCAACCTGGTCTACGGCAGAAGTTGGCACTAGTGGAAGAAGAGGTTGTGTGAATGAATGCTGCTGGAGGCTGGGCTCTGCAGAAAATGGGAGCCAGTGCTGCACTTGGGACTACCTGGCAGTCCTTCGTCAGCACAGATTGTGGTGAGTTAGCTTGGTGTACAAATCCTGGCAGCCCAGATGTGGACCCTGGGGCAGAGGGACCGGGGCAGAGTCCCCTTGTCTGACCTGTGCTGACACGGAGATTGGGGCGCCCTGTCCAGGTGTGTCTCTTGCTGCCTCCTGACATTGCAGGGCAGCTGTTGGATTGCTGTGGGGTTAGATATGGACAGGTTTTTCTGAGAGAGTTGTATTTGAATTGTGGGGTAGAGACTCGTCCTGTGTGTGGTCTTTGTCGAATCTGGCACCAGCCCATCTTTTAATTTTTCATTGCCGCCAATGAACATCCTGTTGCTCTTCTGATTTGCATTCATAACCAGTCCTGTTCTATATGTATCTCAGCAAAAGCGTGTTCAAGTGTACAGCAAAACGTTGGAGCAGACTTCCTTTGAAAACAGTGTATTCATGTGGGCTGGGGGATTCCTGGAATATCACACACACACACACACACCCCATGTAATGTTTCTGAGTTTGGACCCCAATATATACACACACAAGCATCTCAGCAATTGGGCCAAAATAAACAAGGTTTGTTTTGTTGTTTAGTTATTCAATTAAAACATTTGTATCCTGAGCCTTTCCATCATTACTAGACCCTTGAGGCAGTTTACAAAAATCAAGCCAGTCTACTGTGAAATCCCATAAAAGCACAACTAAAACGAACAATTTGTCACCAGAGGGAAAACATCATTTATCAAAACTCTGGGCAAAAAAGCCTTTTTCTAATTCCTATCTCGATAGATATTTCTGAGTGGGGCATTGCACAGCGAAGAAGGCGCTGTGGCAAAGGTCCTGTCCCCATTGATCATACTGGCTGGGGATTCTGGGAGTTGCAATCCAAAAAAGTAACTTATTCCAAAACCTGTCTGCTGCTTCACGTCTGAGGTTGGGGATAGCCAGAGTAGGGCTTTTAGAGACAATCTTATGGGGAGGCTCATAAGACGGAAACACTGAAAACATGGGCAGGAGATCTCCCTGTGCTGAAGGCTGGAAAGTTCCTGCCCTGGCAGAAGCGGGTTGGATCAGATGAGCTTTGGGCACCCTTCCCACTCTTGTTTCCATGATTCTTGGTGTTATAGCTGGTCTGTTAAGAGTCTGTGGCTGAATCTCTAAGATCAAGAGGGTCTTATTCATATATAGAATTTCCTCCTTCCCACCCATCACCCCTGGAACTCGGAGTGCAAATGTGGTCCACCTGTTTGCCTGCTTAAGGATGTGTGGGGCAGGATTGTCCCAGTGAGAAGGGGAAAAGGCAGAAGAGGTGGAAGTGCAGAACTGGATGTGGGGCCTGGACATTTTTGTGGTGTCAGATAAAAGAACACCTCTGTTCTGGATTCTTTTCACTTTTAAGTCCTGCCGATTCCATTTCACCCACAGTCTAGTCTGTTTGCCTAATGTTTCAGTCTAAGGCAGGGTTGTATAATTTATTGTTTCTGGACCTGAGGACTGGAATGTGAAACTGGCTAAGGATGTGTGTGCATGTGCATAGACATAGACACAAGCACATGGGAGTTGTAGTCCAAGCCCCATCTTTTCTGAGCTCTGGTGAAGCCCCTGCTCAGTGCGTGGACCGTGCGGGGCGACCGTGAACCAGTGGCTGCCCTTCAGCTCAGTTTACCTGGCAGCGTTGTTGTTGTAGTGAGAACAAAATGGGAGAATGCTGCCTTATCACCGCACCCCGCTCCTTTTAAAGGAAGGGGCAGGATGCCAACAAGGGCAGCAGATGGAGGAAGGGGGCACTGAAGTCGCCACAGAAGCTGTCAGTGAACTTTGTGCAGGTGCTGATGCTTAAAAGGTATGCCCAGGCCACTGTTTTTGCTTTTGTTTTTTAAACAGAAGGCATTTGTGCCTAAAAACCTACTGAGCAGCTAATATTTCAATACAAAATTAGGGTTCAGATTTTGAGTTAAGCTCTTTTAATCTCAATTAAATAGGGGGCTGGATGGGAAGTGTCAAGGGTCAGTTTAAGCTTCCGGGTCACCACTTGGTTTCCTCCTAGCTTAAAACTTCAGCATCTGTAGTTGGCCCAGAGCTCCAGAAAGGCCATGCTTGCTGCAGGATTCTGAGAACTGCAATCCAAAAAGGGAATTTCCCTCGAGCTTTAGCCAAAGCCCCATTTGGATTTGGGAACCTTTCAGGCTGGCATGTTGGGAGTGGAAGGAGCATTTTGTAGGATGTTGAGAAAGGTCCCCCTTGTCTCCCCAGGAGAAGTTGCATTGGAAACTGGGACCTATGAGTAAACCATGGGAAGGTTTGCTCTAAATCCACAAAGGATTTTGTTTCCTTTTCTTAATAGTAGCAAGAACAACACCCCCACTCCCAAATTCACAGTTAGCATCCATCATCTTTAAGAACTCAAATGGAAATATCTGTCTGTCTATCTGTCTAGTGCTCTTGGCATTGATTGTCTCGGTCCCCATTCTCTTTGCTCAGCTTTCAAGGTTTGGTCAAACCAAAGCGGACCCTGACTTCTGTCCGTGCCTCTTCTAGACGACATTGTGTTATTCGAGATGATCCTGGGTTCCGGTGTGAAGGTGGTGCAGCGCCTCACTTAATCCCATTTCCCTTACACAACAAGGTTAGGCCATGTGGGTCCCCATAGCTCCTGCACAGAAGAGAGGAGTGATGGAGGGGGAGAGTGGAAGAAAGGAAGAAGGGTAGAAAGCGACAAGAAGAAAAGAAACGGCACAGAGCAGGGAAGGACCGAGCTGAGTTTTAGTGAGTGATTACGTTATATGCGCTCTGCCTTGCTCTCGCTCTTCCCTCATCATCATTTAATGAGGTCGGAAGTGGAGCTGCTTAATGAACTTTAACAGGGTTTTAATTACTGGCAGCTCAGAGCCCGCTCTGCAAGGATGAAGCTTGGCTGCCCGCCTGCCATAGTGATGGGGGTGCCACTTCCCGGAGAGCCTCAGGAAGAAGGCTGGCCAGAGGAGGGAAGTTGGGGCAGGGGTGGGAGTGGGCCCCATCCACCCCACTGCCCCCTTCCTTCCCTCCCCCCCCTTGCCTTGCCAGTCTGCAGGTCTTCTGCTGGGCAGCTCGGCATCTCCAGGGAGGGGAGGGGAGGGGAGGGAGCTCTTTGGGGCAGGCTGGCCTGTGGCTGCAGCAGGCCTTGGCCAGAGGAAATAGCCACTCCTTGGGGCAGGGAATGGCCCAGGACTAGCTGACCCTCAGAGAAGGTGAACAGGTAGACCTTTCCTCCCCCAGCATGGAGGCAAGAGTGGGGCACACCTCTAGCCAACTTTTTGCACCCCCCGCCCCAGTGTCTGTCAGTAACCCCAGCCCCATTCCTTTCTTTTTGATGCAGCCAGTTGAGGGCTGGAGGGAGGCAAAGCTGGCTCCCTGGTCCTCCATCTGTGCTGTTTGAGGCAGGAGCACAAGGACTGGTGGGATAAAAAAAAGATGGCAGCCTTGGTGTGAGCAGGGCACGGAGGTCGCCTCCTTTAGCCAGAGGTGGAGAGGTCTTTTGTCCCTGTAGCTTCAGCTTTCCACAGACTTGGGGTACCTGAATGTTTGTAGTTTTTGTGCTCTAGGCAGCGTGCTGCGAGGTTGGCATCCTAGTGGTTAGAGCTGAGGCACAATGTCTTCCTTTGCACAGAGGCGTTGGCCAGTTGGGGGAAGGGGGAGATAGGGCTACCCTCTTTGTTAGAGGAGGGGGCTTGGCCGTGACCCCCCCGACCCTACTCCCGACCCCCTGAGGGCGCAGCGTCCCCACCTCGCAGCATGGCTCCTAGCAGCCGACGCGGGCCTGACGGACAGGTCTGGCAATCGGGCAAATTGTATGTGTGTATGTGTGTGGGTGTGTGAGTGTGAGTGTGAGGGGATCAGGAGGCCCAGTCAGCAGAAGCTTGGGAGGGCCACTGCCTTGGCGATTCCATTTTGGGTCCTTCTGTCTTTGCCCAGAGGCTCCTGGCAGTAGGTCTATGAAGTTGAGGTGCTGCAAAGACTTTGGCAGGATCTCAGGGCAAAAGCAGGCACAGGTGGACAGATGGACGGGTGGACAGATGGACTGACAGTGAGGGTGTGGTTGTGCCCTCAGACTCACCCACTCTCCCAATCTGAGCCTTCATACAAAATGACACAGAGGTGGATTTTTGTGCTTACTGCTTCATAGGAAGTGTATGCGTGTTGGTTGTGAGCTATAGAGTTCGGGTTCATCAGGTGGCAGATTTCAGGTACCATCAAAGGTAGTATCATGGCAGATAGAGAAACTGGGCAGATGGGGCTACCATCTCCTCCCCATGTGAATCCAGATGAAATAAAGTGTAAAACCTAAGAGCCAGACACCGTAGAGCTCCTCTTTGTTTTCAGTGACAAACTCCCCATTTCCTGTGGGTTGTGGCCCCATAGCAATGCCCTCAAGGTGGCCCACTTTATGGAGGGGAGATCAAGTTGACCAAGCCGGACAGTAGCAGATGCAAGGACTCCCTGCCCTCAAGGAGGATGACCCCAGCGACCCTCTCAACGACTGAGGAGGTGAGGTGCAGTATGGAAGGCAAAAGGAAGCTGGGCATGGCATGATGACCATTTGAGTTGCAAGGTATTGGGTGGTAGGATTGTATAAGAGGAGTTTCATTGACAGTGATGCAACCCAAGATCTGCTACTAAAAGGGCCAGTTGGAAGTATTTAAAGTATTACATATGGATATTATCTTGGTTTCACAGTCTCCCGTATCCTGGTGTTTTTGGACAATCAATGATTCGGACTCCATCCCAAAACCCAGGAATTATTGAAACTTGTGGCCTGTTTGGAGCATACTGTCACTTTTTGCAATGGGGCTCCTGTGTTAGTTAGTTAAATTTTATTCGGTCATTGACCAGCATAGGGGCTCCTGTGATCTTATCTCTGGTGACTCATTCAGGTGCATTGTCAATCTGACGACAACGAAGATGAAGATATTTATATCCTGTCCTATAGCTCGGCATACAGTAAAATCAATGTGAACAGTTGAGAACAACTTAGAACCATAAAAATAATTTAGAGGCTAGAAGGGCATTAATCCATTTAACACTTGAAGCAGGACAGTTTAAAAGCAGTTAGAACAAATTAAAATTACTCACATGTGCAAATCTGGATGACGTTTGCCACACACACATACACACACAGAGGTGCATGCTTTGCTGCCTCCACAACCGTCCTGAGCGGTGGGATGCTCCTGTTCCCATTTCACAGAGAGGAAGAGGGGCCCAGGGTGACCCCAATGGCAGGTGTGGAGTTAAGACCCAAGCCCTCAAGGAGAGGGGTGAAGCCTGGTGTGTGTCTGTTGGCATGGGGTGAGTGGCTGAAAGCAGGGCAAGACTGACCACAGTCACAAACACCAGCATGGCTGACCCTGGCACACTCCTCTGGGTGCGTTCTGAGTGCAGAGGTGGTGAACTGGCCTTTGCTGTCCAGAACTGGCATACTGGCTCCCTAAAATGGACTGGATTGGCCTTGGACAAGCCTTGGGCTCTGGGCCTATCCTGCCCTGCAGGGTTGTTGTGAGGACAAAAATGCAATATGAGCCAACAGGGCAAGGTAGGGAAGAAGTTGCAGGCTGGGCCATATTTCCTGAGGGGGATGGGACCAGTGGGGCATGGCTGGATTTTTGGAGGGGTGTGTTTGTGTTTGTGATGAGCAAGGAGGAAGAAAGAGAAAAACAGGTCCTGTTGAAGCAGAGTGGGCAGAAATGGAGGATCCCACGGGAAGCAAAGTGGGGAGAAGTTCTGGGGGCAGAAGGGGCTGAGAGAAGGGGGGTGCGAGGGGGGCTGGGAGACTGGCCTGAGCCTGGGCTTTCCCCCCAGCCCAGGGGGCTGCCATTCCCCCAAAAGAAACCTGTAGTTGCAGGGATGCCTAGTCGCCTTTATGGCTCTCTGGTAGGAAGGGGCCATCAGAAATGAAGCAGCCAGCTCTTTGCTGCCATTTCATAGCACCCTGACATTCAGCAAAGGAGGGACCGAGAGGGACGGTCACTCTCTCCCTCAGCGGTGGAGGCCGGCCCCATTGCCTTCCTGTCCTTGAGCTTGACCTTTGCCCCAAGGCCGCCGTCTTGGGCAGCAGCCATGCAGTCTCCCAGGACCAGACCCAGACCCTCTCTCCTGGGGCAATTCTCCCTTTCTTTTGCTTTTGGTTTTTGTGTGGTGCCAATGACTCTTCCTCACTCCAGAGGAGCAAGCAGGGTCGGCATGGGGCTGTCCGGTCCTGTGCACTTGTGGGTCTACTCTGGGGAGAGAAAGGGAGGGATTGGGACCCGTGTGCCCACTTTCAGCTCAGGGACCGTGGGGGGCAACCTCCTCCACCTGTATTTCTGTTTTGTTGGAGGGGTGCCTGTCAGTGGCTGGCTGTTCTTGGGGGCGGGGAGAGGGGCCTGGGTGCTTTCTTGCTCCTTGGCTCTGGGTGTTAATTTAATGCCGGGGGTGGGTGGGTTGGTGGGCAGAGGGGAAAGCAGTCCAGCTGTTCCCCCAGGTTTTGCTGCTGTTATTGCTTTTTTAAAAAAATATTATTACTATTATAGCTTTGGCAAGGCGTGCTGAGAACTGCGAAATCGTGACAGAGAGAGAGAGAGAGAAAGACTAGACAGGGTGGGGATGTCACCTGCCCCCCCATCCCAACCTCCCTCCCTCCCCCCAAGTCTGCTGCAACGCAGGAACCAGGGAATGGAATAGGAAAGAAAATGAAATGCGTCTGAAGCGAGGAGAAGGGAGAAATGGTCGGGTGGAAAAGGTGGGGGGCGGGGAGAGCGCATGTGAGAGAGAGAGGCCTGGCCCTGCTGCCATCGCTCGGAGCCCCCCTCTCCCCCTGCACAGTATCGATCGGCAGCCGTGGCTCGAAACCATTTTCATTGTCAGGCGCTTGGCCTGACGGATGCTGCCCCCCCCCCCACAAAGCACAGCCGCTGGGGGATGGGAGCGGGATGTTGCGGCTTGGGGGCTGGTTCCCCACGCCCCATCATATTAATCCTATTTATCATCCCTCCTTCAGTTTTATCCCTCCAAAATAATATCTCACTGCAAATTCCACTGTCCCCCCACTCCTGCCCCCTTTCTTTCACCATCCCTTTCTTTTCTGTGTACTTCCTTCAGGAGGTTCATTGTTCATTGAAAGCTTCCCTCCCATATATATATATATATATATACACACACACACACACGCACACACACCCTGGCTGCCCACATTTCACATTTCTCAGCTTCCCCTTATCATGGGGGGCATGCTCCAGATCCCCTAACATGGATTAGTTACCCCTTAACACACATTAAGCGTCTTCCTGCACTCGCAACCAGGGCTCCGATAAAGCCGCAAAGAGGATGGGATTTCTTTACAACCCCCCACTTTCTCCCCCCGTTCCTTGTCCAATCTACACTTCCGAGTTGAATGTGATGCTCGTCAGTATTGGGGGATTGTGAATACTGAACCAGGATCGGGGGAATCAATCCCAATGAATGAATCTGAGGTCAAGACTGAGGAAGGAAAAAGACCCAGTGTACATTACTGATTATTCATGTGACAGAATTAGATGTAGCGTGATGGTCAGTTGGTTGTGTTGGGCCAGACACCCTAAAATTCAGGTGCCAGATTGTAGCGTGTGCCTCGCACTGGGCTGACGGAGGCAAGGAGCTTTTGAGAAAAGGCTTTGCGAGACACTGGAGGTGTGAAGGTTTGCTAAGAAGCGAATTTGGGGACAGGAGTGGAAGGAAAATGAAAACATTCAAGCACAGAATTGTCCATCAGGCAGCAACAGCAGTGGGAGCCCTTGGCGTCCTCTGGCCGCTTTCTCGCCCCCCTCGGCCTCAAGGCAACAGAAGGAGGAGGGCTGAGAGCCACCATTTCCTGGACAGGTTGGAAAGTCACAGCGTGGCTGTTCCAGAGTGTCTCCAAATAAACCTCTTCCTGGTCCACAAAACAGTTCTTCCAGGCGTGGGCTCATTTTAATCAGTTGCAACGTGTGTGGAAATAATTCCACACCTTCATTCGCTGCCGTTGTGGTAGAGCCGACTCTTCGGCTTGGCTTCTCACATTGCGGGGAAACAGAAAACAGTTGTGTGAATCTGTTCTGATGTGTACTTTTCCACATGTAGGCACATAACACCCGGTCACCCTCTTTCCTTCTTCTCCATGACAGCCCACCTGTGTCCTCATCTGTCTGCATCGAGCATCATGTGCGCCCATTTGCTTCTGCCTCCAGTCAGCCAGCCTTACATGAATACAATCTTCAGGTTGCATACTTTGTACCTTGTAATTTATTTATTTTGGGGACTGGATGTGCACCCTTTTCTTCCACTGATGCATATCATTAAAGCACACCTTTGTATATTACCTGGGAAACATTCTCAGTTACACAAAGCACAGGTGCATACGCCTCTCTTTCGCTCTCTTTCTCTGCCTTTCGCATGCTTGCATCTGTCCAGTTTGATGGCTCTTTAATGACAGAAGAGACAGTAGCAAATTTCCAATTGCCTTCATTTGTTCAGACAACAAAAGATCTGTGCTTCCTTCACACATTCACACATGCTGTTTTCGCACTGCCTTTTGTGGCCATTTTAATGCTGACCGAAATAAACGCTCACACGCTTCGGAGCCCTTGTTTGTGATGGAGGGGGGCTTCCTGCATCCTGAGATTATAGGGACCCTCCCCACAAGTGGGCTTACTCCTCAAGGAAGCACACCGATAACACATGGATTGCTCTTGGAGCCGCAGTACTCCACACCTTTCAGAACAAGGGAGGACTTTGGAAGGAAAGATGAGATGGGGGGGAGTGGTAGAAGTCTTGTGCGGATGGACGCCACATTGCGACCTGACCAAGAGCAGAGGAGGCAGCTGGGGAAAAAAAGAAGGCTCACTGCGCCGTAGGAGATTTTGTGTTGCTCTCTGCTGTGTGTGGCATTTGCCCCATGTGTTGTGGCCACTGTTCTCCCTGTGGCCTTGGCAGGTGGCTGCTTTGGGTGCCCCGACAGCAGAGCATAGAAGCACGGAGTTCGAGGGAAGGTAGTTGCCCATAAGAGGTTGCCTCCTTCTGGTACCGTGGAGCAGTGGGAGCACAAAGTAACGGGTGCAATGGGTGGCATTTCCCTCAGTCCCTTTGCTGGGCTTTTTCAGTCATCCTCATAAATGCTGTGACAGGAATTTTTCACGTTCCGTGCCCTTCTCTTCCCAATCCTAAGGTTTTCTTTTTCAAAAGAGGAGCAATGAAAAGAAACCAGAAATGTACCAATCAGCACAAGAGGTCACTTATCCAATATGATTGTTGAGTGACAGAAATGAATTTATTTTAGTGGTTAAAAAAAAACTTTCCAGACTCTGCCTCTGTCTTACAGGGTTGGCATGTCTGTTTTCTGAACTCTGAGTTGGAGGAATGTGTGCTCTAAAGTCCCAGATGTTGGGAGGAGATGTGGTTGTTTGTTTGTTTGGTGGTGCAGGAAAAGGGCACTTTGCCCATGCTCAGAAGAACTGGGCTCTAGCCTTGTGCCCGGATGGCGAAACAGGTGCGGTGAGGCTCCGCTCTGATGAGTGTCGGCTGCCTCCTTTCGCAGCACCGTCAGAGATGCGCACGTGTCCCTCGCGTTGGCTTCCCTGTGGAACCAGCAGTGATTATTTATTATTCCTACGGTGCTTAAAATAAACGGAACGCTGCGCAGAAATTGAAATAGAGCCATGTCTTCATCTGAAAACTTACAGGGTAATTATTGAGAAGAGACAGAAGGGAAAAGGAGCCGAGGGGGAGATACGGATAAACGAAACGTCTCATTTATATAATAAATGCAGCAAGGAGACAGCCCCTTCCTTTCTTCACTTTTTAAATTTAATTTATTTAAATACTTTTAAAAAAAGAACCAGAATAATATTAAGGAAGAGAAAGAAAGAGAGAGAGGAATAAGTATTTTAAAAAGGCAGAGGAAAGGATCAAGAAGAAGAAGAAGAAAGCATCCCAGAGGTGGCAAAAAGCAAGAAAGGGTAGCAGAAAATAACTCCCTTCCTGGCTTCATGTCTTTCTGAAAACTCTTCCCACAGTATGAGAATGCTCTTTCTAGCTTTTGGGAGCAGAAGAGCTGGAGCTGGTCTCCATGATGGTGCTCCTGGCAATAAGAGGTTCCACTGGATGTGTTAAGACTGCCGTTCCTACAAGCCCCAGCCAATTGTTGCCCAGGGAAATGGGAGTTGTAGTCCACTGCATCTTGAGGGTGTCAGGCAGGCAAAGGGGCAGTTCTGAATGTGCTTTGGATGCCCAGGGTGTTTTGGGAGTGTATATCAGAGCAAGGTCAGTTTGTGCAGGTTTCAAAGACTATTTGCAGTTTGGAACCTGTTCTGTACAAAATTCACATGTGGCCTTTTTTGCACAGAAAGCAACATTTTCTTTGTGGGACGCAGCATTTTCTTTTGCAGAAAATTCTGTTTCTGCTCAGAAATACCATTTCTGCACAGAAAATGCTGCTTTCTGTGCATAAAGCCTATGTGTCAATTTCATACAGAATAATTCCCAAATTGTGAAGATTCGGATCAGTCCAGGACTCTTCCTCTTGAAGTATCCAGCACTCGAGAAGCATGATTTTCAACCATTTCTGAATGTTTTAAAAATTCTTCATATCCTTTCTCCCGGTATGAAGATGTCACAAATGCAGGGGAGACAGGATGGGATGGTGGGACAGAACAGAGCAAGGCCAGAATGGGAGCCATCCTTTTCGGTGGGTCCACACATTCTGCAATACAAACATGGAGGTCTCCTGGGAGATTATCACACCGAGGCCAGTTCAGCAATAGTGGCGGTAATGAAATCTAACGCAACCGTAGCGCTATAGCACTCAATATTTTCCCACAGTCACACGATTATTTTGACATTACCATATAATACTGCGATCGTGTTTCTCACACATCCATGAATGAAATTTTAGTACATTGGAATTGATTGTTTCGCACGTGCGCCATTTCAGCATTATGGCACATGTCTTGAAAATGTTTCTGTCCTTCCCAGAATAAAAAACCACAAAATAAAATGTATTACTTCTCCACATTGTTTTAATCCAGTGTAAACAAAATTGTGCCCCATACCTCCAAAGAAGACTGAAATCCATTGCAAAACTGATCCTGGCAAAGAGAACAGATTGCCTCCATTGCAAGGCATTCTGGCTATCCCTTGTTGCTTCTGCAAGAGTGCAAATGAAGCGGAGTTAACTATCTCTCTCACACAATTGTGCTTTGTTTGTGCCATTGAGGAGCCATTCATGGGACTCCCCTGTGAATGGTTTGTTGCTGGAGCATTCCTGGTTCTTCCCGGGATAAGTCCTGGATGAGCGCAATGTTTTCTGAAAACCTTCTGTGCAATTGTGTGATTTATCCAGGATTATGCCTTTTTCTTCCCCCCTTTCCCTCCGTCTGATGATCTCCCTAGTCTCTTTCCTGCCTATTTTATGCTGGATCATTGGAAATCCTAAACAGGCTCTGAGATTTCCAGCCTATTTTGACAGTGGTGAAATATAGAAACTTCCAATTTTGAAACGATAGAGCCTGAGATTCTTCTGAATGCTGATTTTTGCGCGCACACTGTTTGCAGATATTTTGCACGGATGGAGAACACAGACAACTTTGCTGTGCCTGAAATTGGAGCCCAGTCACACCATCTGAGGCTTGGTTTTACATGGCAAGGTCTTGGCTCTTCCTCACTGGCCTAAAGCAGCACAAAGTCTTCCATTAGAGCACTTGGGTTTTACAGTCTTCTGCCAGCTGTTGCCTCTGCTTCCTTCCACTCCTTCTGGTTCTTCTTTTAGTCGGAGAGGGAGACTATTTGTAGTGATTTATTGGATTTGCACTAGAAAGTTTTAAAAATGTGGTTTGTTGAGGTGGTGATGGTTAGCCTTACCTATGATTAAGCTTTTCCTTGTAAACAGAGAAGCTCCAGACTATAGTTTGCAAAGATGGCTTGTTTGGGTGAACGAAAGTTAAAATGAACTTTCAGCTGGCACACTAAACAATGTTTGACCTAAGATGGAATCAGAACAGAAATTCTCAAACTCTTTACAGCTGTTGTGAATGAGGCTGGTGGGGGCACGGTGGTCTGAGTAAAAGTGGGGGTCATTCTCATTGTGCTAGACCTGTAGCCTAGCATAGGAATGGGGATCTTCTATGTCTGTCTCTCTGTGCTGCTGGAGTGCAACTCACATCATCCCTGACCATTGGCCATGGGGATTGTAGGCGAGTAGCATCTGGAGGAGTGCTAGGTTCGTGGACCCCTGTGTAGCAGAAGGTCCAAGCCTGGCTGGAGAACAGAGCGGCCACGGAAACTTCTCCTGAAGGATAATTTGAAACAAGCCTGTGTCCCTGTGCAAAATCCAATATTTGGAGGATGTTAATAAATGTGATCTCTCTGGGGGGCTTTTGCTTCTTCACAGATTGAAGAACCATCTGAAGCCTGGATGTTTTTGGAGGTTTCTCCTTGGACAAAAAGTCTTTGAAATTCAGAGGAAAGATAGACATTTCGACTGAGCTAACAAAACTCTGCAAAGTTGTTGCCCATCTCTTCACTGAAGATCTAGCCTTGGAAGAGGGTGCAGTTGGAGTTTGGGGGGAAAGTTACTGTTTTGTACCCCAGCTCCCAGTGGCCGTGCTGTTTGGGCGATGCCAGGAGCTGTAGTCCAAAAGCAGCTCTCCCAAGGTGAGGGCATCGCCCATAAGATGCACCTGTGCCCACTCATGTGGAAGGAGCCATTTCAGGGAAGGGAAGAGATCCTAGCCAGCCCCAGAGCCCCTCTTCCTGCCGCCGTCCCCCACCCCACCTCCGGCCCCTTCCCCCTTTGTAGCCCCCCAACTGCCTGCTGCTCCCTGCTCCCCTCCCGCCCTGCTCCCTGCTCCCCTGGGAGCACACTCTAATAATGTATTTGATCGACTGGCGGCCGCGGACAAGCGATTATTGTCTTGTAGGGAGTCAAAAGTATTGATCGGGGGAGAAATATGAGCAGCGCGATGGAGCCGGCGCGTCACATACAATAACCACAGCCCCGGGGGAGCGCCCGCGACACCGGCCGTCTCCTCTCATTACCGCCCGCCTCAGCCAGCCATGGGGACAGGGAGACAGGGACCGGGCCGGGCAGCTCGGTTCTTGCCCCTCGACACTGACCCCCAGACCCCTTGCTCAGCCAGCTACCCACAGGTTCCTCGCACGCAGGGCCGGCGGGTGGAGTGAGGCTGGCTTCTTAATGAGTCTCCCCAGCACCACCACCAGTACCACCAGTACCAGCCCCCCAGTTGCTCTGCTCCTGTCTTGCAATCATCCAAAAGTGGTCCCAGGCCTTGGAGTGGCCTGCTGCCCGCCATGCTTTTGGTCTGGACGTCTGGGGCCCAGCCCTCAGGCAGCAATGAGACGGTGTGGGTGATGTACCCTTCCCATGCTCAGAGGCACATTGAGCCTCAGGGCTAAACCTTGTCTGGGAGGCTCCGAGTGGAGACCGAAAGCCATTCAGCTCAGGAAGACTTAACTGTTCAGGACTTGGTTACTAAATTCTTATTTTTACTTTAAAACACAAAAATTAAACCCTGCTCCTCAAATCACACCAGAATTAATCTGGTCAAGAGCAATACAGCATTTAAACGTGACCAAACTGTTCTTGTTGAGTCCACTGTTCACAACAACCCTGTGAGGCAAGGTGTAGTTATTCTCATTTTACACTTGCTCAGGGTTCATCCTCCCGTAACTGGCATCTCCCAGCCCCAGCTCTCAAGCTGCTGGCACTTTATTAAACCAAGTGTGTAAAAGATAAAGAGTGGCCTCGTATGGCATCTGTCCATCCCAGCAGTTCTCTGGGGGCTTGGGCACAGTTCTTTTCAGGGCTTGCCACCTTGAAAGCATTGAGCTGGAGATGCTGAGCCTGGAAGGTGGCCTATTCTGTTGACTGGCAGGTGCTCAGTTTTTCACCAAACGGCCTACTTACCTGTACAATAACCACCCGTACAATAACCTACTTACCTGTACAGCCATCTCCTTTTTGGCTTTATTTGCTTTGCATTTGGCAAATGAATGATCTCAAGTCCAGCTGCAGAAAGCCCGAATTATGTCTTCTGCTGGCTACTTTAAAGTTGGAGAGTGGCATTCACTGGGGGTAGGGACACTTTCCTGCCTCCCTGGGTGCAGAAATGTGGCATATTGTGTCCGTGTGGCATGTTGGAAGTGCACACTGCGTTGCGTGTGCCAGGCTTCCAGCCCAAAGGTGTTGTTGTCTCTGGGCTACAGGTGAGTGCCAGAATTGGTGGCACTCTGCCTCCCCCCAGTGGCAAGCATGCAGAAAGGCAGCTCTGGCTGCTCCAAGGTCCATACAAAAGCCGCCGCTGGTCATCGCTGGGTGCTCCTGGACGGGCATTTCTTGTGCCAGCTGCCCAGCTTCATTCTCTGAATTTTACAGACTTCCTCATTGGCAGTCCGTCCTCCTGTTTGCTTCTTGAGTCTTCTTTTTTACCAGAGAAAATCCATAAAGTGGGGAGAGAGAGAAGGAGAAGGAAGATAAACTTGCACTGAGTCTTTTGGCTGGAAATGCCAGTCTGGGGGTTGATTGGAAGCCCCTCTGTCTGGAAATGCACACCCTCTTCTTGCCGTCTTCACAGCCTTGGGCTTCATGAGGGCTCCGCCTGGCCAGGAGGTTTGGATGCTAATACAGCCAGCCCTCTGTATCCACAGAGTCAACCATCCACAGCTTAAAAATATTTTTTAAAAGATATAAATTCCAAAAAGCAAATCTTGATTTTGACATTTTATGTATGGGACATCACTTTATGACATTACCATATTTAATGGGATTTGAGATTTTGGTATCTATGGGGAGGTGGTCCTAGAACCAAACCCAGTACGTAGATACCAAGGGCCCACTGAACACAGCTCTTGCATGGGTTTTTGAGCATGAGCGGGGAGGAACGGTGACCTGCAGGGCTGCCAGGTGGAACAGCTCCTCCAGACTGGAATCCCAGGCTCCAGAGTCTGTACTATGGGCAGAGGAATATTGGTTGTGGCTTCACGCTTTCCACTAGCCAGGGTCAGTGGAATAACTGGCTTGCCATACCTTTGCGCTTAGGGTCAGCTATGGGGCACAGAAGCCCCTGGCGTGTGCCCTTGTGCGGGTCCCTTGCACCATGCCTGCGCTGGGCACCTGGGAGGAGCGTGTGTGCTAGAAAGACAAGGGCGGGCGCCTGCGGGTACAAAGGGCAAAGGAACTTGGTACAGTACCTTCCGCACATGTATTTGTTGTGTGCCAGTCTTTGCAGCATTGTTGGTTCTCCCTGCCTGCATGTAAGCGCACATACACACACACATCTGCACCCTGCCATGGCTCCTTCCTCCCAGCTGCTTCCTGCCACATTCTCTGCTCTTGCTTCTGCAATGCTGGGGACTCCCCCGGAGCAGCCCCAAAGACCGAGGCCCTTCCGCGTCCTGCCAGCCGCCCTTCCCCTCTTTGGAGACACATCTCCTGTCAGCCGCTGCCACAGACCCAGGCAGGGCCCTCCACCTCCTTTTCCTTCTCTGCCCTTTCCCTTGCACCAGACAGAGCCTAGTCATGGTGAACTCGGGCCCGTGGGCAACAGGTAAGCAGCCACAGCTGTGGCCACCCGGCTCTGGGGCTTTCCTTGCTTGGGGGGCTTCCCTTCCTGTGCTCATCGCCGGTTCCCGCCTTTCCCTTCCGTCCCAGAGTAACCCTAGTTGCTGGGGGTCGTGTTGTGCACATCTTTGGCTGGAGGAGGGTGGTCTGTGGTTGGGCAAAGACACTGCTGGCCTTGGCCATCATGCCCCATCCCTTGGCCTCCTTTGGTTTCGTCAGTTGTCTTAGGCTGCTCCTGCAGCTCTGCAAATGCTGTGGGGCAGAAGAAGTGAGGCATACACCACAAATGGCTCTGCAGCCTTTGAAAAGCCTGTCTCTGGGCTCTGTCTTGTGGAGCTCAATGCAAAGGAGACACAATTGTGAGATGAAGGAAATTCCATGGATGAAGGGTAATGGCAGGTCGGGGAAGCAGCTGAAACCCTGCTACCTCCACCTGGGAGGAGAGTATTTTGAGAAGTACCGAAGGGGAGAGGCACATGCTGGCTTCTCTCAGGGCAGTGTCTGTGCCAAAGAGCTGCCTGCCAGGCAGAGATCCAAAGGAAGGCTTTTCTGACCAAGACAGGGCTAAGCCAGGGAGCCACCCGCTGCTGAACATGTCATTCAGCCATGCAAATTTAAGTAGACCCTTCTTTTAAAAAGATAAGTTACTTAGTTAGAAAAGTGGCTCAGGACTGCCTGCTTTTCCACTCCCTGCTGCTGCAGCAGCTGTGGCAATGCCAGTAGCTCACTATATGAGCCATGTTTGTTTCCTTTCTCTTAACTGTTTCCCTTCTCAATTCCAGCAGATCAGGGAATCCAGTCAAGGGAAGGAATCGTGCAACCCTCCGGTTGTTGCTGGACGGCAACTCCCAGCATCCCTCACCATTGGCCATACTGGCTGGAGTCTGCTGGGGGCTACAGTCCAACAACATCTGGAGGAAGCCTGTAGCATCCCCATCCTTGAGCCAAAGGAATGAGCCGGAGGTAGGCGTGACGGAGAGACGGGTGTGCTACTGCAGCTCCAGTTCGCTGGGTGGGTCCCCTGGAGCTGGTTCCAGTTTGTCCGGACAGGTGGGCAAAGACGTGTTGAGGCTGCTTTTGGGGGCCCAGACTTCCCACAGCTGTCCAGGCTGTTCTTTTCTCCTATCTCCCCACCCCCACCCCAGTTTGGGGTCTTTTTTTGGCTGTCCTTGCAATCCTCCTGGACAGAAGGTTTCTGCCCCATCTGACCTGCTGCTCAGGGCTGACCAGATGCAAAGGCAGGTAAGACTCCTGTATCTTTTAATCAGTCTTAGGAGGAGAATATTTTGCAGGCCCCACTCAAAATGCAATAGTTTACCTTTTTTTTAATGCTCTTCTCTGAAACAGTTGAAGGACAGCCCAGCCTTTGTTTGTGTCTGGCCAGGCATGTACCTTTGGCCCCCAATACGAATTAGGAAACAGCCTCCCCCCCCCCCCATGCAATTTCCCCTTCAGTCCCCACATTTCTTGCATGGCAGAGTGAGGCACTGCACATAATTCACACTGAGGACTCTTGCTGTGTTTGCCTTCCCTTGGTCACTTGGCCTGCCTTCTTTTCTTTTGATGCTTTGATCCTTATTTCTAAACACCTGACATTTGAAGTTACTGCAGTGCTAGAAATTTTAGGAAAATGCCATGGGGGCAAATGCCCTCATCCAGGTAGCTGCCTACCACCGCTGGCCATCCTTGGGCCCCGGGTTGCTCTGCCTCCGAGGCCCATTGAGTAGGGAGAAGGCAGAAGAACTGGGGCCGGTGGCTCTGCTGGCGATGGGGGGCAGGGGAGGAGCTGCCAAATGGTTTCTGGGCATCTGTTTTTAGCTGGGGTTTCAGTAAACTGGAAGCTGTTTTTAAAGCATCTAAAAATGTGAAAGGGAAGCAGAAGTGAAAGCCAGCAAAAGGGTGACCAACATTTTGGAAGGTGGGGGAGGGAAGGAGGAGGCTGAGAAACCAGCACTTCAGGTCTTGCTAAGGGGTCCCCCCCAAAAAAAGACCCCCTCCTGCACCTTGGAGAAAAGACAGCTGTGCCTCTCTCAAAGAGGAGAGAAGACCCCCAGGTTTGGCTTTGCCAATTCGCTGTTGTTTGCTCAGATCTTGCCAACTCAGGGCCACTGCGAGTGTTCCTTGATGGAGCGGTCTTCTTCTTTTCCTGCTGCCTTCCACTTTAGCAAACATTATTGTTTTTTTCCAGTGAGTCGTGTGGTCTCACGATATCCCCAAAGCATAACAGCCTCAGTTTGGCCATTTTGGCTTATAGGGAGAGATCAGGGGGCTTGGTTGCGTTTGTCTCTTGGACGATCCATGGTATCCGCTGAACTCTCCTCCAGCACCACATTTTGAATGGTTCTCTCCCTATCAGGTTTCTTTAGTGTCCAGCTTTCACGACCATACCCAGAAATCAGAAATATGATGGCACGGACCATCGTGACTTTGGTATTCAGTGATCTGTCTTCTCTTTTGAGAATCTGGTTTAGTTCTTTCACAGCTGCCCTTCCAAGTCAACCATCTTCTGATTTCTTGACTTACAATCTCCATTTTGGTTAATGCCAAAGCCAAGGTATAGGAAATGTAGCTCAGGATTGCTGCCTTTCCTTTCCTTTCCTTTCCTTTCCTTTCCTTTCTTTGGAATCTAAACATTTGTTAAGATTTATAACTTGATGGCTGGCCACAATTCAGCATAGTTCTTTCAGAATAGTGTCTCTATGCCATAAGAAAGAACCCATTGATGGGAAAGTGAATTTAATTTGAAAACGACTCTCTTCTATTTTTGGTATTGCATTGACAATATTTAGAAGTGCCTCATTAAAACCTTCAGGGTATTTTATTAAGTGTCATTTGTAACGAATCCCTTGTAGCTTCCATTCTTTCTTGAAACTATCTTGATTGCTTCTTAGGACCTTATCACATGGGGAAAATTGGGGGTTTAAACAGCGATTATCTCGTGCAAAAAGCGATATTGCAGTTAAGATTTTCAGACATATTGCTATTAAACAGGCAATAATTAGGCAATAAACAGCAATAAATCATTTCTGGGATTTCCCTGTGAATGATTTGTTACTGTTTATTGCCTATTTAATAGAAGTGTTGTAAAATCTTAATTGCAATATAGCAATTTGCATGGGATAATCACCATTTAAACCCCCTGATTTTGCCCTATTTCCCCCGTGCAAGGGCCTTAGTCAACACATCCTCCCTGTCTCCTTGCTATCTTTGATAAGACTAGATCTAGCTATTTCTCATATTTTCTCACCTGTTGTCATTCCTACGATGGCATCCCTTATTTTGGGTGTTTTCAGCAGCAAGTGCCATGTACTGGTCCCTGTGTCATCCTCACCCCACCCCAGTTACCACTGTATACCTTCCCAGTTAATCCTTGGTTATCTCACTTTTTCAGCTGCTTTTATATCCCAGTTTCTCCTTCCTTCTCCCACTTTTGTCCCCAGCTTACTTTACTTTATGGTTTGCAAGTGGCCACTTGGTTCCTCAGCAGCTTGGATGGTTACAGGCCTGGAGCATTAAAAGTCTTTTCCTCATGCGTCCTCTGATTCAAGGACAAATAATTTCCATAGTTTTTGCTGCATTGTGGTAGAAAGCAACAAATATTTCAGTTCAGTTATCACCCGGTGTTTGGACATCCCATAGTGTTTTGGGAACTTTTTCTGTGCAGAAATATAGGTAGGCTTTCTGTGGAAATTTTGAGCTGTTTTGTGCAAATTTTAAAATCATTTTTCTTCTTCTACAACCCTCTCCAGTTTCTAGAAGCATACATGGGTAGGTGTGTTTACACAAAAGTGTGTTTCTAAAAAATGTTTCGGTACCAAACCCCCCCCCGCCCCTGTTTTTTCCCCCACTCAAAAACACTGTTCCCGGAACCACACATTTCTGTGTGTGCAGAAATCATGGTTGTTTTGTGCCAAACCCACAATTTTGTCCCCCAAAAAGCCCTATTCATTTTTCTGGAAACTAGGATTACCACCCCCCCCCCTGCAAAACAGTGCTTTCACACAATCCCCCCACACACTTTATTTCCTGAAATACTTTGGGATGTTCAAATCCCCAGCAAAAATGGCTGGCCTGTGTTTTTATTCTACCAGGTCTATATTTCTTTTGGTCACAAACTAATAACAGAGGATGTGCTATCTGTAATGGATTCCCCCCACCCCCATATTCACACCTGATAATGTGGAAAAGGAAAGATTCTTCTCCTTTCTGTTTGGAGGGACGTGCGAGCGCACGTTCTCCCTTGATGAGAAAAGTCACCTTGGAGTGAGTGTGACCATTGAGGGGGCAGGTGAGCCCCATTCTGCAACAGAGTAGGGCCCTTCCACACCAGACGTTTATAGTGCGATGGTCCCATTTCAGCTGCCATGGCTGCGATCGTCCTGGGGTTTGGGGTCTGGTGAGGCACTAGAGCTCTCTGGATGAAAAGTCTTCAGCTCTCCTCCCCAGAATGCTAATAGGATGATGGAGCCTGGCGGAAACTGAAGTGGAATCGCAGCTCCACAATTGTGGGACGTGACAGGGACCCAAGGAGAGGCCCCTCCTCAGACGGTCCCAAGGTACCAATTTGCAGCAATTAACTAATCGCATATAATAATGTGAAGAACGGCTCTCTTTCAATGAGGTGGGATGGTGGCAACTCCCTTCATTTTCAATGAATGCTGTTACCCTTTGCCTGCCTCGCCCTCCAATGCAAGAGTAGAGAACGATTGTCGCTTTCTGCCCCTGCAAAAGAACACAAAGATTTCTCTGTAGTTGTTTGATTTGCATTTGGACGTCGGGAAGTCTTTTGAGGGAATGTTCTGCACAGAAATACATGTGGGTTTTTTTCCTGAGCAAACCCCACACTTTTTTGCACAGAAAATGTAGTGAGGTGTTGGGGGTGGTGCAGAAAACTCACCCGTGTTTCTGCGCAAATGAATTGCCCTGGAAGGCTTCCCGAATGATGAAGGATCTGAGTTCCACCTGCTCAGTCCCTCTGAATAGGATTTCCCAAGTATCAGGAAACCTTTGTTTTGGGCCAGGGAATGAATGCTAATGGATATTCTCCTAATCTCTGCCTTATACACAGAACCTCTCCAAAGAGAAGGATTGTGGAGGGTCTCCGTTTTTTCAAAGGGCTGAAGAGTGGAGAGTGGTCCTTCTCCTGGGCCTCTAAGGTCTTCCCTGGCCACCAGGCTCCTCTTCAGGTGCCTCCTCTGTCCAACTCTCCTTTCCATCTCAATGTGTGGCTGAGGAAGGAGAGAGAATGGAGGAATGGCAACCCACAGAGAAGCCTCCATGCCCCCAGACCCCTTTCCCCTTTCTGAAGTGGGTCCCTTCTCCCCAACTTTCCAAGTCAAGGGGAGAACTGCCCCTCCTGTCTACCTTGGGGTCAGGTGAGTCAAATAAGGGGGCAACATGGCCAGAAACTGGGGATGGAGAAAGAGAGACAGACAGACAGCCTGAGAAAAACAGAACTTGGTTTCCTCCAACGACACCGAAGCTGTTGCTGGCATTACCGTCACTGTTCTAAATATATCTGAGCTACTTCTTCAACCGTAAGGGCCAGAAACATTCTTGCTGGTTTTTTTCAGTGACGTTTCTGTTGTCAAAACCATGCACTGGATAATCTCTCCTTCTGTGCTCACCCAGGAGTTTGTAAAACTGAGTGCCTCCTTGTCCATCCTCCTTGTTTTCCCTAGTTTGTCTGTCTATCCACCCAGCTCTCAACCACCCATTTGGGATTCTTGTGGCACTAATGTAGAAGCTGAGCAGGGTCAGGCCCTGTTTGTCCCTGGATGAGAGACCACCAGGAGGAGGCACTGGAGGTCTCCAGGGAGATCTGGGAAAAACCTCTGCCTGAAGGAGACACTGGTGAGAGCCATGACCCACATTTCTAGTCCTGCAGAGAGCCAGATGCTGAAGCTTATCCAGACCTAGAACGCTGCCTCTGCTTGCATGGTCCACGCTCCCTGGGCCACTTGCCCGGGTCCTTTTCTTTGAGGGCCCAAACCCTACTTCCAAAATCTCAGATGAAGTAAATCAGGGACAGACCAAGGGAAGTCAAGCCCAGAATATGGCAGAGTTCTTGGTGTGAATGATTTTCCAGGCCTCCTTAAGTGCCATGTTGGATATTTGGAAAGTCCAGGGAAACTTCATTAGGAAGAATTCTTATTGGGGCAGCAATGCCCTTATTTTGCCTCCTTCCTCCAGTATCTTCTGCATCCCTGACTATGCCACCCAAACCCACCTGGTTTTGTCTGATCTTGAAGCTAAGCGGGGCCAGCTGTGATTAGTCCCTGGATGGGAGACCGCCAGGGAACCCCAGGTGTTGGAGGCTCTATTCCATAGGAAGGAAGCAGTAGAATCATCTCTGAAGATTCCCTGTCTGTGGAATTCATGGGGTTGCCATAAGCTGACAGGTGACTTGGAAGCAAATGCATTGACAAACTGACACTCCCAGGATTCCTTAGGATGGCAGTTGACCTGGAACCAGAGTGCTGTAACTGCACAGAGGGAAGGGGACCCTGGTAAGGACTTGGGTGGGAGACACACACACACACCCCGGGAGAGTCTTGGGGCCTCCAGCAAAGTCTCGGGAAGAGCCCTGCCTGTATCCCTGGCGGGAACCACTAGCATTACCAGTCAGAGTTGGCAGCAGTGGGCTGTTGTGCCAAAGGGCTGGCTCAGGGCTGGGAAAAGAGTCCCACCTGAAACCCCCGTGAAGGGCCAAGGCAGCTACATCCGGTCTGAGTTAGGAGTCGTGGATAGAGGGACCCTGAAGGCACCTTGCTATGCTCCCCTTGAGTCCCATGTGTCCGGCTTGGTCCCTGCTTGAGGGGAGGCTGGTTTCAGATTGGTTGTGCACAACTCTATGATTCTATGACCCTTCTTTGTGAGAGGCTGGAATGGCAAACGGGGAACGGAGGGTCACATGCACCATGCAGGAATATGACTATGGAGCATGGGAGTGTCAATGCGCATGCTAGGGAGGCTGGTGCCAGAACCTTTCTCTCAAGAGTCAGGTTTTAATAATCAATAATTAGTATTTTGAAAAAAGGAAGAAGCCATTCCTTTTATTGTTAGAGACAATTGACAGGGGTTAGAAGATGTCCAGGCAGTAGCCTGCCCTTTTGCTCATGAAAAATCAAACGGGGCACGGCTAGTGGTCTGCTGGCCAGGATGCTCTGGATGCCCAAAATCGTAACTTTGGTTGTACAGGAATGTAATACAGTTGTGTAACTTTGAACCTCTGATGCCACCCATGCCTTTGAGATTTATGCCACTGATTTCTGCTCTTGAGCAAACGTTTCCATCTCGCTCACTGGATGCCCCTCTGATTCTCTCCCGTCTTTTCTTTTTCCTTCTAGAAGTAAGAATGTCTAAGTCCCTGGAGCTGGAGAAGGCAAGGCTGGAGCTGCAAGAGGAGCACACAGGTAGCAGCATCACCTTTTGTGGCGGGACAACAGGCTGGTGTGATAAAGTTTCTACAAATCTGGGGACTGAAAGAAAAATTTATTTGGGAGGCAGATTTCTTTTTTTGCGGGAGGGCAATGCCCTCATTTTTCTTGCCTCTAAAGCTACAACCCATGGCACAAAGAGACTATGTTGCCCAGTGCAAAAACAAGATACATGTACAGCCACTTGAAAGAAAAACTAATGTCATAAAAATATGTTATAACGTGGAAATAAGTATGAGTGTTTATATGCAAAATAGAATAGCTTGGAGGTTTATCACACTAGAGGGCAAACAGGATTTAAACAGGAATTAAACAGAAATTAAACAGGAAATGCCTTATGTTTAACATAGGGTATTTAACATGCCTTATGTTTAACATAGGGCATTTCCTGTTTAATTCCTGTTTAAATCCTGTTTGCCCTCTAGTGTGATAAACCTCATTGTTATCAGAAAAAACAAATAATTTAAAAATATCCTTCATGAAGTGAAATCTTGCTTTTTTAACCCATACCACAATTGTCAAAACCACCAACATTATGTCTGTTGTTTTTAGCATTGCCCCTTACCAAGTGTTTTAAGCTGAAATACATTGTGCATACCTTGGTCCCCTTCAGAGCTCACAATAAGCAGAGTTTGCTGAGTGTTCAGGTTTATGATGGTCAGAGCACAAGAAAGTTACTTTTGGCAGCTCCAGCTCCCAGTTCTAGTGCCATAAGGAACTTTGTGGGTCAGGGCTGAAGTCCTGCCAACTGCTGCGAGGAGCAGAGAACGTTACAGGGACTCTGGAGGAGAGAAGGGGAAGAAACAGGACAGGTTCAGCAGCCTTGCTTGGGTCTCTGGGGCACCTGTGGGGTGAGGAATGTGGGTCTAAGGAGGGGGTTCGGAGCGTCTCCAAGCAGGGTTTCTTTAGATCTGCTTTTTAAGGCTGCTTTCGATGAGTTTGTCTTATTTGGTTCTAGATACAGAAAGAAATGGACCTGACACAAACCACCAGGTGAGAAGGCTGGGCAAAAGCCATGGGGGGCAGAGCAGTGGGGCAGCCCCTCAGCCTGCCCAGCCTCCTCATTTCCTCTCTCCCTCCCTTGCTTTGTTCCTCACAGACCCAGCAGAGCAAACCTTCTCCATTCTCACCATCCCCAACCAGCACCGGCACCAAGGTAAGGGCCAATCTCCTTGCCCCCTTTGCCCTCTCCATCCAGTACCAGCAGGCATACCTAAGGCCATCAAGGGCCATGCCCAGGGACATATTGCTCCATTCTGGTGCCCTCTTGATGATTTAGATGGCATTGCCGCTAAAATTAGTTCCCGCTAAAATTGGCCAGTTGTGATGAACCATGGGAACTGATGGCCACAACATCTGGAAAGGAACAGCTTGGAAGCATCTGCCTAGCAGGAACCCAGTTCTTTCCTTGCTCCAGGCTTGCTCACAGCATCCAAGAGAATGGTCCACCTAATAATAATAATTATAATAATATCATCTGCTGTCAAGAGTATAATAATAATAATAATAATAATAATTTATTTATATACCGCCTTTCCAAAAAAAGATCAAAGCGGTATGTGGACACCTTGAGGTCAAAAACAATGCTTACCCCCATCAGCCACCCACCCAGAGATTTCCATGCATTTTTCTGACCACCGCATTTCCATGCATTTTTCTGACCACTAATGTAGCCATGGTGGCTGCAGGTGAGACAGAATTTCTGTCTTGAAGAAAGAGTCTAATGTACAGGGAAGAACAGTGTCTTTTAAAAATAATTACATTTATAGCTCATTCTTTCTTTGGAAAGTGGCTCAGATAAGTCTCTCAGGCAAGTCACAGCTCTTTCTTTCATCTCTCTCTCCCCCTTTGTAATTAAAAATCCGTTAAGGAGGCAAAGAGGACATAGCTGCCCAGTGCCTTTCTCTTGATTATTAGAGTTGGGAGCCCTCTGTCTGAAAGCCATCATTCAATATGTCAATTTTTGAAATAAAAAACAATCCCAGTCCCCTGTACCTCTACAATCTTTGGACAAACAGGCTTTTTCTGGAGATTTGAAGCACAAGGGAGGCCTGCAAACCCTGCTTTTGTTCAGAAACAGAAGCTGCAAAGCTATTAAAGATTTTTTGGGGTGATTATTCACCTGCTATTTGATTAATAGATCAAACTGAAGAAGATTTGCATATTACTCAAACCACCGCATCTGCTTTTTCTTCAGATGTGAGAGGATGTATCAGATAACAGGACCAGCCTCAGCACTTGCCATGGGCCAGGGCTTGCCCTCTCTTCTCTTGCAATGTTTAAAAGGAGCCTGGGGTTGTCCTTCTTGGATGGCAAGCTCCTGTTGACCAAGCCACTGCTTAGGTTGCCCATACAGTGCAGCCAGATGGAAAGATCAGAAAAGTGTGTGTTTGTGTGCATGTGTGAAAAAGAAAAAGGCGAGGTGGAAGAGAGGTGGGTGGGGCAAGGCAGTGTGCCGCTTTGCACTTTTGTTATCAGTCTGGTAGGAACTCATGAATCAAGGTTGGTTTGGGGGGGAATTCCCTGTGTCCCAGGACCAGCAGCAAAACAGGAAGCTGAGAAGCGATATGTGAAGGAGATAGCAACAACTTCCAGGGGTCAGTGGGTGGGATGTTATTGCCTTGCGTTCTTCTTTGTTCCTCCACAATGCCCACAGCAATAGCATGCACAAAACATGTGCAGAAGGCAATGGCACTGAACACAAGGCTTTCGAGCAGCAGGATTTAGTCTGCCTTAATCTGGATGTGTTGCTTAGTATGGAGCAGGAGCTCCCATCCATTCTCACCAGTGATGCAAGACTTTGTATTTTACACATTGAAATGCAGGTATCCTGAGACCGGGTCTCTCTGGCCCCAACCAGCTCTTCCTCTTGAAGAGTTTCCCATGGCCTGCTCACTTAGGACTTTTTCACACCCCACAGCTATAATGTTATGATTCCACTTCAGCTGCCATCATGGCAAGGCAGCAGAATAATAGCTGTGTGTCCAAATGGACTCTGAGTCCTGGCTTTTGGGCTCCCAGGGGAGACAAAGGGATCCAGACCATTCCATTAATCAGAAGACCATGAGATTCCTTTCCCTGGTTTAATGCCATCTGCAGGTTAATGTGAACCAGAAATGAAGACAACCCAAGCCTCTCTTGGAAGTGACCCAGGGAGGGGGCAGAAGGGCAGGAAAGAGAGTCCTTGTAGTTTTCTTCCACCTTCTCTTTTCCCTCCAGATCAAAGCCGAAGAGCCCACAGAGATGCCTCCAGCTCCAGCCCCGGCCCCGGCTCCAGCCCCAGCTCAGCAGCCGCATCTGCCCCAGGCCCAGCTCATGTTAGCTGGCAGTCAGCTGGCTGGGGTAAGTGAGGGTCCCTGTGGCACAAGGGATGGTCTTCGGGGCTCAGCCAAAGGTGTCCATGGAATGGAGTGGGTGGGTGGACTTCCAAGATCATTGTTGTTTTATTTTTCTGGCAGTAAGACCCATGAAGCCCAAATGTTGTAACAGTATGAGGTTACCCCCCCCCCCCTTTCCAGCTTTCCTTCCCTCAACAACAGGAAGGTTTCTGTTTTCAGGGGATAACGTTTCACATATTGTGCAGCTACCAATCCATATGTGTTTTTTTGGACTGCAGCTCCTGGAAGTCATCTCACGGAGAGTCCTAGTCCATAAGCATGTACCTATAATCTAAAATTAGAATGGCTGCAAGGCAGTATGACAGAGGCACCTTGGGGTCCTTTGTGACTCAGGATCAGCCTCCAGAGTAGCACTTCCCAGTCCTGGACTCCATAAACCTAGCGGCCTGAATCAGGTGTCAGGGGGTATCATATTCAGGCCTGGCCCTGGACAGGCACTTTGGAGGAGCCAAGAAAATAAAGGAAGAGACCCATCTCACCCTTTGTGAATTGGGATGCTACAGAAATGGATAGGAAGAGGCAGGGCAGGATGCAGGTAGGCCAGGCTGCTTTCTGAGGCTCTGAGGAAGGACCTCGAAAGAGGATGAGGACTGCAGCCTTCATTTTGCCTCTGAACATTGAGCCACCTTTGTGGTTGATGGAAATCTGTGAGGTTGCTGCTGGTGGGGCAGGATGTGACTGGCTGAGATTCTCAACCTCCTCCCCTGGTCAAACTCCACAGGCCTCTCTATCCCTCTCTCTCAGCCTTGCCACCAAAAGAAAGTGACTGCAGCTTTCCTTGTCCCTGGACCTCCATGCAGCCACCTCCTTCTCTTCCCCTTGGTGAAATTCAAAGGTGGAAGGGAGGCATCCTCAGCAATTTCTTTTTTAGTAATGTGGACATAGCAAAGCCACGTTTCAAAGATAGCCCAACAAGAGGAAACAGAATCACTTTATTCCTGTAATAAACAACATTTCTAGTTATTTTTAAAAAGTTATTTTCTTGACCACTCTAAGAGGGTGCCCTCTGCCCAAAAAAGTAGAGGAAATGGAAAAGTAGTGAACATTGGCGTCAGTAAAGCAGCCAATGAGTCACTTCTGTGTTCTTTAAACAAGTAATGACAACAAAGTCTTTGCTATGACTTCATTGGAATTACTTTGAAGAAAGTAGCCAGATCCAAACTGGGACGAAATTCTCTCTGTCCCGTGTGAATGACAAACATAGCAGGCACCTCTCTCGGGACCGGGCAGCTTGCTTGGCTCTCTATTTGCTTGTTTGGGGTGCTTCAGACTGCAGCACTCAGCTAAGCCGCTTCTTCCTTTTCTCTTCTGTCTGGTTTATCCCTTTCCCTTGCTTTCCCTTCCTTCTGTCCCTTTCTCGCCTCCTCTTCCCTCTCCCTGCTGCTACTCCTTGCACATTTCTGCCCCTGTGCCCCCCTCCTGGCCTGACACCTGTCCCTGCCACATCCTCCTGATGCTCCCCTGCCCTCCTTCACCCAGCTGACGGCGCTGATGCCAGCTCAACAGCAGCTGCTCCTGCAGCAGGCCCAGGCCCAGCTCTTGGCAGCCGCAGTGCAGCAGTCCAACGCAGCCGCCGCTGCCGCCTCCTCCCAGCAGCCGGGGGCTGAGCTGCCAGCCCCACAGAACCAGCCCCAGACGCCACAGCTGGCCCTCTCGCAGCCAATCCAGCTCACTGCGCAGGTAAGGGCTCCTGGTGCCCACAAGGAGAGAGGATGCCTCAACTCAGCAGCGATCTGGGGTTACCACCCCATAGCAAGGTCCAACACACCCCTCTGGGATCGTGAGAGGAATTAGCTAAGGAGAGCACATGAGCTGTTGGTTTGCAGCACCACAAAGGGTTGTGTTTGCTGGATTGTGTGGGGTGTTGGACTTGAACCTGTGCTGTCTAGTCACTTTGCCAATCACCAGAGGAAACTATGGGAAGCACAGTTTAGTACAGGAGCCTCTGGGGCAAGCAGGCCCACCTCCTCCTCCTCTTCCGCGTAAGGTATGGATCCATGGGTGCTGCTCTGCTCACTGGCTTCCTTCTTGCCTTTCTGCTTTCAGGACATCCAGCAGCTGCTCCAGCTCCAGCAGTTGGTCCTGGTCCCAGGACACCACCTCCAGCCACCCGCACAGTTTCTGCTGCCACAGGCCCAGCAAGGGCAGCAAGGTAAAGGTGCGCGGCTGGGTGGGTGGAATGGGGGCCCTCCAGGAGCACCAAAATACACTTCCCATTGTGCCCAGCCAGCAAGGCCTATGCTCAACACCCCCCAAAGCACAAAGAGTTGGGGCAGGCTGGCCATTAAACAACCAACCAAACAAGCAAATTTATTCCTTCCAATGCATATTCTAAAATAAACAAATTCAATTATTTAATTTGCACAGAAGCACTCATTTAGTGTTGCTGTTTTCAACTAATTTCATAATTCTCAAATGTTTTCAAATGCAAGATTATTTTAAAAGTAAGCACAATGATAACAAGGAAAGGAAACAGCAAAGAGCTGCTGAAATGGCAGCCAAATCACCTGCCTGAAATGTCACTGCACACACCAGAGCTGGGCCTCATAAATAAAAATGGAAGAAGGGAGGCCGCCTCAAGGCAATCTGCATTTGCTCTTCTGGTGTTGTTGTTGTTGTTATGCTTAATGGGTTTTCTCTGGTAATTCTGTAGTAAACACCAGATGTGGAAGTCCCTCCCCCCCCCCCCCCCCCAAAGACACCTGTATTTGTCAGGAAGCACTGCTTTTATCCTTCAGAGTTAAAAAATATAGCGAGAATATATCCGAGCATTTACAGAGTGGTTTTCCCTCACCAGAAGGTGACCACAACCCACTTTCTGGGACACAGGAACAGACAGGTCTTCTGGGCTTAAGGGAGTCTATGAATCTGCCACTTTGGGTATTATAGCCACACTACACAGTTATGACACTTGGATCCAACTTTAACTGCCATGGAAATGGGGGATTTGTAGTTTCAGGCATTCTCTGCCAGAGAGCCTTTAGGGGAGTTTAGGGGAGACTTTGCAGTACCTCATACAACTTCAAATCTTAGCTTTCCATACAGTAGTGAAAGTGGTTCAAACAGTTAAGATTTTACAGTATGGAAAGACCTTCTTTCTCTGCCCTCCACTTTCCAACCCAGTGCTGCCCAGGCATTATTGTCTTCTCTCAGATGGCCGTCTCTCATGGAGTCGGGGAGGAAAGGCAAAGAGTTCTGAGGGACAGAGGAGCCCCGCTCTCTCAGCATCCTGCCAATGCATTCGGTTTCCTTTTTGTCTGCATAAGTCTGGCCAAAGCTGTGGCCGTGCACCTTAATTATATTTTCAGCTCACAAGGATTAGGAACTTGCTTTGCTTTCAAAAACAGCCATAGAGGAAGAACAGGAACCCACAGGCTAAAATGCAAGACTCCTTCTGTAGGCCTGATTGGAAACTGGGCACTAACTTAAAGACGATGGTGGCGGAGGGGATGTAGGCTCTCCGTGGAGCTGAGCTGTTTGTTTCCTCTCTCCTTCCACAGGGCTGCTTCCGACACCAAATCTCTTTCAGCTACCTCAGCAAAACCCCGGGAGCCTCCTGCCGAATCAGCCTCGCGCAGGACTCCCAGCACAGGTGAGCGGCCAAGGAGCCTTTTCCAGGAGTCTTGTTAGCCATCATCTCACGTCTTCCTCCTGCTTCCTTAGTCCTTCTCAGGGCTGTATGAGGCCATCCCCATGAAATCTTCCTTCAGCCCCCAAATTTCTAACACTGCAGTCACTTAAAACAGCAGTTGAACAATTTAGAAGTACAGTTTAAGTTGCACATAAACGGATGTGGAATTCTTATCTGGAGGAGCAGTGGCTTCATTTTGCTCCTCCCTTCTTCCACAAATCTGTACATCTCTTGGCACTGTCTCCTTCCACTCTTAGCTGCAAATCTTGTGTTTTAAAAAGACAGGCAATAGATTTGTCACAGAGATGGAGGAGATTTTGCAGAGGGATGGATTTAGCAGTTTGGTACCTTTTGTCCCAACTTTTCCCCATCATGGGGTACCATGCTCCCCTCTCCTTGCATTTTTATTTCAATTATTTTGAATGTGCAACTAAGGCTGTGCTGATGAATAAATCAGCAAAATGTCTTTGAATGAGGCAACAGTGGGGGAAAAGAAATGCCCAAATCAAATAAGACCATCACAAACACATAAATGTACCAAAGCAAACAGCCAAAATAGTGGTAGATGCTTTGCAAGTGTAGTTCCAATATATAACAGAGGTGATAGCTACAGCCCATATATATAGCAAATGATCATAAACACAAAAATACTGGCCTGAATGCAATTCCATAACTTAGAACAAGAAAGTCAACATCCTTTGCCAGTAATTAAAGATTGTTCTTACAAGAAGTTACAGATTGGTTGCTAGCAATGAAAGACTGTTACAGATTTGCCAACAGTTAGAGAATGTATCTGTCTTCACAGTAGGTATAAATTATATTTATTCCAATCTAACTAGGCAACAATCAGGAATTCTTTTTTGTAAGAAGCTACAGATCAGAGCTTGCATTCGTGCAAGTTGCTAGTGCCTATATATTGCAACTCCATTTACAAAACATTTTTATTATTATTATTTACTTTATTTTTATGTTGCTTTTTGCCCAGGATGGGATCCAAGGCAGCTTGCAGGACAACAAATTAAAAATGGTTACAAAAGTTTTTAAAATCATCACATTAAACTGTTGTTGAGACCCTTGCTTTTTCTGTTTGTAAGAAATTGGGAATCAGCGCCTCGCTTGATCCACGATCAGAGTTCTGTGAAATGGTCTCTCTTCTGGAGCTCAGATAAAGAGAGAAAATGGTTCCCAGTCTTGCCTAGTGAATGCCATGGAGCTGCTTTGCTGAGAGCAAAGGAAGGGGCCATTAGGATGTCCAAAGTGTAGCTTGCAGGCTTCACGCTGGTGGCGTTATGCACCTTCAAGTTGACTCCCAATGTCTAGCTAATTGTCATTGCCTTCTTCTGAGGCTGAGAGAGTGTGATGTGCCCAAGGTCACCAGTGGGATGCCAGAGCAGAAGGGAGATTTGAACACTGAATGGGAGGGGTTTAATCAATTAAATGCACTTGATGCATTTGGTTAACATTTTGGTGGATGTTCCCCCAGCACTGGGGTATCAGACCTATGGTGAGCAGCAATGTGGCCAGGTTGCTCCACCTGTTCTAGCTACCTTGAACTCCAAGGCTGGATATAAATAAAGGAGGGTGCCATGATGCTCCGCATGGGTCTACCCTTTGGCTTGTGTCCCCTGGAGAAAGCACCCTTCCTGTATGGTGTTCCTTTCCTTCCGGCTCCCCAGCAAGTGACTCGGCCCGGCCTCCCCGAGTCCCACCTCACTCACTCGCAGCCGCCCAAATGCCTGGAGACCCCTTCCCACCCCGAGGAGCCCAGCGACCTGGAGGAGCTGGAGCAGTTTGCCCGCACCTTCAAGCAGCGCCGGATCAAGCTGGGCTTCACGCAGGTACCAGCAAATCATGTGTGCTTGGAGGGGGAAGAGGGATATGTTGGCTTCCCTTGCAGATCATGCTGAAGAGTGTTCCTCTGTGAGCATCTTTAGGGTGGGCCATTGCAGGGACTGAAGCTGAAGTCCTTTCCTTGCTTCCATTCTCTGCTGGCGATGACTTTCCTTAGTGTGGTGGTTGCTGTAGTTGTTGTTTTATGTCATCCTCTTTCTGGCCATGTAATCCAGGTCCATTGAGAAACATAAATGAATACAAAGATACCACAATAATGCCAAGCAGCCTTGACTACCTGATGGTGTCACAAAAGCCGCTTGAGAGCGAGGGCAGCGTTCCCTTGCCTGGCTCTAGTGTGGCAAACCTTTCCATCCATTCATGCCTGGGGTGAGGGAAAGGCAGCTTCCCAAGGCCATGTTTGTTTCCCTTCAAAAATCCACCCCAGTCTAAATATATATTTTTGCAAAATCTCAAGTTCACTGCATGCTTTTCTGGGAGGGGGGGGCTGCTATACAGTGCCAACTGTTCCCCCTAAATCCAGACAGATCGTTGGGTTTGGACTCTCTCTAGCCTGGCCATTCTATATTTTTGGCCAGAGAAATAATAATAATGTTAGGAGTCATTAATGGGTAACATTTTTAAATGCTCCACATTAGTCAATGTGGATTCTGCTAGAACTTGGAAGAGTTACTTCTTTGGACTGCAAACCCCACACTCCCCCCCCCCCCAAGTATGGCTGCTGACCTCAAGAAGTCAAAAGTTTTGGTTCAGTAACGGGTGAGATCCTCATGGCCCTGAGTTCTAGGCTACAATGCTGGTTGGTATCCAGCTGAGGAGTCCACAGCCCTCACTTTCACACCAGAGGTCATGGTTTCTCTCCAGTCCTCACCCTCATTTGTCTCCATCCTTCTCAGGGTGATGTGGGGCTGGCCATGGGGAAGCTTTATGGGAATGACTTCAGCCAGACCACCATCTCACGCTTTGAGGCACTCAATCTCAGCTTCAAGAACATGTGCAAGCTCAAACCGTTGCTGGAGAAATGGCTCAATGACGCTGGTGAGTGAAGAAGAGGAGGATGGGGAGGAAGAAGGCAGGCCTGTTGAAAGGCAGGAGGGCACTGGGAGCGTGAAAGAAGGGGGAACTGGGGTGGGTATGTGTAGCAAGAGGGTGGGTGGCAGAGAAAAGGTGTTCTGGATTTGATGGCAGTGGTTGCTATCCGTCATCAACTTATGGTGACCTCTCAGAGCCCCCTGAGGTCTTACAAACTCAGGGCAGCAGCCGAGCCTTCCTTGGTAGACTGCATCTACCTGTAACATGGCTTCCCTCTTCTCCTAGTGCCTTCCATGTTTATCAACATTGTTGACTTTGCTGATGAATCATGTCACTTCATGATGTGTCCAAAGTTCAACAGACTCAGTTTAGTAACTTTTGCTGCAAGTGAGAATTTAGGCTTGTCTTGTTTTTGGACCCCTTTCATTATAGTCATATTCCCAGTTCCTTATGACATTCTTGTTATCTGCCATCAAGTTACCTTTGAATTATGCTGACCCTATAAGAGAGAGACCTCTGAGATAGTCCTGCTCAGATCAGATCAGGGCAGTTGTGGCTTCCTCAGTGGAGTCAAATCACCTGCAATGAGGTCTTCTCCTTTTCCTGCTGCCTCCCCTGGATGCAGGGTTGACTTAAACGCCTCTCAAATGGGACCCCCCCCCCACCAAACTTAGGGACAAAAGAGCAGAAAAGTGTCATTTTCAGAACCCAGCAAAGGGGTAGAAACACACTGAGGGGAGAAGGATAAAGAAAGTGGAAACAGCAATCTTCTTTTGGGTAGGTGGGAATGTACCTGGTGGGTACCTCGGGGAGGATTCCACGGGTAGCAGCAGGAAAATGGCCTCTCCCCACTGACCTCAGGGGGTCCCTCCTGTCTTACAGAGACCATGTCTGTGGACTCCACGCTTCCCAGTCCCAACCAGCTGACCAGTCCCAACCTGGGCTTCGATGGGCTGCCAGGCCGACGCCGCAAGAAACGGACCAGCATTGAGACCAATGTCCGCTTTGCATTGGAAAAAAGCTTTCTCGCGGTGAGAGACTTCTTCATCTCTGCTCCCCCAAGAGCAACCCCAGCAAGGGACCTTGGGCCAGTTGCTGCCTCTCAGCCTGAACCTCCTTCTCACAGAGCCAGGGAGGGAGGATGAAATCAGAGGGGAGCTGGCCGAAGCCCCTGCCTCCCCAGTCCCTCTGGAGGAAGCCAGGGACAGAGAAACAAAAACACTTTTTTGCATTTTAGGGGAGAATAAGTGCCTTTAAAAAGGTGCTGCTTTTCCCAGCTTCTTTTTTTAAAATGGCGAAACAGCACAGATGCATCTAAAGGCTGTGGTGTAGCTGCTAAGCATTAAGGAAAAGGCAACTTCATGTCACATTTTCCTGCCAGTCTAGAAAGCCCCAATGTAATCAAGCACCTTCTAGCAGGACTCATTGATTAGATCCAACCGTGGTTCCTTACGTTCCTATCTTTCAGTTTCCCTTTTCTCCAACCTGGCAAAAAGCTGGGGATAAAGGCCACTTTTACCCAAGTCCAAGCCATGGAGAGCAGCCAGAGGGGTGGCAGAAGGAGGACTTGGAAATGTTCCTCCTTGGGATTCCCAGCCAGCATTGCCACTGGCTTGAGGATTTTGGGAGCTGCAGTCCCAAACAGTTATTTTTCCAAACACCGGGCAGGAACTGCAAGTGAAAGTTAGAATTAAAGAACCCAAATGGAGGCAGGGAAACCATGGCTGCCTTCATCTACCCACCTGGGCATCCATGACTGATCCCAAGGCCCTTGGCTCTAGTTTGAGTGGTTCTTGATGCTTCCCTCCTGCTATGGCAAGGAGATCCCAAACCTGAAAGAGAGGGACTCATCCATCTCAGGCTGGGCTGGAACTGGGATCTGGCTCTCCCAAACCCAGGACTGACTTCTCCATCATCCCAAATAAATGGAGCCCTTTTAATTTCCTTGGTTTCCAAAGAGTTGGTCAGCTGGAGCAAAGCTTTGGGTCACTGGTTCATGGCACAGCAGTTGTGTTGCATGAGGAGCAAGGGTTGCAACTTTCATACTCCTGCAGCTCTTGCCCTTTGATCCCATGGTAAGAGTCCTGGCTGTATCCTGGTGATTCCTGGGATTTGTAGTTTGGTGAAATATTTAGAATTCTTTGCTCTCTTCGACTCTGAACATTTATAGCCTTTTGATGTCACTTGGAGTACCATGGCTGCATGTCATTCGAATCCTGGGATGTGTATATTCTATATCTGAGATACAGAGAGCTCTAATCCCTTCCCATACTACCAATCCCAGGATTCTATAGGATGGAGCCATGGCAGTTAGTTCTATAGGATGAACCCATGGCAGTGAGTTCGAAGCACTGTAACAGTGTAGTGGGAAAGAGTGGCAGCAACTTGGTGCCTTTTGTTCTGACTACCATCTCTCAGATTTTTGGAGATAGCCTGAGGTCAGAACCTATGTTCCCAAAAAGAAACAAAGCCAGCTCCCACATCCTTTTTCTAACCTCCTCGCCTCCCACACTTCCTAATGGGCTTTGCCCCATCGCTTGCCCAGTGCATGGACATTGTCACACCACCCTTTCCTTCCTTCCTTCCTTCCTTCCTTCCTTCCTTCTGTCCTCCCCCCACTGCAGAACCAGAAGCCTACCTCAGAGGAGATCCTGCTTATTGCTGAGCAGCTGAACATGGAGAAAGAGGTGATTCGCGTCTGGTTCTGCAACCGCCGACAGAAGGAGAAGCGGATCAACCCCTGCAGCTCTGCTCCCATGTTGCCTGCCCAGGGCAAGCCTCCGGGCTACAGCCCTCACATGGTACAGTCCTCCCTGGCTGATCCTCAATCCTCACCCCCATCTCCTATGAGCACTGCTAAAATCCCTGCTAGCCGGACCTGGGACACTCAACAGCCTTTTCCCAGACACTATTGGATTGCAGCTCCTAACAGCCTGCCTAGCCAGCGTAGCCAAATTGTCGTGAATACTGGAAGTTTCAGTTGCTTCCAGAAACGTCTGGAGAAGGGATACAGGGTTCCCACCCTGCCTAGCAGTACATTGTGCCTGTCAGTCTTCCCATTCCATAGGTTTCAGATGTGATGTCCCTGTATGCTTTAACTTGCCCCCTCCTGCCCTGCTGTTTGGCAAAACTCACTCACGGAACGTGCCTGTACTATTTCCTCTTGCTATGACTTTTCTTTGCACCTTCCCACGCATGTCTTTTTGCCCTCACCCACCAGGCTACAGCCTCCCAATGGGCCATCCTTACCTCCCCCTCTCGCCAGGCACATCATTTCCAGTCTTCCTTCCTTGATATACCTTTGCATCAGTTTATAACCTAACCTTCACACAAAATTCTACTGAGCTTAGAAAGAGAGAAAAAAAATTGGATTCCAGCTCCATGATTCCCCTGCAGCATGCGGCTGTGATGGCTGGGGACTCTGGGAGTTGCAGTCCAACCTTCTCCCTGCTGGGTCTTCCATGCTCTGCTGCTCAGGCTGTCCCCTTTGTCGCTAACCATCCCTCCATAGAGCCCCAGGTCAAGCACAGGGTCGAACCTCTTCCATTCCTCTGTAGAGAGAAGAAATAGCATCCCCCCAACACTGGAGAAGAGGGTAGCGTGGTCCAAGCTGGAGAAAGAGGCCCATCACCAAAAGGCCTGTGGTGACCATCCCTGTCCCTACACATTGGTCCACAAGCAACTGATGGATGGCATAGGCTCTTCCACCTCCCACTTGAGGGCAACAAGCCAATTTAGGAGGTGCAGAAGAAGCTACATGAGAAACACTGTTTTGTCCCCCGGGGGACAGAAAGAGCCAGGGGAGGTTCCAGCCCCTCTTCTGCTGCCTGACAGGGTTGCCCCACTCTACCTGGTGGTGGGGCTGACCTCCCCACAATTCAGATGCCCGCCTTGCCCTCTGGCACTCTCCAGAGCAGTGCTTCTCCAAGTGGTCCCTCATGCCTTGGCCAGCTGCTGGTCAGAAGCAAGTTTCCAGGAAACTCTGTGCAATCACGTGCCTCAAATATGGTCCCTTTGTGTTTTTCTCCCTAGGTGACCAGCCCCGGCCCTGGCACAAGTCTGCCTCTCTCCCAGGCTTCCAGCAGTCTGAGCACAACAGGTACTTGGTCCTCCTTGAGCTGCCAATCCCTCCTGGGGCCCCTAAGTCTCTTTTGCCTTCCCTCTGCCCTCCTTGGAGCAGTGCTGACCACCAGTGCTGTCCCTCTTTGGCCTCCTGGGAATGGTCTGGCCACCTTGCCCGCTCCCCCCTTGCTCCCAGTGGACATGAGGGGCCTTCATGGAGGAAGAGGCGCCTGCGGTTGTCCCGGCTCAGGAGGGGGTTGGCCTGCATTTGTCCACAAAGGATCCTCCAGGAGGGACATGGCTATGCAGCCTGTCCTCTGGAAGACCTTCTCTTCCCCTTCCTCTGGGAGTCCTCTACAGAAGGGGGAGGCAGGAGTTGCAAGCCAGTCCCATTTGTAATGCTTTAGTGCTCTTTCTCTTGGGCAGTTACTACCTTGTCCCCAGCGGTCTGCTCCCTGACCCCCAGTCGGACGGTGGTTGGAGCAGGGGGCGTCACCCTCAACTCGGCCACGCCACCCCCCAGCAACAGCACAAACCCCAGTCCCCACAGCGGCACAGGCGGAGGCGGCGGAGGCGGCCCTGGCAGCGGCCCTGGCAGTGGCAGCGCTCACCCGGCCATTGGCTTGCAAGGCCTGAATCCCAGCACAGGGTAAGTGGCCAGGGAGACTGGGCTGGCTCTCTGCGGCCTGCGCTCAGGTCCCTTGATGGGCTGGACTCTGGGAAGAGAGGCCAGGGACTGACTTCTCCTCCGTTCAGTGCTCAGTCCTGCAAGGGGCATCGTGGAGCAGAGAAAGGTTAAGGGCAAGCAGAAGTCAGGTAGCAGAAGCCAGGAAGGGTTCCTCCAGGTGGGGCAAAGGGGTTGGGAAGTGGCTGGGCGGTGCAGTTTTTAATGCTGCTGTAGTTTCTGTGGGTTGTTTTTTAATGACCAAATGACATTTCTGTTGTCCTGTTCCTTTTCTGGTAATTCCTGGCACCAGTTGCAACTTCTTGAGTCAAGTTCTTTTTTAATTATGAGACATATCCAAACAAAAAAGTCCCACTCACTACCTTCTCTTTCTTCTAGTGCATCCGTAAGATGGCACTTTAACACTGTTTTTCTGTCTGACACATAACTCTCAAGAGATTTTTGAAAAAAGTTTCAGAGAGGACAAAATATGCCCTTCAGGCTGTAGGGTGCCCTTAGCAAATTCTCTCCTATTATTTGTTTTTTTCAAAAGAATTTGGAAGAGCCCTAGTGCAGATTCAAGAGATCACTTACCAACCCACCCACCTACAAAGAATGAAGCAAGTTGGACTGTAAAAGCCTCATAAGCCCATGCTTTCTTAGGGCCCAAATACTGATATCCCCCCCCCCCAGCAACATCATTTTAAGCTGCATTCTCTTGCTCCCATCTTGCAAGATGCATCTGAAAGGAGTGAGAAGGGGCCTTCTTGTTTTTCTCCACTATAGACCTCCCTGCCCTGCACCTTTAACTTGCTGCCTCTGGTTTGCTTGCAGAAGCACAGTGCTGGGGGTGAATGCAGGGTTAAACCCAGCCCTCATGGCCACCAACCCTCTGGCCACCATACAAGGTTTGTGGAATGAAGAACCAGACATGATGCCATTGCTCCCATCCGCTGCTCCACTGGCCGGCTGCTGGGATGTGTCTGTGTTGTTAGAGAGAGAAAGAGAGAGAGAGGAGGGATGCATTGTTTGCAGGGACAGAAGACCATCCTGTCACTGCACTTTGGGAAGAGAGTGCTTCTGAGATTGCACAGAGTGTCTGGAGAAACCTGTATGAGGACGTGGGGAGTTCTGTGAATGAATGTGCCCTTGCCTGGCTGCACAATATGGGAAAGGCCTTCACAGTTTTCTCATATACACTTTTACCCAAATAATAATAATAATAATAATAATAATGTTTATTTATAACCAGCTCCTCTAATGAAATACTCGGAGCGGGATACAACAAAGTTAAAAAATACAAGGTAAAACAGCAGTCATATCCCTTCCCAACCTCCCCCCCCCCCCCCCGCCGCTTAAGACCAGATTAAACCAAAGCTAGTTAAAATTGACATCAGTTAAAATTCGTCAGAACAGTAAAAACAAGGTGCAATTTCATGGACAGGGCGAGTGCAATCCCCAACAATCCGTTACCTTTCACCAACTCCACAGTTAGTATACTACTGCTGGCATTACTACCATGTCTGCCTTCCCTTCTTCTTCCTCCGGATATATTATTATTAGGAGAGATTATTATTAGTGAGCCAGCATGCTGTCATGGTTTGAATACTGGGCTAGGATTCCAGGAAACTAGGGTTCAAATCCCCACTTGGCCATGGAAACCCATTTTGTGACTTGGGCAAATGCTAGCAAACTTCTGCTGAGAAATCTGGGCAAGTCATATTTGACTTGAAGGTACATGACACCAACACAGTTACTAACTTTATCTACACCCCACTTTTTCACCAAAAGTGGGGTTCAAGATGACTGACAAATTATGAGTTAAATAGTTTTACATTAAAATATAATTAAACAATGTGCATAGGTTGAATAGATAAGGCTGCTTTGTTTCTGAGGTCTACAAAAGGCATCTCTAGCCCAGGACTGAAATGCAGAGAAATTCCCGATTCAATTAACTGGAGAACATTTTAAGAGGTGATGCGGAGAACTGAGCCTAGTGTGCTCCAGGCAAAGCTCACTGTCTGGCGCTGAGCAACGAGTTTTCCTTAACTGCTTGCTCCAGGCCTGTCCTTGGAAAAACTCCTTTTTTGGACCAGATTTCCCAGAAGCCTCCACCAACATGTTATAGTCGTCCAAAGAAGGGATGTTCCTCCACTGGGCTGGAGGTCCTCCAAGCCCCCATGCAGAGGACTTCCGACTTCCAGCATGAGTGACGTTTGTGCCTGGGGAAAGGTGCGCATGTGAGCAGATGTGCAAATGTACAGTTCGGGGATGTGAGAGTGCAGCAAGGCCAGTGGAGCCCCACAGAACCGGCTCCCATTCCTCTAGTGACTCCTGTCATAGAAGGCATCATCATCATCATCATCCATAACACGCATCTTACGCATCATGCCTTGCTAATCATTCACATGCGCGCTCCCTTTCTCTCTGTCTCAGTTTCTCTATCCATAGTGTGTTTTTCTGGGCTGAGAGTGTGGGGAGAGGCTCTATTCCACCGATCGCTGCATGCGCACCATTCCTGACTCATCCCCAGACGTCCTTATGAACATCGGGAAGGTGTAATGCAGGGGTGGGAATCGCGTGGCCCTGGGATAGGACTGGTCTGCAACTGTCAGCATCCCTTGCTATGGGCTCTGCTGGGATGTGTAGTCCAGCAATCCTTGCAGAGAGGCTGCAGGGTCCCCTCTCTGGCCCAACCCAGGATGGCCCTCCTCAGCCCCAGCCGAGTCTGACCCCCTCTGTCTCTCCCCTTCTCCAGCCTTGGCCAGTGGTGGAAACCTGCCCATTACCAGCCTTGACGCCAGCGGTAACTTGGTGCTGGGAACCAGCGCAGGCACGGCCGGGAGCCAGAGCATCGTGACCTCGCCGCTCTTCCTCAACCACGCAGGCCTGCCCTTGCTGAGCGCCGCCACGGGAGGCGTGGGGCTGGTGTCGGCGGCAGCGGCGGCGGCGGCGGTGGCTGCTGCCTCCATGCCCAGCAAGTCGCCCACCCTGACCTCCTCTTCCTCTTCCTCTGCTTCCTCCTCCTCTTCTTCCTCCTCCTGTTCCTCGTGCAGCTCTGCCAGCGACGTGGCGCAGACTCTGGGGCAGGCCGGTCCCGGGCCCACCGAGCCGGATGCCAAGACGGAATGATGGCCGGTGAGGAGGAGGAAGGGAATCCGCACTTGCTGCCTTTCCTGACGCGCCGGAGGTGGCGGCGGCGGCGGCGGTGGCAAAGAGTTGGACGTACAAACCGACGAGTGAAACCAAAAAGTAAAAACCAAACCAAACAAAGATTTGTCAGCAACAGCCAAACGAAAAAACCAACCAAAAAAGTAAATAACCCAAAGTAACCAAAACAAGCAAAGCAAAAAGGGACAAAGGAAGAAACCAAAAAGAATTCCCCAAACTTTTGGTATTTGTGGTTCTCCCTCGACCCCAGATTTTTCCCCCCTTTTCTCCCTCCTCTGATGTTCAGAACGAAACACCTTGCAGAAGGTGGCTCTTTATTTTTCATCTGCTGGTTTCCTGGACTTTAACAGAAAGGAAACAAAGAAACGGGGATAGATTTTTTTTGTAAAAAAAGAAAAAAAGAGAAAAAGACAAAAGAAAAAAAAGAATAGGAAAAAAAACCACCCTCCTTTAAAATCCTTAAAGGAGAAAACGAATCTCACACCAAAAATCACCAGTTCTAGCTTCACCCAAAGCTTTTTACAAACTTTTCTAACTTCTGTGTCTGGTCGAATGTCTTTCAAAACTCTTTTATTTATTCTTATTTATTCGTTTTGTTTGGTTCTTTTTTGATTCCAGGAAGGGTGGGCAGGGTGGGGTTTAATTTTGGGTTGTTTGCTATAAATATTTCTCCCTTTTTAAAAGACCTCTCCCTACCTTTTTGCAGTTCTTTTTTTTAATCCAAGTAATTCAAAGAAGGGGCTTTATATGAGGACTCTGCACAGGGAGCACGAAGGCTCAGATTTTGGGAGGCGACGGGGCGAATTGGGCTCCAAACTCCCATCAAGGCACCTGGTTTCCCAATGGCAGTCCTTCTGCTCCTCTCTCTTTGCAGCTGGAAATGGAGAGGAGACACCGGCCTCTTGTCTGGTCTTGTCCGGAGCCCACTCGCTTGCCCAGCCACAGAAGCCATTTGTGGCTGAAGAGAAGCGGGTGGCGGGGTGTTTGTGGATGGCCAGTGTGCAAAATCCTCCTGCTTGTGGTTTTGACCCACAGCAGTTGGTGCATCACCCATGGAGGACGGAGGAAGGGGGTCCTCCGATGCAGACGCCACTGCCTCGCTCTGTCTTCTCTCTCTCCTAGGCCCCTCTCCGTTAGAAATTGGTCAGTTTGACATCGTCCGGTTAGTGACCGGAGGAATCCAGGTGCCAAAGCCCTTCTCTTGGCGGTCGCCTCAAAAGTCTCTGCCTTCGGCTCTTTTGGAGAGCCGGTGATAAATATGCTTTGTTTGGTTATACCAGCTTGAACAACATTTTCCTTTGTTGGCTAATTTTAATTTTGCTATTGTTTTTAAATCTATAGTTTTTTTCCCCTTTCCCTTTAACAAAAATGATTTCTGCCTGGGATTAGTATCAGGGGTTATTTTTCTGAAAACGGGATGTGTAATTTTTATTATTATTTTTATATCTGTGTTCTAAGAAAAAGAAAAAGAGAACTACTCATATTCCAGTGCCTGACAAAAACCAAACCAAACCAAACAAAAAAGCAAAACGGGAATTTCAACCTATACTTTTACATTTTCCAGGAAAAATAAAAAACCAAAAATTGATAAGATATCGCTACAGAAAACAACAACAACAACAACACGAAGACCACTGGGGAATAAAAACAAAACAAAACCACAGGAGGGGGGGGGGGAAATACCTCCCTTTTTTGTGAATATCACAAGAGACTCGGAAGCGAGAGAGAAAACTTTTAACCAAAAAGAACCAACCAAGCAAAGAAAAAGGAAGGTTTAAGTGAAGAAGAAAGGATGAAAATGTGGGAATAGAGGAGAGATCTTTACTTTCTCTGGTTAGACAAATGGCTCAACCGTCTTTCTCTGTCCTAAAAAAAATACCTCATGGAAAGTTGCGTTGAGAAGCCAAGATTTTATAAAAGGCAAAGAGACAAACTAGAACTAAAACTAATAATAAACCAAATCAATGAACATGGGAGGAGGAGGAGGAGAGAGGATCCCGACGCTTCCTCCCAGAAGACTGGAAAGCTTTAAAAATGGCTTCTCAAAACGCTCTTTATTATTTTTGGTTTGAAAAAAGCCTCTTTTTGTACATCCTTTGTTGATTCCTTCCTTTCTTCCTTCTTCCCACCCCTCCTCTGCCCTTGTCCTTTTTTTGTTTTAGGTCCTGGTCACTTTGGGCTTCTTCTTTTTAACTTTTCTGGGGGGAGGCGTTCGTTCCTGTTTTGGGGGCTCTTTGAATGTTTGTCTTTTCTTTTCGACTCCTGCGAACCAAAGTCTTGCTGTTGCAGAGAAGGAAGTTAGCCATGGCATACTTGCGATCTGGTAGAAAACACAAAACCAAACCAAACAAAAGGACAGAGCGACAAAAAGATAAACTTAATGAAACAAAAAACCAAAACCAAAAACCAAAAAACAAAAGGACTTTGAAACCTTTCTTAAAGGAAAACAAAACAAAACAAATAAACCTCGACCTCATTTTATCTCCTGCTTTTGCTGTGTTATAGCGTTCAGGTGGGTTTTGAGATAACAAGTGAAAAATAAAAATATACTGTGAAACTTTCCAAAAAAAAACCAAACCCTGAAACAAACAGGAAACGCCTAGTTTTAAGACTGACTTGGAAAAAAAGAAAAAGAGAATTTTTCATCCCATTTTGTGCGTGAGCGAGAGAGAACCGGCAGTACTTATACCTGTCTTTTTTAGGATACCAATCTTGATGCGATTTGAGGCGGACATTTGGGGGAAAATAGGAAGAAAAACATTTGGGAAGGCCAATTTCTCTCTTTCTCTCTCCTCTTCTTTCTCCTTCTCTTCTTCTCTCTCTCTCTCTCATGTGCTACTGAACGTGTTACTAGGTGGAATGTAACTGTTTTAGTGATATTTGTTAACCTTTTTTCCCCCTTTTCTTTCTTTTCTTATTTTTTTTTAAATAAGCTTTTGGGGGGTCCTTCTGTTTTTTTAATAGAGAAAATTCTATGTTCCGCTTTATCGCTTCTTACTGTATTAAAAAAAAAAGACAAAAACAAACGCTAAAGGTTTGCGACAAAAAAAAAGATAAAAAAGGAAAAAAACTGAACAAAAAATCAAGGAAAAAAAAAGAGAAACAAAAACCAAAATGTGTTTTTTTTAAAAAAATGATTCTAGACCAAAAATGACCCTATCTCCATGAGCGGAGCTGAGTGGTGGGTGACGGGCACGGAAGGGCCGGCCGGGACCCCCAGGCCAGGCCAAGCCAGGCCAAGCCGAGCCATGGAGGACGGGGGTCAGGGGTCGCTGGAACCCCTTCTGCTTGACCAGAGGCAGCTTGGTGGCCAACAAAACGTCCGCCTGTCCGCACCTGGAAGGCCGGGCCTCGCACAGACCCCTTCCCACTCTTGGAGAACACCCGGCCTGGAGACGTGGGGGGCTGTGGATGTCTCCATTGGGGACCCCTGCCTCCTACGGACACCTTGGGGACTCGAGGCAGAAACAGAGCTGCCTCCCTGGGAGCTTGGCCGTGGGCCCGTGAAGCAAATCTACCCATTACTGGGCTCTGGCTTGGCCATGGATTGACCGTGGCAGGACCGTCCATTGCCCCCCCCTCCTCCGGCCGCTTAACCCCCCCAAAAAACGTGGGAAGGCGTAGAGCTCTTTTCTTGGGGGGCGGGGAAGGACCGAGACCATGAGAGTTGCCGTTTTCTCTCCCCGACTCCTGAGTTTCGGGAAGAGGAAGGAGAGACAAGCTTTAAAGTTCAGCTGTGAAACCAAATATTGCTCACAGACTGGCCGGCCCAAGGTTGGGGGGGGGGCAGCAGGGACCCCCCCCCTTGCCCCTTCTAGTGCCAGGACACCCACCACAAGGCTCTTTGGAGATAGCCTGCCATATACCTCATATACTTTAATGATGAACCAAATAGAAAAGCTTTATGAAGGGTGTGTGCCGGACGGGTCTGTTTTCTGGGGCGGTGGGGGGTCAGGCGTGGCAGCATCCCTCTCTCTCTTTCAGCCCCACTGGAAGGGAATTGGTGTCCAGGGTCCCAAGAGATGTCTGGCCCATTCCCTTGAAGGGGGGAGAGACTCGGGAAGAGGGGCCGCGTTGGTTTGGCCAACGGACGGAGGACTTTGCCCAGCGGAGAATTCGGGCAGAGAGAGAGACCAAGCGCAGTGGTGGGCCTTGTTTACATAAAAGGAGGGGGTCCACCTTCCTGTCGTGGGGCCTTTTGACACCTGTGTAAATTGCAGGACAGCTGTGGTGCACCTTTGGTGCAAGGGGACCCTTGGGCAGCAGAAGTCCACTTCCAAAAGACAGACATCTCTCTGAGATTTGGGCCCAGGGCCTCCTCCTCCTCCGTCCGGCTTCTCCTCCCGGGTGCCTCCCCTGCGTCCGGCTTGGGCCTGGGTCTCCAGACGAGGGAATGAGCCCCACAGGCGTGGGTCAAGCCAGTGGGGCTACCCCCCCCCCCCCGAGGGATGCTGCCCCAGGCCCTGACCCCTCAGCCCCACTGGACATGACCGACCGACCGACTGACCGACCGGCCTGTTGCTGTAGCCGACCCGGAGCAGTGGGGAAATCGTGTGATAACTTTGCCAAAGGTAGTTAGTTCCTAGTATTCCTTTCTTTTCTTTTTTTAATTTTTAATCTTCTGGGGTCTGATCCTGTCTTGTTAATTTATTTGTAACTGTGGGGCTTAGAAGTGACTTGAAAAAAATAATAATGATGATGATGATGATGATAATGATGATGACGATGATGATGATGATGATGTAACATATTCTGAGTGATTTTTTTGTTTTGTTTTAATTTGTTATTTTATTTGGTTTCTGTCGTGGTTTTGTGTTTTTTTTTCCCTGTCTTTTTTTTTAATTAAAAAAACAAAACAAAACAAAAACAAAATAAAAATCTTGCAACCAAAGATGAGTCGAAAGGGAATCGGGAGTCTCTCTCTTGATGGTGGCAACGTCTTCTGGGTACGATTGCGTGTTGAAGCGAAAGCTCGCCTTTGCATCTGAACTTTGGGGCAAAACTTTCTAGAAAAATTGTAGAATTGCGTGTTTCGATCCAAAACGAGAATCGCTCCCAGGCAAAATAGGTCAAAGGGGGTCACTGCTGGTTTCCTTTCTGGCTTTAGGTCTTGGAAATGTGGGTTTTCATGGGAATTAGGACTCCTAGGCTGCATCCACACTAGAGAAAGAACACAGTTTGGCACTGCTTTAACTCTTTTCTGGCTCAAGGCTATGGAATTCTGGGAGTTGGAGTATGTTGTGGGGCCCAGAGCAGAGCTGAAAAACGGTGCCAAACTGGGTTATTTCTCCAATGTGGATGCAGCCGAGGAGTCCTAATTCCCATGAAAAGTCACGTTTCCAAGGCCAACCATTTGCAGCTGGAAAATAAGAAGCTGGGGCCAGGGAAGCCTCCTTCTGCCTGTAGTGACCTGGTCCCAGATCTTCTCCTTCCTTCCTTCCTTCCTGTATTGTGTGTGTGAGTCTTTGGGGGAAGGCATAGTCCCTTGCTGGAGGAAGGAGAGGAGAAAAAGAGGGTCTCTGAACGGAAGGAGTGCAAGGGTCCTGCGTTTCCTGACCACCTTCGGTGCATGAGGAGGCCTGCAGCAGCACAGAGGGATGTGTGTGCAGCAGAGGACGCTTTGGTCCAAGGCCCAGTCCCTCCTGGAACGATACTCTTCGGAGGCCGGACCAGTCCGAAATACCCAAATTCTTTCACTTGCAAAGAAAATAACAAATACTTCCCAGTTGCCGCAGAGCAAAGGGAGGCTTCTTCGGCGTTGGGTTTCTCTGGGGTTTTAAACACGATGCTTTCCGAAGCCTCGGAAGCCCTTAAGGCGGCTCTGGTTTGTCGCAGAACGAGGCCAAGGAATTGGGTCCCGGGTGTGATTTCTGGGAGGGATGCAGCCAAAGGCAAAATGGTGGGGCTGAAAGGATACCAGCCAGTTTAGGCACTTACGGCCATTCAGTGTCCCCGAGGTGGCATTTTTAACCTTTTAGGATGGAGGGGAACCCCTAAATAATTATGGGGGAATTCCCATGTAGGGAATTCAGTCAAAAGGACCCCATAAGGGCCAGAGTCCAAGCGCTGACCACAGTTTTTGTGGCACACGATACAGAGGGCTAGCGCAGAGGGTCTTTCTGGGGTCATTTGGTCACTCTCTGGACCTTACCAGACGTAGGAAATTGGAAGTATAATCCAATGGCAATCCGAACGCAATCGTGGGGTTTCACGTTATTGTGAATTAAGGTATCTCACACAATTTCGGGCAAAAGGGAAGTCATTCCGAACACAATCATGTGGTTTTACGTTATTTTGTATTAAAGCATCTCACGCAATTTCAGGCAATAGGGGGTCATTTTCGGGTAATAGGAAGTCATTCTGAACACATTCCGAACGCAGTTGGAAAGGTCCTCTGAGGGAGGCGCATGGTCAAGGCCCCAGGGGCCCTTTTCGGCCCTCCTTTGACGGCTCGCCCTTTAAGATTAAGCGCAATGTCTGCGTTTCCCTCAGAGGAAAAGTCCTGCGCTGCCTTTGATTAAAATGTTCCTACGATGATACCTTTATTGGGCCAAACAAAACGCACAAATTGCAGGCGGCGGTTGCACAACAACGTTGTTGTGTGTTCTGGTTGGCCAGATAAAGGTATCGTTTGTATGGCCAAAATACGGCCGAATACAGATTGGTTTGGCCTCGCTTTAACATTTTGGCTCAATTGCTATGGAATTCTGGGAGTTGGAGTTTGGGCCCCACAACAAACTCCAACTCCCAGAATTCCATAGCAATTGAGCCAGACAACAAGTTAAAGCGCTTTCAAACCGGGTTATTTCTCCACTACAGCCTTTAAAGGCCTTTGGACTTCCACTCCCAGAATCCCAAGCCATTGGCCGACGTGGCTGAGGCTTCTGGGAGATGTAGTCCCGAGACCCTGAGGCCTAGTCCTCCGAGAGAGGCGCGCTCACTACGCCCCGCCCCTCGCCTCCCATTGGTTCACCCCTCCCCCTTTTCCCCAGGGCCACGCCCACTCCCTGCGACGCGGAAGGGACGTCGTTGCGTCATCGCGCGGCGGGACGGAAACGCCCAACCCGCCAGGGATGGAGGGCGCTGATTGGTCGCCGCGGGCTAGCAAGGCGGGCGCTGATTGGCCGGGCGCCGCAGACCAATGGGAAAGCGGTTTGTTGGTCGGCGGAGACGGAGGGCGAGCGAGTCTTAGCGAGAGAAGGGCGGCGGCGGGTGAAGGAAGGAGGAAGAGGGCCCTCCGCGGCGGAAGAGGGAGCCTCGGGGCCGGGAGGAGGAAGCGCTGCTCCAGGCGGAGGCCCAGGGAGGAAAGGAAAGGCGGCAAAGAAGAAGAAGGTGAGGGACGAAGAAAAGGGGCCGGGCCTTCTCTTTCTCTCTTTTTGGGACTACAACTCCCATCAGCCCCTCGCCCGGGTCAGCCCCAAGGGACGCTGGGAAATGTAGTCCGAAGGAGGAAGGAGGGAGGCGGCCCTGTTGAGAAGGGCTCCTTCAGTGAGGTTTCTTTATCGGAGGCTGAGGGAGCGCGGGATTCGAACCCAGGCCTCCGTCCTCGAAGCCGGAGCCTCCCTTCTCGGACCCAGGCCTCCTTCCAGGCGCCTCTGGGGCCCGTTTTAAGGCTCAGCAGAAGCAGCAGCAGAGAGAGAGGAGGGGTCCCTGCTGCCTCTAATAATAATAATAATAATAATTCTTATTTATATACCGCCTTTCCAAAGGATCAAGGCGGTTTACCAAAACGCTTAGACAATCACATAATTAAATAATACATAACGGGACTCAGTGTTTATTCTTAGTGCTTAACGTTTAGCGATGACTGCATTCTAGTTAAGGGACGAGGGGTTGAATTTTAGTCGTATATATATTGTGTTTTAGGTATTTTAAATATTTTATTTATTTGCTTATACATAATTGTTTATGTATTTTGTGTGGTTTTTGTTTAATGACTGTTGTGTTTTATTTAAGGGGTGGAATTGTAGTTTGCATACTTAGGTATTTGTTTGCTTATGTAAATAATTTATGCGTTATGTGATTTTTTTAAAAATGTAATTTTGTAAACCACTTTGATCTTTTTGGAAAAGCAGTATATAAATTTATTATTATTAAAACGTTCATCCCCTTAACCTTAACTAAAATGCCGACATCAAAATACACTTAAATTAATTACGTTATAAGATTGTTCGCATAGCCCCTGTGTAAATTTACAGCGCTATATAAATAAAGGTTATTAATAATAAAGCATACCCTCCCTTCCCAGCGAGGAGGAGGCCGAGGAGGAAGAAGGGCTGCCTTGCGGTTCCTGGCTGGCAAAGGAAGGAGCCCCTGGGCCCAGAGAGGAGAGAGGAGAGGGATCGTGCTTTTGTGAAGGGATGGTCTCTGAACATTCGCTTGCTCTCCCCAAACCAGGTCCCTGAGCAGAGCCTCTTCCGTCCGCCGGACCCGGCTGACCGCTCCGGACGCCTCTCCCTGAGGCCATGATCCCGGCCGGGGCGGCCTCCTCCGCTTAGCCCTGGAAGGTAAGTTGGCAAAAGGCAAGCGGAGACGCTCCGAAGCCGCAGGAAATGCAGGCGGAGCGTCGGCAACAAGAGGAAAGAAGGACCGCCGCCGTCGTTTCTCACACTCGTGGTTTGTAGGCTTCTGCAAAAGCAGCGTTCTCCGTTAAGGAAACGAAATCTCGTGCAGACAAAGCCTGAGAAGAAACAACCTCTCTCCAGAGGCCAGCTCTCCTAACTCTTGATACAATGGGTCATCAGATGTGTTTATGATCAAAATGCTCCCATAATCCAGCAACATGGACATTATTCACACACACACACAGACACCCATTTCTGGGGAAGTGACCGTTTTGACTAGGAAGCCCCCACCCCTTTTGTTTTCCTGAAGCAAAGGGTCTGGAAACTTTATGAGGAACGCCTTAGGGAACTGGAGATGTTTAGCTTGGAGAAGAGAAGGTTAAGAGGGGATATGACAGCCCTGTTTAAATATTTGAAGGGATGTCATATTGAGGAGGGAGCAAGCTTGTTTTCTGCTGCTCCAGAGAATGGAACCCAGAGCAATGGCTGCAAGCTCCAGGAAAAGAGATTCTACCTCAACATTAGGAGGAACTTCCTGACAGTAAGGGCTGTTCAGCAGTGGAAGACACTCCTTCCTTGCAGATTTTGCTGGAGTCTTCTTCCTTGAAAGTCTTTAAACAGAGCCTAGATGGCCATCTGTTGGGGATGCTTTGATTGGGAGTTCCTGCATGGCTTAAACTGGATCAGGGCCCTTCTTGGGGTCTCTTCCAACTCTATGATTCAATGAGACTAGGATTTAAAGTGACCTGGGCTGTTGCAATAACTTTTTGAAAGCTGCTTTCTGTGAACAGCTGAGTCCCCAGACATGTCACAAACAGTGCTAAAAGCCAGGTAATCCTGGAGTAGCACAGTACAATACAGTTAGCAAAGGAGTGCCAGAGTCAGGAGAAAGGGAGGCTCAGCTCAGAACAGAAGTAACACACTCTTCCTACCAACATTAAGCTTGTGCAGCCCACCCACACGAGAAGAGCAGGCCCTGTTCCCATCAGTGGGCTGGGCTTCTAAGTAAACCTGAGCTGGGCTGCACAGGAGCTCTTACAGCCCCACTGCAGCATTATTAGGCATAGTTTACAACAGTGTGGCCAGTTGGCTGACAGAACTCTTAATGGATGAATTAAATGCATCGCCATTGGTCAAATCTATCTCTTTGCATGTAAGTGCAACTGTTTTGAGGGAACAGTGCTGGATATGTCATTATCAGGCACCATTTTGAAGGCACATTCCAGGGTCTAAATAGTGCAGAGCCACCAGATCCTGTTTAATCTTGGAAGCTAAGCAGGGTCAGCAGGAACTGGCAAAACCACCACTGAAAATTCCTTGTCCAAGAAAACCCTAGGAAATTTATGGGGTCACTATAAGTCAACAGTTGAGGGCTCAGGCACATGCAAGAGCGAGATAGATAGATAGATAGATAGATTGCTTCTTCCAGGTGGCTGCTACCACCTTTAGATGTAGCACTACTAAAACAATACCTGGATGTTTAACTGTGGCCTCTTTTAAAGCTATTTCCCTGTTTGTGTGTTTTTGCCAGATCAATGAGTCCTGCTCCAGCTCCCTCAGCCTTTCTCTCTTTCTCTCTTGTTACCAGCAGGCCAGGAGCTGCCTTCCACAATGGCCGAGTCGGCTGAGGAGACGCTTGTCTACGTGGAGCACCGTTATGTCTGCTCCGAGTGCAACGAGCAGTTCAACACTCTGGAGGAAGCGCTGGTGCACCAACAGACCCACGCCTGCTCCCAGGAGCAGCAGTATGAGCTTGTGGGGCTGGCGGAGGCAGGTGGTGAGTCTGGCCTCTATCAAACCGTGGCGGTCCAGGAAAGCCAGTACCAGTGTTTGGAATGTGGGCAGATCCTCCTCTCCCCGAGCCAGCTGCTGGAGCACCAGGAGATGCACCTCAAAATGGCGAGCCAGGAGCCGGAACGCTTGGCGAAGCCTCTGAGCTCCAGCCAGATCCACTACGAATGCACTGAATGCAAGGCCCTCTTTGCCAGCCAGGATGTCTGGCTTGCCCACCGCCAGACCCACCGCAAGCCGCTGGAGCCGGCCACCTCTCCTCCCCAGAGCAGGACCCGCGTCAACCTGGAGCATTCGTATCGGAAGCCTGAGGAGGGGGCTGTCCCCATCGGAACCATGCAGCTTCTTCTCTATGAGTGCGGCGAGTGTTTCCAGCTGTTCCAGTCCAGCGACTTTTTGGAGCACCTGGCCACCCACCAGGTGGTACAGTCGTCCCCAGGCAGTTCCCTGGCGGCAGAGCCGAAGGAACCAGGGCCCCTGCCCGTCGTGACCGTGCACAACGGAGTCGTGCCGCCGCCGGCCCCCAGCACTGTCACGGCCACAGATCACAGCTACGAGCTCAAGAACAATGCCGGGGAGCAGCCAGCACGCAAAGCAAAGCAGGCTTCTAAAGAGCACCTGTGCATGGAGTGCGACCAGTCGTACCCTTCCGCCCAAAAGCTCCAGCAGCACATGAGGAGCCACCGGCAGGGTGCCTTCAAGTGCCCGCTCTGCAGCAAGGTGCTCCCTTCTCCAGCCGCCCTCGAGAAGCACCGGGAGGAGCACAGCGGGGAGTCCCGCTTCCTGTGTGTGGATTGTGGCCTGGGCTTCGGCACAGAGGCTGTGCTCCTCTCCCACCGGCGTACCCACTCCTCCAACCCCCTCTATCGCTGCACGTGTGGGAAGACCTTCATCAACATGACCAAGTTCCTCTACCACCGACGCTCCCACGGAGGCAACAGCAGCGGCACCCCTGTGGCCCACGATCCGCCCGCCTCTCCTGAAGATCAGCCCATGGAACAGGAGGAGGAAGAGGAGGAGGAAGAAGAAGAGGGGGACGAGGCACCCTCTGACATCTTGGAGCCGCCGGAGCAGCAGTCAGAAATGGTTCCAGTGGCCATCATCTGCTCGATGGACAACATGGGCATTTCAGTTGAGGGCAGCACCCAAGAGAAGACGCTGGAGGAGTTCCAGTGCCAGATGTGCAGCAAGGCCTTCACCAAGATCAGCCAGCTCTCGCGCCACCAGCGCTTTGCCCACAAGATGGAGCGGCGCCACAAGTGTCTGACCTGCGGGAAGATGTTCAAGAAGAAGTCCCACATGCGCAACCACCTCCTGACCCACACTGGGGAGCGGCCTTACCACTGCAAGGAGTGTGGCAAGAGCTTCAACTCTCCCGCCAACCTCCAGCGCCACCGTTTGACGCACACAGGGGAGCGCCCCTACCGCTGTGAAATCTGCCAGAAGTGCTTCACCCAGTCCTCCACCCTCCAGCAGCACCTCCTGGTGCACAGCCGGCACTACCCCTACAAGTGCCAGGAGTGTGGCAGCGTCTTCCACCGCCCCTACCGCCTGCTCATGCACCGCTACCACCACACGGGTGAGTACCCCTACAAGTGCCAGACCTGCGGCCGCTCCTTCCTGCTCCGCCGCCTCCTGGAAGTCCACCAGCTGACCCACACTGGCCAGCAGCCCCACCGTTGCATCTCCGGCTGCGGGGCTGCCTTTGTCTCCGCTGAGCAGCTGAAGGAGCACAAGTGTGGCAAGATGAGCCGTCATTTTGAGTGCTCGGTCTGCGGTAAGAAGGTGGGCTCCACCGCGCAGCTCAGGGCCCACGAGCGACTCCATGGGGACATCGATGCCCCCGCAGGAACCGAACCGGTGGACGAGCCCCCGATTCTGAATCTGCCCCCACCGCGCCCCCGCCGCCCCGCCTGCTCCAAGGCCTTTGAGTGCGGGGACTGCAAGAAGCTCTTCAGCACAGAGACCTCGCTGCAGGTCCACCGCCGCATCCACACCGGCGAGCGCCCCTACCCATGTCCGGATTGCGGGAAGGCCTTCCGGCAGTCCACCCACCTCAAGGATCACCTGCGGCTGCACACTGGGGAGAAGCCCTTCAAGTGCGAGGAGTGTGGGAAGGCCTTCACCATCGCCGTGCGCCTGGCCGAGCACAAGCGCATCCATACGGGGGAGCGCCCCTACCACTGCGACGCCTGTGGCAAGGCTTACCGCTCTTTCTCCAACCTCTGGAAGCACCGCAAGTTGCACCAGCAGCAGCGCCTGCAGCACGAGCAAGAGGTCATGGCGGAGGCCATTGCGGCAGCAGCGGCGGCCGCCGCTGCAGCTGCCGCCACCAGCACCGCCCCCAGCACCACCACGGCTTCCTCGGTGCCCAGTGAGCAAGTCTACGGCAACACGGTCACCATCATGGAGACCATCCCTGTGGTGGAGACCATCGAGATCTATCCTACCGAGGGAGGCGTTCACTTTGAGAACATCCAGGTGGAAAACGTCCAGATTGGGGGCGTTTGAGGGGGGCTGGGGGGAGCGAGGAGGGGCAGCTGGCCACGTGACGTGGACTGGGAGCCACTGCTCTCCAGCTCCCCCTTCAGGGCCTGGTGGAACAGCAACACCTCTCCTCCCCGACTTTAAACCCAAGGCTCCTGGCCTGCTGCTCCCATTGCTGGAATGTGGTGGCATCTTTATCTTCCTCCCCGGTTCTGTAGGTGAACGGGGTGCCCTTTCCAAGCCCCCTCCTCTGCTCCGTCCCACCCGCAACTCCCATGTACAGAAAATTCACTAGATCAAGCGTGCCGGGGGCTTGAGGGCTCCCCTCTCGGCCGTGGGCTCTTGGTTAACCTCCTTCCTGCTCCCAGCGCATCTTTCTCCTCTTGGCCGTGTGAAATTGGGATTTTCTTTTGGGAGCTGGCCGGCTCCCCACTCCCAGGAATGCTCGCCCGACAGCAGCCTTTGCCACAGCTCAGCCCCTCGGATCCCGAACGGTTTCTGGCTTCCTTTCCCTGCTGGGGATCAGTCTGGACTGCAAATGCCTCTCGGCTGGGATTCCTCTCTCTCCGAGGTGGAATTTTCTTCCGGTTTGCTGTTGGTCCCCTGCCAGCCAGATGCCACCTCTCCCGCAGTCCCTAACAGCTCCCTTGATTTGATTTCTTGCTAACTGGATTCATCCCCACAGCTGCGGGAAGATTTTGTTACTTCGTATTAAAATTAAAAAGAAAACTGAAGCACTTGTCATTTGTAAGGTGTGGTTTTTTTGTGCATTGGGGTGGAGAAAACTCCACAGCTTTGTGTAGAATTTGACTATGGAAAGGCACACAGTTAGCTTTGTCTCAACTAGTTAGCAGACATACCATCTAAGGCATCAGTTAAAATTTGGAGGGCAGCTGTGGTCGGTCGGTCAGATTACTCGGATTGAGATACTAATTACTGTATTTGTAATAGTAGTAGTTAACATCATCTTAGAAGAGCCATTTTTCCACTTCTCACCCATTTTTAAATGTGGTATCCATTATAATATGTGGCATTTAAAGGATAAGACCTCCCTCCCCCCAAACACACATTTTCTTTAAAACCATTCTTACTTACTATGCAAATTTAGTTAATAGACTGAACCATACACGATTATTTAAGTTTTTTTAAAAAAGTGGGCAAAGAGCTGTAAGTCTTTCCTTTAACCCTCAATAGAATGTGTCTTTTTTTAGAATAACTGGAAATTTAATAAGCAAAGCAAGAATAGCTTTAATGTTTCATGTTTCTTCCATGTCACAGTATCATCACAGGAGAAGTGAAACATTATAAACAGAGAAAGTGTGCCTCAAAGTCTTGCGTACAAAAATGAACTTGACCCTCCTCCTCTCTGCCGGCTTGTGAAGCAGTTGATGCCGAGAGCAGAGAGTTAAAACTTAGGAGAGACGGAGTGGTCTGCGTGTGTCTGGACATATCGAGGTGTTTACAGAATGAGGAGTTTGCTCTTGAGAAGAGGTGCAGCCCGGTGAGAGTTCCCTCTCTGTTTGTGTGTTTGCTTGTAGGAGCTTCCTTTCAAACCCTGTTTAAACCTTTCCGTCGGTTGCTGTTTTGCATCACAGCCGCTAGGTGCAGCCGTGCCTAGGAGCTGCTTTGCTGAATCCTGACCAGCATTTTTGGATTTCTGCTTGGCCCAGCAATCTGTCTCCGGCAGCAGCTGCCCCCAGGAGAGGTCAGAAGCAGGACACAATGCAGAGGGCTCTCCCTTGGCATCTGCCTCCCTCCCTTCCACCATCCTCGGCTGCGGAGGCCTTCTCCTGGCGGCGGCTGCTGCCGCGTTGGGAGTGCGCTGGGGCTTGTTGACCTGGAAAGCGGAATGGAGAAGGCTGGGTCTCAAACAGGGAGGTTAGAGAAAAGAGAGTCTGGTTTCGTGGAGCTGATCCCTTCCTCTTCAACTGGAGCAGGAGGGCCAGAGGAATGGGAAACACTGAGCAAATGACTCTTTCCAGGCAGGCAGAGGCCCGGGTCAGAATGCCATGAAAACTGGGAACTTGTTTTCCTTTAATAAGTGGATGGATTTTCAGAGTTCTTGAGAGAGTTTCCCCCACTCAGGACAAACGTGGCAAAGGGTCATTCCTTCCCTGCCCTCTTTCTCTGGGTCTCTTTCATAGCCCAGCCTTCCACTTGGTTGCCTTCCCTCCCTGCCTCCCTAAGCTGTCCCTTTGCTCTTTCTCAGGGGAACCAAGGAGTCCCTGCAGGAGTCCTGGAGAGCAAGAGCCCCAAAGTGCCCGCCAGCCACTTTTTGAGTAGCCCTTAGCAGACAAAGCAGTCCTCTATTTTCCTCCCAGCCTTAAGGGCCGGAAGAGCCGGTTGCCTTCTGCTTGCGTGGTCTCCTGCAACTGCAAGGTAGCCTCCCTGGTGCTCTTAGATGAGCCGCTCTTGGCCTGGAGGAAGGCTGTCTTCCTGGCCGGCTGCGGCATCGGTTGCTGCTCCCCGGGCTTTGCCTTGCGCTTCATGCCAGGAGAATCTCCACCCCTGGCACATTAAGGCACCTTCCAGTTCAATGGCATGTGCATTAAATGCCCGCTAATGCAATATTAAGCATGGAGCAAGGACAGCTTTCTCCTGCCGCTCAAGATGTGGAAGCGTTTCTTTCTTTTAAGAAAGGCTGAGCTGGGCCTGTTTTTGGCTTTGCCACTGAACCGATCCGGGGGTTGTGTGCCAGAGAGAGAAGGTGACTTTCTCTCTCTGTTGGTCGGAGGAGAGGGCTCTGCTGGGAGGCTTCTTAAGCCTTTGGACGGGTCCCTATTGCAGATTTGGAAGGAAGGGGTTGGGTGTTGCGCCCCGTAAAGATTGTTTTCTGTTGACCAGTGGAATTCCTGTGTACTTTCCTGCTTTTACATTTGGTTTTATTAAGGATGTGAAATGGAAGGTCTGAAGGCTGAAAGCCAGGCCAAGCCCCTCAGGTACCCAGAAGAAACTTTTTTGAGGGAGGAGTGAAAGTGTGCAATCTGAGTGTGAAAAAGAGCCGGCTTTTGGATTTGTGCAGTAGGACACGATTGCTGCCGTACATTAAAAACTGTATCAGAGAATCTGACAATGAGGACTTTCATTTTGGGGGGAGAATGGATTGTGATAAAATTAGCATATATATATAAAACCGATTGATGGGATAATTAAGTGGCACAATAAGCATCTGAGTGGTAATAAAAGAACAAGATGAAAGGAAATGGGGAAGATGTGCAAATGCAGGCCTTGTACGGAGTGGGATGAGCCTCCTTTTCCTTGGTGAGCAAATGCATCCCTTGTGGGTCCTATTGATCCTTTATGTTACGGAGGGAAAGGAGATGGATTTGGGGCCAACGGCTGTTGTGCGTTTCTGAAACGTGGGCCACTTGAATGCTGGGATGTGGGCCCAGAGGCAGGGCTGCCCTCCATGAGTTGGTCTGGTTTAAAAGCAGCTGCTGACTTGTCTCTGTGCAGGACTTGTGGGAAAGGGCTTGACCAGTAAACACCGGAGCTCTGTCCTGCTCTTAAGCGGAAGGACGGCCATCCTCAATTATCTCAGATCTTCTATTTTGCCCACGTTGGGGGTCAGGTCAGTTTGCAATTAAAAACATAAGACCACACCAAGAATTGTTAAGACACAAGCTAAGCTGCCGCCAGCACCGAGAAGGCCCCATCTTCTATCTTCCCACCAAATGTGTCTTGGAAGGGAGTGGCACCGAGAGAAGGGCCTGCCTCCTCCCAGTACCTTTGCAGTTGAGAGTCTGGACTTCAAGATGATCAATATTTTATCAAAATCAATTTATTATTATTTTTGGGGGGTACAGAATGCATTTGTGCGTGGTGCTCAGCCCAAGTGATGGTAAAGAACTGGAGCTAGTGGCCTTGTTTGGCCGTCGTGGTGTTGAAGAAAGTGGCCAGCGGTCCACGTTGTAGCCACAAATTGTGTGTGTGATGAAGGGTGCGACTGTGCAGAGCAGAGCAGGGAGGAGGGACGGATCCAAACTTTGAAAAGAGCAGCAGCGGGAGCAGCAAGATAATGCCTTTTTCCCTTGGTAAATGGCAGGCTCCTAAATGCACAAAGATGCTTATCACCGGCTGCCTTAATCTTTTTTTCCGAGGGTAAATGTACCTGTGTCTCCGCTCTCTTGGGGCATGCTCTGCATTCAAAACCAGTGATCATCCGGACTCCCCGACCGTCTCTCTCCTTCCCCGTCTCTGTCTACACACACCTTTGCTTTTCAGCCGGTGCGGCAATGAAACCAGTCACTCCCCTCCGTTGTGTTTACCTCCGCTGAGAGATCCTGTATTAAAATGTTAAACCAATATGTCTGCGGCTCAGCGCCGTACTCCTGGCGGGGTGTTGGGCTCCTTAATTTATTTCTTTTGTGCTGCCTGCCTATAAATTGCACTTGAGGTGGGTTAAGAGAGAACAAAACATTGTGAGAGAGGGGAAAAAATAATAATACACACATTCACACACCCCACAAGTGTAATCTGCAAATGACAAAACAGATGACAGCAGCCAGGTTAAACTCCCAGAACTGAAAAGAGCAGTATCTTTAGAAAGCAATTATTCAGATGCTGGGCTGGTGAATCTAAAACACAAGCAAAAGGAGCATCTCCAACAGCGAACAAACTGAGCGCAGACACTGAGACAGGAGGGGTTTTACCTGGGGTTTAAAACTGTGCAGCAGGTTGGCCTGGAAAGGACTGATGCCACATCATCCACATTGGAGAAATAACCTGATTTGGCACCACTTTGCAGCATCCTGGCTGAAGGCTATGGAATTCTGGGAGTTGGAGTTTGTTGTGGGCCCAGAGTGGAGCCCATTCACCCCAGAGAATGTGGAAGGACCCTTGCACAGACTTAATCGCACCTGAGGGCAGCGGGTTTGTGGCCCGGCGGAGGCACCGCTCTGCTCACGGTCCTCTTATGTGCCCCTTGGAAAGGCCCAGGGCAGCCCTCGGTGCCCCACTGGCCCACCTTTAGCACCCACCACCTCTTTGCCTTTTTCAGCTGCACGGCACATTTTTTGACTGAAGGATGCTTTAATAGTAGTCCCACAAATCAGGAAGAGAAGATCCTCCCCTTCCTCCCCGGGTGACTGAATGCATCTCCTGGTGGTTGAACTATGGCCTTCTGGGGCTGCTCAGAAGTGGCTGGCGTGGCCCTCTGTAATGCTGTCTCCCCCCAAATTACGGGGTACGAGAGGCACCGCCTGGCACCCTGGGAGTGACTTAGGTGTGTGTACATTGCACAGAGCATGCGGAGGGGGGTTATTTTGGTATTCAGCTGACGGTGATGGAAGGGGAGTTGTGTTGGCGCGGGGGACCCTTGCGTGTGTGGGTGTGCCACAAGGTACACAGGGTGCAACGAAGCCCATTCCTAGGCCTGTGTTGGTGGATATCTCTGATGGTGGATATTTACAAAACGAGGTTCAGTGGGATAGACAGGAAAGCCCCCCCCCTCCCAGGCAGCTGCCTCCTTCTGCCCAAAGTCAGGGCCGGCTCTTGGGGGGGCACAGCAAACGGATAAACAGATTTGCGGAAGCCTTTAAGCACTTTCTATAGGTCCACCTTGGCATGGGGCTGCCCCCATCTTCCTGCGATGGTCAACTCTGTAAAGTTGTTGTCTGTCCACCAGCTTCCCTGGGCCACCCTGTTTTCAAGAATTAGTGGAAGATCACTCTACTCTCTCCCCCCCCCCCAATGTTAGAAAATTGGTTATGGTTTTGGTTATTTGTGGTTAAGGAAATCTGGCATCAGCAGCAACTCAACAACAAGCATGAACTCTGCAGGCATTTGGTTAAAACCTTCTGGCCAATAAACAGGATGCATTGGTAGATACAAAGGAAACTTACTGTATTGCTGTACCTAGGTTCTGCACAATAATGAATCTGTAGAGAAAACGACCGTCCCTAGAGCTGAATCTAGAGAAACCATCTTTAGGAGCCTCACCGGGTTTCTGCCTCCGTCTTTGGTGAGAAACGAGAGAGGAACAGGACAGAGAAGAGCAAAGAGCAAGAAACTGTACTGGCCCCTAGAAAAGGGAGGGCTATGGAGAAGAGTGACCTCTTGACCAAGTGACCAGAGAGAGATTGAGAGAGACCGGTGCTCTTGTGTAGAAGACCCCTCTCTTTTCCAGGAAAGAAAGTCTAGATCTGCAAAAGAAGCCTCCATGCGCTAATACGTCCCAGCCCTAACTCTGCTTCCTTTTTTCCCTCCAAAAGGAAAAGGTTCCAGAAGTCTTGGCCTCTTTATTGCAAGGAAGGCCTGTCCAAAATGGCTTCTTCTCTGGCCACGGATGGCCTCTTGACCGCGCCACGGACGGAGCAAACGTCGCGTTCGCTTTGATAAGGCACTCATCCCTCCATAGATGTGGATTTGATATTTGTGGATTTGATTATTCACGGATTTGGTTAATATGTTCTCTCTCAGAATATTTAGGACAGAGATGATTCCTAGAGAGGAGACTCTACTCTCCGGCGCAGTTTTAGGGTCAGTGTCTGTCGGACGTTGACCACAGAGTTGCCCTGGAGGACCCAGAGATTCCTAGAGAGGCGTTCTCTCTGGGTCTTTCCCTTATTTGCAGGGTCTTGTGCCCCTGACCCCAACAAATAGGGAGGGACCAGTGCCACAGCACCAAGAGCAGACAGAGCTGGGCCCAGCCATTCTGCCAGGCGTGGGCCAGTTCAGGAGCACTCCTTCAAAGCAGGTGAAGGGGAGCCTTCTGGGCCTCGCACAGAATGCGAATCATGGCCCAGGTGAGGAAGGCTTTTAAGGCTGCATCCGCACTGGAGAATTAACCCGGTTTGGCCCCGCTTTAACTCTTTGTCTGACTCAATGCTATGGAATTCTGGGAGTTGGAGTTTGTGGTGGGGCCCAGAACCCCCATTCCCTCCCTCTCTCCTTTTTTTCTTACTTTCCTCCCTTCCCTCTTTTTCCTCCCTCCCCATCTCTCTCTTTTCTCCTTTTCTTTTCCCTTCGCTTCCTGCCTCTCTTCCTTCTTTTATTCCTCCCTCTCTCCCTTCCTTTTTTATCCTCCCTCCCTCCCTCCCTCCCTCCCTTCCCTTCTCTTTCCCCTCTCCCTTCCCCCCTTCCTTCCTTTCCTCTTTCTTCTTTGCCTCCTTCCTTCCTTCCCTCTCTCCCTCCCTTCCTTAATTCCTTTTCTCTCTTCCCTCCCTCCCTCCTTCCCTTCCTTCCTTCCTTCCTTCCTTTCTCTTTCCTCTTTCCCTCTTTCCCTCTCTCTCTCTCTCTCTCTCTCTCTTCCCTCCCTCCCTCCCTTTTCTGTTTCCTCCCTCCCTCTCCCTTCCTTCCTTTTATTCTTTCCTCCCTTCTTTCCTCCTTCCTTCCTCTCCTTCCTTCCTTCCTTCCTCTTCTTTTCCTCCTTCCCTCCTTCCCCCTCTCTCCTTCCTTCCTTCCTCCCTTCCTTCCTTCCTTCCCGGGGGACTCTTCTTCTTCCTCGTCGTCGGGCGTCGCAGTCCCTCTCCTTCCTTCTTGCCATGCTCAGAGGCCCTCTTGCTCTTGCTGCTGGCGCCATGGCCGAAGAGGAAGAGGAGGAGGAGGAGGAAGGTAGGTCTTTCAAGGGGGGGGGGGACCATGGAGGAGGAGGAGGAGGCGCCTTCTTCCTCTTCCCCTTCCTCTATTCCTTTCGCGGAGGAAGAGGAAGAGGAAGAGGAAGAAGAAGAGAAGCAGCCGGCCCTTCCTGGCCCCTCCCGCCCGAAAAGCCTCTAAGAGGAAGAAGAAGAAGAAGAAGAAGAAGAAGAAGAAGGAGAGCAGAGCATCCCCCCCCCCCCCAATTTGGCTGGAGAAGGAGGGATCGAGAGAGAGAGAGAGAGAAGGAAGGAAAGGAGGAAGAGAAGGAGGAGAGAGAGAGAGGGAGGAGGAGGAGGAGGAGGAAGAGGGCTGAGGGCGGGGGGGCTGCGTCTCCCTCCCTCCCCCCAAAAGGCCAGGGATTTAGGGGGGGGGTCCCTTCCTGGAGAGAAAGGGAAGAGGAGGAGGAGGAGGAGGAGGAGAAGGGCCCGGGGGTCTCTCTCTTTCTTTCTGCCATGGGGCGCTGCCTCTTCTACGGACAGTTCTCCCCCCCTCGCTGAACAACGCCCCCCCCTTTTAGGGAAGACCCCCCTTTTTTCAGTCCCCAATTGCCCCCCCCTCTCTCTTTCTCGATGGGGGGCTGAGGAGGAAAGGAGGAGGGGGTCTTTCCCGGGGGGCACCAGAAGAAAAGAGGAAGAGGAAGAAGAGGAGGAAAGGGCTGCCCCTCCCTCCCTCCCCCCCCCGCGAAGAAGGAAGGAAGGGGGTCTCCGGGGGGGCAACGAGGAAGAAGAGGAGGAGGAGGAGGAGGAGGAGGCCGGGGGCGCCGTTCACGGATCCCGTAAGTCCCAAGCCAAGCTCCCCCTTTTTTTAGCCTCTCCTTTCCTGGGTGGGGGCTGCTGCTGCTGCTGCCTTTTTCTCCTCTTTTGGCCCGGAACTAAGGCCCGGGATTGGCGGGGGGGGGGATGGACCTGGGGGGCTATTTGGGGGGGAGTCACTCAGAAAGGAAAAGTCCAGAGAGACCCCCCCCAAAAGGGGGGGGGGCTGAGAGGTTGGGGGAGGGAGGGCGAGGCATGGTGGCCTCCATCTCTCTCTGTGTGTGTTTTTCCTGGGGGGGCGATGGAGGCGTCCAGTCCTGGTCCCTCTCCCCTCCCTCCAAATTGGGGGGGGGGAGGTCAGCCCCAGAGGATTTGTGTTTTGGGGGGGCACCCCTTTCCTTCCACTCGAGAGAAGGCCTCCCAGCAGCCCCCCCTCCTTCCTTCTGGCCTGGCCTCCAAAATGGACCCCACAACCCCCCCCCCGAGCCTGAGGGGGGCCAGAAAGGGCCAGGAAACCCCAAAACAGGGAGCAGAGGAGACTGAGGGGGGTTCACAAGACCCCCCCCCAAAGGAGATGTGGGGCTGGCCAGGGAGGGGGGCGCCTGTCCCTGGAGGGATGGAGGCCTCTGGACCCCTTCCTTCCTTCCCTTCTCTGCCCAGAAGCCCCCCCCCCCCATAGAGGCCTTTTTCTCTGTGAAGAAGATCCCTCTGGGCCCCAATGGAGCTCCCAGAGAGAGGTCCCCCCCAAGTTTGCCCCTAGCCCCCCAATGGCTGCTCCTTTTGGGGGGCTGGGGGTCCCTGCTGGCCAAAGCCCCCTCTGGGCCCCTGCTGCCCTTTGGCCAGGGGCCTTGTGGGTCCCAAGCCCATCTCTTGGCCCCCTTTCGGCCCCAAAGGCATCCTGGGAAAGAGCCCCCTCTTTTCCCGGCAGAAGGCCTCCCTGCCCCAAAGGTCCTCTTGGTCAACAAACCCCCCAGTTTTGCTCCTTGGGCCTTTGGAGCCTTTGGAGGCCGGAGAGGAAAAGGTGAGTGAAGAGGTTGGAGAGGTCTGGGAAAGAAGCTTTCCTCCATCTATCCTCATCCCAGAGCCTCGGGTTTAAGGGGGAAGGAGGGAGTTAAACTGTGGAACTCCCTGCCACAAGGTCTGCTGGAGGGCCACTGATGGAGGTGGCTCTGATTGGCTTAGACACACTGACCACTAGGCATCTTGGGCTGCATCCACACTGGAGAAATGACCTGGTTTGGCACCACTTTTCAGCAGCCTGGCTCAAGGCTATGGAATTCTGGGAGTTGGAGTTTGTTGTGGGTCCGGAGTGGAGCGGAGCTCCACTCCGGACCCCACAACATACTCCAACTCCCAGAATTCCATAGCCTTGAGCCAGATAGAGCTTTTAAACCTCCGCTCTGGGCCCCACAACATACTCCAACTCCCAGAATTCCATAGCCTTCAGCCAAGACACTTAAAGCGGTGCCAAACCGGGTCACTTCTCCAGTGTGGACGCAGCCTTTGCTACTGACCGCCTCCAGCACCTGTGACTCTCTGCCGCTCAGATCCAGTTGCTCCCCTTTTAGGTTCCTCCCAAATTGCCTGGTTGGTTCTGGTGAGATCCAGAATAAATGGTGGGTCTGATACGGGCCTTTCTTTGTCATCTTAGAACCTTTCCAGCAAAGCCTTTCTTAACGCCCTCCACTTTTGCAGAGCCTTGCAACGTAACGTAGTTTGGGAATACTCACAGCCCTGCGAGGTAGGTTCCCGCTCTTGCTAGCGGCCTTAGTGTTCCTAGATTAGCGCTTGTTCTCAAATGCTCAGGTGTCGTCGTGTGATGTCCTCCAATCCATCTCCTTCCCTCCACGAGGCCCATCCTTTGGTTTCTCCAAGGGTTTTCCCCTCTTTTGGAACTGCCTTGTGCCTTCGTTCTTCTTCATCTCCTCCATCTTCTTCCTCAGGAGGCCTGGTTTCTGCCTGGGATGCGTCTGCATTGGGGACCACCTTCTGTGCACCCCTTTCCCCCAAAACCAGGCCAGCAGGTCCCTGTCTTGCAGTCTCCCCGCAGTCTTCCTTCTGTCTGGCTTGCAGCTTTCCCAAAACTGGAGGATGCTCTTGAAAGAGGGACCCTTCTCTGAGTGGCAGGGACTGCCCCAAATAGTCCCACCAGGTTCCCCCTCTCCTCTCCTTACAAAGCCCCACGGAAGGGTCAGTTGCAGCCGGTGCGCCATTTGCCCTCGTGCCACCACCGACGGGGCAGTTTTAGCCGATGCAGCTTTTCTGCCCCTTCCACCATCTTTGCAGGACGGCTCCTCCTTTTAGCCACGGCTGCTCCGTCTGACCCTGCTGCGCTTGGATGGGTCTTCAAGGCATCCGCAGACTTAGGGCAACCAGGATATTCTTTGGCAAGGAGTCCTTAGAAGTGGTTTTGCCCATTCTTTCCTCTGAAACAGAGGCTCCATCAGCTGGCGTTTTCTTGGTGGTCCTCCATCCAAGTCCTAACTAGGGTTGACCCTGCTTAGCTTCCAAGATGGGATTGGGTTCCTTGAGGGTCTTCTAGTCATGCTCCTACCACCTTTTCTCCCTCAGTCCCCAATTTCCACCATTCCCTTGGTGTATATTTTTTGATTTTCTTCCCGGATGACCAGCTCTCAAGGCTTTGGGGCCCTTTCTTGTAGGGCAGGCCTTCACCCTCTTTCTTCTGCCCCCAACCTGCAGCCTCTCAAGGACTCTGTATTCCTCCTTTTCCAACATTGCCTTGGATTATTCCTTTGTCCCAGGATCCCCCTCCTTTGCTCAAACCCCAAACCCAGTGTGGGTCCTGCAGCATGAACCCCCCACTTGCCTTCATGTTTCCCAGCACTTTGCAACAAAATCCAGTGAGGAGAACCCCAACCTTCTCTTTGAGGGATGCCTCTAATACAGTACTTGCCTCCCCCAAACATCCTATGTTGAGAACTTGGACGCGTGGTTTTTGTGGACTACAGCTTCCAGAACCCTTCAGCCAGCATGGTCAGTGGGCTGGTGGATTCTGGGATTTGTAGTCCACAGAAGCACAGTCGGTCAGTGGTTGTGCTGCCCGACAGATTCTGGGATCTGATGTCCACGAAAGCAACTTTTCCAAGGCCTACCTGCCTGCCTGCCTCTTTGTCTCTCCGTTTATACATCTGCCACTATATTTATACTTTGCTTTTGCGAAACCAGATGAAAAGAAGCATAGTTTAAAACACAGGTAGCTAACAAGTTGGGACTAAAATATTAATTTAGGGGTCTGTAGAAATTTAAACCACCGCAGCCATGTGGTGCTCCTGTCTTCGCAGCCCCTCTTCCTCCTCGCTTCCTGGGCTCCCCATTTGGCCCTCCTCTTCCTCCCGGCTGGCCTGACCTCGGCTGAACCCTCTCGGCACTTCCTGCCCCTTCCTTCCTTCCTTCCTTCCTTCCTTCCTTCCTTCCTTCCTGGTGTCTCCATCACTGGGGAGGGAAGGTGAGGTGGCTCCTTCCAGGCAACAGATTCTGGGTGTCACAAGGAGGCCTTGCTACTCAGGGCTTCCACTTTGTGTATGAAGAGCCCCCAGGCCTTTTTCCTCTCTCCCAAACTGTGCCAGGCCTTCTCTCTCTTTCTCCCACAAATGCACACATTCTCCCTCTTCTTCCCAGCCTGCTGGGACTTCACTCCCTGCCCTGGGCTCCCATCCTCTCCTTGTCCCCCTCCGTACCGGCTTCTCATTTTGGGCCTAGTTGGCTCAGCCTCCGAGCCCAGCAGCTGCTGGAGCCACCATGGCATGGGTGGCGGGTGGCGAGGCGAGGGAGCCGAGGCACCGGCCCTGCCATTCCCGCTTAGCGTCTCGCCATCCCCCTGGCAGCTGCGCCAGGCTCCGTGGCAGAGACTGAAACGGATCCGAGTCAGGAACCAAATTGCTCTGACAGCCACAGTGCCTCCGCCTGGGCCTGGGTGTCTGAGCTTTCCTGGGGCTTTGGTACGACGGAGGGGATGGGTGCCAGGGCGGGGTGGCGCATGGGCGTGTGCCTGGGAAACCTTTGGCATGTGGGGTGAGTTTGGAAGGGCCGCGTGGGCCAGGGAGGGCCAGAGGAGAGCCGGGCTGGGCTCACCCCTTGGTGCCAGGAGGAGGGAGATCCCCTTCCTTGGCTTTGCTGGTGCTTGGGAAGCAGACCACGGAGGGTTGTTTTCCAGTTGCAGAGCTTCCCAGGAGGAAGGAGTCGGTTGTTGTCACAGAGAAGATGAGAACACGTCTCAGACGGAGGGGGCAGGGGGGGACGCCACGTCTTGGGCATCCGCTCAGATGCTTTGTTTGCGGCCTGTGTGGCTCCGCTGGTTTCCTGGCAAGAGTGGCGCGAGAGGAAGGGAGGCCAGGCCCGAGCCTCCATGCCAGGAGGCCTTCCCCGGATCCAGGCCGCTGCAAGCGAGTGGGAAGAAGGGAGGCCCAGGCGATGCTGGATGCGGTCCCTGGGGAGCGGAGGGAGAAGGGCTTCCCTGCAGCTGCCAGGCTCCCAGGTTCCCCCTTTTTGTTGCTTCTCAATTCTGGAGAGTGAAGATGGCCCCTTGGATCTCCCCCGGGAGGGATGGAAGCCCACTGCCCCAATTGCAGTTCCCTGCAGGAGTGGTCTCTTGGAATAGTCTGGAAATCCCAGCCGGAAGGGACTCCTGGTGGCTTCTGTGTTTGGCTGAGGAGTGGCAGCCAGTAGTTTCAAGGCACAATAAACCTATAATGACAACAACAACAACCAACAGGCAGGGAACAACAACAGACCAACAAAGGCATAATAACCTCAGTTGGAAGCACGTATTAAGGAAAAGAAAAGGGGTTTAGGTTGCTGTCCGAGGTCCTGGGCTTTACCTTTCCCTCCAAGGCATCTGGTACCTTGGACAGCCTCCTTTAAAGTCAGTGCAGGAAACCCAGAGCAGGTTCACCAAAGAGGTTCTTGACCATGGAATCTCTCTTTTAAATTCTGGAATGAAACCAGGAGTGGAGCCACTGCACTGTTTTCATGGGACAAACGTCAGCTCCCCCGGCGCCACGCTTGCCCAGCCACTGCAAGGCTTGTAGCCTTTGGGTTGGCACCAAGCTGCCTGGAGACCACCGATGCCACGTTGGGAGGAGGAAATCACCCATTTTCTTCCTCCAAATGTTGGACTTCAATAGCTTCACCCCTTGTCCTCCAGTTCCAGCAGCAGCAAAGCTGAGCTATGAGCAGTTCTTGCATGGCCCGTGTTGCTTTCCCCGCTTTGTTTCCTCTCCCAAAGTCGATTTTTAGTTTGTGAGTTCTTTGGGGGCACAGCCTCTCTCCATAACTCTGGAGAGCAGATTGTTGGTTCTGCAACCAGGGTGGGATTCATTCTCCAGATGTTCCTGGAACTGCAACTCCCAGCATCCCTCCCCACAGGCCATGCTGGCTATGAGGTCTGATGGGAGTTGTAGTCCATCCCCAACTGGAGGAAAGCCGCACGATTCCCATCTCTGTTAAGAGAAAGCAGAGGAAGGGGGCAGGGAGGATGGTTTGTTTGTTTTTTTAATGAGTGTTACACATTTCTGAAATATTCATATCTTTTGAATGGTTAAATACTTACAATTTTGAAACATGGATCTCTTTTCCCTTCGGGGAAGACATTCCGTCTCTTAAACAAACTTATTTTTCTCCTGAAGGGAAAGATTTCACTAATGTGCAACACTTTTGTTTATTATCGAGTTCATTGGACTGGAACTCCCATCGTCCCCGAAACATCTGGCGGGTACCAGGCGGAGGAAGGCGGCTGCGTCACAACAGAAACAGAATATGCCTCTCCTTCTTTCGACTGAAAGGGATGCGATGGAGGTTGTGTACCCAAACTCTCCCCGATTCCTAGCCCCCAAACTGGGGTAAGACCCAGCAGGTCAAAGAGCCCTAGGGCTGGAAGGGCCCCCAAGGGGTCCGTCCGCCTGCCATGTAGGAACACAGGACTAAAATGACCGCTCCAAAGAAGGAGAGCCCATTGCCCTCCAAAGCAGCCCATGCCACTCTCAAGCAGCTCTGACAGTCCAAAGGTTTTTCCTCATCTTTAGGTGGGACCCCTTTTCTTGTACAGGTTCGGTCTCCTTTATACGGAAAAGTTAAATACTCCAAAGTCCACACTTTTCCACATGGATGGCTGAGATAGTGAGGCCTTTGCTTTGTGGCGGTTCAGTGTGTGCCAACTTTGTTTCGTGCACAAAGTTATTTTAAAAATATTGTGTATAGAAATGCTTTCAGGTTACGTATATTAGGTGTATATGAAGCACAAATGAATTTTGTGTTTAGACATGGGTCCCATCTGCAAGATATCTCATTGTGTATGTGCAGATATTTCAAAATCCAAAGAAATCCGAAATGCAAACACTTCTAGTCCTGAGCATTTTGGATAATAAGGAACACTCAACCTGTAACTTGGACCCAGTGGTTCATTTTCTAGTAGTCTCTGGAGCAGCAGAAAACACACTTTGGATATTAAATCTACCCACCTCTCTCTGTTGTTTCTCGGAGGGCTTTGATGGTCTTTGAAGCCCATCTCCGGACACCTTCCATCTTGTTAAGTTTATCATACAAACCCCTCCAGGCTCCCTGTTAGTTGTGGAGTTGTGGAGTTGTAGTTATTGTTGGCTGTAGTAGCTCATGTCTTAAATGCTTCCTTGGAAACTTACGGGGGGGTTTGTGTGGAAGTGTATCCACCCTTTTACAATGATAGTACTTGGATTCTAGTTTAAGTGCTTTGTCTCTTTCCTGGGGCATTTTGGGATTTGTGACTTGTTGAGATACCTAGAATTCTTCTAGAGAACTTTACTATGGTTTAAGGACATGCCCTAGAACTCTCTAGTGGCGGGTTGCAAGATCCTCCCTGAACTACAGATCCCAGGATGCCCCAGGATGGAGCTGCAGCAGTTGAAGTGATAGCAAAACATGGTAAGTGTGTACTGTAGACATACTCCTAAGACTCTTCCTTTTTGGTGTTTGGGAGTTCCTAGAGCTGTGTCCAGATATAGTGGATAACAATTCACATCATCCTCATTTGTGCTGGCCGGGAGGATGGGAGCTGTAGTTCAGTACTCCTGGAGGGCACAGGCTTGTTGAAAGTTGTCACAAAACTTGGGAGGTTCTTCATTGGATATTAATATCTGTGGCCAAGAAAGTTGTCTGGACTTTGTTTGGGACTTTGTTTGGGCTCAGGGTTTAGTTTATGAGAAGAGAACCAATAACTGACCTTTGTCGTCTGTTCTTGTGCTATAAGGAGTACTTTTTCTTTTGAAGGAGGGTTCCTGAGCAGGTGCAGAATGCCCAGTGAATGCCCAGCATCCACAGCAGATAGCAATAATGTTCGGACCGGAGGAGAGGCCTTTATGCCAGCCTTTCTGTTCCCATTGGGGTGGTGGTAGCATTGGAGTTGATTTGAGAGTGTCTCACTTCCTTGAGCTGCCTATTTGGTCCCGTTGAAGGCTTCATTCACTGTGTGCAGAACAGATCAGGAAAAAAATGGCCTGGTAATGCATGTTAATGTCTGGTAAATACCTATCCAGAAATTGAAAGAGATATTCTTCCTCTCTCATTTTGACAGTGGCATGTTTTTTGGGGGGCTTTAGGGTTTTGTATGTGAAGGAAGGTACTGGCAAAACCACCTCTGAGGATTCCTTGTCTAAGAAAACCCTACAAAATCCATGGGGTCCCCATAGGTTTGCAGGCAACAGGAACACATGGCCCCCAAAAGCAACTTCTCCCACATCGTGCAATATCACAGGCTGAAAGATGTGGGAGTTGTTGCCCTCCAAAAGTAACTTCCCCACAGCGCTGAATATTATAATGATTATTATTGTTAGTGCTATTATTTAGATCCTGCCTTTCTAGAACTCAGAGCAGCTTGCAGCAGTTAAAGCAAACATAGTTTAAAAATTCACAGCATAAAAAAGGTGAAGAGCAATTAAACCGTCGCAAAATTACAGCCAGTTAAAAACATAATCTGTCGAAAAGCAACAAGAACAATTAAAACCCCAGTTCATTATACGAGGCCTGTTTCTGCTAAGAAAGGAACCAGTTCTCAGAGGCCTGCCAGGCTGGGAAGGCCTTTGCCTGGCGGCTGGACGGATGCCGCTGGACCAGGCTTTGCTGAGGAACGTCCATCCAGCGGCCCTTCCTTTTGGAGGCTGGCTGGGGGCAGAGGGGAGCGTCCGGTGGCCTGGAGGGAGCAAAGGCCGCCGGACGGACGGGATGAGTCCAGGTCGGGGAGGGAGCCGCAACCAGCCTCCCTGTAAGCTGATTATCTCAGCCACCTTTTCCTTGCTGGGATTGCCGCTGATCCGCGCAGGAGGCCTTTGATCCCATTAAACTCTTACCAAGGCTCTGCCTGCAGCTAATCAGGGACTTCCGACTAAGAGCCGATGTAATACAACTTTGCCTCCTCGCATCCGACGAAGGGAAGGAAGCCAGGTGAGGCCGCCACCGCGCTCAGGTCCATTCCTCCCTTCCTTCTTTCCTTGGCCAGGTTGCCAAGGTGGGAAATGCAGCCTTTCCAAGGCTGGAAAAATAGATGGGTCAAAACCTCTCCATGTAGCTCTAGGAATCCTGGAGCTGGAAGGGACCCATGCAGCAAGACCCATGCGGCAAGACACAGCCAAAGCTCACCCCAAAACTGCTTTTGAGCTGACCCCAACGCATGGCAACCCCATGGATGGTATGCCTCCAAGACCCCTCTCCTCTACTGCTCTGCTTAGGTTCTGCAGACTCACACTTGTGACCTCTTAAAACTGCATCTGTCCATCTAGTGTATGGTCTTTCTCTCCTTCCAGTGCCTTCTACTTTTCCCATTGTTTCCCTGTCATTCATGCCTTCTCTTGATGTGGCCAAAGTACAGCAGCCTCGGTCCGACCATCTTGGCTTCGAAGGGCATTTCAGGCTTGATCTGTTCAAGGTTCCATTTGTTTATCATTTTGGCCGTCCACAGTATTCTCAGTGTCTTCTCCAGCATCGTGTCTCCAATGCCTTTATTTTCTTTTTATCCGCTTTCTTAACTGTCCAGCTCTCACATTTGTACATGGTGGTGGGGAAGACAATGTCCTGGATGATCCTCCCTTTGGTGTTCAGACTTATAGTGGACCCTTAGTATCTGCTGAGGACTCTCTATGGATACCAAAAGCTGTGGATGCTCAAGTCCCAGCAAATACTGTGGCATAGTGAAATGGTGCCCCTTATATAAAATGGCAGAATCAAGGTTTGCTTTTTGGAATTTATATTGTTGTAAAATATTTTCAAACTGTGGATGCCTGAATCCATGGATAAAAAAAAAAAAAATCTGTAGATATGGAAGGCTGACTGTATATCTTTACAATTTAGGATTTTGTCCAGTTTTTTCATAGCTGCCTTTCCCGATCCTAGTCGTCTTCTGATTTCTTGACTGCAGTCATTGAACCAATCAGTATCTGACCCAAGGTTGGGACCTTTTGGACTATTTGAATTTTCTCATTATCTAGGTTGAATTCATGTAAATCCTCCGTGGTCGTTATTTTTGTTTTCCTTATGTTTAACATTAGGCCTGCCTTTGCACTTTCTTCTTTCACGTTCCTTAATAACTGTTCCAAGTCTGTGTAGTTTTTCACCAGTCGTATGGTGCCATCTGCATATTTTATGTTGTTGTTATTCCTTCCTCCTGTCTTCTGAGTCTAGACCTGCTCTTTGTATGATATTCAGAATATTGCCCTCTTAAAATTGAGTTGCAGATGGTCCATGTAATGCCCTGATGGCTGGGTTTGAATGTTGGACAAACTCTTCTTCCCAACTCCAGCTGGATCATGGATCTGACCTATTGGCATCTGCCTTGTAGGGTTTTGGGGAGTGAGAAGTTACGTTGTGGTCTCTGGTTGGGGTAACACGGGTATTTGGTGATAAACCTATGAGCCCATACATAGGGCCTTTTCCAGTCCATACTTTCATACATAATTTCAAAAGCTATGGTTCTTGAATTCACTCTTAGAAACCAAGTATCCAGTCCTTTTGGCTGTTCAAGCAGGCTTGAGAGTGTTTGGGTGATATGTGATGAAATGCTCTGGAGATCAGGGTTTGCTTCTCCGCTTGGCTGTGGAAACCCACTGGGTGACCTTGGCCGAGTCACACACTCTCAGCCCCAGAAAACCTCGTGACAGGTCAACCTTAGGGTCACCGTAAGTGAGAAATGACTTGAAGGCACACAGCAACAAACCTGAAGATAGGAAGGGACTCAGCTGGATTTCTGAAGTAGCCTTCTTCCATGCTCCTAACTGAAACATACTTGTTTCCCTCTCTCTAAGTCTTAGGAGCAGAAGATATTAAAATGCTTAAAAGGTCTTTGACGGAGCAGTCGAGAGGGACCCTGCATCCACAGGCAGCTTCAGTCCCACCTTGGCACCTCTATAAGAAAACAAACAAACCCAAACCCACACACCCCTGTTTTGTGCGAGCATTAATTTGCAAAGGATGTGGCTTAGGGCCAAAAGCCATAACAGCTCAAGTGGGTTAGAATCGTGCACATTTCCAAGGATGAGTAAGATACAATCTCACCCGTGCCAGAAGGATGCCTCTTGCAAGTGTCCATAGACACCGGGCGAGATTTATGCCCTGTTTCATTTGACACACACAGGCCAGGCAATAGACACCCTACACAAGTGGTTATCCAGCCGTGTGCTTAAGGGATCCCTTATTATTGGGATCTCTCTCCCTTGATGGGGTCAGAGGGAGCAGGCAGGGTTTCCGGATGCACTCTAAAAGTTACTCTTTTTGCCTACAGCTCCTTGAAGCCCTGAGCCAGCCTCTGCCCCAGGCTCTTCTCCAAGTATACAGGGCACAGAAGTGGTAAAAGTTACTCTTTTGGACTTCAAGTCGTTCCTGACTTATGGTGACTAAGCCCACCCTATCATTGGGTTTTCTTGGCAAGGTGTGTACAGAAGTTTGCCATTTCCATCGTATGAGGCTGAGAGTGTGTGACTTCCCCAAGGTCACCCTATGGGTTTAATGGCCAAGTGTGGAATCGAACCCTGGTCTCCAGAGTCAGACACTCAAACCATTATGCCACTGTGACCCTCTTTTGGATTCCTTGCTGCTGAATCTTCCAGCCTGCCTCCCAGAGTTTTCATTTCTCTTTATTTCCTAAAAATATTTGCACCACTCCATCTGTTTAAAGCTTTCAAGGTGGCGTACAAGGTGGGCAGGGGGCTTGGGAAGGTTATGCTCTTCCAAATTATAATCCCCTCTTCTCCCCATTCTGGGCAGGGATTGTGGGAGTTGCAGTCCAAATATAGTAAGCTTGCATACATTGACATATAATGTACTCAGGCTCTGTGAGCAGATTCTGTTTGGGGAACCTTTTGGTTTCTGCACAATGGCTTCAAAATGTGTCCCCCAAGAAGCCTTGCCTTGTGCCCCAGATGGACATCCTTTCGGCACCAGGCAAAGTCCTTTTCATTTCCATTGGCTCTTAAAACCTTTTAGGTTGCCTTGAAGAGTTTGTGTGTGTGTGTGTGTGTTATCTGCATCATTTGTAGTTGTTATTATCGGTCCTTTGTTGTTTTCATTTTGCTCTTTATTTATTTATCTTATTGTGTGAACAGGGGGCTGCATTCCTTCAGCAAAGGCTAATGGAATAGACGTAAAAGGCTTCTTTCGTGGAAAAGGGTGGGAGGAAGAAAATCTACCATAAAGATCGAAATTGGAGCTCAGATTTTAAACAGTGCATTATAAATAGAAAAACATGTCGGAGAATCCTAATTCGTTCCCACCTACTCACATTAAACAGCAGCTCCCCAATTCATTTTCGCTCAATTTCACCTCCGTTATACCTCTCCCCCCCAAACTGAGGGATGTTAATCTTGCCTCCGACAAAATCCTCCTTATAGATCATGGAGCTGCAACAGCCAGCATTACCATTGGCTGTGCTGGCTTGGAGGCTGATGGGTGTTGCAGTCCAGTGCCATTTGAAGGGACACACTGCCCTACCCTTGTCTTGCCTGCATTATAATTTTCTGAGCTCTTTCTTTCCTTTCTGAGGTCCACTTTCTGCAACTGGCCGGTCAGTCGTGGCCTGGAGCGTCTTGGTCAAGAGCTGGAGGTGCATCTGTGGGAAGGCTGCCTGTTTCTTTGAAGAGTTCCCTGTTGCACATTGCGAAGCATTTCTTAAAAAGCATATCAGGGAAAAGGAAAGCAAACCCTCCCACCTGATATGCTCTCTGTGCTGTTTCCTAGGTGTGAAAAAGATGTAAAAAGAGAAAGAAAGGTGAGCAAGTACTCAGATATGCTCACCACAGTCCCTTTGGTGACGCATCCATGTGTAACTTGAGGTTGAACACATGCATGTTGCATTTTGGATGGTAGCGAAGGGGCAGCTCCGTAGTCCCTTTTTTGTCGTTGTTGTGTGCCTTTCATTTCCAACTTGTGGTGATGCTAAGGTGAACCTGTCATAGGTTTTCTTGGCACATTTCTTCACGGGAGGCTTGCAGTTGCTTTCCTGCAAAGCTGAGAGAGTGTGACTTGCCCAAGATCACCCAATGAGTTTCTATGACTGAGCTGGGATTTGAACCCTGGTCTCCAGAGTCATAGTCAAACTTCTGCTCCGTGACGGCTCTTGTGTCCCTTGAGCTCTGCTTATTTATCTTGGAAAAAAGGAAAGGAAGGAAGAAAGAAAGAATGTGTTACTCAATCATTGGGTATTGTTTTTTTTTAAGTAGCATTATTTAAAGAGTGATTTTTACTGACACTTTACCACTATTTTTTAAATTCTGTTGTTGTTTTTTAAAGAAATACACAAAATGTCCTGAAACGGCCCACAATTTGCCCAAACCGAACTGCCATAAGCAGTGTCAAAGGAGCAATGAGTCAACGGTTTGGCTATTTCGCCCTTCCCAGGGTTGCTGCCCCTTTCATTTGTTGGTGTGTGTCTCCAAGTCCTTTCTGACCTAAGGCAATCCTATCACAGGGTCTTCTGAGGCTGAGAGTGTGTGACTCACCCAGTGAGTTTCTGTGGCTGAGCAGAGCTCCAAACCCTGGTCTCCCAAAGACTTAATCCAACACTCTCTCATTACTCCATCTCCAAAAGATTCCTGTTGTTAATTGTAACTTTGCACTTCCTAACTTTGCCCAGGACTTTGCTGGGCATCTGGCTGCCATGCTTTTGAGCATCAGTGTTGCAACTGACCCGACCGCCTCCTTCCCCAGAGGTTGCCTCATGTTGCGTCCCTTAGGAACAAATGTGGCCCTTGGCTCCTTGGGCCCTCGGTCTCCTCCTCCTGATGGCTGATCTGGCAAAGGGGTCCCCAAGGCATCCATCTTTTAGGAGATGCTCCAATAGACAGATGCGGGCAGTAGTTCCACTGTTGTCCTGGGACGGAAATGCTGCCCTGCGCCGCTGCCGTCTCCTCTGCTGCTCCGGGTTGCTGCACGGGAGCTTTCCGTGGTGCTTAGCTCCGTTTGCAGCATGGCTTCCGCACCTGGAGAGCGCCTGCGAGACCGACGGCTGCGGAGGAAGCGGCTGTTGAAACCGAGGGTGGATTCCCTGCTCCGTGACAACAGAGTCACCAGCCGCCTCTGCCAAGGCGCCGCGTTTTCTCAAGAGAAGCGTCTTCCCAGAAGGGTGATAGCTCTTGGTGATGGTCTGCGAAAGGCCTCTGCGAACGCCAGATTTGGGGTGGGTGGTGCAGGGCCGTTCCTGTTTGGGTTTGTTTTTACAGGTAGCGCATTGGCCTCAGATTCCACTCAATGGCAGCGTCGTTATCAGGGGTGTATGGGGTACATCCTGCGCCGGGTGACACTCCAAAAGAAGGGTGACTCCCCGCCAGGCCCTCCTCCTCCTGTGAGCCGAGGGGTCACCTCCTGTCTTTGCTGTGGTGGCGCAGGTTTCCTCATGAGGAGGCTGGTACAACCACAGAAAAGAGGACTGAACACACCCTTTTGCTCATCCCCATGGCATCCCCCTTCATTGCGTGGTACCCGGGGTGGGGATGCCACTGGTTGAGGGTGCAAAATTGGTGCTATTTGGGACCCGGGTGCCTTAGGCCCCTTGTGAATAAATGAATAAATACTACACTTTTGGGCTGCAATCCCTACTTTGCTATAGTGGAGTTCAAATATCTGCTGGTGGAGTTCTGTCAGGCAGCTCCTGCCCTGAATACCTCTGAATTGCCTCCTTGCATTGCACCATATTTTGTCGACTTTAATGTGTTTCTGCATGCACAACAGTGAGAGCCACCGTGGTGTAGTTGTTTGGTTGTTGGACTAGGACTCAAGAGGCCAGGATTTGAATCCCTGCTCAGCCAGGGAAACCCTCGGGGTGACTTTGGATGAATCCCGCTCTCTCAGACTTAGAGGAAGGCAATGGTGTCAGGCCCCTCTGACTAAAGGTCAAGAACCAGCATGGTCTAGTGGTTTGAGCATTGGGCTGGGACTCCGGGAGACCAGGGCTTGAATCCTCTGCTCAGACTTGGAAACCCATTGGGTGACTTTGGGTGAGTCTCACTCTCTCAGCCTCTGAGGAAGGCAAAGACAAACCTTCTCTTAAGAAGAAAATTCACCTGGAAAACCCAGGGACAGCTTTGCCTTATGCTCACTTCAGTTGGAAATTACTTGAAGGCCCACAACAACAATGCACAATGATCCCAACCGCTGTGCAACTGCTGTGTGTGGTAAAAAATGTTTTGCTCCGTACGTGAAATACAGTTTACACCTTGAGTAGGTTACTAGTATGGTGCTGGTTGTGGCCTGGATTAGCAGAAACTCGGACTGGATAAAACGGAAGCTCAGGGGGATCCAAAATGCTTCAGGATTTGGTGGTGGTGGTGAGGCTTCCTATTTGCCCCATGAATTTCCCCTGCAGCGTGTTTTCTTTGTGAAATCTCTGCTCCAGAAGTCCAAAATGCAACAGACTCGTGACACACAGGAGAGCGGATGCTGTGTGCGTGTGTTTTGGGGGTTTGAGGAATGTGCCTGTTGCGGTTTGAACTTTTGATGCAAATATTGTTTTCCCCGAGCGTGCCGTGAATGCGAATGATGCTCATGCAAGTCAACGAGGAGGCATTTGGCACCAATTGTTGGGTTAAGCGACACCTCTGCCAGGACAAGGGCTGACCCACGGAAACGTGGAGGGGATGGAGTTAACGGGGTCTTTTATGAAATGAGGGAGCCTGATCCGTCCGGTGGATCCAGATGGAAGTCCTCTGATGGATTATTCACAAGTGCTATTACAATTTAAAAGCTGCGGAATCAAAGTGGCAGCTTAAAGGGTGCAGCTGTTGGAGGCTGAGTTGCCCTCGAGGGCTTTGGCCCAATGGAAAAGCCTTGCCCATCCACTCAGACCCTCAAGTCTAGGTCCGGGGGATGCAGCTGGGCGTTAGTAGGGAGGGGAGAGAAAGTTTGGCTCTGTACATGCTCAGGAGCCCTTTTGTTTGTTACTTTAGCGGGTGACCAAGTTGGACTGGCACAGCAAGCCCGACCAAGGATACATTGTGGCATGTGTTGCAATCAGGAGCAGATTATTTTTAACGATTAATTAAAAACGTTTATTGTTGTTGTGAGCCATCAGGTCATTTCCTGCTGATGGTGACCCTCTCTCAGGCTTTTCTTGGCACGATTTAAGGAGATGGAGACGATATTTCAGAGTTCGGCAAAGCCACCCCTGAGGCTCCCTGGCCTACGAAACCCCCGCGAAACCCCTGGGGCTGCCATAAGTCAACAGGTGACTTGAAGGGAGAGATGGGCACAGTGCCCCATTGGGAGAGAGAGTTTGGGGTGGCGTATTTGGGGAGGGTGCGCCTCGTGTGGGTTTCCGGGTGCCCCTTTCCCTCCCTCCTTCCTCCGAGGAAGAGCCCCAGATGGCTTCGCTTAGCAACCGCAGCTTCCTCCTCCTCGTTAGCAGCTTCCTGTTGCCGGGCAACCGTTGCTGCCTGGGATGAAGGGCCCTTTGCCCGCGATGTGCTGGAAGCTTCCCCAGGCAAGAGGGAATGCCCCTTTGGCCCGCCTTGGCCTTAGAGCTTGGAAAAGTTACTTTGGGAGGGGAATGCCATGCCCAGAACCCCCCGTGTGGGGCTGGCGGTGGTTTTGGGGTGGCTTTCCTGGTTGCTTTTAGGTGTGTTTGCTTTTAAGGGGCTGTTTTTAAGTCTGTGCGTTGTGTCTATTTTGCTTTGGTGTCTTTGGAGCTCTGGCCAGCGGAGGGGTCAGAGAGAAGTAGTTCTAGGGGACCGAAGTGATGAGAGGCCTGGAAAACTTGTGATGAACGTCCGGGGGAACTGAGGGTCTTAGCTGGAGCCATCTTTAAATACCAGGGGGTTGGAGTAGACGGCCCTTGGGATCCTTTCTAAAGAGCCTACAGTTTTATCATTCTGAATCAATAAGACACTCTGCACATGCTCAGGGCAGGGCTGTGGTTACAGTAGATCCTACACCCTTTAAGGATATTCCAGGTTTCCTTTCCCTTTCCCTTTTCTGACCGTTCTTGGACATTTCTTTAAACCAGCATGATGGGGATGATAGGAAAGACACCAGCAGCCCCTGACCCAACAGAGCCATTGGCCAGAATGATGGTCATTGCAGCTCAAAGAGACAAAGAGACAAACAGGCAATTCCTGATGTTCATTTTAACCCTTTTGCTTCAAGGGGGGAAAAAACATTTAAGGAAGATTCAAGCAAATGGCGTGTACCAAAAATAAATACCTTTGAGCCTATTAGGCCGCTTTGATTTATGTTTAGTCCATTCCCGAATGATCCCTTAGGCCAGTGGTTCCCAAACGTTGGTCCTCCAGGGCTTTTGGACTTCCATTCCTGGAAGCCCTAGCCAGCTTGGCCAAAAGTCAGGAATTTTGGGAGCTGAAGTCCAAAACACCTGGAAGACTATGAGTTTGGGAACCTCTCGTTGCCTTAGGCCTTGCAGCAGCTCTGGATATGGGTTTGGACTGGCTCTAAATGGGGTTGTATGAGGGCACTAAGCCTTAGTCCCCCCCTAAAAAACTGCACGTGGGACTGATGCCTTTTGGGGCTGCTATCCAGTGCCCCCTGAGCATGGAATAGACACGCAGAGATACACTATGCAGTTCCCATGCAGAGCCCATGGCAACGACTGCTTTTAAAATGTGCTTTTTAAGCGGAGTCCTCTGTTTAATTGTTGTTGTCGTCGTTGTTTTAACTTCAGTAAATAAGACTTTAGCTGGGCTTTGCTTTGCATTTTTGGAAGCCGCGACGAGTCCCTTGCTAGGGGAAAGGCGGGGTATGAAGTAAGTAAATAAACACACACAGTTGGGGTGTGCAACCACAAAGCACAACGCTACCGTCAGCACAATTCCACTTCTGCTGCTGTCAGCAGGATACATCTTTTGCGCTGTGGCGATTCACTCGCCTCTGATGTGGTGTGTCCCCGAGGCATGCGCATCTCGCTCACAGGACGCTGGCCTACATCTCCCAGAATGCCCAAGAGAACAGAGGCATGGACTGGGGCATTCTGGGAGATGTGTGTGTGTATGTCGGGGGGGGGATGCCTTCATGTTGCCTGTCAACCCACAAATTTCTCTGGGTTTTATTTGGAGTGGTTTTGCCAGCTCCTTCTTCTGAAGCAGAGCCAATTGACTTCAGAAGGGTAGGCTTGCACTTCAAGGAGCCTTGCCTGGCTTGCTGTCTTTGATCCCCACTCCCATCATCCCTCGGTGCTGGCTGCGGATGATGGGATCCAATGCATCAGAGAAGGTGCAGGGGCCAAAAAAGGCTGCTTTCAGAAGTGTGGGGATGAGAGTGAATTTGGCTAATGGCTGCTTTTCTTCATGGTGAGGCCACAGTGATGCAAAACTGCACTCAGGCCCCTGTGAAAAGGGTCCTATCCTCAGCCTGGTTTTACCAGCATAAAGGTATGTTTTGGATGCTTGCAGGGAGCCCTGAAAGAGGGCTTGGAAGCCCCCCACATCTCCCTTGCCCTCCAGCGACTGGCAGAGAGAGCATCCCTGGGAGCATGGCTCCTGCCTTCCTTCCTTCCTTTTGTAGAATTTTATCCGCTGGCTTTTCCAGGGGAAGCATGATCTGGTTCCTGGGCGGTTCATCCCTTCTCTCCTGGAGTCTCTTCTCTCCCTCCAAAGGATGCTTTTGAAGTGCTGTTGTGCCTCCATGCTGCCTTCCTTCCTTCCTTCCTTCCCTTCTTCCTTCCCTCGCTCTGGCATCACCTCAGCTGCACCACCTGCCCAGTTGTGGCTGAAGGGAAGATAAATATTAATGCTCAAGGTGAACGCCGTGCGGCGCGAGGACGGGACGGATGCTGCTGACTCAGCTCAGAGGAGGACGGGCGTCAAGTGCAAAGGCGACGGGGACGGCGGGAGGGCGCATGGGTCCCTCCGCAGTGCCAGCGCTGGATGGGTTCCCATGGGCTTTGGGGAAGGTCAGGCCCAGCGGCTGCAAGGGGGCATTGTGGCTGCAGGGAGTGTGTTGGCATTCGCCCCGTAGGCCCTGATGTCTCGGTGATGGCACACAGCGCATGCATGGCACATGGTGCAGGGCCCAAGGAGGATGCTGGGACGAAAGGTCAGGGGACCACAGTGGTATCCTGGGCTGGCCAAGAGGTTCCTGGGGATGCTGGGTTACAGGGACTGAACTCTGCAATTGCAAGGAAGAAAGTGTGCAACGGCGTCATGCTAACTGTTCACTGGTGGGCAATGTTTTGGAGTTGGTGAATCTGGGCCAAAAAATGTCTTTCCCAACTTTGTTGGGTTGGTTGATGGGTGGAAAAATTTTATGGAAGGGCTGAAGGTTCCCTGATTCCTTCCCTTTGCCTGACAGAGTGGCTGAGGGTTTTGCCCCTTTGCCTTTATCCTCCCAACATGCAAGGAAGGGGGAAAAGTCCCACATCGCCATTCAAGACCAAGCTCCCTCTCAGTTGCGGTGGGGAGAACCAGCCCCACAGACTGGGCTCTCCCACGGTTAACATTTGCTTATTTATTTTATTTATACCCCTCTTTTCTACCAAGTGAGACTCAAAGGGGCTCACGATATTAATTGAAACAGAGCATCTAAAACAACATGGAATGCAAAAGTTTTAAAACCCTTAAATTAAATCTAGCAGTGGGCATGCTACACCTTCTCTAAGAAATGAGTAGAGAACTGACCCTCCAATTAAAGCAACTGATTTCTTTATATCCTGCTTTAGTTCTGGAATGGGACCCAAGGCGGCTCACTCATTTTTCTTGGGAGGAAATAGATTCGGATTACTTGATGTCAGAAAAAGCTGTCGGTGGGCTTCAGATTTAAGCTAAAGCCTGAAATGAGCCGCTCTCCAAGGGGCAGAATCTCTATGGGGGGTTTCAGCACCATTCAAGGCAAAGCCAAAACCCGGCATGGATTCACGTCCTACTGACATGGAAGCCACTGACCGCTGTGGCTGAATGCATGCTGTGTGTGTGTGTGTGTGTGCATCTATGTGTGAGTGAGAATTTAATCTCTTTCCTTTTGGATGGATAAACGTTCTGGACGGGGGAACGTCTGACGGAGGACATCTGTTCTTCCCGCCCCGCCTGCAGGTGGCAGCGCAGAGGCCACGGCCGAACTTTCTCCATGAGGAGGGGTAGAAGATGCCGGCTTTGCCCGCGCTGCTGCTGCTGCTGATTCTCGCCTTTGCCCACAAGAGCCTGGAGGTGCTCTCTTCTCTCCGCATGGGTAAGAGCGCATGCACACGCGCATGGGAGAAAAGGCAGGGCATGCACATGTTGGGGAGGCATGCACCTGGGGGGCAGGAGGAGAAGTGGAAGGGCCAGGCTGCTGAGGGAGGGCGAAGCGTCAGGGAGAGGGAGGTTTGCAAAAAGGGGGCAGAGAGCCAGGAATTGGGGGCAGCCTGACCCTGGAGGTGACGGATGGCCCCGGGGTGGCCAGCCGCTTGATGTCTGCTCCGTTCAGCAGCTCCATTTGTTATCCTCTTCCCATCCAGACGGCTGCAGAGGGAATAAATCAGGACAGGGAGCAAAAGGAAGGAACTGCAGCGTGTGTTTTGTGTGTATGTGTGTGCTGGGGGACAGAAGGAAGGGGCAAGAAAGCCCCATAAGGGGGGTTGCAAAGAGGAGGTGTTGAACCCAAGGATGGTGCAGGAACTTAGCTTGAATTTGCCTGCCTGCCTGCCAGATCTGTCTGTCTATTTGCCTTCACTTTATTTCCCCAAAGCTGGAATTCAAAGCAGCTGATCAGTTTTTAAAAAATACAGTTTAAAAAGACATGTGGCTAAAACGATATGGAAAATTAAAGACTAACCTACCGTTTTACTCAAAGCACAATTCTCTAGGATTAAGCTAATGTCTTTGCCCAAAAGTAGACCAGCACTTTCCAGAGGCAGCGGATTACAACTCCCATCGTCCTATGCCAGATGCCTGGGGATAGTGGGAGTTGGAGTCTGGAATAGCTGGAGAAGCCATAGGCTGGGGAAATTGCCCCGTGGCACAACGAAGGTGAGGCCTGGCATATGCCACCCAAAATGAGATTCTGTTTCTGCTGCCACATGGAGGACGCATTGCCTCCGGCCCTTTGGGAAAGTGGAGCATAAGAGTGTGCATTGTTGGTTATTGTTATTATTGGGTATTATTTATTATGTACAAAAAACAACAACACATTGTTGTTGTTATGTGCTTTCAAGCCAGCTCTGACTTATGAGCTCTTTAAGTCAGTCCTGACTCTTTGATTCTGCAATTCATGCATCGGTCAAGAGAACCTCTGGCTCTGCTAAAATGAAACCATGCCACTTTAAGCACAGTGTTCACCAAAGTGTTCTTGTGCTTTAGTTGTGGCTGTGCTGGGGGTTCATAGTCCATAAAAGTAACTTTTCCAAGCTCTGGTGGTCAGAAGGGTTAAGGAAGAAATAGCCAGGGGTAGTAGGATAACTTATAAATGCATCCTGAAATAGTCTCCAAATTCTCTGCCAAGGGATTGTAGTGGTTTGAGCATTGGACCGTGACTCTGGAGACCAGGGTTCGAATCCCAGGTTTGGCCATGCAAACCCACTGGGTGACCTTGGACAGTCACACTCTCTGAGAGGATGGCAATGGCAACCCCCCTTTGAAGAAACTTGCCAAGAAAACCCTATTCTAGGCTCGCCTTAGGGTTGCCCTAAGTCGGAAATGACTTGGAGGCACACAACAACAACAAAGAGGATGTCAGCGGCTGGCCCTTTCTTGGTCTGGGAGGAGAGGCCGGGAGGTTGTTGGGGGCGGCCTGGCTTCTGTGGGTTGGTGGGACTTGTACCTACACAAAGGGGTGGGAAAACCGCCAGGGAGTAGGTCTCCCTTCAGGGGATACTGGCCTTTTGCTGATGGTTGGCTTTTCTCTGTCTCCTTCCCTTGCCCTCCTGCCCAGCTGCCATCTTGGATGACCAGACAGTTTGTGGCCGTGGGGAGCGACTGGCACTAGCCTTGGCACGGGAGCACATCAACAGCATCATCGAGGTGCCGGCCAAAGCCCGGGTGGAAGTGGAGATCTTTGAGCTGCAGCGGGACAGCCAGTACGAGACCACCGACACCAGTATGTTCCCTTTCTCTGTCGCTCTCTGCAAATGCACGCGCATGAGATCTCACTGGACTGTGAGTGAGAACGAAAGCACCAAGTGCATGGGATGAAAGGCAGCTCTCCATGCCAAGGCCTGTGGTGCCCCTGTGCCAGGCACCATAAGGCCTCTTACCTTTAGTTACTCTGTGCATTGGCTCCATGACACATTTCTTAGGGACAGGAGCAATGGTTACCCTAAGTACTTTCCTCCCCAGAGTTGTGGTGTGTGTGTTTGTGTAAGGACTTATCCCCTCCTTGACCCACTGCGTTCCTAGTTGACAGACCCCTTGCTGTTGCTATTTAAAAGCTGTGGGTTTTGTTATTTAACCAAGATGCGTTGCCAAATCCCATTTTTAACACAGCCTCTCCTGACCCGGGTCCCTTTCATGCTACAGAGTTGCGGCACCATGATTCCACTTTAACTGCCATGGCTGCATCATACTATGGAATCCTGGGATTTCTAGTTTGGTGACACGCTAGAGTTCTCTGGCTGGGAATTCCCAATGTCTCTCCCCCAACTCCAAATTCCAGGGTTCTGTAGGATGTTGCTGTGGTAGTTAAAGTGGGATCATTGCGCTACAATTGTGCAGCATGAAAGGGTCCTCGGTGGCCTCCAGATGCATTGGACTACAACTCTCATCATCCCCGTCCAGCTGAGTCCTTAGCCTTTAAGGTGGTACAATGAGGCCCTGTTGTTGTTGTTGCCACTTCTGGCATTTCTTTTTGTTTGTATTTCTCAGCAGTCTTTGCAACAGCCATGTAAGGTAGGCCAGAATGATGATGATGATGATGATGATGATGATGATGATGATGATGATAGTTGAGAGAGAATAGTTTGCCTCAAGCCCACCTAAGTGAAATCAGGCCACTAGTGCAAAAAAAAATTGCAGTAGGCTTATTTGTCTAATTCTGAGCTCAGTTTCCCATTCACTTGGCTACCCTTGCAAGCCTGTGCTGATACTGTTTTAGCAGCATTTTAGCAAAAGAAGAACAATCCGGAGCATGTTTTAGTTGGTGGGGCCCAACCATTAGTCAGATGGGACAGATGTCTCTGCAACTGGACTTCCCATTATCCATCATCATTCTGGGATTACTGTCTCAGGAGAGGCATAAGCCATTTCTGCCCGTCATCCCACCACACCAGCTGGGGACGATAGCGTTTGTGGTCCAAACTTAATCTGGTCTCTGGGAGGGAAAGGGGATTGAATGGGCAGGAGTGAAAAAGGGATGGTTTGGCTTGGCTTGGCTGATCCGTTGGCCAGGGTCCGTTTTGGGTAACGTCTTTCCGAGTGTCGTTCCCCTTCATTGCAGTGTGTCAGATTCTGCCCAAAGGCGTGGTGTCAGTTCTGGGCCCGGCCTCCAGCCCAGCCTCTGCTTCCATCGTCAGCCACATCTGTGGGGAGAAAGAGGTGAGCAGCGCCGTATCCGTTGCAGCCACAAAGTTGGATCCTCCTATAGAAACACAGGGCCAGTTCTCCCCTGGGGTCCCACGATGCCAAGCAACGGTCGGGTGCCAAAGTTGTACCAAAAGAGTGAAAAGTCACCTTGGAACCGGTTTCAGACCAGGGGGTGTACTTGTGTGTCTCTGCGTGTGTGCAAAATGAAGGCATCCCACCCCCCACCCCCCAATAATTTCATCTCTGCAAATGAATTTTCCCTTCACTCCCCAAATTTTCCTGCATTGCGGCATCTTAAAACTGCAGGTCAGCCTCTAGAAATAAGAATTTAGGATGCATCCCAAGGAAAGGGCAAGTAGCAATGCAACTGAGAGAATGAAAAAGGCAGCAAGGAGCAAGAGGTCGAGGTGTGAACGATTGTCAATGCCTCACTCTCTGCAGCGTAATCAAAACGGACTTGAAATCAAAGTAAATAGAAATAGCGGAGGGTTTTTAAAGAGAGGCTGGATGATGGTCATCTCTCACGGGAAGGACGTGGATGGTGTCTTCCTAAATGGTAGAAGGGGGTTGGATAGCCTTTGGGGGTCTCTTCCAACTCTGTGATTCTGTGCTTAATCAGAGCTTGGAAAAGCAAACCTTTGAATGGCAACTCCCAGAATCCCCCAGTCAGCTGTAGTCCAAAGAAGGTAACCTTTACAGGCTCTGTGTTTAATTTGTAGTGCTCCTTATGGTCACAAAAGTTTGAGTTCTGCTGACCACAATCTAAGGATGGGCAGCTGGTGGCTTCCATATTCGTGGGGCAGTGAATCCACCTTGGGGTTTAATCTCAACCTTAAAGGATCTGTCTATGGTGCTGACCCTATTTTTAGGGGTGGGTTTGATAGAGTGAGGCCCATTCACTTCAATGGAAAGTTTAAAGTCCATCAACTTGGACGGGTCCAAAGGGGTCGCCAGCGCCACCCACCCGTGCCTCCTTTCTCTTCCGCAGATCCCTCACGTCAAAGTGGGTCCGGAGGAGACCCCCAAACTGCAGTACCTGCGCTTTGCCTCCGTCAGCCTCTACCCCAGCAATGAAGACGTCAGCCTGGCCGTCTCGCGCATCCTCAAGTCCTTCAACTACCCCTCGGCCAGCCTCATCTGCGCCAAGGCCGAGTGTGAGGAAGAAGCGGGGCCTGGGATTGGGGCCGGGGGGCACATGGGAGTGTGGGACGCCTGGTTTTGGTCTGATCTGGAACCCTAACCCTATTCATTTCATGGTTGCATATGCAGAGTTCCTCACATGGTGCCATTGTGTAAGCGCATGAGTTGCACATGCTCATGGCTGCACATGCAGGCATGTATTCAGTCACTTAGTGTTGCCATTGGACAGAACGGTGGCTTGGTGCAACCGGTGCGTGCGTGGGGATTTACACTCCCCAACATCAGCGCAAAATCTCGGTGGAGGCCTACATCCTCATGTTGTCAAACTGCAACTCCCATGAAGCCCCTAGCTAATGGTGAGACTTTCTGGGAGTTGTAGTCCAACAGCATTTGGAGAAAGGCTGCAGGTTATTCCAGTCCTGTGGTGCTAGGTGTGACGTTTAAGGTGTCCTTACTTTTAACGTTCACTTTTAAATCAAATGCAAAGAGCAGCTGCCGGAGATGTAATGATAATTGGGATTATGCAGAGCTGGGGAAAATGATTGGAGTACAGGTCCTAGAACCTGGCCATACTGGTTGGGGGATCCTGGGAGTTGTAGGCTTTTCTTGGTTATCAAAACTGCATTTCACAAGGTCTGCAGACTCAGCTGGTGGGTGGCTTTAACCCTTTCCTTCCTTGCTGTGATTCTGACAAATGTGTTCCTCTGAAGGCTCTGTTTGCCCTTTGCTGCCAACAGGGATTTCCCTCCCAGTGCAAACAGGAGGGATGCCAACTCCCACTTCTCCGCATGCGGCCATCTCAGTAATTACCAGTTCCCCGCGATAAGATCTGTTTGCTTTTTAAAAACACAACAACAACAGCTCTCCATGTTGAACATAGAGGTGCAGTTAGCATCACCTTTGCCTCTGGAAAAACGGAGTCCTCTGTGCATTCCTGCGAGGCTGAATGCTTGCAAAGGCGACTGTGTTCTGGGACAATGGAGCGGCCATGGAGCAGGCCCTGCTTGGAGAGCCTGCAGATCCTTCAAAAATTAGGATACAAAGCAGCGCCTCCTATACCTATATGGACTGGCACAAAAAGATGACTCTGTGGGTATCCTTGGAGCTTTGTTCTCCTCCTGTGTCCCGATGGAAGGACTCCCAGGGCCAAGTCCCGAGTGTCGAAGCCAGGCAGGGTAGGGTTGGGCTCCTGGCTTGGACATGCGGTTGGCGTCACCCGTTGTTCTTCTGTCCCTTCAGGCCTGCTGAGGTTGGAGGAGTTGGTGCGGCAGTTCCTCATCTCCAAGGAGACGCTCTCCATCCGGATGCTGGACGACACCAACGACCCGACGCCTCTCCTGAAGGAGATCCGGGACGACAAGATCTCCACCATCATCGTGGACGCCAATGCTTCCATCTCTTATCTCATCCTCAAGAAGGTGAGAAGCGGGTCGTGGGAGTCTCTCTGCTTTGGTGGAGAGGCCAGAGGCACTTTTGGCCTCCGTTCGGATGGAGTGATCCTTGCAGACTCCTGTTGAGTTTCCTCCCCGAGTGGCCCATCTGTGGCTTCTGGGTCTGAATGCAGATTCTGCTTTCCTGGAGTGGAAAACATCATTGCTGATCCCAGTGGATGCTTGTGGCTCCCATTTCGATGGAACAGTGAATCTGCTCTGGGTTTGGGCAGCTAGACCTATTTTTGGGAAAAATATAGAATTTCAGCACATTGGGGATTTAAAATGTGAAGTGGATTCACTGACCCTGACATGGGAGCTACTAGAATCAAATAACTCTCTGAGCCTCATAGCCGGCTGGGGATAATTGTCTGGAAGATGTAGTTCAAGACAGGAAAGATGCAATTAAGTCAGCCTGCATCCCATGCAGACACACAACGTGAATTTTAGGAGTTGTAGTCCAAAAAAGAAACACTTCCAAGCTTGGGTTTGAAAGATGCAATTCAGTCAGACTCACACCTGAGTGGCCCTCACCTGCCGGCCACCTGTTTGGGATCTCTCGGCAGGAGCCCAAGACTATTACTCTTTGTGCAATCTTGAACTGGTGCACCTGGGGCTGGGAAAACAGCTGGATCACATCTGGCTTGAGTGTCAGGGAGCTGATAAGCCCAGAAAGTCCTGTACCAACCCTGGTTCTCCTTCTCTTTTTCCGTGTTTCTAGGCTTCCGAGCTGGGTATGACATCCGCTTTCTACAAATACATCCTGACCACCATGGTGAGTACTGGCAGAGATGGAGAAGACCAAGGGTGTGTTTCTGTAAAACTCTCTCTGTGCAAATCCCACCCCTGTAACTCTGCTGGAAAAGTGGCATAGTTCAGGGAAACAATCTACGTTTTCTATTTGGGGCAATCCCAAGAAAAAATCTCCTGCTTCGGCATCTACTGGAAGAAGGCAGTGCTTGACTCACAAAATCTCCTGGGGATATAAGGAATTATAGTCCCATCCCTCCCACAGTATTTAATTATACATCTATTTAAATAATTTTATTTATCACCTCTCAACCTATCAGGGTCCCTGGGGATGATATGCAATGGTTTAAAGACGCTTTAAAAACGTTAAATATATAATTGAACGAAGACTGTTTTTAAAATCACTCCAAACCTTTTTTAAAAAGTAGGTCTAATACCAGATGAGACAGTATTGGGGTAGATGGACCAATGAATGGATTTATAAAGAAGGTCCCTTTATTCCTAGTTTTTTGTAGGGCTTTCGGGCTATGTGGCCATGTTCTAGAAGAGTTCTTTTCTGACGTTTCATCCCTTTATTCCATTTGGTGGCTCATTTCTCCTCTCTCTGTGTCCATTCACAACATCCAGTTGTACCGCTACGATCCCACTTTAGCTTCCATGGCTGCATCCGCCAGGACCCCAGGATTTGTAGTTTAGGGGGGCACTAGAGCTCTCTGCCTGAGAAGCCAATGTACCCCTCCCTGAACTGCAACTCCCAGGTTTGCATAAGATGCTGGTGAGGCAGTTCAGGCGGAATTACATTGCTGTAATGGCTCACAATGCAAGGTTGCTTGGTGCATTAAGTCTTCTCAAATATTGCAAGAGAGGCACTCTGGACATGCTCCTGGGTACTCTTCATTTGAACTAAATAAGGTGGTGCAGGAGAAGGAATCTGGCCGCTGCACCTTCAATGCAGGGGTCAGTTGGGAAGGGAGCAGGGCTTGGAAAAGGCGTTGGAGATCCTTGACCAGAAGACGTGGAGACCAGATACACATCTGATTTTGACTCTTATCAGGGCCGTCCGGAGAGGGTTTTTGTTTTTTGTCACCTGAAGCAGATCTTTGCAAAGGCTGCTTCCCACCCAAGTCAAGGTACATTGTTCCTGAAGCCGGCCAAGTTATTTTGGCAGGAGAGGCAGAAAACCACACCGGTCCCTTTCCTTCTCCCTGGCAGTAAGGACACAATAAGGGGGAAAAAATTAAATGACTTGACAATTTGCTGCCCTTTTCACAGCGCTCAGAATCTGCTGCCTTTGTCCTCAGCTTGCTTCAAGTGCTGTAAACTGAGGCTGCATCTACACTGGAGAAATAACCCGGTTTGGCACCACTTTCATTGCCTTGGCTCAAGGCTATGGAGTTCTGGGAGTTGGAGTTTGTTGTGGGGTCCAGAGTGGAGCAAAGCTCCGCTCTGGACCCCACAACAAACTCCAACTCCCAGAACTCCATAGCCTTGAGCCAAGGTAGTTGAAGCGGGGCCAAACCGGGTTATTTCTCCAGTGTAGATGCACCCTGAGCTTGCTCTCCATTAACCTTGGGAGGGAGAGGAGTCTTGCCCTTCCCAGGCCAGAAAGGCATTTGCTTTCCAGTCCTTTCTTGTCCATAACTTTTGCCATCTTGACCCGCTCTGAAGCTGCTCCCAGTTTTCATCTGAGAAACGTTGGAGGGTCTTGCAAGGAGGCCAGCTCTCCAAACCGTCCTCTCGGGCTGCAGAACGGGCGAGCCGCTCCGCTGGGGTTGCGTGACGCAAACCTTGGCGAGCGGAGCTGTGTGCTGCTTGTCATACACCAACCCTCGCGTTGAAGGGTAATGTTGCACAACCAGAACATGCTGCGCGAGGCATCCCCAAACGCGAGTCCGCATTCACGTTGGCACCCCTGCACAACTCCGCGCCTGTGACCTTGGACTGAATGTGGACGTTGCGTGTCCGAGAAAAATGTTTGACCGCTTCAGTAGGAGAACTTGGACAAATGTAAGGCACTGGCAAGATTTTGCCCAAGGTCTTCAGAGGGTGACCTTACAGGGTCCTTTCAGATGCTGCTTTTGTTCTGGGCCCATCTGTAGGAAGCCAGCCGGACCCTCGGCTGCGTCCACCTCTGCCCTCCACTGACCGGGACACGGCTGGGGTCTGTTGGCCGCAGCTCCCCAAAAATTAGTTGCATTTCCAAAAGAGGTAAGAGCTAGCATCCAGACTTTCCTATGTTCCATGGATGAAAATAGGAGCGTGTGTTGCAACATAAGAGAGTGGTCAAGGTGGCAACAGGAATGAGGAAGAACAGACAAACTTTTTATATGTTTTAATTGCTTTTCTCTTTTTTTAATTTGCATTCTACTTTTATTTTAAATGATGTTTTAATATTGTAGTAGCCTAATTCTATTTTAATTTTTACTTTTGTACAGTGGGCCTTGTTATCCGCTGGGGTTTGGTTCCCGTGGATAACAAAATCCATGGATGCTCAAGTCCCATTAAATATAAATGGTGTCCCTTATATCAAAAGGCAAAATCAAGGTTTGCTATTTGGAATTTATACTTTTTAAGAATATTTTCACACCATGGATGCTTGAATCCGTGGATAAAAAAGTCTGTGTATAAGAAGGGCTAATATAATAATAATAATAATAATAATAATAATAATAATAATAATTTATTTCTATACCGCCTTTCCAAAAAAGATCAAAGCGGTTTACAAAAGTGGACTGACTGTATGTTTTTCATTGTACTGTGCTTTTAGACTGTAAGCCAGTCTGAGTCCTAATTTTGGGAGAAAAGCAGAGTACAAATAAATATAGTGGTGGTGATAATATGACGACGACAACAACAACAATAATCATCAGCTAGGAGAGACTGCCTCAGTTTGCTTTTGCCTTTGCTGACTGGGAAGGACAAATCTCTGTCCCTCTCCTCTCTTAGTGCAAACTACCTTTGCTCTTTGCACTCAGTTTGCAGCATTCAAAGTAAACCAAGGACAAAGATAAAAGGTGGAAGAAGGAGAGAGAAACTGGGACATTTTAAAGCCTTTGGAAAACTGGGACGACAGAGGAGTAACTGGGACAGTCTCTGCCAAACTGGGAGAGCTGGAGAGTGTCCTTGCATCCTGCTGGCAAACCGTAATGCCATCGGTCTGACGTAAGGCCATTGCAGTTCCCCAGCAGGATGCCAGCTCTTCCCTTTTGGGACCTGGGTCCTCGCAGTGTTCCTCCAGGCCCCCTTTTCCCATAGCGCTGGTTTGCAGCCTCCATCCCTCCCTTGGCTTGCAGAGCCCAGCTCTTGCTTCCCAAACCGATTCCTTCTCCTTGTGCGAAGTGGAACATTGGCTCGGGTTCAGCGGTTGTTTTAGCCGCGATGACGAGAGGTGACCCTGCTGCCGTGCAAATCCAGCTGGAGGGTATGTGGCTTTGAAAACAGCAGCAATGTGCCTCTCCTCCTTACAGAGAGGGGATGCTCAGCGCAGGCGTTTCAAAGGGTCAGGGTTGTCGTTTTCCAACACACACAGACACACGTCCTCCCCATCCACCGCTTGTGCTTTTCTGTGTGTGAAGGTGAAGGTGCCAACCAACCAACCAGCCGGCCAAAGCCCAGATCCTCCGGCAAAACGTTTCTGGTTTGGCTTCTGACAATCCTTACCCAAATCTGGATGTGAAAATGGGTTTTCCCGCTGGCTTTTCTCCTAAGGCTGGACACTTTGGGTACACTTAACACTTGCAAACAACGGTTGTGGTCCATGTCACACTTGGCTCTGTCTGTTTGTGTATGTTTGTGAGTCAGGGAAGGCATATACTGCAGCCATCTGGGAGGAAAAGTAAATGTGGATGTGTTCTTTGGGTTTATTTTAAGTAGGTGTGAGTGGGGTAGAATTGTTCTCCCTTCAATTATTTGGCAACGGGTGTTATTTTAGTTCACACCACCGTGTGCACCTGCTGTGGGGAAAGTGTTGTGTAATTTTCATTTTATTTTTAAATATCACCCCATTCCCTGGCCATTTCGGGTTGCTCTGCTGTTTCTCCTCCACTCTTGATTCGAGGCCAATACAAACCGAAGGAACGGTGCGTCCTCCCCATGTTCAGCCCTGCCTCCGTCTCGCTCGAATTTCTATCCATTTTGTCTTGAATGTTGGTTTGGAAGTTCCTTGGGGCAGAGATCTGTCTAACTGAGCATTTTGTAAGATCTATGCAGAATGCTGGTGATGTATTAATGTTGGTGTTATTATGTGCCCTTCAGTGGATGCCAACTTAGTGGTCCTATATTAAGATAGTTTTCTGGACAATTCTGATCCAGAGGAGATTTCCCATTGCCTTCCTCTTCTTAGGCTGAGAAAGTGTTTTATGGCTGTGTGGGATTTGAACCTTGGCTTTTTAAAATTAAAATATCATCTGAAGATCTCAGGGCAGCTTGCAACAAAATCCACTTAAAACAATAAATAATGGCAGATGTTTAAAAAAGATTAAAGTACAGTTGGTATCCGTTGTGGTTTGGTTCCAGGACCCCTTTGTGGATACCAAAATCCATGGATGCTCAAGTCCCATTAAACACAATGGCATAGTAAAAAGATATAAAATGGCAACATCAAGGTTTGCTTTTTGGAGTTTATATGTTTTTGGAATATTTTCAAGCCATGGATTGTGGATTTTAAAAAATCCATGGATAGGGAAGATATTGGCTGTATATTAAGCAGTTTCTCACATAAAAACAGATGCTCTAAAACCAGTTAAAAATAGTTTTGAATTTTATATGACCATAAAGCCTGATGTCCTATTTTATTTAGTTCCCTTGCACTAAAGAAAAGCTAAATTTTTTCCTCCAAATGGGTAAAGAGTCCCAGCCCTCCCTTAGCACCTGAAAGCAATGGTCTGATTTATGGGATATTTTTGAGAATTAAATGTTTCTGAAGAAAAGGCTCTCAACTGGATGCAATGCTGTTTTTCAATTGCTATTTTGTTATTTTTTAATGTCATGTTTTTACTCATTTGTTGATCATTTAATTCCATTTTGAAGTTGACTTGATGCACTTCTTTTAACTATACGGCATTATTAATATTATTAATTGGTTTCCCAGTCCACCAGGTATTATGTAATCTCTGGCATTTTGGATCATCAATGATTCCGATTTCTATCTGAGAATCCAGAATCAATGTGGATTGTCAGAAGTGTCATTGCTTCCATGATTTCCATCATCATCATCATCATCACCATCATCATCATCACCACCACCATCTTTATTGATACCCTGCCTTTTGCCCCCAAACAGGACTCCAGGTGATTTTTAAATTAAAACAAATACAACGTAATTGAAAGACACAAAAGGTCGACATTAAATGAGAGTCAAGCTGTTAACGTTGCTAAAAACAATTGGAAGCATACAATTAAAGCCTACGTAAAGGTGTATAAGCCTAGGTATATAGGGCTAGGACACTGGGAGACCAGGTTTCGAATCCCAGTTTGGCCATGGAAACCCACTGGGTGACCTTGGACAAGTCACACTCTCTCAGCCTCAGAGGATGGCCATGGCAAACCTCCTGTGAAGAAGCTTGCCAAGAAAACACTGTGACAGATTCACTTTAGGGTTGCCGTAAGTCGGAAATGACTTGACGACAACATAGGTGTATAGAATGTATTGATGTATAATGAGTCCTGGGGGGAAAATAATAATAATAATAATAATAATAATAATAATAATAGAGTGGGTCCTTGGCATCCACTGGATAACAAAACTGGTGGGCGCTCAAATCCCATTAAACACATTAAATACAGTGGCAGAGTAAAATTGTGTCTCTTATATAAAATGGCAAAATCAAGATTTGCTATTTGGAAAATTTATACTTTAAATATATATGTATATATTCAAGCTGTGCATGGTTGAATCTATGGATAAAGAAGATGCAATCCACTCTTTGGCAGCACCTTGTCGGCATTTTCTGCAACTTGCACATGAGGCAGCTACATAATGAAAAGTCTGTCCCTGATTTGAGCATGCCGTCCGCCATCAGTTTTGGGGGTCCGAGTTCGAAGCATGCTTTTCTTCCCAACGGATGGTGCAGAAGGACTTTCCCTGCCCTGTGGCCGCTGGAACCCACGGCTGGCGAGGGAGCTCCTCAATGGGCTTTTCTCCCGTCCGAGGCCTGACCGGTCCTGACCCTGGCTTCTGCTGCCTCCGGCCGGCTGCAACGGTCCCAGCGGGAATCCGACAAAAGCGGAGCTGCCCAAAGGATCCCAGTATGACCCAGCCATGATCCAGGTGGAAAAGAGTTCGTTGCAACGTCTGTTCCGCTCGGCTGCTCTTCCCGGTCTTTGGGGAACCTCTCGGTATTTTTGGTTCTCAGGCACACCCTTTGAATCCCGAGCAACGAGATGTTTGGCCAAAGACCCTTTTGCCAGAGCTTTCTGGAAAGAAACGGAAGATGAAATCTTAGAGCCAACATGGGCAAGGACTGGGGGATTCTGGGAGCTGTAGTCCAAAAAAGTAACTTTTCCAAACTTGGCTCTGATTTAGGGAGGAAAGAAGAACATACTCACCAACCGGGGCAGGCCCAAGGAATCCTCCGCCAACCCACTTTTCCAGCTAAATGTCTAATTAGCAGTCTATGGGGTCTGCAGAACTCTTCCCCAGCGTCACATTTCAAAAGCGCTTTCTAACCCTAAATAGAAATCAGAAATATGATGGCATGGATGCATCACCAGCCTGGCCGAGACAGACCCTATTCATCCTCACTTTTTTCGGTTGCCTTCAAAATGTCCTGGTCTCTCTGTCCTCCTCCGGCTTTCTCCCTTTTTTCTTCAGCTCAGTTCAATTGCTGCAAAATTCGTCCAGATTGCAAAAGTAACGTCCATTCGGTCGACTCAGAGATGAGAGGAAGGGGAAAATCATTCCCCGAAGGTTGAGGCAAAATCTTGATTTTCTTGACCATCCTCTGAGGTTGCTTGGCCACATGGGTCCTAATGGCGAAATGTCCCAGTTTTGGGTTGGTGAAATGTTGGCTTGCAGAAGGACCTGGGAACATCCGGCAAAATATGTTGTGAAGGAGAGACCGAGTCTCAGAATATGCATATGTATAAATACACTTTTAAAAGGGCTAATCTGTGCAACGCAACCGTTTTTTTAGCAGCCCGAGGCTCGGTTTCTGCTTCACGCTAAATTAGGGTTTGTGTCTTTGTGCAACAGTTGACCCTTTTATCAAGCCCCTGGTGATCTCCCCAAATTGAACTCAAAGAAGATGGATCCAGCTATAAACCACAAGAGCGTCTCCATGCCTTTCGCTCAGGCTAAATATTTGCTCTTGGTTTGAAGGAGAAGCTGGGTTTGAAAAGTTTCTTTATGTCTTTATTTCATTTATATTGTATCTGCCTTTTCTCCCAAAGCAGTTCACGATTTGAGTGGAAACAAAATATAGTTAATGCATAATGCAAACGTTAAAAATAATAATAATAATAAACAAGCAATCTGGTGGAAACGCTAATTTAAAACAGTGAATAATATAGTCCAAATGCAGCAAAGATAATAAAAATGCAGCATTTGTTGTTAAAAGACCCTTCTTCACTCACGACCGGTTAAATGTTTATGGCAGATTCAAAGGTATTTGCCAGCTGGTGAAAGTATTCCCCCACCCACCTACAAATCCTTTCACTGCATTTCTTTCTGTTTTTAAATGGAAAATTATTGCTCATTATCATCATCATCATCATCATCTCCAGTATCATGCATTGGTGAGAGGCGCTCTGGGAGCGAATCCAACCGGACTGAGAAAACATCTGAATAATGCTTCCATAGAGAGGCTCAGAGTAGCTTGGAAGGGGGCTGTGTTGTCCAACAATACTTCACTGATTCTTAGGTCCATGAATAGAATCCAAATCATCATCAATAATGATCATCAGTAATCCAAAAACTCACTTGTTAAGGCTTGATAGTCATGTAACCAATAGTAGTAGTAGTAATAATAATAATAGAGGTTTGAGTGTTAAGACTACAACCCTGGAGACCAGAGTTTCCAGCTTGGCCATGGAAACCCACTGGGAGACCTTGGGCAAGAAGTCACACTCTCTCAGCCCCAGGGGAGAGTCATGGCAAACATCCTCTAAACAAGCCTTGCCAAGAAAACCCCATGATAGGTTCATCTGAGGGCCACCATATGTTGAAATGACTGGAAGGCGCACAACACACACACATACACACCTCTCTCCTCTGGGGCTTCCAAGTCCCTCTTTCAATGACTTACTTTACTTAATGACTCTTAATGGCAGCTCTTTGGGATCTGCCAAGGCTGCATTAATGTCCCTTTCTGGTGCTCCCAACCCATGCAGGATTTCCCGATCTTGCACCTGGACGGCATCGTGGACGACCACTCCAACGTCCTGGGCTTCTCCATGTTCAACACCAGCCACCCTTTCTACACGGAGTTTGTCCGCAGCCTCAACATGTCCTGGAGGGAGAACTGCGAGGTCAGCCCTTACCCGGGACCAGCGGTAAGTGACCCCGGGGGCAAGGAAGGGAGCGTGCGATGCCTATGCGCTGGGCATCTTCTTTCGAAATGCAACAAGGGTGTGCGGATGGTTTGGGATGTACTTAAGTGGGTGGCTTTGTGATGCAACCAACTGGGGGGGGGGGAATTGAGGGTGCTTTCCGTTCAGAAAAGTTTTGGTCCAAGATGATATTTCCCCCAAGTTCTGTGCTTACCTGAAATCGTCTGGTTGTTGTAGGACAAACGCCATCCCATTTCTGAAAGGCCCACGGAGCAAGAGGGTTTCCGGGGGTAGACGGTATTTTGCATCAATCCCCGCATCTGTCCTTTTAAGCCCTTGAACCACGTTGCTTTTTAAATTCAGAAATCAGTGGTGATTGTCCTGTCTTGGTTGGCAGATTAAGCCACCTGCGGAAAGCGAGGCCTATTCCGCTCTCTCTGGAAAGAGCCTTTGCGTTTCCCCAAATGGGTTGGAAGCATTCAATTCTCCCCCGGCCCCATCCTTTCCCCTTTGTTAATGATTTGTAGTTCATCAACAGCCGTGGAAACAAGACAAGAAAAGAAAGCCCAAACCGTTCTTTCCGTTGATCAGCGTCCCTGCCTCCTCGCCTGGAGGCGATTGTTAGGCACCCCGGGGGACCGAGAAAATGATTATTTGCAAGCTGACAGTTAATTCTAGGTTTGTCACTAGGAAATTGCTGGGGGCAGATTGGTGAAAAAAGGAAAGGTCCAGTGGGTGAATCTCTGGGTTCTCATTAAAAACCAAAAGATTCAAAGGGGAGCTGATCCTTGTGGGCTCCGGGGCTCCGAACTCGACCCCTGACTCATTCGGTCCACCTCCAGTTCTGCGCAGATGTTTAGATCCGCTTGGAAAAGGAGGACTGTCACCGAATGGAGAGGCTCAAGACAGGAAAGTCTCTGCCTTAGGGATTGGAGAAAGGGGGAAATTTTGGACTACAAGTCCCAGCGGCTGGCAATCAAGACTGGTTTTGAAACACCTAAAATTGGTCAGTTCGAGGTTTCGTAAACAGACGTGCGACACACAAAATGGTATACAAACTAGAGCAATAGATTCCAGAATAACGGAATGACTTGCTGCCCTTTTAGCTGTCGGCGGCGCTGATGTTTGACGCCGTCCACGTGGTGGTCAGCGCCGTCCGGGAACTGAACCGCAGCCAAGAGATCGGGGTCAAACCCCTGGCTTGCACGTCGTCTAACATCTGGCAGCACGGCACCAGCCTCATGAACTACCTGCGAATGGTGAGAGACGGGCTCTTCCCAGAAGCTCTGGTTGTCCTTAGGATAGCTGGACGTCTGCACGTGGTCAGGAGCCGGAGTGAAGTGTTTCCAGTGTCAAAGCTGGGGAGTTTTAATGAGAAGGGACTGCCAACCCCATTGGATTGCCCCGGTCCCACCTTTTGCTGCTTTCTCCACAGCAGCTGGAGGGGAAAATGGATCCTCGCAGCAATTATTAGGAGCGATATCTCGGTTGCCGTCCAGAGCATTTTGGACTGGCTTGCTCTTGAGCGGGCAAGAGCCATTAGCTTTGCAAAAGGCCTGCTTTTGGTGCAAATGAGAATGGGTAGAAATTGTTTTGGATCAGCCCTAAATTACTCGCATATGGTTGTGTGGTACAAATGGGCAAAGGGTATGGGGTTGTGTGTGCCAGTTTGCAGCCCCTGAAGCTTCTCAAAGCCTCCCGATCTTGCTCCATGCTACCTCCCTGTGAAGGGTTTAAAAGCATATACATGTGCTTTATTTTTATCCCTTGATACCTTTTTACAGCCACTTTTGTATATGTGTGTGTGTGTGTGCATGCACCAGGGCCTCTGGAGCTGGGATACTTGCTCTAATTTGGGGGGTTTAGAGATCCGCGCACCGCCCCCCCCCCAGCAAAGCTCCATTTCTGGCAGTGTCTCACTCTCTCCCCTCTTCCTCCTGTTTCCCCCCACGTCCGTCCGTCCGTCCGTCCATCCCTCCGATCCCCATCTCTGTCTCTCCATCCGTGGCCAGGTAGAGTATGACGGGCTGACGGGCCGCGTGGAGTTCAACAGCAAAGGCCAGCGCACCAATTACACCTTGCGGATCCTGGAGAAAGCCCGGCATGGACACCGGGAGGTAAGGGGAAGGCGGCGGAGGGTGAGCGGGCAGGCTGCGGCACACCTTGTTCCCCCTCCTGGTCTGGGTCATGGCTCCAGGACCCCTTAATGCAATGCCACCCAGAGCAGTGGACCCCTGACCAGCACCAGGCCACGAGCCACTGCCCACTGGTCTGTGGTGAGCTTGCAGGAAACGACGTGAACAGGGTAATAATCCGGCACAAATATGGTGCCAGTCCCTGGAACATTTCTGCAGGGACAATTGCTCCTTTGCCACACCAGCGAGCTTGAGAAGTACTGGGTTGAATAATTCAAATATATAACTGTGTTAGTCTGGAAAAATCAGTGTGCAAAGGGATCTTGTAGCACCTTGGAGAGCAATGGAGAGCAATGGAAAGAGAGAAGTTGGCAACAGGAGCTTTTGTAGACTTGAGCCTGAATGCATTGGACGAAGCAGGCACAAGTCTATGAAAGTTCATGCTATCAGCTTCTGTGTTAGTCTCAAAGGTGTTACAAGATCCCTTTGCTTACTGCGTTAAGTAATGCAGTTGCAAACTACACACAGATGTTTTTATGCAATCCCCCCAATACTGGATGGGCCTTAGTGAACCCTACTTCCATCCTTTCTCCTCCTTACAGATTGGGGTGTGGTACTCCAACCGGACCCTCGCCATGAATGCCACCACGCTGGACATCAACGTGTCGGAGAGCCTTGTGAACAAGACGCTGATCGTCACCACCATCTTGGTAAGCGGGCCTGGTCCCGGCCTCTCTTGGGGACCTTGTTGAGGCATTATTGGGGGATAAGGACCATGATGGGGTGGACGGGATGCTGGGTGTCCCTTCAAAAAGCAAGGGTTCCAAGGTAAACAAGGACTTCGTAGCATTTCTGTTAAGAGCTGCAAGATTAGAAGTAGCAAAACCAGGGGAAAAAATTAAAAGGTGATAGAAAGAGGGGGTGGAGTGTCATATTATATTTGTAAGAAAAGGAAAATTCTATTAACTAAAGAAGATGGATACAGTGGGCTCTTGGGATCGGCTGGGGTTTGTTTCCAGGACCCCCGTGGGTTCCAACATTCATAGATAATCAAGACCCGTTAAATACAGTGGCACAGTAAAATGGTGTCCCTCATAGAAAATGGCAAAATCAAGCTTTTTGGGGAGGAAGGGATTGAAGATTTCTAAGCTGTGGATTTTGGAATCCATGGATGCTGAATCTGTGGGTACAGAAGGCTGACTTCAGTTTTAAAAATATATAATGATGTGTCCAAGTTCTGTCCCAAACTCTTTCAGTCCTGGCTGGTGGTTCCCATATAAATGGGACGGTGGATCCACTTCCAGTTTTAACTTGGGCTGCTTTAAAATTGCTCTCCCACCTTCCACCTCTCTGCCTTCAAGTCGCCTTTCGACTTAACGGTGACTCTGTAAATTTTACAGGGTTTTCTTAGGCAAGAAAAGTTCTTTCCTCTGGAATAGAGCCTTCAGCGCCTGCTATTCCTTGTCGGTCTCCTATCCAAGGACTAACTAGGGCCAAGCCTGCTTAGTTTCCAAGACAAGAGCGAATTTGATGCCTTCATAGTATTTAGGCCTCTAAACCCTAAATATTTTACATAGTTTGTGAGCAAACTAAAACCTGGCATGGGTGAATTGCCCCCCCCCCCAACGCATGGCCTCCACTGACATGTTTTGCTTTGGATAGTGAGATTCCCGCATGCGCTGTGACATGTCGGCTCCTTGCCGTCTCTTACAGGAGAATCCCTACGTCATGCGCCGCGCAAACTTCCAGGAGCTGTCCGGCACGGAGCAATACGAGGGCTTCTGTGTGGACATGCTCCACGAACTGGCCGACATCCTGAAGTTCCGCTTCCAGATTAAACTGGTGGACGATGGGCTCTACGGGGCGCCCGAACCCAACGGCTCTTGGACGGGAATGGTGGGCGAGCTCATCAATCGGGTACGGCTGTGGGGCACGTCCCTCTCCCCACTTCCAAACCCACAAACTTGGCTTCCTTCTGGGGAGATTCCTCCTGTCCTCTTTCCCCAAAGGAGACCCCAAAGCTCTCTGTGCAATTTTGCTGCCTGAGATGGGGACCAGCAAACTGCAACCAGACCCTCCTGAGGTCAAGGAACTTAAGTCAATGTTTGTAAGACTCAGTGTAAGGACAGAAATATATGCAATAAATATGGAAAAACTTGGGAAAAGGTACTTTGCTCCCAGAATCCCAAGCCATGGTCATTCTTATGGTCACCCTGGTGAACAATACGGTGAAAAATAAAGATGTACGTTCCCATTTTTCAACTGTACATTGAGAGCAAGATGTTCTCTGCATTGAATGACTGGGAACTTTCCCACCTGATCCTTGGCGGGTTGCTTCAGATCGATTTGTCAAATCTCTCCCACCCGACTTGGCTTCCAAAAGTCTGTTGCACACCAGCCCTTTCAGGTATTGTTTGCATTGTCTTTCCTTCACCACCAAGTTGCCAAATAGACCTCTCACTTCTCTTAAAGGAGGTGGGCTTTTTGACAGCCGTCCATTGCTGACTCCTTCCTTCCCTCTGAGCTGATGGAACGGCTGGAGGAGAAAAACACGGGACTCTTTTGTTCTTGGTCCCGTCCGGCAGAGCGTGATGCACACTTCTCTTGAGCGGCATCTTGTGCGTTTGTGTATGTGTTTAATGCTCCCCTCTGCTCTTTGCTCTGCAGAAAGCTGACCTTGCGGTGGCCGCCTTCACCATCACGGCCGAGCGGGAGAAGGTCATTGATTTCTCCAAGCCCTTCATGACTTTGGGGATCAGCATCCTTTACCGGGTGCACATGGTAGGTTGGCGGTTCCCGTCTTGCGTGGCATCAAGGATGGCATTAGACCAGGATGGGCAACCGTGCCAGTGGGTGGGTTCCCCTTTTCAGTCCCCTTCCAAGCGTCTTGTGGGCTCCGTTCGTGGAAGAAACCCTAAAACAGTGGCATGTATGAGAGAGAGAGAACAAGAGGCCTAGTCTCCCTGTCCTTGCATCTTGGTGCTTTTCTTTGCAGGGACGCAAACCGGGCTATTTCTCCTTCCTGGACCCCTTCTCTCCAGCTGTCTGGCTCTTCATGCTCCTGGCCTACCTGGCGGTCAGCTGCGTCCTCTTCCTAGCCGCCCGGTGAGTGACCCTCGCCAGGGCTCCATCCCCGATCGGCAATGGTCTGCCTCTGTATTCTTTCTTGGGGTCAGCTTTTATTTTCCAAAACAGGGATTTGTGGGGAAGAGGAGGGTTATTTAGACAAGGAGAGTATCGGGAGGTTGTAGTATTACTTGCTGGACTCCTTGAGGCTTGTTAAAAATCCAAATGACATTGCTCTGGTCCTGCATTATTTACTGGAGATTCCCAGCACCAGCTGTAACGCTTTATTCCCAACCTCAGGCGGGTTTCTTTTTAATTCCAAGACGTACCAAAACAATCCCTTCTCTTCTGTTATGTGCAACTTTGGAAATGGACCCCTGCTCCTTACATATGAAACTGTGGGCAGAATTGCTTTTTTTGAAATAAAACTGTATCCTGATTAAAACAGAGTGCGGCTTCCAGGGGCCAGATTGAGATTGCTTTGGGGGCCACATCTCCAGGCCACCAACTGGCCGTTGTCCTTGCTTTATAGGACAGGAGAGTTGTCCGATAGAGGCATTTTATATAAATATGCGACACTTCTAAGGGCCGGAGCGCATGGTTTGCATGCAGATATCTCGGGTCATTCAGTCTGTTCCTGGAGAGCTTCTGCCGTCCAGCGTTTGCGACTCGGGCCATTTGGGATCCGCTTTAACCAGAATGGAACTAGTTACTTTGCTAACTACTTTGATCAACCAACATCTTACTGCCTTCCAGACATGTAATACTCAGGCTGCATCCACACTGGAGGGATAACCCGGTTTGGCACCGCTTTAACTTGTTGTCTGGCTCAATTGCTATGGAATTCTGGGAGTTGGAGTTTGTTGTGGGGTCCAGAGCGGAGCTCCGCTCCGCTCTGGGCCCCACAACAAACTCCAACTCCCAGAATTCCATAGCCTAGAGCCAGACAAATTAAAGCGGTGCTAAACTAGGTTATTTCTCCCGTATGGACAGGTTTCGCACACGGTTACCATTTTGCCATTGGAAAAGAAAGAGAAATGCTCTCTTCTTCCCCTGAGTGGCCAATCCAGGTATTGAAACTTGGAAATCTTGAGAAAAATGCAAGACCCGTCACAAAAGGTGCATCTACGCTGTAGGAACGATCCAGTTTGACACCACTTTAACCGCCGTGGTTCCATCCTACACAGCCTTGGAGTTTGCAGATTGTTGTGGCACCAGAGCTCTTTGACAGGGAAGGCTAAATAACTTGTGAAACTACAAATCCCAGGATTCCATAGGATGGAGCTGGAGCTTGATTATCCGACATAAACTGGACCGGCTGATAGTTGGATAGCTGAAAATGTCAGATAATCTGGAGATTACAAGAAAAGCCTTGAAATCAGTATGAATTGCAAATGTATTGAAGCTTTATTGCAGTAACAGTAAAAGTAAATGTAAAGAAATCACTGGTCAACATTGTGATGCACAGTATAAACAGTTCAGTCCTCTGAAAATTTAAAGAAATCACAGCAGCCACAAAGTTGGATAATCTGGAATGTTGAATAACCGAAAGACGGATAACGGAGACTCTACTATATACATATATATATATATATATATATATATGGTTTAAAATACGGCACTTACATTGACCTGTGGATAAGTTGGCCCATATATATATATATATATATATATATGGTGTTTGTGTGTATTATTATTATTATTATTATTATTAACCTTTATCTATATAGCACTGTAAATTTACACAGTGCTGTACATTCATACACACACATATATATATATATATATCTCATCCTGGTGAAAGACAGGAGTTTAATCTGCTCTGGAAGCACTAACCCCCTTCTACTCTCTCATCCATCCAGCCCTTTAGTGCGAGCTAAATTTTATAAGTTCTTTGGCATCATTTTCTTTTGCTTCATCCTTTACATCCTTTGCTACGTGCCCCTAAATTTTGCCTTCGACTTATCCACGGGTCGTATCAAAACCCACAGTTTTTGCCCCGAAACCTGCCCTCGACTTGTTTGAAGTCGACTTACAGTTGAGTATATTGTGGTTTATGCTTAATTTCTTTTTCCGCAGGCTGAGCCCCTACGAATGGTACAACCCTCACCCCTGCCTCCGGGAGCGGCACAACGTCCTGGAAAACCAGTACACTCTCGGCAACAGCCTCTGGTTCCCCGTCGGGGGCTTCATGCAACAGGGGTCCGAGATCATGCCCCGGGCCCTTTCTACCCGCTGCGTCAGTGGGGTCTGGTGAGCGACAAGGGGGCTGCGTTACGGGGTCGCAACTCTACATTTTGGGACCGCAAACCCCAGAATCCCCCTCCGCCCCGAAACTATGTTGGGTGGGGGATTCTGGGACTCGTAGTCCGACAATAGCATATCTAGCCTCAAGGAGGGACCCTGAGCACTAGGTTGCATTTGAGTCTGGGTTTAAGGCAGAACCAGAAAAATTCCAGCTCGTCTGGAAACACTTTTTCTTCAAGAATTTTGGTTTGTCTATTACTATTATTATTATTATTATTATTTTCTAATATCCTGCCTTTCTCCCAATATAGAGACTCATGCTTTTACCCCACAGTTCTGGGAATCTGCCTCTTTAAAAATGTGCCGTTGTTCCCAGGAATCTTGATAGATATATATTTTTTCTCCCGGGACGATAATGATAACGAGGTCTGGAACCTTAAATTGCCAGCTTAATTGGGACTATGGCTTTCGTTAATTAATTGGTGGAGGACATTTTTAATTAACGAGGGCAGCATTTAATCTGTGAATTAAGGACACGGTTATCCCCCCCTTTGGAAAATAGCAAAGAAGGGCAAAGAAAAACATCTCGAAGGAGGCTTTCTCTTCTAAATGAGAGATTCCCATTTGTGTTTATTGCATTTAAATCTGGTTTTTTTCCTCCATCAATATATCTCAGAAAGGACACTTAATGTTTTAGTGCTCTCCAGTTCTGATTCATTAATTGAGAATTGAATAGAGAGGCAGATAATGAATATTCTTGGAATTGGTCCTTGGCCTGGATATCGTTGTTGTTGTCGTCGTTGTGTGCTCCCAGTTCTAATTATATTTTTCCCCCTTTTTTCTTTTAATATGTTGCTGAGCTGGTTGTATAAAGATACACAACTTGGTGGTTCCCATGTCAGTAGGGCAGCGAATCCGGGCCAGGATTTGTCTGTTTCTAAAAGCCTGGAAGAAACCCAGGAGTGGATTCTTTTTTCCCACTGACATGGGATCCACCAGCCTCCACTTTACAAACCAGATTAATTTTTTAAAAGGTATCTTGTAGTTACTCCCCGAGCCCACCCTCCTTTTCCCTCTTTATAATATGAGTCCAAACACACACTGCAGAAATAATCCAGTTTGAGATGGCTTTAACTGTCTTGGCCCAGTGCTAGAGAATCCTGGGAGCTGTAGTTTTGGGGGACATTTAGCCTTCTAGGTCAGAGAGCTCTGGTGCCGCAAGCAACTACAGTTCTCAGGATTTTTTATCCGTCAAAGCGGTCTCAAGCTGGATTATTTCTGCGGTGTGTTTTGGACCCTGGTTCAATGACCAGTCACTTGGTGTGCACCAAAAGCAACCAGAGTCCATAGTCTTCTTATTCCACAACTTTAAGTGCGACTATAGGAGACTTTGTGTACAAAGGCGATCCGTAGTATAGTTAATAAATGTAAATGGGGTCCACGTTTCCATAAAAGCATCTTTTAAATTTCCCCTCTGGCCAGCCTGAGCGTCGGAAGCTGATTTTTCTTCTAAGGCAGAAGCCAGAATTTGTGTCTCCGAAATTTGGTCCTTCTTGGAGGGACACAACCGGCCCTTTGCCCGAAGCCTTTGCAACCAGGCAGTGTTGTTTGTCACAATTGTCGGGAACGCTGTGGGCTTCTGCCAAGTGCGGAGATGGCCTTCCCTCCAGGCTAATCGCCGAAGATGTTTCTTTAATGGGCAGCCGCAGAGAACTCAAATGAGCATCCCATTTTTACATAAACATTGATGGATTTTGATGGCTGGTGCCTACTACTTTCTGAGACGCACAAATAAAAACCATCCCACCTGCTCAAAGAAACATTCTGGCATTTGGAAAATATCCAGCGAAGGAGATCTGAGTTCTTTGCAGCTGTCTGGCAGGCAAGGAACAGCCTGCGATGTTGTTTAAATTTGATTTGCAAGGAGTTGCGAAAGCAAGCGTGATGCTTCCTTTAAAAGGCAGCCTCCTGCTCCCTGTTTGCCACCTGGATATTTGTACAAATGCACAACTTACAGCTTGGAAGCCTTCACTTTTCTTGAAGCTTGGAAGAAAACTGACCCCGGCTGCATCCGCACTGCAGAAATAATCCAGTTTGACATCAGTCGAACCGCCAAGGCTCTTTGCATTGGAAATCCTGGGAAGTGTAGTTTCACCAAAATACAAGTAGCAGAATTGCATTGCATTGTGCCAGGGCAGTTAAAGTGGAGTCAAATTTGGATTATTTCTGCAGTGCAGAAACAGTAAAACTTTCTATTGCTTTGGGAAATGAGTTGCCAAAGAGGCTCACAGGCCAGATTCTGAAACGCTCATTGAATTCTGGAGCCAGGATTTTCTCCACTCAAATGTGTCCCTTTTTCCTTTCTGCTCCCTTCAGGCGAAGAATACCCTGAGCATGTGCAGAATGCCCTTTTCCTCACCGTTATCCCTTTTGTAAAAATTCCCCCACAGATTGTGAGGACACGTTTTTTAGTAGTTTTAAGCCCCAGCAGCTGATTTAAGAATTAGGCATGGAAAGAATATTAGAAGGTATTTGAAAATTGGTTGCAAAATACGTTTTCAATAATGGAGAAACTCTGGCTGAAAGAACACAGGACTGATGAGAATCTTCACAGGTCAGACTGTGCAAAATTCATGTTTAGTTGTTTTGAGCAGAAAGCAGCATTTTCTGTGCGGGAAATGATATTTCCGCACAAAAACATTACTGAAAATGCCGCTGCGGTTGGGGACATTCCCTGCAAAATTTGCACAGAAAACGCTCTCCGCTGTGCGAATCAACCACGTTTGAGTTTTGCACGGACTTTTCCCCGACTGCAGCGTCGCAATTGTGCTGCGTGGGGAACGGCTTTTTTGTCGGCAGAGAATCGTATTTCCATGCAGAAAAGGACTTGGCCGATTCTGTTTGGTACACAAATGCGCCGCATGTGAATTTTGCACAGAGCCGTTCCCAAAGTGCGAACGAGCTCCAGCAGCAGCGTGGTTTTTGAATACCTTTTCACAGCAGGGAGAAAATTGCCAACGTGGCTCGTTCCTTCCTCCGAGAAGACCATTAGTGATGAATTACGTCCCTGTTGAGAGGACTGTGGAAGAATACCTGTTTTCTCTCCCGGCGGGGAGGAAATGGCTTCCCTCACCCACCTTCCTTGCTTGCTTGCCAGGAGGAAAGCGGCGAGGGTTTGCGTCGGGGGTTCTGGTGGGGAGCGCGTCTCTTGCTCACGGCGTGCTGTTGTTGCCGCAGGTGGGCGTTCACGCTGATCATCATCTCCTCCTACACGGCCAACCTGGCCGCCTTCCTGACCGTCCAGCGGATGGAGGTCCCCATCGAGTCGGCGGACGACTTGGCTGACCAGACCAACATCGAATACGGCACCATCCACGCCGGCTCCACCATGACCTTCTTTCAGGTGAGCGGCGGCCAATGCGAGAATAGGCTGCAGCAATAGGAATACAACGTCTATCTAGATAAATAGAAGACATAGATGACTCTCTTTTGCTTTGGTCAGACCTCATTTCAAAAACTGTGTCCAGTTCTGGGCACCCAAATTCACAATGGAGCATCTCCAGAGGAAGGTCTAGAAACCTCCAAGACCCATAAGTAATGGGAAGCTGGGTATGTTTAGCCTGGAGAAAGTGAAGGGGTGACGTGATAACCGTGTTTAAATGTTTGGAAGGGTGTCCCATGAGAAGGATGTGGGCAAACTGGGGCATCTCCAGAGGAGGGCAACCAAAATGGTGGAAGGTCTGGAAGCCACCAAGCTCCACAAGGCGCAGCAAACTCTGTCACTTTGCTGATGGAAGTAGCTCACCAAACTCCAGTTCCCAAAATAGCACGGAGCCATGGCATCTTAAAGTGGCATCGAACTGGATTACTTCTCCAGTGCGGATGCAACCCTAGTTAATTATGAGCTCTTTATCTATCGTGGTTGCATTGATGAGAAATGTTTTTAAGCTGCCCTTGAGCCTTGCTGGGCCTTGGGCAGCGCGCCGTGACCGTGACCAAAACAAGTCAGGCGCAAGCGGAGGATGCTTGCCGGGGATTTAGAAAAAGGGGGGATTTGAGCCGGCACCGCTTTCCTCCGCCTCGGGGGCTTTTCCAGAACGGTCTAAAGCAGAGCGACTTCTCACGAGAGACGTTTTCCTCCTCCGTGGCTTTTGCCGGTCGCTGTCGCCGCTCCTTCCATTTCTGCCATTTCTTGGATCTGCCTTAAGACTCTTCCAAAGATATATATGTATTTTATATATATATATATATATATATATAACAACAGGGATGCTTTTTGCTGTAGCAGTCATACGGTTTGAAAGGCAAACATTCTCTTCTCTGAATTTTTAATGCCTTCTTTTTTTAAAGAGAATTACATTGTTATAGTGCAACAGTAGTGCCAGTGCATTGATGCACTATTAAGTGCTATGAATTAGAAAGGAAAGGAGAAAGATGCTGTTGAATTAAAAAGAAACCCATTTGAGGATGGGAATAAAATACTGGAGTTGGTGCCAAAAATGGCCAGGAAATAATCCAGGGCAACAGAAATATCATCTGGATAATTTTTTAAAAGACAAACCTGAGAAGAGGAGCAATAAATAATGCATCACTGGATGCATTTCTCCGTCCCCAAAAGACGAGGGGACCCCCAGCTGCTCCATTGGCCAAAATCCCTTTTATATGTATTTTCCAAAAGCAGCCCTTGATTTTTCTATTTTATATAAGGGACACCATTTTACTACACCATTGTATTTAATGGGACTTTAAAAAAAATATTAAGATTCATGCACTGAATATTGGTTATTGTACAATACATAATTCTGTATATATATATATTTCCTACGTTCTATTACAGTATATCTAAATATCTAAACATGTGTTTAATGGGACTTGAGCATTCATGGATTTTGGTTTCCGTGTGGGAATCCTGGAACCAAACCCCAAAGGATACCAAAGGCCCACTGTAATAACAATAATAATGATGATGATGATACCCCATTGTATATAATGGGACTGGATCATCCATGGATTTAGGTGTCCACAGGGAATCCTGGAACCAAACCCCAATGGATAGCTATGGCTTATTGTAATAATAATAATAATAATAATAATAATAATAATAATACTCCTCTGTTGGATGTAATGGGACTTGAGTATCCACAGATTTTAGTATCCATGGAGGGGATCCTGGAACCAAACATCAACAGATAGCAAGGGCCCACTGTAGTAATAGCAGTAATAATAATAATATTAATAATAATACCCCATTGTATACAGTGGGAATGGAGTATCCATGGATTTTGGTGTCCATGGGGAGCTCTTGGAATCAAACCTCAATGGGTAGCAAGGGCTCACTGTAATAATAATAATAATAATAATAATAGAAGTAATAATAATAATAATAATAATAATAATACTCTACTGTATGTAATGGAACTGGAGCATCCACAAATTTTCATGTCCATGGGGAGACTCTGAAACCAAGCCCCAACAGATCGCAAGGGTTCACTGTAATAATAGTAGTAGTAGTAGTAGTAATACTCTGTTGTATATAATGGGGCTGGAGCATCCACAGATTTTGGTATCTGTGGGGGGATCCTGGAACCAAACCTCAACAAATAGCAACGGCCCACTGTAGTAATAGTAGTAGTAGTAGTAGTAATACTCCATTGTATACAATGGGATTGGAGCATCCACAGATTTTGGGGTCCATGGGGAGATCCTGGAACCAAAACGCAACGGATAGCATGGGCCTTGGTATAGTATACTATGCGTATTATTCTGTGCGTGTGTATATGTACTACTGTGTATACTACGTCCGCTTTTATTTGCTCTCTCTACCCAAACCCCATACGGAGGGGGAGTGCTGTCTTTATGTAACTCCTTGGAATAAATGCCCGGAGGAAACCTCCAGCCAGCCATTGGAAGGCCTTGTTGGTCAGCTGGGCTGACCTTCAGCGCTCTTTCTTTGCCGGCCGCACGTCCTCAAGGCCAGTCTCGCTGCTCTGTCCCCCCACAACCTCGTCCCCAAATCTGGGTGACCCCTCTTCCATCCCTTTCCCATTCTCTCTGGGCTTCTTCTGCAGAAAAATAGGTTCGGATGCGCGCCGCCCCTGCGGAGCGGGTGCCAAGCCTGATGCCTCCGTCTGAATGGCCGCCCCACACCTCTCCGTGGGAGCCTTGCCGGGCGGACGGACTGGACAATGCGGTCCAGGGGGAGGTCAGGGATGGAGGTTGCCATGGCAACGGTAGCCAAGGTGGCAGTGACCGCATCCTCTCTCCCTCTCTCTCTCTCTCTCTCTCCCTCTTTTCTTTTTGGTCTAATTCCATCCTGCGCTCGGTTGCTCTGACAACCCGTCTCCACAGTAACAGCAGCCTCTGCTCCCGGAGACGTTAATGAAGGGAAATCAATCAATAAAAAAAGGTGGCGGACGGATGGATGGATGGACGGAGGGACCGGTGGAAGGGAGGGAGGAAGGAAGGAAGGAAAGAAGGCCAGCACCAAGAGGTTTTCTGGCCATCGAAAGCCGTCTCCCACTTAGGTCAAAAAGAGCACCCTGACCACTGTTTTCTGCAATCCTCAAGGATGCAATGGCACCACAAATATATTTATATATATATTGGAGCCCAGTGTGGTCTTTGGATTTTGAGCGACTCAAAAGGGCAAAATTAAAAATTCTGCAAAACCCACCACTTGTATAAAAAAGAAAAGAAAAAGGCTGAATTCCTCATCTCATTCCTCTTCAAATACTGGACTCAGGTAGTCGGATGCTTAGTAGTTAGGAAGCAAAATATCAACCCGTGAATTAATAAATTGCCTTCTTTCCACCATCGTCGGGTCCAGGGTGGTTCCCAGCGTACATTTAAACAAAGCATAGCTCAAAAATAATTCATAACAGAAAGGTTTATTAAACATTAAAAATTTAAGAATGATAATTTAAGCAAGTTTTAAAAATAAACAAGCCACATTTAAGACATTACGATGAGAATAAAAGTGTAGCTCCCAACATTAAGAGATCCTCTTGTGGGTTACAGGTGCATTTTGAAATCTTTCCCAATTCGGTTGATTTTTCTCTTTTTTTAAATGCATGTTCTACTTAAGAATTATCTGTCAGTAATAGGAATCAAAAGCCATTATTGTCTATCAGTAATATGAATTAAAAAACTAGTTTTTAAATTCATATTACAGATAGACAATAATGGTTTTTGATTCCTATTACTTAGGCGTGGATACCCCCTAAGTTTACAAATGCTTACTAATGTATTTAAATTTCAACTGTTTTCCTGCTTGGGTTCTACTTTGTCTTTAATGAGTCTGTAAAAGCAAAGCAAAAATATTAATGCCTGGTGCTTTTTACATACAAAAAATGTTAATTTAATTAAAATGTTAGCATTGTTTTAAAAAAATCTTTAAAAATGGAAAACCTAAAAAAAAAAAAAAACCATGAATTTTATAGGGTGGTTTACAGGAAGGTGATTTTGCCAGTTCCTTCCTGTGAAATACAGCTTGCAGCATATTTGTTGGCGATCTCTCATCCAAGTACCAACCAGGGTAGACCTTGCTTAGCTTTCCAGATCAGATCGGGTGCCTTTGGGGTATTTAGTCTCCCATATACACCCAGTATTTTAGGAGAAATGAATACATAGTAGTACATTACAGTCCATTTCTAGAAGCCTGATGGGTTAATAGTGTTTTAGTTTTCTGATGAATGGAGAGCAAGGATGGAGCAAGCTAGGCCTTCCTTGGGAGAGAGTTTGAAAGATGGGGAGCAGCCACAGAGGAGGCCCCGTTGCCTCCTGAACTGCCCCCAAAGGAGCCTGAAAAGGAGGGTCTCCCCAGAAGATCTGGATAGGGCTAGAGAGGCATTCACGGTGACCTTTTCCCCAGCGGTCTGGAAGCAGAGCTGGGCATCTCCGTCCTTGGCCGCTGCCCTTATTCTCCGCCTGGCTCTCTGTCCGAGCAGAACTCGCGGTACCAGACCTACCAGCGGATGTGGAACTACATGCATTCCAAGCAGCCCAGCGTCTTCGTCAAGAGCACAGAAGAAGGCATCGCCCGGGTGCTGAATTCGAAGTACGCCTTCCTCCTCGAGAGCACCATGAACGAGTACCACCGGCGGCTGAACTGCAACCTCACCCAGATCGGGGGGCTGCTGGACACCAAGGGCTACGGCATTGGCATGCCGCTCGGTGAGTAGCCGCTGCCCGGGTCGGGAGGACGGAGCAGGGCCAAGGTGCAAAGGGGGCAGAAAGGGGGCAGGACGCCGCCGGACGGGGCTCAAGGTTCACAGACCGATGCAAGCGTGGAGCCGATGTTTGGGTTTGTCTGTTTGTTTCCCTGGTAAAATGAATGTACAGTCAGCCCTCCGTTTTCATGGGGGATCCTTTCCAGATCCCCCCCCCCCCCCGGCAAAAATGGAAACTTAACCCCTATTCAAGCCCCATAGGCTTGAATGGGGGCACATGCATTGAGTGTGCCTTGGGCACGCACCCCATTTTAATCCATTTGCTCCTTGCAAGTAAATGGGGGTCGCGGATCTGAAGTCCATGCAAATGGAGAGACAACTGTAGAACTATCGTTGCCATGTTAAGGTCTGTAGTAACTAGGTGAGAGTAACAAAGGAGTTTATCACACGGGACGGATCCTGTGCAGAAACTAAATTTAAACTGGGGAAAAAATAAACCGCAAAAAGGATAGATTTTCAGACAACGTCGGGGTTAACCCGAATAGAAAGCGGACAAAACCCACAAAAGCGGGTTGATTTTCGCACAACGTAAGGATTAACAAGGAATAACGCGATGTCAACCCAAATGGAAAGTAGACAAAACCCGCTCCTTTTTCACTTTTGGAAAATCCCTGAAAGCAAAAAGGAGCGAGGATTTGTCGACTTTCCGTTTGGGTTAGTGTCGCATTATTGCTTATTTAACACCAATGTGTCTGAAAATCAACCCACTTTTGTGGATTTTCCCTCCGGATTTTAAAATCCCGTTTCTGCACAGGTTCCGTCCCGTGCGATAAACTCCGAAGTCACCGCTTGTAACTTGATAAGAGATAAATCCCCCCTTTTGGTAACTTGTAGTTAGCTTTATACTTAAACAGGAGCGTGGTCTTGCTAAGTTGCGATTGTCATTGGACAAGGGATCATTTCGTCTTTTGTGTGGCTGTTACTGCAGTGTGTAGTTACTTCTATAGACGCATGGCAGAGTAATTTTACAAAGGGATCATTTCATTCTTTTTTTGTGGCTGTAACTGCAATGTGCAGTTACTTTTCCAGCTGCCGTTTCGCTAAGGTGTGATTGTAACGTGCCGAGGTTCACTCTTTTCTTTGTGACCCCAGCTGCAACATTGATAGTAAAAATGCAAAAATGTAATGGTAAGTTGTTGAGTGTGCCTTCTTGGAACTACAGCATAACTAGTTACTTTTGAAAAGTAGTTCCCGGAGCCATCTCCCATCCCAAAGACTGCAGCCAGGTGCCCAGTAAGACCGCGGGTCAGTGTCCAGCTGTTCCTTTGGGTCACGTTTGCCCGCTTGACCTCCTCCGCCAGGTTCTCCGTTCCGGGACGAAATCACTTTGGCCATCCTTCAGCTTCAGGAGAACAACCGCCTGGAGATCCTGAAGCGCAAATGGTGGGAAGGAAGCAAGTGCCCCAAGGAGGAGGACCACCGGGCCAAAGGTCAGAGGTCGGGGGTTACGGGCAGGGGAGGGGTGGGGGACCCTCGCCTGAGAGATGCAGGTCAGACGCAAGAGGGACTCAGAGAAATGCAATAACTATAAGCATTGTACGGTTACAGCATTCTGATCTCATATAGTTGGCCCTCCTTATCCACGGACTCAACCGTCCACGGCTAGAAAATATTCAAAAATAATATTAATTCCCGAAAACAAACCTTGTGTTTGCCATTTTATATAAGGGATGCAATTTCACTATATCATGGTATGATGATAATAATAATAGTAATAGTAGTAGTAGTTTTTATTTGTATTTTTCCGCCTCTCCCTGCGGATCGAGGCGGGATTACATCATAAAATAGCGCAATAGAGATAAAAAATGCAATCAATAAAATGTCGACGCTGTTATTGTTCATTACAGTACATAACGGGACTTGAGCATCCCTGGATTTTGGGATCCAAACCCCAGCAGATATCAGATGCCACTGTACTATGGAATCCTGGGATTTGTAGTTTCGGGGGGGGACACTTAGGTTTCTCTGCCAAAGAGCTCTGGTGCCTCCCCAAACTACAAATCCTAGCATTCTGTAAGAAAGGAATGAAGTGTGAAAAAACCCCAAACCTGGAAGGGACCCTAAGGGCCATCTCTTCCAATCTCTGGCACTAAACAACTCCAGTGCAGGAATTTGCTGCTAAACCACTCCTGCGAGGTAGCCTTTAACCTCTGCTTAAAGGCCCTCTATGCAAGAGGGTCTATAGTCCTTGGAGGCAAGCGATTGCAGGCCTTTAAAACTACCTGAAGTGTGGGGCCACCCCAAATGCGCCAGGGGCATGTGCCATAATTGTGCCCATAATTGTGCCCGAGTCCAGGGACCCCCACTTTGGGCAGCAGAGGTCTGTTCAGGCTGCATTCACATTGGAGAGATAACCCGGTTTGGCACCGCTTTAAGTGCCTTGGCTCAAGGCTATGGAATTCTGGGAGTTGGAGTATGTTGTGGGGCCCAGAGCGGAGCTCTGCTCCGCTCTGGGCCCACAACATACTCCAACTCCCAGAATTCCATAGCCTTGAGCCAAGGCACTTAAAGCGGTGCCAAACCGGGTTATCTCTCCAGTGTGGATTCATCTTTAATATGTGCATGATCCAGCCCAACCCCAGGATTCGCACATAAGGCCAGCTTGTCTGCTGGGTTTTCCACTGGGCCCTTTGGATTTCCAGGTGGTTCCATCCTTGGCTTCTCTTTGTGTCAATGGACCGTAAGCTTTGCGCGGGCGGCCTCTGGCGGCCTCAAAGGAGAATGCGGGCAGGAAAGTGTGGACCAGCGGTCCCCAAATCTCCAGGCGTTTTGGACTCCAACTCCCAAACGCCCCAGCCAGCTTGGCCGACTGTCATGAATTCTGGGAGCTGAAGTCCAAAGCATTTGGAGGACCAAAGTTTGAGAGCCACTGGTTTAGACGTTGCAAGAAAACACTCAAATAATGCAAACCTGTAGGGCTTTCTGCTTAGACTGGGGTCCACTAAGATTTCCCTTACAAAGACCAGAGAAACCACGTCGGAAAATGATGTTAGACTTTACTGAAAAGGGCTGCTTAATAATAATAATAATAATAATAATAATAATAATAATTATTATTATTATTATTATTGGAACTGCTGCAGCGGTTGAAGTGGTTTCGAGCTGCATTATTTCTGCAGTGTATTTTGGACCTCAAATAAAGGTCTCTCTCTTAAAATCTGCAATAGTCTGGCGGCCTCCCATTCGAGTGCTAACCGGGGTTGACCCTGATTAGTTCCCAAGATCATACAAATACAACAACATAAAAGGAAAAGCAGGCAAAAAGTTATGATTAAAAATGCAATTCAACTAAGTGTTCAAAATCGACCTGGAGCCAGTGTAGCATAGTGATTTGAGCATCAAAACTCTGGAGACCAGGGTTCAGTTCCTCGCTTGGCCATGGATCTGCGTGATCTTGGATGAGTCACACACTCTCAGCCTCAGAAAACCATACAAATAACGTTTACAGCAGCCAGGCTAATAATAGCAGAGAATTGGAAAAAGCAAGACCTGGTAGTCTCTCGTGCAATAACGTGAAACCCCACGATTGCGTTCGGACTTCCATTGGATCATGCTTCCAATTTCTGTCGTCTAGGGCTGGGCATGGAGAACATCGGAGGCATCTTTGTGGTGCTGATCTGCGGGCTCATCATCGCCGTCTTTGTGGCCGTCATGGAGTTCGTGTGGGCCACGCGACGCTCGGCTGAACATGAGGAGGTGAGGATGGATGTGGAGGGTCCCAAGGTGGGGAAATGTGGGGCAGAGGGGTGGGGTGTGTGTATGTCCAAGGGAAGGAAGAGGTGGGATTTTAAGTCGCTGTTGTAGTTATAGCCCGCTTTCTGTATCCATGGGTTCTGCATTCACGGATTCAACCAACCACATTCACACTCAAAATTTCCAAAAAGCCAACCTTGGTTTTGCCATTTCGTAGAAGGGACGCCGTTTTACTGCGCCGTTGTATATAGTGATACTCGAGCATCCACGGATTTTGGCTCCAGGTTAAGTGCCCTGGCTCAAGGCTATGGAATTCTGGGAGTTGGAGTATGTTGTGGGCCCAGAGCGGAGCAGAGCTCCGCTCTGGACCCCACAACATACTCCAACTCCCAGAATTCCATAGCCTTGAGCCAGGGCACTTAAACCGGTGCCAAACCAGGTTATTTCTCCAGTGTGGATGCAGCTGAGAGAAGTGAGCAAGGGAGTGTCACCAAACCATTTCCTAGCGGTGGCTTGCGGCTCTGCTGTTGTCCACAGAAATGCCCATTTCTCTGCCACAGGAGCAGCTGAGGACTCGAACTCAGAGGCGGTCAGTTATTCCTCCAGTGCAGGAATTTGCTGCTAAACCACTCCTGCGAGGTAGCCTTTAACCTCTGCTTAAAGGCCCTCTATGCAAGAGGGTCTATAGTCCTTGGAGGCAAGCGATTGCAGGCCTTTAAAACTACCTGAAGTGTGGGGCCACCCCAAATGCGCCAGGGGCATGCGCCATAATTGTGCCCGAGAAATTCATCGCAGCTGGACCAGGGACCCCCACTTTGGGCAGCAGAGGTCTGTTCAGGCTGCATCCACACTGGAGAGAGAACCTGGTTTGGCACCCCTTTAAGTGCCTTGGCTCAAGGGTATGGAATTCTGGGAGTTGGAGTATGTTGTGGGGCCCAGAGCGGAGCAGAGCTCCGCTCTGGACCCCACAACATACTCCAACTCCCAGAATTCCATAGCCTTGAGCCAGGGCACTTAAACCGGTGCCAAACCAGATTATTTCTCCAGTGTGGATGCAGCTGAGAGAAGTGAGCAAGGGAGTGTCACCAAACCATTTCCTAGCGGTGGCTTGCGGCTCTGCTGTTGTCCACAGAAATGCCCATTTCTCTGCCACAGGAGCAGCTGAGGACTCGAACTCAGAGGCGGTCAGTTATTCCTCCAGTGCAGGAATTTGCTGCTAAACCACTCCTGCGAGGTAGCCTTTAACCTCTGCTTAAAGGCCCTCTATGCAAGAGGGTCTATAGTCCTTGGAGGCAAGCGATTGCAGGCCTTTAAAACTACCTGAAGTGTGGGGCCACCCCAAATGCGCCAGGGGCATGCGCCATAATTGTGCCCGAGAAATTCATCGCAGCTGGACCAGGGACCCCCACTTTGGGCAGCAGAGGTCTGTTCAGGCTGCATCCACACTGGAGAGAGAACCTGGTTTGGCACCCCTTTAAGTGCCTTGGCTCAAGGGTATGGAATTCTGGGAGTTGGAGTATGTTGTGGGGCCCAGAGCGGAGCAGAGCTCCGCTCTGGACCCCACAACATACTCCAACTCCCAGAATTCCATAGCCTTGAGCCAGGGCACTTAAACCGGTGCCAAACCAGGTTATTTCTCCAGTGTGGATGCAGCTGAGAGAAGTGAGCAAGGGAGTGTCACCAAACCATTTCCTAGCGGTGGCTTGCGGCTCTGCTGTTGTCCACAGAAATGCCCATTTCTCTGCCACAGGAGCAGCTGAGGACTCGAACTCAGAGGCGGTCAGTTATTCCGTCCACCTTTGGTTTCAGAGGAGCCACTCTGCATTTCACGGCAGCACTCTCCATGGTTCTGAAGTCTGCCCGCAAAAGGGGATTTAGCACCTTGGAGAGCGCATGCGGACGACTCTCGTAAAACCCAGCCTGGATTTGCCTTGACGGAGCCATGGAGCCGTTGTCCCACTTCCACTGTTTCTGCTCAAGGCGCATGTTCTCCAGATGGTTCAGCCTGAAAAGGATTTGAGGGGTGCCTGGCTAAGTTTGGCTGCTAGCAAGGCCTTCCTTCTCCCCAGAAAACTGTTTCCTCCGAAGCTTGGATTTGGGAAACGGAGAGGTGCAAGGCCCCTTGGAAACCTGGGTTTTGTGCCTTTGCACTTTTGTGCCGCTTTAAAAGACTTCCAGGACACGAGGCTCAGAAGCTGCTGCTCCACCTTTTGAGGGTTTCCACGTTTTGCTTTACTCAAACGGGAGCCGTTTGCAAAATGGCTGCTGTTTTAGAAGTGTCATAACATGGCTGACCATTCTGGAATAGTCCCAGGGCTTATGTCTGGTTGAAGGGGAAGAGTTTTTTCCTCTTTCTTTATCCATTCCCTGTTGAAGTTGGGGAATATGTGGCCATAAATTGACCTGATGTCCATTTTACAGAAACGGTGTATTATTGTGGACTTAACGAACTGAGGTCCGCTCTCTAAGGCTATTTATTAGTCATGGCATCAAGGTGGGCCTTTGGAGAGTTTATTTTGTGGACTGCAGCTCCTCCGGTTCCTAAGCCAGCGTGGCCATTCTGGATGGGGGAACGTGGGAGTTGCAATCCAAAAAGTTACTTTCTCAAACTCTGCAACTAGAGGTCAATGGTCCACATTGAGAGCCAGTCTACCAGATGCAGAGGAATCCTGTAGAGATTACTTGGCTCTTACCTTGACATATAAATTTCTTTAGGGCAGCTGAAGTTCAGGGACGAGTCATTGACCTCATGCAGCATAACCTTAATAATAAATTTTATTTTTTGAGGACCGCTTTCCCCCTTCTCACCGGCTCTTTCCTTCCCCTCTCGCCGTTCTGCCTGCAGATTTCCATCTGCCAGGAGATGCTCCGTGAGCTCCGCCACGCCGTGTCCTGCCGCAAGCCAACCCGCTCCCGACGCCGCCACCGACGCCACTACGCCGCCCGAGGAGCCCTGTCGCTGCGCTCCGTCCGCGAGATGCGCCTCAGCAACGGCAAGCTCTACTCGGGGACTCTGGTGTCGGAGCCGGGCCCACAGCGCCTCCTGGAGGAGCCGCCCCGGCCTTGCACCCACGTCCGCATCTGCCACGAGTGCCGGCGGATCCAGACTCTCCGGGGAGGCCCCCCGCCGCCTCGGGGACCCCCGCCCCCCGAGGAGGGCACCCCACGGCGGGGGGTCCCCCGCGAACTGAGCGAGCAGGAGTGAGGCACTCCCCTTCCCCCCCACCCCACCCCACGGTTGCTTACCACCACCCCCTTCACCCCATCCCTGCCTTCGCTCTCCGGCGGAGGCGCCTGGTAGACATGTACGCTGTGCGTATGCCCTGACTGGGGGACCCCCGGACCTTGGAGGGGACACCCATCTCCCACTCACGCACCTCCCCTCCCTGGCACAAGTGTCCCTGGCCTTCGGGGGGCATGGGGGCAGTCCCCCAACTGCTGACCCACGGGTTCTGGGGACAGGAAGCCTCCCCAAAGCCCAGGTCTGCGTGCCTGTATTGGGGGAGTGGTCTCTCCCTTTCTAATGCCCCCACGTTGTGGGAAAGAGAAGAAGACGATGCCAACCATGGACTCCACATTTGGCAGGATGGACCCTCGGGGTTGCGCTCTGTTTCTCTCGGACGGTGTGGTCATGGCACGACTCGGCCCACGCTTTCCCATGTGGGCTGACAAGAGTTGGCAAGACATCCCCCCCCACTTTCTCCCCCCAGATGCTTCCTCAAAGAGCCCCTCTTTGCCTTGCCCCCCCCCGTCTCCTTCAGAGACCCCCTTCCTGCCATTCCTCCCTCCCCAAAACTATGGAGGAAGGGGCTTGGATGGATGCCCCGAAATTGGGTGGAGAGTCCTTCCTGCCTTGGTCTTTGGGGAGCCCCACACACTTTGTGGGGTGAGGGTTTGGGGGAGGTGGCTTGCCCTCCTTTGGTAACCCCCCTTCAAGCCCACTGTGAGACTGGTGGGGTGGTGGTCGCGGTGGGCTTCGGGAGGAGAGACTGGAGGAATGGGGGTCCATGCGTATAGGAAAGGGGGGGTTCACATGGGATCCCCAAACCAGAGCACCCGGGACTATATCCGGAGGGGTGTCTCTCTGTCGAGTGGGGAAGGGGAGTGGGAGGACGCCTCGGAGGACGGTGCGAGCCCATCGTGGGGCTGGGACGGGGATGGACGGCCGGGGACCCTGGAAGCGGAGGAGAGTGGCCAGCACGAAACCCCCCCTCCCTCCCTCCCCACGACGTCTTGTCTGTCTTTTTTTAATTTTTGTTTTCTTTTAATTTTATTTTTCTTTTTGGACAAATTTCTATAGAAGCCAAAAACAAAAAATATGGAGACTTTAGTGGCAACCCCAAAAGAGAAATAAACGTGAAAATACTTGATTCTTTTTACGTGAGTGATGGGAGAGATGTGTGTTTTTCGGTGTTGACGGTGTGGGTTCTCTTGGACGAAAGTTACTAGTCTGGATTACAAATCCCCCAGCCATCGTGGTCATGGTAACTTAGCCTTGTTGGACGCGCAAAGCTTGGGAAAGTTACTTTTTAACTCCCAGAATCCCCTAGCCAGAATGGGTGAGAGTGTGGGTCCCTTGCAACCTGAACCTTGTTGAGCATCCAGGGCTTGGAAAAAGTTACTTTCTCCCAGGCTTTGTAGTAGTGTGTTCCATATTCTGTTGGTGTTTTTCCTCCTGACGGTTGAGCTTCATTGCATAATGACTTGTGAAAAGTAGCGTGTGGAAAAAAACCTGCCCCAAAGCTGGTGAGCGAACGAGATTTATTGACAAACCGGTTGCTTCAAAGTTCCCGGCGTGTTTCTCTGTGTTCTTCCTCCTGGGAGACCTGAGACCAACAAGACGCCTTGATTAAAAGCCCGAAATCAATTGAGGCTCGTGGAAATTAAAAGGCGAGCTTCCATCCGCCTGCGCTCAGCCGCTGTATCAAAAGTGCATCAGAAAACGGGAGCAGAAATCCAGAGGTAGCGATGTGAGGACACTCGAGGCGTTTCAAAGAGCACTGGCCCCACTGTTAGAAAGGCAGAATAATGAGGATTAAACACCCGCCCCGTGGCAAGCGCTTTTAAGGAACTGGGAAAGGGCAGAAAATGTTCGATAATATTAATGTGTTGCTGTATTTTTAGCACCGTGGCAGTTGCAAGGAAGAACTCTTGCAGATTCTGCCCCGGGCGTCCAGATCTCTCTGGTCTCTTCTCGCTTTCATATTCCACAAGTGAGAATCTTGATCTTCAGGTTGGCCTTTGACACCGTTTCGATTAAATCTTAAGGGGACTTATTTCTGAATATGTAAAGCCTTGCTCCGTTCGTTCTAAAAGAGGCCGACGGCATTAGCTGAACGGGGAAAATTAAAGACGGAAAGAGAAAAACAGGTCCCGTTGCGTTGCTGAGTTGGAAGGAACAGTTTAGGACACATCGTCCAAACTGGGACATGTGTGGCCAACCAGTATCAGAGCGTGGTCCAAGTGGGAAAAGCTATTAGTGAGGAAGTGCAAACCAACCGGGTGACCTGGGGCAAGTCACATTCTCTCAGCCTCAGAGGAAGGCAATGGATAATCTTGCCCTGGAAGCCCTATGATAGGTTTGCTTTAGGGTTGCCGTACGTTGGAAACAAATTGAAAGCACACAACAAAGACAAGCGCACATGCTAGGAAAGGCTGCGGCAGTTTGCTTTTGCCTGAGCTAACTGGGAAGGAGAAAACTCCCATTTCCCTCCTCGGCCCGGTTGAGTTAATTGCGTGCAAACGACTTTTGCACTTTGGACTCCGTTTGCAGCAACTGACAAAAGCGGAAAGAGGAGAGCGAAAGCAGGAGATTTTCATAGCAGCTGGAAAACTGGGATTGCAGAGGATTAACTGGGAATCTCCCCGTCCCATTAGGACTGTTTCAGTTCTCCGCTTGCCTCCAAGAGATACCCAAATCCACAGAGTCCGTTTGAATTGTGGGTTTTTGGGGGGAGGTATTTGTTGCTGGTGGAGGGGGGATTCCCAGCCAAATGGACCACTTTTCCTTTTCTCATAGAAGACAGACGTTCTGGCGGCTTTGTTCTTTGGGCAGCTGGAGTGTTTGTGAATATTCCGCGCAGCCGGCAATTGTGTGTCCTCGGTTGGCTTTGGACGCAACGCGGTCTGTTTAGCGGAGGGTGGCTTGATAGGAGAACGTGCGAAATGTGATTATAGGGAAATCTTCCCATCCTGGAGGGCTTTCGAACCAGACGTCCTGTCTAAGATGATTTCACTCGACAACAAGAAAACTTCCATTCAAATCATTGATTTTCGTCAGCTTGCCAGTTCCTGTTTATGATCTTTATTACCGAGGGGGACATTTTTATAGATCGACGCTTATTATTGATTGACACACAGCTGCTAAATCATGTTGATTTGCAATTAAATAATGCTTCGACATGAGGCTGAGCGAGAGCGTGCACATGCCTCTGTCTCCAATTTACTTTGGAAGGAACAAGGATCCTAAATACATATTCTTTGATTCCCCAAAAGGAAATGTCGACGGAAGAGAAGATCCTGCGCCGCTATTTGATTTTGCTGCCGGTGGGAACATTTCTTCTGTACATAAAGGAGAAGAACATTTCGTATTAACAAAAAATGTGTGTGTGTGCGTTCATGTATTTGTGTGTTCACACACCTTGAATCTTATTGTTAGTCTTGAGTCAAGCCATTGAATCAATAAGATTCACCTTTGGGGCTGCTCAGCTGTTGGTTGCGTTAAACTATTTCCAGTTGGGACTAACCGAAAACAGATTCAGGAAATGGAGGAAGGTGGTAGGTAGGTAGATAGATAGAGAGAAGGTGGGTAGCTAGGTTAAAAAATATGACTGGTAGAGAGAAAGACAAATAAGGTAGGCAGGTAGATGGTACAGGTTGAATCTCCCTTATTCTGAAATCCAAGATACTCCAAAATCCAAAATCATCCATATGAATAGCTGAGAGAGTGGTCTCTTTGCTTACACAAACCTTGTCCCATGCACAAAATTATATATATATATATATATATATATATTTAAATACGGCGTACAAAATTACATTTGGGTTATGTGGATAAGGTATAGACGCAACATAAATGAATGCCATGTTCAGACTTGAGACCCATCTCTAACAGTATCTCATTAGGTCCATGCAAATATTCCAAAATCTGAAATAAAGCAGAAAACAGTTTTGGTCCCAAGCATTTCAGAGACCCAACCTGTTGTTAGATAAGGAAGGTAGGTAGGTAAGTAAGGAAGTAGATTAGTGAGGTAGGTACATAAGATGGATAGATAATGGAAAGGATGGATGATAGATAGATAGATAGATAGATAGAGGGTTGGTTTTAGATTATTAATTTTAACTTGCATATTTTACATTTTATATTTGTAATTTTTTTTATATTTTTACAATTTTAATTGTACAAGAATGCTGTTAGCCTCCTTGGGTCCCACTTTGGGAGAAAAGTGGGATAAGAATAGATAGATAGATACTAGATAGGTAGGTAGGTGCGTAGATGATATAGCTATAGATAGAGAGTAGGAATGTGGATAGGAAAGTCAGGTAGGCAGACAGGGACATAGATACAGTTGGCTCTTCATAATCCACAGATTCTTTCTCCATGGATTCAAAAATCCTCAGCTTGAAAATATTCCAAAAAGCCAACCTTGATTTAACTATTTTATACAAGGGATCTCATTTCACTTTGCCATTGTATTTAATAGGACTTGTGCCTCCACGGATTTTGGCGTCGACGGAGGGTCCTGGCAACCAAACCCCAGTCGACTTCCAAGGCCCCCATTGTATATTAGGTAAGTATTAGGGATATGTATTGGGTAGATATAGGGACTGAAGGACAGATAGGATGCTTATACATTCATATGTTTCTTGCCCCCCTTTTGAATCGGACTGGTTTTCTTCACCTCGAGTAGACCCCTAAGAGACCGGTGGGTCCAGTATCATTCCCTAAGGCAGTGAAAAGCTTAAGCTGTGAGCCGGCCTCCTTGATTTACCTGCAGCTAAGCTGAAGGAGCAAATGTTTTCTCAATCTATATTTTAAGGGAATGGCTTTTTAAGATGTTTTGCCAAGAAAATACTTGAGAAGTTGAGTCCTTCTGCAGTGGCACCTTTTGGGCACCAGGTGGCAGCCTTTTCTCGACTCGTGTCCCCTTTGCAGCCAATCAGATCCTCCGCAAGGTCAAATCTTCCATCATGGATTTTCACACATTGAGGGCAGCCAGCCACGAAGGAAATGCAAAGATAGAGCCTTGAGAAACCAAAGTTGGGAAAGTGTCGTAATACGATCGATCCCTAGGTCCGGCTTCGAAGGATGGAAAAAAAGGGAAAACCATAAACAAACAAGGCATGGCTCATTGCAAAAGAAGACTATGCTAGGAAAAGTGTAAATGGGTCGAAAAAGTCCATCGAGGAGGCCAACCTTGTTTGCTTTGCAAGACCTGAGCAACTGCTTTGAGTGTTGGGCTGCGGCTCTGGGAGGCCAGGGTTCGAACGCAGCCATAAAACACCCCTTTGGAAAGTCACGCTTAGAGATGTCAATATTGCTAGAGATGTCAATGTTGTCCCTGGAGAACGGAAGGGAATATATTTTATCCCTGCAGGTGAAGCGTGAGAAAATTAAAATGTTTTGGGTGTTCCGCGCAAAGCAATGCTCACCCGTTCCGATTAGGAAACTGCATTTGAAATCCAATGTTCTGGATGTTTTTATGGTTTTTATTGCTTCACTGAGCAGTTAAGTCACAGGGATGCAACACACAGGTCCAAAACACTTTGCAGAAATAATCCTGGCTCGGTGCTAGGGGATCCTGGGAACTGTAGTTTGTTGTGACACCAGAGCTCTCTGACGAAGGAGGCTAAATGGCTTACGAAATTATACCCAGGATTCCCTAGCACTGAGCCAGGGCAGTTAAAGTGGTGTCAAACTGGATTATTTCTGCAATGCGTGTTTTGGACCTGAGCCGGTCTCTGTCCTTGAATGGGTCTAGCTTTGGGTTTGTTGTTGTTGCGTGCCTCCAAATCATTCCTTACCCTAAGGAAAATAATAATAATAATAATAATAATGATAATAATAATATTAATAATAATAATAATAATAATCATGAGCACAGGACTGGGAATCATCTTAGGCTGCATCCACACTGGAGAGATAACCCAGTTTGGCACCACTTTAACTGCTATGGCTCAAGGCTATGGAATTCTGGGAGTTGGAGTATGTTGTGGGGCCCAGAGCAGAGATTTAGAAGATCTATCTGGCTCAAGGCTATGGAATTCTGGGAGCTGGAGTATGTTGTGGGGCCCAGAGCGGAGCTTTGGAAGCTCTATCTGGCTCAAGGCTATGGAATTCTGGGAGTTGGAGTATGTTGTGGGGCCCAGAGCGGAGCTTTAGAAGATCTATCTGGCTCAAGGCTATGGAATTCTGGGAGTTGGAGTATGTTGTGGGGCCCAGAGCGGAGCTTTGGAAGCTCTATCTGGCTCAAGGCTATGGAATTCTGGGAGTTGGAGTACAAACTCCAACTCCCAGAATTCCATAGCCTTGAGCCAGAAAAGAGTTAAAGCGGTGCCAAACCGGGTTATTTCTCCAGTGTGGATGCAGCCCAAGGATGCAGCCGAAAGAGCCTTGCAAATGGCCATGCTGGCTGTGGATGCTGGGACTTGCAATCCATCAAGATCCAAAGGGTGGGACGATTCGCACTCTGGGCCTTCAGGTTTCCTCGCTTCGGCGTCTTTGAGAAGAACGAGACGGGATCAGGGCCTCCGGGGAAGTGCGCAAAAGGTCCACGTGGAGACGGTGGCCTCGCCGCAGGTAAGCCGGTCCTGAGCCATTTAAGGTCTTAAGAGCTTTAAAACAGCATTTTAATTGAGGCCCTGGAGAGAACCGAGACCGACGCAGGAGGAGGAAAAGGATAACAAGGAGATAGGAAACGGGAGATAAAAATAGAGATCACCCCTTGGCTCCCGATTCCAAACCAGACACAGTTTCGGATCCAGTTTTAGAAGACGAAGACTCGGGACTGTTTTGTCAATTTGGTTTTTTTAAAAAATTAAAATAGGGATATCCGTATCCCATCCCGCGTCTTAAGATCTCGGGGTGGCAAATGATAAAAATCAACTCGAACAATTTTGCATCAATATTTCGAAAAGGAGAAATTAAACGGCCCATCTTTAACAAGATGAAGCAAGACCATTTAGCAGTTTAGCCCCTTTAAAATCACTTTACCAGTTTAACAAGACCGTTTACCAGTTTAACAACGTGACTTACCAGTTTCACCAGTTTAGAACAAGACCGTTTTCTACTTTAACAAGATCATTTACCAGTTTGCCAGTTTAAAACAAGGTAGTTTTCCAGTTTAACAAGACCACTTACCAGCTTCACCAGTTTAAACCAAGACAGTTTTGCACTTGTAAGAAGACAACTTACCAGTTTCACCAGTTTAAAACAAGACACTTTCCCATTTTGTAAAAGATGATTGACCAGTTTCCCCAGTTTAAAGCAAGACAGTTTGCCAGTGTAATAACAGGTGCCAGCATAACCATTGCAAAAGCTATTGAAACTCAGGTGGACCCCAGTGACCCCTCTTTTTTTTGGGGGGGGGTGTCCTGATTCTGGTTTAAGGTCTATAGAGGTATTCCTTCCTTGAAGGTCCTCCTGGAAAGGCTAAAATAATCGTCCCCAGGAATGGCTGGATCCTTCGAGAATCCCAGAAGAAGGGAAGGAGGAACAAGCCAAGAAGTGGGGCGCCTCTTGCCATTTCCCAAAATCTCCTTTGCAATCTTCTTTGCGGCCACAAGGGGGCAGCCTGGATAAACTGAAGAAACCCCCCCCCCCAAAAAACCACCCTCAGATCAAATCTCATTTTCTCTCCCCCCCCCGAGTGGACTGCTGTTCCCCAATTTTAGGGACCCTCCAAAAGACAAGGACTACCCCACCCCTCCACTGAAGACCCCCAGAAAGGGGGGAGGTCTTCCCATGCAGCCCCCTTTCTCCCCTCCTGGGGGGCTTCCCCTCTTTCCCTCCCAGCTCCATGTCAGATCCCCCCATTTTCTGGGACCCCCCCCTCCCCAACTAAAGCACCCACCCACCCACCCAAGGGACCCCCCCCAGCCTTCCTTTCCATCTGGGGCAAAGGGCAAAATGGGGGGCAGAGGAGGAGGAGGAGGAGGAGAGAGCAGGAGGGGGGCATCTTGCCTCCTCCTCCCCCCCCCATCTGTGGGTCGCCCCCCCAAAAAAAAATCTTAAGAGGGAAGGAACAAAGGAAGCCATGCACTGAAGTTGTGGGGGGCATCCATGTTGGCAGTCAAAGGCACCCAGGAAAAGGATTTGGTGGGAGGGGGGTGTCTCACACCACCCTTTCCCCCCAAAGCCTCCCAAAAATGCCTGGCTCAGCATCAGCATCATGGCTGCATTCAATAGACACAAATGCACAGCAGCCCCAGCATCCTCTTGTCAATCAATGGTTGCCATGGAGACGGGATGAAGGACAGACGACCTTCAGCTCTCTGGCCCAGGATGGATGGATGGATGGGAAGGAAGGAAGGAAGGAAGGAAGGAAGGAAGGAAGGGGGCTCCTGGGAGCATCCCAAAAGGATGGAGACCCTGCCCCTTTGGGTTAGATGGCCAAAAAGGGGGTTAAAGGGGGGCATTTCTCTCACCCTATTTCTCATTTCCCTCCCTGGCTGCAGAAAGAGATGGAGCTCAAGCAGAACTTGGGACAGTGGCTGTTGTAGGACTACATTTCCCAGAATCCCCCAGCAGACTCAGTGGTGGCCACTGGCTTCCATGCCAGGCAATGGCAGAAAGAGCACCCACTGCAGAGTTTTTGTGGTTTCAGCACCATGGACCTGTCCAAGGTACTGAAACTGTTTTTAAAAAATAGTTGTTGTTGTCGTTGTTGTTTATTCAATATTTTTGTGACAATTTTGCACAGAGTACGTCCTAAATTGCACACAGGCCTTTTTTTAAAAAAAAAACCCATTTATACTAATTCAGGACTTACTTTGCGCAAAATTAAGCACAGAATACTCAGCTCCCCAAAACGGGAAGGTCTCTGTCCCCTGAGATGAAATTTTTCATTTATTTCGCACGTTTCTAGCGTTTTGCAGTGCCTTGAAAAACTAGGGTTTTCCAAGGACTTTATAATGGGTTTGTTTTGGTTTTGGCAGCGAGAAGAAAGTGGCTAAAACAGCTTCCTTTGAGATGAAAATTGGTGGAGAAAATTGCATGTGCTTATTGCGAATGCGCATTGTCTCGGTGCTCTGTGCATTTTGCAATGGCGCGCGATCCATTGGTCAGCCATGTGCCTCGGTCACTTTGGTGGTATTCAGCTGCATCCACATTGGAGAAATAAACCGCTTTGAGCTCTGTTCCGTTCCGGACCCCACAACATACTCCAACTCCCAGAATTCCATAGCCTTGAGCCAGGATGCTGACAAAGCGGTGCCAAACTGGCTTATTTCTCCAATGTGGATGCATCCTAAACTGACCTCTGCCCTTGGCCAAAATATACTCACATCTCTTCCCGCAGCCCAGTTCTATGGAAACCTTTGCAAGGCCCTATTAATCCCTTGCCCTGGTTTTGTTCCATGCCATTAAACCCAGTGTGCAAACGTGACACACAACTGGGATTAGCGGAGCGGCCTTCCTCTCTGTATTATTATAAACCGGGGAGAGAGATGGCCGTTCCTAGAGCCTTTCTCCTCCCGTCCCAACTAAATGTGGCCAAAATGTGTGTTAATTCACCTGCATTAGGATGCTGTGCGTGTGCCATCCGCTTGACGGTGGGCATCGTTGTTGTTGTTGTTGTTATGGGGAAGGGGCGCACGGTTGTTTACGGCGGCCTCTAATCTCTCGGTGCTTCCTAAACAGATACAGACACGTGTCCTGAAATCCCTGCCCTGCTTTCAGGATTGTGTCCAGGGTTGTGTATGTGCGATGTGTCTGTGTTGCTTTAACTCTCTCCTTCCCGGTCCTCTTACCCAGGAAAAATACGAAGGCATTGCTTCCCAAATGGGAATCCTGCCCTCCAATGAATTTTCCCTCCAGTGCCCAAATGAACAACAACAACAACAACAACTTTATTTATACCCCGCTTACTCCAATTAGGATTGACGCGGCTTTGCATCCTTTGCATTGCAGAGAAGGAGATGCTGAAAACCCTCCGCACCCCAGACTCTTTTATTTCCTCTGCCCATGTTCTTTGGGGTCACTCTGCCGGACTCTTTTCCTCCAGAGGCCTAAACTCTGTTTCTAAAAGCTCAACTGAAATCCAAGTTACTGCAATGCTAGAAATGTAGAGTTCAAATATCCCAGCCACAGGGTTGCCTACTACTTCTGCCCTGGCGTGGAAGGCAGCGACAAAGGCACCCCTGAGCGTACGCAAAGTGCCTTCCAAACCTCAGCCAAACCCTTAGAAAAAGGCGAGAGAGGGTCTGCCCCATCCCTTCTTTGAGGACGATGGGTTTTCTTGACCTCTCCTCCTCCTCCTCCTCTTCGTGCCATTTCTCCAGGCGGCTAAGAAGGCGGCTCAGTGGCTATTTATAATCCTCCTGACTGCTTCTCCCCGGGGCTTTAGCAAAGAAGAAAGCCTTCCTCCACTGCAGTCCTCCTCTTGTCACTTTCTTGGCAAGGAAAGGGTGCTGCAGAGACTGGATCGTCCCCCTTTCCAGGGTTGGGATTTTTCCTTCTCCCCCCGCTTCCATAGACATGCCAGGTTATGGGGTGGCATCTCATGTGCAATGGGTACAGCATGTGCTGGTTCCGTCTCCAGCACTTCCAGTTTGAAGGAGGCCCCAGTTAGCACTGGGAGGCAATGGGGGAAGATGTCTGTCAAGGCAGGCGATGCCCATAGAGTCAGCTTGCTACCACTATAAGTGCAAAGTCCTATGCAATCCTGGGACTTGCATTATGGGAAAAGGATTTAGGATTGTCTGCCATAATTCGGGGCTTTGGACTAAACTTGCCACCTTCCTCGGTCTTTGGGCCTCTAGATGTTTTGGACTTCACTTCCCATAATCCTTGGCCAACGCCGGGAGTGTAGCCATGGGGCAAAGTAGGGCAGAATTATAGTATTTCCCTTCCAAATAAGAACACCGTCTCCATTCAATTTTCCTCCAGGCCCCATTCCTAGCATGCCAGTATCTTAAATTTTGAGTTGAGCTTTTAGAAATACTAAAGTTTAGGCACCTGAAGCCAAAGGGGGAAATGTAAAGTGAACAAGGGAAGGCAAATACAGCAAATACAAGAATTTGGTAGCTATGAGTGATTTGCTTGGCCTCCTTTGCAAAGTTTGAGTACCAGTCCCTTGGATTTCTCCAGCAGAGAAGAGGCATCATGGAGCTGCCCTTGGAAACCATCTGGAAACTTCCAAAATGTTGCAGCTGGTCTGCTGAAAGGGGCCGGTTACTGGAAACCTATGAGTCCCCCATTGAAGTGGCTTCTCTGGTTACTGGTCTATTTCTGGGCACCATTCAAAGGGCTGATCATGACCCATAAAGCCTAGCTTAGGTCCAGCTTATATGCAAAGCAGCTCAGTCCTGGTCTTGGAAAGGTCATTTATTTGGATGACAGCAGTTCTCAGAATCCTCCCATTTATCCACTAATATTCTAGGGAGGGGATTCTTGTCATTGTAGTCCGAAAACCCCAAACTCTGGATTAGATTTTCCAAGGGGGCAGGGAAGAGGGAGAGTGCCCAAACCTCCTCCAGATTTCATAAAATGTGACTGTCCCCCCACTTCAAGTGTGGAAAGAGGGATTAATTTGGGGGGCCCTGATGGCGAGGTTTCTCCCCTCCTTTGCACCATCCCAGATTTGGTATTCACTTTTGATTCACATTCCTTTTCTCCTCTGCAAACCATAAGCAGCAGCTATCTTCTGATCTCTGCTGCAGAGCGCATCCCACCAGCTCCATCCTTCTTCCGGAACAGAAAATGCCAGCAAGGAGGGAGGAGGGATTGTCTGGAAGATGACAACAAAGGGGCAATTTGGGGGGCTTGGGTGTGTTGCAGAAGGGGACCCCTGTGTGTTTCAAGGAGCTTGGCTTCCCCTTTCTGCCTCTTTGCAACCCAGAAGGGCTGGGGTTTATCTGGATGGCCACCTGGCTCTTCTTCTTCTTCTCCTTCCTTGTCTTCTCACATCTTCCTTTGCCTCTGCAGCAGCAGCAGCAGCAGAAGGAGGAGGAAGGAGAGAGGGAAGGACGAATCAAGGTGAAGGAAGAGAGGAAGACAGGATAGAACACCAGAGTGGAAGGAAGAGAGAGAGCGCAAAACAGAGCATGAGCAACCCAGGCAGACCCACAAGCCTGGCAAGAAGTGGGACCGTCCGGAGGGTCCAGGGAGACCCCCTTCCTTCCAGAGGGCTTTCCATGGGCAGCAATGTCCCTCTCCCCACACCAGTTCCCCAAACCTCCTTCCTGGGCCTGGTCATCTTTCCTTCAGTGGGGTCCTTTGGGGTGACTTTGTGGGCAGAGCGGTCAGCAAATGCAAGAGGTTACCCCAGACTATTCATTATAAACCCTAAAACCACCCAGGCATCACCGATGCTTCATTCTTTCCTCCTCCTCCTCCTGAGTCTTTCCTCCTCATTCCTTTGTAATGACTTTACCTCCCCATCTTTCTCCTTGGGACCAATGGGCACCGTGCCCATCTCCCACCATGTGCCCATTGAACGAAGCCAGGAAACCGCTCCTTGGTCAGGTTGTAAATGTGTGTTTGAGACAGAGAGACAGAGAGAGATTCTCCCAAGAGTGATTTGCCATAATAAATAGTCCAGTGGGACCTCCGCTTTCCAAAGGGGTGACTTGACTCCAGGCGATGCCAGAAAAACATCTCTCGGTCAGTCCTGCCTTTGGGCTTTTAGGCCCCGTCTGGCCGTCCTCCGTTGGAGACAGGATGCTGGACCAGACAGTTACGCCAATCGCCCGCGCCATTGATTGCGTCTGGGCTCCTTTTGGCCGGCTTGGTGTCACTTTGTCCTCCCCAAACCCTACTGCTGCATAGATGGGCGGCCATTGAACAGAAAGCAAAGGTTTGGGGAGAGGATCGGGGCTGTGACGGCTGTTTCCAGGAACGGCTTCACGGTTGTCGGTCTACAAACTCTCCTCTGGATGACTGTTCTCACTTTCCCGTTTTGAAATCTTGGTGCCAATTGAAGGCCAACAATCTCTGATTTAAATGGGGTTCAAGGAAGGGGCCAGGTTTTCTCCATCCCTGAGACTGAGCTTTATGGGTCAAATCCAGAAGCCTTTCTTTGTTTCTGTTAGCACCTCTTTCTCTGCAGGAATGGAGAAGATGGAAATGTCCATCCATCCATATGAATGGTGCTCTGTTCCTAGGATGCATGTGAGATGATGTTGTTGTGTGTGGTGTTGATGTCGAAACGTGTTTGTGTAATCTGAGATGCTAAGCATTGTTGTTCAAGTCATTTCTGACTTACGGCGACTATAAGATGACCCTGTCGTAGGGTTTTCATGGCAAGATTTGTTCACAGGAGGTTTGCCATGGCCATCCTCTGAGGCTGAGAGAGTGTGACTCTCCCAAGGTCACCCAATGGGTTTCCATGGTCGAGCTGAGATTCGAACCCCGATCTCCAGAGTCCTCCAAGCATTTCTGAATGAAGGAAGGAGGAAACAAAGCAGACGGAAGTTGGGAAACAAAGGGGTCGTGATGTTTCCCACTGACAAGGCGATGAGGGCCCCATTGGCCCCAGTGCTGCCCAGTGATCTCAAGTTTCCTCTTACTGATCGAGATGGACAGCTTCCAGCCGGACCAGTCAAAAGACATCATTGAGCAATTTGGTCTTTCCTCCTTAATGGATTTTCTGTGGGAGCTTCCAAATGAGAGTCCAACTGATCTGTCTCAGGCATTTGTTTTTTTGTTTGTTTAAGTATTTCTGGAACACAGGATTTTATGGGGAAGGCATCCGGATGATATTATTTGCTGCTGGTATTGGAGTGGATCTCCCATCCCAACTAATGTAGCATAGCCAATGGAAGGGAATGCTGGGAGCTGCAGTCCAGACCAGGGCAGGGATGATGTTGGTGACTAGCTGGATGAGGATTATAACCTTCTATTCTGAAGTCATTTGCTTTGAAGTCTCTGGTGTTTCCAACTTTGCAAAGAATTTTGAGTTTTGGAAAAGGACTCTTGGTTGCCTCTGAAGCTGGATTTTTAAAGGTTCGATATGGTTTAGGTGTATAGGAGCATCTCCTATGCTTTATGCCTGGAACATGAGCTATCATTGAAGTTAGTAGTGAGTAAGTGGCAATGCTGAAAGGCCCTCAAAAGGGCTCCATAGGTTACTATCATCTTACTATTTCTTGGGGTCGGTCTGGATGACTCTTGGGGTACCTTCCAACTCAATGACTTAAAAATGCATCTTTTCTCTCCCCTAATGTTGCAAGGCTAGTTCCCTTCACTCACAGATGCAACTGCAAATAACTGGCATCATCATCATCATCATCATCATCATCATCATCGTCATCATCATCATCGTCATCCTGGGTTTCACAATCTACCTGGCGCTACCAACTGGAGTTATGGACCATCTCAGATGCTGCCCAAGTGAGGGATTGTCAGAACGCGGCCCATTCTAAGCAGCGCCATGTTTTGCAGTTGTGCTTCTTCGATCCTTTCTCCGGCAACTTCATTCCGGTGCTTTGTCATCTTATTAGGAATTCCTCCTCCTTCTCTTCACCTCTGTGTTCCTGCACTTGGTTGTATGTTTAGGTTGGACACATCCCGCTGTTTGCCCCAAGGAGCTTCTAATCCAAGGCTTGAGCAGAGAGAACAAGGGAGAGCCAGGACCTTGAAGGATGGTCCTCTCCAACTTGGTGTCCTCTGGATGCTTTGGGCAGTGGCCAGGCTGGTTGGGGGATGCTGGGAGTGGCTGCCTCTAGGATGCTGGGAGCTGTAGTCCCACCTTTCCTTCAGAGGAGATGCCTACTGCACCAAAGTGTAACTTAGCAAGTGGACCCCACCAATAAATCAAAGCATCCCTAGTTCTCCTGGATGGGAATGAAACTAAATATGGAGGAAGGATGGAGAAAGGGCCTGAATTGGAGATTTAGGTTTCTGAGTTAAAAAGGGGTCTCTCCAAAGGACTGCCTCCCCATCATCCCCATCCCAGCCACTCCCTGCGCCATGGGCCTCAGAGTCCCCCTCCTTTGGGCCAAGCAAAGATCCTAATTCCCTTGCTGCCGTGGAAACTCCCTTCCTCCTGGTTGCCACAGTGACTCTGGGTCACATGGGCTCCCCTCCATCCGGTTGCCATGGAGACCGGATGAAGGATGAGGAGAAGAGGGAGTGATGCTGAGGCCTGGGCTCCTCCTGGAAAGAACACCAGCAAACTCTTACTGCTCTGACTGCACCAAGAAGCCTCTCTCTGGCTAGAATCAGAGAATCATAGAGTTGGAAGAGACCCCAAGGGCCATCCAGTCCAACCCCATTCTGCCATGCAGGAACTCCCAGTCAAAGCATCCCCGACAGATGGCCATCCAGCCTCTGCTTAAAGACCTCCAAGGAAGGAGACTCCACTACACTCCAAGGAAGGAGTGTGTTCCACTGTTGAACAGCCCTTACTGTCAGGCAGTTCCTCCTAATGTTGAGCTGGAATCTCTTTTCCTGCAATTTGCATCCATTGTTCCGCGTCCTAGTCTCTGGAGCAGCAGAAAACAAGCTTGCTCTCTCCTCAATATGACATCCCTTCAAGTATTTAAACAGGGCTATTATATCACCTCTTAACCTTCTCTTCTCCAGGCTGAACATCCCCAGCTCTCTAAGTCTTTCCTCATAAGGCATGGTTTCCAGACCCTTCACCATCTTAGTTGCCCTCCTTTGGACCCGCTCCAGTTTCTCCACATCCTTTTTGAATTGTGGTGCCCAGAACTGGACACAGTATTCCAGGTGGGGCCTCACCAAAGCAGAATAGAGAGGCACTATTACTTCCTTTGATCTAGACACTATACTTCTATTGATGCAACCTAAAATTGCATTGGCCTTTTTAGCTGCCGCATCACACTGTTGACTCATGTTCAACTTGTGGTCTACTTGGACTCCTAGATCCCTTTCACACGTACTTTCATTCAGCCAGATGTCCCCCATTGTATATCTGTGCATTTCATTTTTCTGTCCTAAGTGCAGAACCTTACATTGGGCAGACGCTTGGGGTGAAGTCCTGATGGCGGCGGTGAAGAAATCTCAACAGACTCATTGCTAAAACATGTATCCTTGGCCATGCAGCAAAAATCCAAACACACAAAACTTTAGTTCTTCTGCAATTATATGGAAAGGACAGACTGAGGAACATAAAGCCATAGTAGCTGGGTTACAAGTTGTAGGCACGCCGAGTTACTCTGAGATGACCGAAATGGACATTTCCAATATTTACATTGCAAGGAGAGGATGTTTGGCCACCAAATCGTCTCATATATATCCTGTCCAGTGTTTCTGCACACTTTCTTGAGTCTGCATTTCAAAAATTGCCAGTGACAACACTCCTGCAATCCACCCATCTCACGATGGCCTTTCAACAAATCCTTTTACTTCTTGTTGTTAACTACCGTCAAGTAGATTTTGACTTAGGGAGACCCAATGGACCTTATCAGACGTCGGAAATTGGAATTATACTCCAATGGCAATCCGAACGCAATCGTGGGGTTTCACGTAATCGCGAATTAAAGTATCTCATGCAATTTCAGGCAAAAGGGAAGTCATTCCGAACGCAATAATGGGTTTTACGTTATTTTGTATTAAAGCATCTCACGCAATTTCAGGCAATGGGGGGGGGTCATTTTCGGGTAATGGGAAGTCATTCTGAACAGATTCCGAAGGCAATACGAATTCACATTTATTTGCCTTTTTAGTAGTCCATGGTATCCACAGAACTCTTCTCCAGCCCCACATTTCAAATAGGTTTATTTTCCTCCTGTCCCCTTTCCTCACTATCCAGATCTCATAGGAATAGGGGATATGACTGCAAGGACCATCCTAAGCTCAATATTCATTGATATATCTTGACCCTTCTCGTTCCTTCCTAGGTGCCATTCGAAGCCCAAATCTTCGACGGAGTCCTCCTTTCCTGCGGCCTCCATTCGGATTAATGGCTGAGCCAAGGTACGGAAAACCTTAATTTAATGTTTTAATGGTCAGTTTTAAAGTTACATAAATCATCCGGAGGTCATTATTTTGTTGTTGTCAACCTGTGCACTTTCTTCCTTGACTTTCTTCCTTGACTTTGGCTCCAAGTCTTTGCTCTTTTCTGCTAGTAGTATGGTGTCCTTTGCATATTTTAAATGGTTGATGCCCTTCCTCCAGTTTTCGTGCCTCTTTTGCTCTGCCTCTAACCTTACTTGGGCTGTGTTCACACTGGAGAAATAAACCGGTTTAAGTGCCATGGCTCAATGCTGTGAAATTCTGGGAATTGTAGTTTGTTGTGGGCCCAGAGCGGAGCAGAGCTCCGCTCTGGACCCCACAACAAACTACAATTCCCAGAATTTCACAGCATTGAGCCATGGCAATTAAACCGGTTTACTTCTCCAGTGTGAACACAGCCTTGGCATATTTTCTTTTACAAACTGCTGGCTGAGGGGATGATGGGAGTTGCAACCCCCAAATGGAAAGGCCATTATACACGAAGTACCATCATCATCATCATCATCATCATCATCATCATCATCATGATGCTAGGCAAAGTGTGTGAGAATGCAACATAAACTTGGGGGGCTCTGCATTTGCAGCTGTCTTTGGACCCTCTCTCTTTTTTGGGGGGGGGTGTGTGCCATAGAAATGGCAGACCCTTTTGGGGGGCCTGATCCCTGCTGTCTCTTGGGGGGGGTCTAGACTGCGTTTTGGGGGGGAGGTTGGCAGAGAGTGGGGGGGTCTGGGGGGGGCAAAGGGGGTCTCCCCCAAACCCAGCCCCTCCTGCCCTTCTCTTTGATCTGGAGCCAAGGGGATCCCCCAAACCTTAACACCCCCCCTCCAAAAAAAAAAAAAAAAAAAAAGGGCCAGGTGAATTCTGCAGTAAAGTGGGCGGGGCTTTGTGGGCGTGGCCTCCCGGGCTCGGCCCCTGATTGGCCGGCTGATGCCTCCCTGCTGCCAGAGCAGCCCCCGCCGCCGGCTCTTGCCTTCCTTCAGCGCAGCAGCCTCAGCCTCAGCAGCATCATCGCATCAAGGAGCAGGATCCGAACCCAGGACCGAGCCTCCTTCTTCTTCTTCTTCTTCTTCCCCGAGGAGCCTGGAGCAGCCGGGCTGAGACCCCCGAGACGCCAGGATGGGGGTAAGGAAGGAAGCCCTGCCTGCCTTGGCTGGGGAGCCCCGGGCTGACACGTGTCGGTCCCCCGCACGTGGGAACGCGGGGAAGGACCTTGTTGCAGAGACCCAGGTTGACCCCCTTCCCTCCCCCTCCATCGGTTTTGGAGCCTCAGAGGGACCCTGGATCCCAGGACAAAGCCCAGCTCCCAGAATTCCATAGCACAAGTTAAAGCGGGTTATTTCTCCAGTGTGGATGCAACCCAGAGGGCTAAGAAGGGCCCTTTTTGCCATAGAGACCCCTTCCCCTCCTTCCCTCCCTCCTTTTCCCAAAATGTCAGCCAAAAGAGATGGAGGGATGGATGGATGGATGGAGGAGAAAAAGGATGAGTCACCTCTGCTTCTAGGAAGGAGGGAGGGAGGAAGGGAGAGGATGGAGGAGTGGAGGAGGCAAGGAAGGAGGGAGGGAGGGCAAAGGAATCATCATCACCACCACCACCATCATCATCATCATCATCATCATCATTATCATAGCAAATGGTCATGAGAATAATACTAATAAGAGGAAGGAGACCATGGAGCCCTGCAAATGGGGTGAAAAGGGGGTCACAGCAGCCAACAAACTCCACACTGCTTGGCATGCCCTCCTTTCCCAAAACCTCCTCCATTTTGAGCATCACCAAGAAGCACGAACGCATAGGTCTTGGGGGTGCATGGGGTGAATAATGTATTTATATACAAGTCTTTTTGGCTCTTTTCTGATCATGTCCTCCATATCTTACTCTCTCTCTCTCTCTCTCTCTGGATCGTACTCTGTTTCACAGTCCTCCTTTCCAGTGAGGAGACCCGCTCACTCCAGGAATGGGCCACCTTGACCCGGGATCGCTCCTGGGTCCTTGCACAGGATCCGAATCCGTGATGCTCCAAAGTCCCTAATGCTCATAACCAGAGAGAGACAGAGAGACCTAGTTCTGGAGGGAGCCACTGTCCGTCTCCCCTTCATTGGTATTCAGGAGCAGTGCCCTGTCGCGCATGCGGCAGCCCATGGCATCGGCATTGGCATCAGCAGCGCCCCCTGTGCCACCCACCACTCGTGGGGCACCCGGCTTCAAGGGGACACTGCAAGGTCACCCTCTTGTCCTTTGCCCCCCTGTTCCTTCCAGGCCTGGATCTCTCTTGGGGCCGTCCTGGCACATATGTGCGTATGTGCATTGGGGGCACATGGACCCCCAACTAAATGCCAAAGAGGCCTCCATGGTGGCCGTAATACTGTTTATTATCACCCCAGGAATTGATGGTGGTGGAGAAATCCCGAAAAAGTGGATCGGGGTGCAGCAGATTTTGAGCAGGGCCCTCTCTTAAAACCTCAGGTTGCATCCACATTGGAGAAGTAACCCGGTTTGGCACCACTTTTCAGCATCCTGGCTCAAGGCTATGGAATTCTGGGAGCTGGAGTTTGTTGTGGGGTCCAGAGCGGAGCTCCGCTCCGCTCTGGACCCCACAACAAACTCCAGCTCCCAGAATTCCATAGCCTTGAACCAGGATGCCGAAAAGTGGTGTCAAACTGGGCTACATGGATCCAGCCTCAATTGAAGACTATTGTGTGCCTCCAAGTCCTTTCCAACTTAAAGCGAACCTCTCATAAGGTTTTCTTGGCAAGGTTTGTTCAGAGGAGGTTTGCCATTTCCCCCCCGAGGCTGAGAGAGTGTGGCCTGCCCAAGGTCACCCCGTGCGTTTCATCCACGGCTGGCCGAGGCAGACTTTGAACCCAGGTCTCCAAAGTCATAGTCTAGGGCTCAGGCCACTGCGCCACGTTGGCACCCAAAGCAAAGGGCAAAAGGCCAAGTGACCCCGGGAAGGTGAGCATGGCCAAGTGCTTGAAATCTGGGGGGTTCGGAAGGGAAATTGTGTGGGTCGTGGAGTTTGCATTTGGGGACGGAAGCCCTCGTTTTGTCCTTTTTAGAGGAAACAGGCCCAGAGAGTTCTGTCTCGGAGCGACTCGGAGGAAGGCGCTGGCCAAAGCACCTCTGAGGTTTCCTTGCCTTTTTTCCTCTGAAATCCAAGGGATCCCCATAAGTCCAGAGAGAGCAAAAGGGGGACCTAGAAGGGACTTCCAGCGGTGGCATCCCTGCCTCCTTCCAGAGGAAAGGACATTTCTGGGCCAAAATATGGAACCTGGGATGTCACTCTCTAGAGATGGAGAGCACTGAAAGGCTATGGATGTTTGGGAGAAAGGAGGGAGGGAGAAGGGATGGAGGGAATGGGGAAGGCTGGGGGGAGGAGGAGAGGAAACATATGGGCAGAGAGCAGCAGCTAATCCTCCTTTCTTTCTGTCACGAAGGAAGGAGAGAGAGAGAGAGAGAGAAACATGGCTCCATTGCACCAGCTGTAACCTTGCAAAGAAGGAGAAAGACAAAGAGGAGGAGAGACACAGACAGGATGGAGATGGGAGGAAAGGGAAGAAAGGGGGATTTCATTGGGAGAGAGGAAGGTCTAGAGGTGATCTGGTTGGGGGGCAAAGAAGGTGACCATACTCCCTCCGTCCCCACACCATCCAAAAAAGAGGTCCTGCTCAGCCTGTGTGTCTCCTTCCAGTGTCTTCCATCCTAGGGCTCCCCCCACATTAGATTCCCCCCCCCCCCTGCATTGCCCTCTTTTCCTATATTTGGTGCCTCTGCAGAGAACGGGAGGGAAGCTCCATCATGGGCAGACAGTCTGCAGCAAAGCCAGGGAGGAAGGTGGGAGGCTGGCAGAGGGATATAGGGGAATTAGGAGGATGATGGAGGAAAGAAAGATAGAAAGGGGGCCTTTGTTTTGCAATGGTGGGCCTGGTGGTCTTAGTTTCATCAAAATAAGTCCCCTCTGTGTTATCTTTGAGATCTCCCTCCAAAGTCAAGCGCCACTAGATCCTTGCAGGGGAGCATTCGCCAGGCCTTGCAGTGTCTCTCTCTCAGGCTCAGCCCAAGACTTCCTTGGTGTTATTAGGGTCAGAGACTCCCACCCATCCCCTTTGCTTTTGCCTTTGCCTCTCCTCCTCCTCCTCCCCCCCCCCAGCCCAGCCTGGCCTCCATCTGTCCCTTTATCGCTGGGTCACCCTGACCCCCTTCTTCCCATCCTCCCCGCCTCTGCCCTGGATTCCCTTTGCAGCCTTGCAAAAAGCAGGGAGCAAAAGATCTCCCTCCACCTCGTCCTCCTGCTCCTCTTTTGCTCCATCATCATCATCACCATCTCCATCCTCCTCTTCCTCCCTTTGGCATGGGCCTCTGCGGCGGGTGAGCCCTGCTGCAGCACTGGCGCCGCGCCAGGGATCGCTCCCTTCCTTCCGCCGCAACGCTGCAGAATCTATGGGGGTGGCAGTCGGCCCCATCAAGAGCCAGGATGAGGCCCGGCGACGGGCACCTTGTGGGGTGCATTGCATCCCCCTTCCTTCCCCCGAGACCCCTTTCTGAGCTGGGCATGACCCTTCCCTTCCATGGCAAGCCCCTTCTCCCCAAAATATATACCCACCCAGTAACCTCAGTCCTTCTCCCAGAGACTGAACAGTCATGTAGAAGGGAACCCCGCTTTCTTGAACCCCTTTTTAATAAGCTGGATGTGACCAAAAATGGTGGGTGCCTGCCTTTACCTCTGCACTGCAGTAAAGAGAAGGCGGGCACCATTCGCGTTCCTGACAGCCCTGGCACAGATAGGAATCCATGATGGGGCTCCTTGTCGGAAATGGCATTGCAGCAGGAGCCATCGCTCTCTCTCTGTCTCTTTCTCGTTCTCGCACACAATTTGAGTGTTTCTTTTAAAAGGGAGGCAAAAACCATCTTTTCTGAGCCTGCCCTTCTCCCTCACTGTGTGTGGACCAAATTGTGTTTTATGTAATGCAGAGAAAAATGCATTTTATGTTTTGCAACATGGCTTTTCTCTTTTAGGGTTATGCTTGTTGTGCACCTACATTCTGAAATGGATGTTTCATGCAGTTCAGATGCCTTGAGTTTTTCACTCTTGTTGGGGGAAAGCAAGATATGAAGAAAGGGATGGATGGATGGTTGAATCTGGGTTGTGCTTGCACACCACTTGTGCATTTGCGATTGCCTTTAGTTGCACAGAGGGTGTGCCTTTCTTGGAAATGCTTTGGCCATTGGGATTGTATGCAAGGAGCGGGGTCTCCCTTATTTTTTGCTCCCTTTCTCTGGGGTTACTTGTGAATGTAGATGCATGGACAAAAGTGTGAGCGGAGAATAACCCCAGGGCCTTGGTAGGTGCACCTTGGGTGGGATTATCCGCACATGGCGCCACTTGTGTGTGTGCGCACTTCTATTACTTAATGTGCCCCCGTCCCTTACAGACGGACAGTGTGATGGAGGACGGGTGAGTCTGGCAGGTTGCTCTCATGCCACCCAATGTCCCAGCTGCTGGGCAAAGGTTCAGCCAGGAACTGGGGGGCGGCTGGTGTGGGGCTGCAGGATCCCTTTCCCTGTCTCCCACCCCGTGTGGGGAGATCCCAGACTTCCATCATGAGTCAAGGCTCAGGGGTTTCCCCCATTTGGGCCTTTGGGCCCAGCCGGGACGGGAAGGGCGCCTCAAGGTCAGCCAAGGTCACAGCATCTCCTCCGGACACGGACCTGGATCTGTGAATATGGTGCTCATGGAAGGATCCCATAGCCAAACATCTCCTCCTCCCTCCTTCGGAAGAGACCCGTCTCTCTGTTTTTATTCGGTCAGGGCCGGGTCTTCTCCTGGACGGCATTTTGGAGATGGAAGGTCATGTGAGGTTGCAGGCAGACATCATTTTCGGAGGTCTGTAACGGGGCCTGATAGAGCCCTCCTCACTTCTGGTCTGCGCATGCATTTTTCACATTCCTGTCCTGCTCTGACGGAGATATAAATTAAGCGCCACAGTTAATATCGGACTCTCCCTAGTTCCTGTCCTACAACCCAGAACACCAGATCTACCAAGTACCAATAATAAAGAAATATCATTTGTGTTAGCTGGCCTATATATAGGCTAGGTCTCGACTGAATATTCTATAGGTTTCTGAAGAGACCTGGCAAGTCCCCCCCATAGTACAATAGTGCAATTGTGTGTGTGAGTGTATGAAACTCCAGACAACACAGGTCTCTTTCACACTAAACACAATTACAACACTTTGTTCCCATGTCAGCAGCCATGGCTCCACCTTAGGAAATATTTGTAGTTTGGAGAAGAGATGCAGACTCTCAGCCAGAGAGCATTAGTGCCTTGTTGTTGTCGTCGTCATTGGATTCCAGAAGTTTCCAGAGGTTGGAGCATTGACAGATAAAGCAGAATCAAAGTGCTATAACTGTGTAGCGTGGAAGGGCCGGGCTGTGCATCGTTGCCGTTGGTTGTTGTTGTTGTGTTGTGCCTTCAAGTCATTTCCAGCTCATGGTGATGCTAAGATCATGGGGTTTTCTTGGCAAGATTTGCTCAGGGGAGGTTGCACCATTGCCTTCCTCTGTGGCTGAGAGAGTGTGACTTCCCCAAGTTGGTTTCCATCGCTGAGCAGAGATTTGAACCCTGGTCTCCAGAATCATATGCCAACATTGAAGCCTCTATGCCATTGAAATGGAAATCCCAGCATTCAATGAAGGATGTGAAAGAGGCTATAACCTTTGAAAAATTATTGTCTGTATAAAGCCATAAGCTTTATCTTAGGCCAGGGACTAACCTAGGACCAAACAGGTACACAAAAAAGGCAAAAAGGATGTGAGCAAATGTCCAAAATGCAGGTAGAAGCAAGGATCTCTTAAGGATCTCTTAAGTCACTGGCAACCCAAAATCAATTTCGTCTGTATGGGATTCTTCTAAAATAAGGGGGTCTAGTATCCAGTTTTTGCATTTAGCTTGGAAGCTTGTTTGCTTAATCATGGTTCCCGAAGTGGGGATGGAAAGAATATTCAAAAATATTCACAAAATGATTGAAAAACATATTTTTTGTGGAATATACAGAAATCCTGATGAGACGAATCCTGGAATGCTGAGAGAATTTTTGCAGTTTGGGATTTCTTCTGTGCAAAAATTGTCTGCAGTTGTTTTGTGCATTCCTTTGCAGAAAATGTTGTTTCTGGCATCGAAAATGCTGTATTTTGGGGGGTTTGTTCCGTGGGAAATCCACACATTGTTGGTTTGTGTAGAAAACAACATCTTCTGCTGATGTGAAAAATAATATTTTTGTATAGAAATGTTATTTCGGTACAAAACACCTGCGTGTGAATTTTAGGCAGAATAAGTCCCAAGCTGCAAATCACTTTCCAACCTGGTTTTCAAAAACCTTCTCACTTTGGGAAGAAGATTTCTAAAATTATTTGTTGTTTCCTTTGAGAAGAAACTTAGGCTGCTGTCACATTGCAGAATTAATGCAGTTGGAAACAGCTTCAGCTGCCAAGGCTCAATGCTATGGAATATAAAGTCACAAACCTACATTTTCTCCAGATATTGCTATTGCTGTTTCCAAAAGGCTTTCCATGAAGGCAGAGGCCATTCCTTCTGGACTCTGGGAAACAAAGAGCCTTAAAGTCAAGGAAATAAAATTTAAACGCCGTTAGTAACATAAAAGGAAACCTCCTTTGAGATCCAGGTTGTCTCCGTCTTGTGCCGTTTTTAACACCTTTGTCCGACGAAGAAGCCAGTGAGGCTTCGAAAGCTTGCATTGCAGATTTTGTGCAGTTTGGTTGGTCCAATAAAGATATCGTTGTTTTGTGGATTTTGGATCTTTTTGCAAATTTCTTTCTGCCTTCTTTCACCTCGAGACAACCTTTAAGATGGCTTCAAATTCAAAACATTGCTTTGCTGATGAGCCGCAGCCTAGTTTGCATCCGCTCTTGGCACAAGGCTGGCAGTGTGTGCAGTGGTTAGAGTCCCATATTTGGGACTGGATGGATCCAGGTTCAAGTCCTGCTGAGCAAGGAAACTGGGAGGGCAACCTTAGGCCAACCGTTCCTTCCCACCCTGACCTACCTCGTAGGGCTGTTGTGAGGATAAAGTAGAGAATCGGGAGACGCTGCCTTGAATATACTGGAGGAAAGCCAAGATATAAGTAGATATAATGCCCTCTTTTCTGGGCCTCCATCTCCAAGATCCAACAAGATCGCGTCTCTTTCTGGGAGAGGTTGGAAAAGTTCAGTTTTGGACAATAACTATAAACCGAAAAGTTGCTTGCTGGGTCTATAACTGGGATCTGCGCAGGATATGTTTTGCTGGGGAATTTCTGGTCCTGGCATCCAAACCAGTGACCCTTTCAAGATGATGTTTGAAATATCGCCTTGTTTCCTGTTGGCAAACGGAAGCCACGGACTGAAAGATGGTGGAGAAAAGGCTTTGTATAGTTAGTTGGATTTCCAAACGGAGGACATAATTAAATGAGACATAAAAATGGATGCATTGGACGGATGCATCAGTCCCGGGTTAATGCCAAGGAATAAAACCCTGCCTTGCTGGGTCCTATCAGGAAGCCCAGATTTGTTCCTCGCTGCTCCGCAAATAATAATAAATCTTTTTATTATTATTGAGGCAGAAAGATCATGGCCCCGGGATCTAGCAACCAGAGGCGTGCTGCCTTTGAATATGGAAGCTCCGCATGTATATCTGTTTCCTAAATGAACTCTGTATGAACGAAGTCTTGCTGCAGATTTGCAAGATGTCCCCAGACTCAGACTTTGGTGAGTCTCCGGAGCAATGCAGTTGCCCAGCATCCAGCAAGAAAATCCTCCTCCTTTTACGCCCGTATTATGGCACGGCAGTCAGCCCTCTCCGACTACAGCTCCCAACATCCCCAGCTAGCCTGTCGATTTCTTTTGAAGACTTGCTTCTAAGACTTTCCGAATTTTGGGATTTTTACAAGATAGCGACCAGATAGCAATGCATTTGCATGTCTTTGGCTGCATCCACACTGAATTGGCATGGCTTTAACTGCCCTGGCTCAAGGCTATGGAATTCTGGGAGTTGGAGTATGTTGTGGGGCCCAGAGCGGAGCTCTGCTTCGCTCTGGGCCCACAACATACTCCAACTCCCAGAATTCCATAGCCTTGAGCCAGGGCAGTTAAAGCCGTGCCAAACTGGGTTATTTCTCCAGTGCGGATGCAGCCTCTGCGTGTCTCTGAATGCTTTGTGGTACTTTCTCTATCGCGTACATTAACCCAGACATTGCCTACACAAACCCAACTTTGCAAACCAATGTTTCCATAGTTCTCCAACAATTTTAGTCCCAGTCCTGCTTAGATTTGGAAGGACGAGGTGACAGTTGTTCTTGGGTCCGGTGAAATTCCAGCGCTTTCCAAAGTTACCTCTCTGTCCAGAATCCCTTGGACGGCATGGCCAGGGCTCCAGCCCTAAGCACAAAACCAACAATATTTCCAATCCTTTGTGCAATCCTAGCGTCGTAAAGCCTTTTCCCCCTCTGTTTCTCCGTCGCAGTACGGGCGCTCCGACAGCTACCGCGTGGCAACCACGCAAGACAAGAACGATGACAGCTCTTCGCCCAAGAAGACCAAAGCGCAGCAGAAGGTCCGGGATCTCGATGATCTCAAGAAGGAAGTGGCGATGGTGAGTCCCGGCGTGACGGCCGGAGTGGTTTGTTGGCACTTCGAGGGGTTTTTTTGGGGAGGTCTGATTTTGAATTAGGAGATGCTGGGAGGAGATGACGGAGAGGAGATTAACTCTGTAAAATGTCTTCCCCTTAATTGCGTTTCCTTTCCCTCCCTGCAGACCGAGCACAAAATGTCCATCGAGGAGGTGTGCCGGAAATACAACACAGACTGTGTGCAGGTAAAGAGTGGGACTCCTTCTCCCAAACTGGGGTGCTGCGTTTGCTTTTGGGAATGGGTTTGGTTTGGGAAATGTGTGAGATGGTACTGGATCGCTCAAGTGGAGTAATCAAATTGGGAAAGCAGAAGCTGAACAACAACCAGTCCCACAGCTACCCTGCACAGGGTCTAATGGGGAAAAGGAACTGCTTAGTTTTCTGTGTAAAACATATAAGAGTAGCTTTACTTACCGAAAGCTTGCACAGGCAGAAATAGAAACACCAGAATGGAACGGCTGTTGGGGTCGGCCGTCTCAGGATGCAGTGACTCCTGGGTTGGCTTTGGTTGTTGCAGAGGAGAAGGGAAAGCTAACCTCCACAATGACGCAAAATACACACATTCAAGTGTAGGACAGAATTACATTTGCTGATATCACAAGTCAGAGTTGGAAAGAGGAAGGGATGTGGGGCTAGCCTCAGTCCATCCCGTTTTAGTGCAAAGACCCCCACGGACCGTTTCTCTGTCTCTTCCTCAGGGTCTGACCCACAGCAAAGCCCAAGAAATCCTGGCCCGAGATGGACCCAACGCTCTCACCCCACCGCCCACCACTCCCGAATGGGTGAAGTTTTGCCGCCAGCTCTTTGGGGGTTTCTCCATCCTCCTGTGGATCGGGGCCATCCTTTGCTTCCTGGCCTACGGCATCCAGGCGGGGACCGAGGACGACCCTGCGGGGGATAATGTGAGTATCGGAGGAAGGAGGGACGATGGGGCTGATGTCTGTCTGTCTGTCTGTCTGTCTATTCCTCCATCCATCCCTCCATCCCCATCTCCTACCTATCCATCCATCTATTACTTATTATCCATCCGTGTATCTTCTTGACTCCTCTCTCTCTCTCTCTCTCTCTCTCTCTCTCTCTCATTCTCCCACACTATACAATTACAGCAGTTTGATCCCACTTTAACTGCCATGGTTGCACTTTAAAAAGCCCTGGGATTTGCAGTTGGTGAGGTACTAGAGCTCTTTGGTAGAGGTTTTTAAATAACCCCATGGAACTACACATCCCAGGATTCCATAGGATGGAATCATGTCCACTAAAGAGTGCAAAAGAGACCAGGCAATTTGAAGGCATGCAGGTGTCTGTCCTTGGATAGAACCCACTAGGCTCCAAAGGCTTTTAGTGTTTTTATTTAGAGTTGGGATGACCCCAGGGTTGGCGACAGTCGGGCCCATAACCAGGGTCCCACAGCTAAGGAGATCATGCTCTCTTGTCTCACAATGGCAAATTGCCCCACTGTTGGGAGACAGCAGAAGGTCCCTCCAAAAGGCTTCAGTTTTGGGGCAGAGGCACATAAGGCATCATCCATCCCCTTGAATTCAGACCCCAAAAGGGACGTGGCTTCTGACCCTTCCTTTTTTCCTGCTCCTGCCTTTGCACAGCTGTACCTCGGTATCGTCTTGGCTGCTGTCGTCATCATCACTGGCTGTTTCTCCTACTACCAAGAAGCCAAAAGCTCGAAGATCATGGAGTCCTTCAAGAATATGGTGCCCCAGGTAAGGCAAAAGCAGAAGAGGTGTGTAAACAAGGCTGGCAGCCCAACAGGTCGGTCAGGCTGAGTCTCAGGGGAAGGAGCCATTTCTCCCCACGTTTCATTCTTCTTGAGGTTGTCCAGACATTTTGCAAAGAAACAGACCTTGGGCATCGTCTTTTCACCTCCAAGTGTCACTGCACTCCCTGCACTTACACATCTGTTCTAAAAATATGGACTGTAACGCACAGTGCATTGTCACTTAGACCAAGTTGGCCATCATGTGCTTCCAATTTTTTACTCCTGGGACCCTCAGGGGCCCCCATAAACAGCCAAAAAATGCCAACACAGAAGCCAGAAGTATCTGTGAGTCCATCCCCATGACCCGTAAATGTCTGGGAGAGGCAAAGGAGAAACGTTCCCTAAATGGTGGGGTCCTTGAACCGTTCATGACTTCTGATGTTCCAGTTTTCCTTTTTTCTCTTCCTCCCTTTGCACCACTGTACACCGTCCCTTCCAAAACAAGGCAAACCTGTGCAAAAGCCAGAGTTGCGTAGGTGTACTCTCACTAACAGGACCCCAGTGTTGCAATGCACTGTTGAGCATTGCAAGTGCTGTTATGTGTGCAACGGGCAGGAATATGAATTGCAAACTCCTCCTCCTCTTTGGAGTCTGTGCTCTCAAGCGATGCATTTTAGGGGGTGAACCCCAAATAGCCGAGGACCAAAGGTGTCTGCCTGTCTTTTTGAGCCTGCTTTTTTAATCCCGCAGCAAGCGCTGGTGATCCGGGAAGGCGAGAAGATGCAGCTCAACGCCGAAGACGTGGTGGTGGGTGATCTGGTGGAGGTGAAAGGAGGAGACAGGGTCCCAGCCGATCTGAGGATCATCTCCGCCCATGGATGCAAGGTGAGAAGCCCTCCGCCGACATGCCTTCCTTCCTTTCTCTCATCTCATTGTTTTAGAGAACTTCAAACCTTTGCACTGATGTTGTTTTCTGTATTTCCAACCGGATGAGACAGAGGCCAGGGCATAATACCAGGGTCAAAAGGAGTGGGTTGGAATCATTACCAGTTTTGGACTCCTAGCACCCAGAATCTGCAACCAGCAGGGCCACTGGCCATGATTTTGGGTGTTGTGCTACAAATCCAGTAGTTTTCCCAAGCGTTGGCAAAATGCTATGCCAGCCACATATTTGAATATCATGTTTGGGATGCTCCTTGTAGGGAGGCGGTTTAGATTTGTTGGAATTTTATCATCTGCAAAGTCTTTGTCATTCAGACTGAAAGGTACACATTGAGATCTTTGTGTTTGCTGGTGTTTACATCCTGCATTTGAGGATCTGAATATCTCAAACAGCAGCGAACCCATTTGAATAAAAGAAAATCAAGATAACAGATATGCAATGATTTCACCCTGTTTGTTACCCTGATTTAACAAAGCGCGTGACATTTTCTGTTCTCCAGGTGGACAACTCTTCCTTGACCGGCGAGTCAGAGCCACAGACCCGATCCCCGGATTGCACCCACGATAACCCACTGGAGACAAGGAACATCACTTTCTTCTCCACCAATTGCGTAGAAGGTATGGGCACACTGGGGCCTGAATCCTCTTCTTACTCCTGACCAGAGTAGACCTAGAGAATCCATGGGATTTATCCATGTGTTGATGCATCGGTCAACTATCCATTCAGTAGGTTGGGCTGGATGGCAGCTAACAGCAACAACTCCACTTAGTACTAACCAACAAGATTCAGGCCTGTGTGTGTTTATGGTGATGGTAGGGCTATTGGGAGAGAATATATGACAGGATATCAGAAAACAGAAAGCTAATTTGGAAACCCACGCATGGGGCCATCTGCATCCACAGCCTCGAAACGTTACTTTTGGGAGTGTACAAGTCCCAAAATCCTTTCTGCATATTTGTCAAAGAAGTAGTTTCTTCAGGTTTGGCCTATAATGTAAAGTAACTCTGTGTTCATAGACCCATAGCATTGGAAGTCCATTTAGTCCTACCTTCTGCTATGCATGAATCCACTGTTAAAGCCATACTGAGAGATGGCCGTTACTCAAGGAGGCTTTAATAACAGTGGATTTGGAGGTCTGTAAGAAAAGCCTCCAAAGAAGAAAGGCCCACCATCCTCTGATGGTGTGGAGCTACTTGCAACTAGAACCTGAGGAAGGATTTAAAAGCTTTATAACGTATTCTAGAGTCCTTCTTCGGGTATCCCCAATTGGTCCAAGCTGCATAAGGTCCAACAGCGGAAGGGATCTCAAACTTGGTTCTCTAAATGTGTCGGACTTCAGCTCCCAGAAGTCCCACTCAGTTTAGTCGATAGTCAGGGATTTGGGGAGCGGAAGTCCAAAATATTTGGAGGACCGCTGGGATAGGGACCTCCAGGGACTCCATGACATCTTGAGCAAAAGAGGAACACCTAGTTCTCAGTGTCACCAAGCTTCGGGTTAGCCACCATGGCAACTAAACCAGCATAAATCCCATGTTAAGTCAGTTGTGGAGCCCACCATCCCTCTCCTGTCTCACCAGGCACCGCACGCGGAGTTGTCGTTGCCACTGGGGACCGCACTGTGATGGGCCGCATCGCCACACTGGCCTCTGGCCTGGAGGTGGGCAAGACCCCCATCGCCAGGGAGATTGAGCATTTCATCCAGCTGATCACCGGCGTGGCTGTCTTTCTGGGGGTCTCCTTCTTCATCCTCTCCCTCATTCTGGGCTACACTTGGCTGGAGGCGGTCATCTTCCTCATCGGCATCATTGTGGCCAACGTCCCAGAGGGGCTCCTGGCTACGGTCACCGTAAGTACCACGGCTGGACCCATTGGATGGTGTGGGAGGTCGGTCTGGGGCTGTACCTGGAGCCAGTGCTTCCTGTACCTTTCCTCTTGGGAAGTCCTTCTCAGGTAGCGTTGAGGGTAAATACTGAAATGTGAAGACATTTGCTAGAAGATCTTTGCAGGATTGCTTGCATTGCGTGTCTTCTCCCCGCTAGGTGTGTCTGACGCTCACAGCCAAGCGCATGGCGCGCAAGAACTGCCTGGTGAAGAACCTGGAGGCTGTGGAGACCTTGGGTTCCACCTCAACCATCTGCTCCGACAAGACAGGGACCCTGACCCAGAACCGGATGACCGTCGCCCACATGTGGTTCGACAACCAGATCCACGAGGCTGATACTACTGAGGACCAGTCTGGTGAGGGCTTTGTGTGTGTGTCTTTGTGCGTAGGGGGCTCAGGTACCCTTCCCCTGAACTTAGTTGAGGCGCATGGGGCAGGGACATTGCTTCTACAAGAGACAAAGTGAGACACCTAAATCTGAGCAAGAGCAAATCCAGGCTGAATGCTTACAAGAAGCAAAGACAACTAAACTCAGGCTCTTCTATGTGGGACACATCATGAGAGGACATGGCCAAGCGGACGTGATAATGCTTGACAAAATGGGAGGACATAGGGAGACCCCATGAAAGTGGAACGGACTCCATCAAGGAAGCCACGATGATGGCTGCCCTGAGTCTGCAAGACCTGAGCTGGGCTGGGGATGGCTGGGAGGACTCTTGGGGGTCTCCATGGGGCTGCCATAACAACAATAACAATTCAGTCGATAGGATTTTCCCACCCAATGGCCTGACATTCAAGAATGAGTTCAGTGTTGGTCAGCTCTAGCTGGGAGTAACAAATAGGATTTGGTCGGGGATTTCTTCTCTCGCCTTTGGGACTCTGTGGCATCATCTCATCATCCTCTAAAGTCCTGTTTCAGCCCCTTGAGCCTAGGCTGGGATAGGCATGCCCTAAAACTTGGGGGGCTACAATACCCCATTTTGGCTCCCTCCTAGTGCGTTGTGACATTTGATCTGTCCTTTTGGGGAGCTAGAAGTGGCATCACATCACTTCACCTGCATGTGCTTCTGAGGATTGGTGGTAGTGTTTCTGGCTCTTTTGGTTCAAAGACCTCTTTGGAACACATTTAAGACCCTCTGGGATCAAAGGGGAATATTTGCTCATCCTACAGTATTATTTTTAAAAACCATTCCCACCTTGACTGGGGGAGGCATGCTGGCAGACTGTTCCACATCTCAAGACTATGCAAATGAGCACTAAAAGCCCTGCGTGGAGCCACGTGGGTCCCACTCGTGGCCTCGTTCTTCCGGCCTTGACCCCTTTCTTTCTCTCCTTCCCTTTGCCAGGCACGGCCTTTGACAAGAGCTCTCCCACCTGGGTGGCCCTGTCCCACATTGCAGGGCTGTGCAACCGGGCCGTCTTCAAGGGGGGCCAGGAGAACATCCCCATCCTCAAGGTGAGAGAGTGCCAACCCATCCCACATGACGGAGAGTTGGGGGCACGGGCTGCATCTCCGTGGGTTGGGAAGCTGTGGGGCATTGAGAGCTGTGCCAAAGGAAATAACAAGGTGGCCAAACGTGTCTTTGGAGGGTTCGGAGCAAGAAGGGCCGTCTGTTCTTTTCTGTCCACTCCTTTGAAAATGGTTCAGTGGTTGCAACTCTGTGGGGCGTATGGGAATATCACAGGAGAAAGTATTGCGGCTGTGAAACTGGCACGATGTATGGCCGAGCCAAGGGTGAATGTGGCAGGGGAAGAGAGCATTGCTGCAAGGTCCGAGTGACCCTGACCGTCTCTAAAGCCCTCCTTCCCTTTCTTCTCTGCTGCAGCGCGATGTGGCCGGAGACGCCTCTGAGTCGGCCCTGTTGAAATGCATCGAGCTCTCCTCCGGATCCGTCAAGCTGATGAGGGAAAAGAACAAGAAAGTGGCCGAGATCCCCTTCAACTCCACCAACAAATATCAGGTACGGGGGGTTTGGGGCCGGCCCTGTCCTTTCCCCCCAAATGGAGATGCCAAACTGATGTAAAGCAGAGAAAGGCAGAGGTTGCATCCTTACCCTGGGAAGAAATCCGTACTGTCCCAAAGGTGGAAAGCGGCACCGTTGCCAAGTGCCTCCGAAGACCTTCCTTAGGGTTTCTCACCTTAAGACCTGCTAACGTAATGTCACATAACGTCACGTAATGTTGACACCAGGTAGCAAACTTCTCTCAAGACCTTCTTTAGGGTTGCTCACATTCTGCAAACCTTCCTTAAAAGACCTGCTGAGGTTATAATGCCGCGAAATGTCAACACCAAATAGCTGTCTGATATGCTTTTCACATATTTCCCTATCAATATTATCAGCCATGATCACCACCACTTTAGCCGTTCACATTAAACCATTGGTGCAAAAGTAATTTTTCCAGGCCCTGTTCAGCATTAGGCCAAGAAGTACGGAACTGAGCAGAGATCTGTTTTGTGTCTTTTCCGCAGACCAGAGTTTCAGAGAGTCTGACATTAATTGGCTTTCTCTGCTTCAACCTACTTTCTTTTACCTTGCTTGAACCCATGGCTGCCTTTTATGAAACGTGCCTTGTGTGTTTTTTACTCCCCTATTAATGTGCCTTGTAATATTTAGGGCTGTGTCGGGTCTGGACGATACGTGTTTTCCTTCCAGCTTTTGCAGAGCAGGAATTCACACACAGGAGCCACCATGTTTTTGAGTATTTAACTAGGACTCTGGGAGGCCTGGGTTCGAATCTGTGCTCAGTCATGGAAAGTCACTGTGTGGGCAAGTCCCACTCTCTCAGCCTCAGAGGCAGGCAATGGTAGAAAGCAATGGTAGAAATCTGGCCCAGAAACCCCTTGGAGAGGGTTGCCATAAATCGGAGTTAACTTGCGGAGAACGATCCACACTCATGGCCAAGATTTCTAAGAGCGTTCCTGGGAACCTATCTCTTTTTGGGGGAGTGGATCCCGTCCTGCCCGCCTCCGTTCCCTGGTTCCCATGGGGAGGAGTGAGTCAGTGGTCCCAATACAGCCCCACAATCTCAGGCCCATCAGCCTTAATCCCGACTCTTCGGCTGACAGCTGGTGGGGATTAGAGAGGATTCCCTGCGGTCAGTGGCCTGGAACGATGATGGACTTTGGGAACCGCTCCCTCCAGGGACTTATGGGGGGTGGGTTGGGGGTGGCAGGGAGCCCCCCTTGGGCTGAGCTTGTGCCCATTTTGGTCGTGTAGGGTTGGCTTCCGTGGGTGTTTTTCGCCCAGCTTTGCCCTGGCATCGTACCAGGATTGGCACAAGAGCTTTTGCCACCCGAGGCAAAGGACAAAATGGCAGCCTGCCATTCAGAAGCTGAGCAGCTGACCAGCTCTTCAATCTGCTTTTGGTGCAGGAGGATGAGGTGATATATATTTGGATGCGAGGAACCAGAATCCTCCAGTTTGGGGATTTGGGGAGCTGTAGTCCAAAAGAAGATGTCTAGTCCATTCCACTTCTGATATGGGAACTGAACACTAAACCAGGGAACAGGGAGGAGAAATATTTTGGATAACAATTTCCCAAATCCTTCTGGGAGTTGTAATCCAAAGGAGGAACTGCATAAACTTGGCCAGGGGCTTGGTTTGCAGCTGTTTCATCCCCTTCGCTTGAGACGTAAGTTCTCCAAAGAGCCAAATATAACTGAACAATGAGAGATCAAACAGATTGCCTGAAAAGGAGTTTGTGTGCATGAAATGCCCAGAGACTTAAATATTTATGAACCAAATTTACATCACCAAAAGTGGATCACGGTGTCCCAAATCAGGCTGGCTGATCTGAAGGATTTTTAAATATTACGATGCAAAACCCAGCCTGCCTGCCTGCCTCTGTTAAGGAGAGCATGCCTGGCTGCGAATGCTCTTGCTAATGTACTTCCTTGAGCATAATTTTGGGCATCCTGGGCTGCCCCACTTTAGGCAGCAGGTGTGGGGTTTACCTGTCTCTTAACCTAAACAGAGTCCAGCACTTTGGATATCTTCCTTAAAGTTAAGATGAAACCTTGCTTCACTGTTCTTCCCCACTATTGGAATGGAACTGGGCACAGCAGCTTGGATGCCACCTGTAAAGTTTGGACTATCACCTGGAACAGGACTGAAGCCTGAACGCCGCTGGCAAGATGCCACTCATTTTGAGCCACCTTAAACCCGTGATTCCCAAACCCTGGTCCTCCAGGTGTTTTGGACTTCAACTCCCAGAAGCCTCAACCCTCTTGGCCAATAGTCTGGGATTCTGGAAGCTGAGACCCAAAACACCTGGGAGGCCAGAGTTTAGCAATCGCTGCCTTGAACCAAAGTCATATTGCGGAGGAAAGTTGGTTTTGGGGGGCTTTTCTTGCACGGCCTTCCGTCCCACGTTTTTAAAAGTGTGGCCGAAGCCCTGAGTCTCTTTCCCCTTCCCTCTCTCTGTGGCACAGCTCTCGATCCACGAGACGGAAGACCCCAACGATAACCGCTACCTTTTGGTGATGAAGGGCGCCCCTGAGCGCATCCTGGACCGATGCTCCACCATCCTCCTCCAAGGCAAAGAGCAGCCCCTGGACGAGGAGCTGAAAGAGGCTTTCCAGAACGCCTACCTGGAGCTGGGGGGACTTGGAGAGCGGGTGCTGGGTATGGATAATAATATTGGATGGCGCAGTGCATGGAGAAGGGAGGACCACGATTTACACTCGGTGTGGACTAGCATTGTGGAGATCTCGGGCCTCCATGTTTCCATCGCCGTTGCTGCCGTTCATTTCCTTGGAGGGTGGGTCTCCAAAGAGATGAGCGGCAATAGTGTGTCTGTGTGCGTAGTAGACCTGAGTCCTCCACATTCCCTACCACTCATTTCCTTGGGGACCCACAATGAGTGGCACCCATCTCCGAGGTGTCACCCAGTGCGGATCACACACCCCGCACTTCCCTATTGATGCCCCTGAGTTGGGAAGGGAGCGGAGAATTAGCGCCACGCAAAGACCTGTTTGCTGCCTTTGGTATCCTTTATTGCAGAGATTCCCAAACCTGGGTCCTCCAGGTGTTTTGGACTTCAGCTCCCAGAATCCCCCGCCAGCTTAGCCGACTGTCGGGAATGCCAGGAGCTGATGTCCAAAGCACCTGGAGGACCAAGGTTTGGGAATCACTGCTTTAAAGGAACTGAAGATGCTCTTTTGGGGATAAGGTTCAGCATCATAGATGCCTCCTTTGAAACCAGTTGTGAAATGCTCCACTGAAATAGAAGCCACCTGATGCCGGAGTATAATCTCCCTGCAAAATTTGAGAGATTCTTTAGAAGCCCCGTTTTCTAAAGGGAGAAATTGTGGTGTAGTGGTTTGAGCATCAGACTGCGACTCTGGAGATCAGGGTTGAAATCCCCAATTGGGCATGGAGACCTATTGGGTGGCCTTAGGCAAGTCACACACTCCCCAAAAAACCCATGACAGATTCACTTTAGGGTCCCCATAAGTCAGGAAAGACTTGAAGGCACACAACGGCAACAACATTTTCAAGAAGGTGAAACAGCAATCCCTTCTCAGTTTTCAGATCTGAGCGACTAATAGGTTCCTGATTGTTTTCTCTCTTGGGCAAATGTGGCTCCAAGCTCTTAAAAGGGAGGTCGGGAAACGTCGGCTCCATACGGCCCTTTCTGTGCGGCCCTTTTAAGTCTCAAAGACACAAAGGAACAAGCAAAAACTTTTGGATTAGCAAGCCAGGTTCTATAGGGACAAGCCCCAAGTTGTTGTTATCTTTTAAAATGTCCTTCTGTCCCGGTAGGTTTCTGCCACTACTACATGCCGGAGGAGCAGTACCCCAAAGGCTTTGCCTTCGACTGCGACGATGTCAACTTTTGCACCGACAATCTGTGCTTCGTGGGGCTCATGTCCATGATCGACCCTCCCAGAGCGGCCGTCCCTGATGCCGTGGGGAAATGCCGAAGCGCCGGCATCAAGGTAAAGCCCCGTCCCTTCCCCAGACATTGGGCTTCAAGGGCTGTAACAGTCACGGTTTGGGAAACATTACTTTTTCCAGATTAGATCTGTTGCACTTTCCCAGATTGCATCTCTCTCTCTCTCTCTCTCTCTGTCAATTTGTGCATTTTTGCATCTATAGTAAAAAAAAGTAACTTTTCCCAGGGCTGAACTGAACTATCCCTAGAGCATGTTGACTCTGTGAAGACTATGGACAGAAAGAATTTCTACAGTTATTTGTTTCTAAAGGTCCATCTTCACTGCAGAAATAATGCACTTTTACGACACATCAACTGCCGTGGCTTCCTTCTTGCAGAATCCTGAGATTTATCGTTTTGGCGAAGGCACCACATGCTTTTGCAGAGAAGGCCAAAGTACACAAACTACAAATCCCAGTACTTATACTGATGTCAAAGTGCATTATTTCTGCAGCATAAATGCACCCTGAGCCAAGAAAGGGTTTTTCTGGTGTTCAGGAAACTCCACCGGAAACAGCTACAAGGCTGATTGCAACTTTCTTCACACTTCAGCAAGTTTCTCTCGGCTTTTTCATGCGGTTTTCTACAGAGAAAACACCCTTTTGGCTTTATATATCTATATATCTATACCTATATCTATATCTATGTATATGAAAAAACCTGTTTCCTGTAGAGGAAATGGTGTCATATGTGTTCCCTGAAAAGGAAGCATGTTTTCTGCTCAGAAAACCCACCTACGTTTCTGTGCAAAATAATTCCCAAAACAGCTTCCCGAAGGACTAATAGAAGTCAGGGACGGCACCAACATCCTTGGAGTCATTGTCCAGAGAGGAGAAAATTGGAGGAATTATTTGTCCTCGGCCGCGAGGACGTGAAGCTTTCCGTCGCTCGGCGCGGAGAGGTCGTCTATTCTGGGAGGCTGCAGCTGTTTGGAGCTCTCTTGCTCCCTCCTTGGGTGCATTTGTCTCTTGGGAGAGGAAATCCAGCCTTCGAGAAGAAACCGCACCTGTTTTGTGTCTCTTTCTGGGGGAAGGTTCTGGAATTGCTCAGATGGCTGCAACCGCTGGGACCTTCCAAAGCCTCTCGGCACATATATATAACCCAGCGCCGTTATAGGTTATTAATAATTCTCCCCACGGACTGCAGAGTCTGGCATCAGCAAGTTTCCCTTTTGTTCCTCCGCAGTCCTCTGATTGGCTGGAGGCCTGTGATGTAAGAGCGTCTCAGCCAATGGCAACCTGAACGGCCGCGGCACGCTGGGTCTGCGCCAGATCCAAAAGACGTGCCGGAAGACGTTCTTATGGCCACGGTGACCCTAGAAAACTGAGACCAGTCAGGAGTGAGCATCCTTTAGACTTCCCAGAAATTATTTTGTGCTTTATTAGAATCTGAAGATCTACCAACTGGAGCCAGGTGCGAAAGGTGGCCACCTAGCAATGAAGAATGAGATGTCCTTGGGCAAACGCTGCACCGAGGGGTTTGTTTCAAGTACTGAAACCAACTTGCAAGTCCACTCCTAGTTAAAGCCAAGCATTTCAAGACGGGGAAAAAAGTCACTTTCTTATTCTGTTGGTGCATAATTGGAAGTCAGAAAATTAGCCAATCGGTTGATCCTTTAGTTCCAAGGGTAGGAATTGTGTAGCTCTCCAGACACTGTGGAAGTGTGGCTCCCAGCATTCCTTACCCCTGGCTGCTGGGAGTTGCAATCCAGCAACATCGGCAAAGACAGAATAGTTCCTCGCCCTGTGAAACACTTTATGTTGTCTTCTGACCCAGAGTCCCTTATGCCTCCAGAACTTGCAAAAGTGACGTCTCAAGCAACATCTGAAGGACCAAAGGAGAATGGCTGCTCCGGCTGTTAGGATGGATGGCTGGGTTGGGTTGGGCCTGGAGGGATGTTGCAAATTGCTGGACAATCTCCTTAGATTTTAATAGGGCCCCATTGGTCACCCTCTCCCTTCTCCCCTGTTCCCGACCAGGTGATCATGGTGACCGGTGACCATCCCATCACAGCCAAGGCCATCGCCAAAGGTGTGGGGATCATCTCCGAGGGCAATGAGACGGTGGAAGACATCGCCGCACGACTGAACATCCCTGTCAGCCAGGTTAACCCCAGGTGAGGTTGGAAGTATGGATGTATGGGACTAGGGAGAAAAGAAAGGGAGGAAGGAAAAAGGGAGAGGGAAAGAGAAAGGAAAAAGAAAGGAAGGGAGAGGGAAGGAGGAAAAGGGAAGGAAGGAGGGAGGGAGGGAGGGAGGGAGGGAAGGAAGGAAGGAAGGAAGGAAAAAGGGAGAGGTAAAGAGGAAGGAAAAGGGAGAAAGGGTGTAAGGAAACAGGCAAGGAGTAGGAAGCAAGGAAGGAAAAGAATAGGGAAGGAGGAAAAGGGAAGGAAGAAAGAAGGAAAAAAGGCAGGGAGGAGGAAGGAAGGGAAAAGAGGGAAGGAAAGAAGGAAGGTCGGTTGGTTGGCCAGTCTGTTCTGGAAGGGTCAGAGGAAGGCCACAGCACTTGAAATGGTGCCAAACTGCATTACTTCTGCAATGTGTATGCGCCCCTAGACCAGCGCTCAAACCCTTGGGCCACACTGGCTCCTCTTTGGGATCCCTGTGCCTTTGTTGAGATCCTCCGTTGGCGCTGGTGGGTCTCCTCTTTCCTGTGGCATGGAGGGCTGCGTATGCCTTCTGCCAGATGCCCACCACAGCTCCCGTCTTTCACCCACCCAGGGATGCCAAAGCCTGCGTGATCCACGGCACGGACTTGAAAGACATGAGCGCGGAGCAGATCGATGAGATTTTGCAGAACCACACTGAGATCGTCTTCGCCCGGACCTCTCCGCAGCAGAAGCTCATCATTGTGGAAGGCTGCCAGAGACAGGTAGGACCTTCGTGGGAACCCCAGATGTGCCCCATTAATGTGCCCTGGGCTCTGCAGCCCCGTGCTCCTGACATTTCCCAGATGACAGCTGGGATGCATGTGGTCGAGGTGGCAAACGTTATGAGTTAAAAACCCACAATTTTGCCTGAGCCTCCTGGGAAGGGGAAGATCATGCCCCCTCTTATCCTTCCCCCTGTGGCTGAAGAAACTGGGTGCAAACTTGTATTTTGAGCTCAGTTTACAGCAAGTGAAGTAAGCTGAGGATGGAGGGGGAACGTGGGTGGAGGAGAGAGAAACCGGGGGATTTTAAAAGCGGCTGGAAACGTGGGGTGGTCTTTTTCCTGCCCCTTTCCAGGGGGCTATTGTGGCTGTGACGGGCGACGGAGTGAACGACTCTCCTGCCCTGAAGAAGGCGGACATCGGGGTGGCCATGGGCATCGCCGGCTCGGACGTCTCCAAACAAGCGGCCGACATGATCCTCCTGGATGACAACTTTGCCTCCATTGTGACTGGAGTGGAAGAGGGTAAGCGATTTGGGTCAAGACTCAGACCGGAATCCCACTTGTGGGTCAGGGTTCAAACCTCACCTTTGGAGGAAAAGATCCCAGAATCCTATGGGTCATCCAGTATGACCTGTTCCTTTGGTTACCCATTATATAAAGTAACTCTCCAGATTTTGTTCGATTGCAGCTCCCAGCATCCCGCATCATTGGCTGTGCTTACTGGGAACGCTGGGAGTCTCAATCCAACCAGTTCCATAGTGCTGCAAAATTCTCCCCTCAATGTAAAAGTTTCCTTCTCCAACTCAGTTACCTTCCAGATGTATTGGATTACAACTCCCATCGTCCCAGGCCTATAACCATACACACACACAAAAACTATTTTGGGACCTTCAAAGAACAGGAAGAAATTGTACGAAATGTAATAGACTGTGAAGATTAACTGCCACTCCTCAGGGAAGTTCCTTTTTTTTTTGGATGACAACACCCCAAATCCCTCTGCTAGCATGATCACTAATCATGGTAATTGGGGGATTCTGGGTATTGCAGTCCCCAGGGAAAGGGAGATCTTAGGAAGATTAATTCTTTGGAGAATTTACCTGCAAGTGTGCCCACTTGCTGTGTTAGCTGGGGATTCTGGAGATTGTAGTGCCCAAGGAAAGGCAGCTTTGGCAAGTTTCTTTTTTTGAACCACCAATGGCTCTAGATTCCTTTGGCAACAGGACTCCTGGTCCGATGCTGAACGTTGCAGTCCCCCAAAGCGATTGTTTCCCAGTTTCCTAAGAAAGGGGTGCCATTTTGTCTCCATAAAAAGAGGGAGATGCCCCAGACTGTGGCAAATGGGAGCGGCCCCCTTGGTCCAGCTGGCTCTGACTTTTGGGCCCCCCGCTTTCCCCGCCCCCCAGCCGTGCCCCCCGTCTCTCCCCCCTTCATGCCCGTGTGTCTCCCTCCCAATAGGCCGCCTGATCTTCGACAACCTGAAGAAGTCCATCGCCTACACCTTGACCAGCAACATCCCCGAAATCACCCCCTTCTTGCTCTTCATCATGGCCAACATCCCTCTGCCCCTGGGGACCATCACCATCCTCTGCATCGACTTGGGCACCGACATGGTGAGTCTTCTCCAGCCCCTGCTCCGTGCCACCCTCGGACCCCTGGACCCCATGCTTGCCCTGTGCCATCTGTGGGTGGCATTACATTATTGGCTCCTACTACCTGGAGTCAACCGGTTGAATGGAAAGTCAACACTCCTGTAAAGCCCCTTGGTTTAATGGGTTGACTCTATGGCTAATGACAGCATGGGTCTGGGTCCTATTTGTAGTCCCATCAAAGTAGACCCACTCAACCAATGGCATTTGCACATGGGTATGATTCACCATTCAGCATTGAATCCAGTAGGTCTACTCTAGTTGGAACAAACCCAATCGGATTCAGGCCCAGAGGCTATCGGACTGCAGCTCCCAGCATTCCTCACCATTCAGAACACTGATATAAATATAAATCCCTGCTTCTTAGTTGTGCTCAAAATGGAGGACATTCTGGAGCTCTTCCCGGACAGAAGGGTGAAATGTAGGGCATGTCCTGGAAAAATTTGGTCACCCATTAGCCATTAGCTGTGAAGGCAAAAGGACTGATGGGACTTGCAGTTCAGCATCTGGAGAATGGCCTCTTGATTCCCACACCTGAACTGCAGGATTTGATTTCTGGAGCCAACACACAACATCTTACAAAAAGAGCACCAGTGTGCTGCAATGGTCTGAGTGCTGGACTAGGAGTCTGCGAAGACCCGGGTTCGAATCTCCGCTCAGACTTTGAAACTCCCGGGTGACCTTGGGCAAGTCACATTTTCTCAGCCTCCGAGGCAGGCAAAGGCAACGCTCCTTTGAAGACATCTGGCCAAGAAAACCTTGGGATAAGGTCACCACGGAGTCTGTTTGGAGGCATCTAGCAACAGAAGGGCACTTATGGTGACTCTCCGAATGAGAGACCTCCAAGGGCCCTCTGGCCATCCACTGCTGAGGTCTTGTAAACTCTGGACATTAGCCATGGCTTTCTCCATGGAGTCCATCCACCTGAAGAAAGTATTTCTCTTTCTCTACGACCTTCCGCTTATTATTGTCTGGTCCAAAGAGGCACATCATCTCTTGAAAGGGCGAAAGCCTGATAGCCTCTGTTCGGTCATTTCGGCTTCAAGTGAGAGCCCTGCCTAGATTTGAACCTGGATCTGTCCGTTTTCTCTTTCTTTCTCCATGCTGTATACATATGTACGTTGGATGTGTTTGTATTTGAATATTTAAACGTTTCTTTTTGAAAAAGGACATGTCCCACCCAGGCACTTGGCAACCCTACTAAGCCCAGCCTTGACTTTGCCTGCAGGTGCCGGCCATCTCCTTGGCTTACGAAGCGGCCGAGAGCGACATCATGAAGCGCCAGCCCCGAAACCCCAGGACCGACAAGCTGGTCAACGAGCGCCTGATCAGCATGGCCTACGGGCAGATTGGTGAGCTCTGGGGGCACGAGGGGCCATGGGTCAGGTGGACACTGGGCACGTGCCGATTGGGGAAAGGGCCACGGAAAGCCGTCCAGCGGAGGCCTTGCAAGCCCCGTGCCTCTCCGGGGGGCTGGTCCGGGGGTCTCCAGAGTGGGATTTAGCCCTGGAAAAGCCAACGTAGAGTGGAGTTGAAGGCTTTCGTGGCTAGCATCCATAGTTTTTTGTGGAGCTTTCAGGCTATGTGGCCATGTTCTAGAAGAGTTCTAGAACATGGCCACATAGCCCGAAAGCTCCACAAAAAAACCAACGTAGAGTCTCTGGTTCTGCCCTTGACAGCCGGAGTTATTAAATCTGATATTTCACCAAGAAATCTGCACATTTCTGGTCACTGTTTGTAATTTATTCTGCAGCCACATTCCCATCATTTAAGGGATTTAGGAATAGACCTCCCTGCCCTGTGCTTCTATTTAGTTCGTTTTTATCCCGGAATAGATAAATGAATGAAAGAAGGAATACTATTCATCCCAGCACACATCACTGAGAAAAGCAGAGGAGCCAAAACGTTAGATGCTTTCTGTGAACTCCTGCTTTCAATAATTTTATTAAATCAGTTAGTATCCGTTTGGGATCGAGGTTGTACCTGATTTCTTGTTGAGACAATGGAGAGTTTCTGGTGGTCAGAAGGGACAGCGGGAGAGATGCAGATGGACAAGCAGCCTCACCTTGTAAGGGACAGTTTCCTGTGCGTTCGAACGCAAGCTGCGCATCAGCTTTGTCCTTAAAAGTTGGAAACTGGAAGCAAAGTCAGCCCAATGCATCTGACTTGTATTTGCCTAAGCTCTTTTGTCCCTGATTGGATTAATCTCTCTGCCTTTTCCAAGCAGCAGCTAATCACTCGGCGCACTTAATTCTGTGGCAGGTCCCCTCTTCCATGTTTCTGTGGCCATAAAAATACAGTTTTGCACATGGCCGCTCACCTGGGGTGAAGTATGGCTCCTTACGGTTCCAACTCAGTCTTGAACGGAGCTGACCGAAGTGTCGCAACTAATTCAATTTAATTTAATTTCTTGCAAGATAGGGTTCAGTGCCTTGGAGGGCTGCTAGGAGGGTTCCATTAACATTAGAGCCAATGGATGCCACTAATGCTGTGAAATAGTTGTCGGCCAGAGACGATAGGCAGAGGAACGAATCGTTTTTGGTAGCCATATCTGCCGTGCAAAGACATGGGTTCAGAATGGGACCAAAAGAGGACCTGGCATGTTTTAAAATGTCCGACGGGGAGGCAGGAGAGGAGTCGGGGCTTTGTGTGACCAAAGTGCATGGAAAGATGGACGTCCCGGCTTTCCGATCCTTTTGCAGGAATGATTCAGGCGCTGGGCGGCTTCTTCTCCTACTTTGTGATCTTGGCTGAGAACGGGTTCCTGCCCTCCGTTCTGGTGGGCATCCGCCTTAACTGGGATGACCGGACGGTCAACGATTTGGAAGATTCCTACGGGCAGCAATGGGTAAGTGGGCAGGAGGCGGCCTTGGGTTTTTTCCATTTTACGGTTGGCCATTTGGGTAAATTGCAGTAAGGAGAAGCTGGTTTTTCTGCAGGGATCGTGCTTTATAGCGACTCAAAATGGTGGTCTCTGGACTACTGCTGGGCTATGAGCCATTGGCTTCTGGTCCATAATGGATTTCCAGGAAAAAAGGGGAATTGTTGCATCCAGTGGACACAAACATGGTGCCATTTAGGGAAGAGAAAATGCCAGTCCCTCACATCATATCGGCCTGAGAAGAGTTTATAGGATTATTGCCTCATATTTATTGCTGCTAAGCCTCATTGGATGCAGTAAGAAATCCAGAAATGATGGGAGAAGGGGTAGGGTACAGCTGTAAATACTTATTTTATTAAAATATTTAATATTTAATCCTGTTGGCCGTACTTGGGGCCAGAAGTGTTTTGGATTTTGGATTATTTCTTCTTGAATTTGGGATACTTCCATTTGCATATACGTACATAATGACGTATCTTGGAGACGGTATCCAAGTCTAAATGCAACGTTAATTTACATTTCCTATACGCTTAATATACATAGCCTGAAGCCAATTTTGTAGGAAGTGTTTTTAATAATTTTGTGCGTGTCCGTTAAATCACGGAAAAATGTTGGTTTTTTGGAGGATTTTGGAATTCTGGATAAGGGAGACTCAACCTGTATAGCAGTACCATATAGTTAGTAGTATAACAGCAACAACAACACCACAAAAGATCACCATTCAAAACAGAATTAAACCATCAAGAACACTGAACACCATTTAGAACATTAAAAACAAATACGATAAGAGAGCAGCTTTTAAAACGTTGCAATTAAACCTGCTCCGTGGGGCCTTGGGGTTGCCTTGCGTGGCTGTGTTTCTGGCTGGTTGCGTTTGCCTGGTTTCCCCACATTGTCCTTGCTTTTCCCAGACCTATGAGCAGCGCAAAGTGGTGGAGTTCACCTGCCACACGGCCTTCTTCGTCAGCATCGTTGTGGTGCAATGGGCCGACCTGATCATCTGCAAAACCCGAAGGAATTCAGTCTTCCAGCAAGGCATGAGGTGAGGCCGCCTCGCTCTTCCTTTTCCTTTGGCCTTTGGAGAGAAGCTGGGTGGGTTCAGACCATTCTGTAAGGAACGTGGACAAAGCGGAGGGTTGCGACTGGGGCTCTTAAGAGGGAGATTTGGGCTTAGGGTGCCCCCTGCATACTTCAGACCTCCTATAACCCCCAGCCGAGAATCCCTATATAGAAGGATCAAGGGGTCCCCTTGAAATCCCACTACGAGGACAATGCATTACGAGGCCAAAAACAATTGCGAGTGGCGAAATGGAGATTTGGAGGTCCTCTCTGAGTTAGCAGGACTCACGCTTTGTTTCTGTTGTTCTCTCTTTCTTTCTCCAGAAACAAGATCCTGATCTTTGGCCTCTTTGAAGAAACCGCCTTGGCTGCCTTCCTCTCCTACTGTCCCGGAATGGATGTGGCCCTGAGAATGTACCCCCTGAAGTGAGTTTGAGACAGACCCTAACCCTTTCCAAACCCTTTCCCTTTCTGCCGCAAACAGTTGCACTCCAGGCGGGGAAAGGGAGGGTCTGGGGTCCTACATGGACCCAAATCCCACTTTGGCTCCCTCTCAAGAACCCTTATGGCCTTCCAAAAGCCCCCCTTGAATTACAGACCCTGAAGTTGCCCACTGATTTAGAGGTCTGGGTGGCTTTGTGGCTGTTTCTCTTGAGTTTCTTGGCCACCTCCTGCACACCTCCAACCGTCCCGATTTGGCAGGGACAGTCCCGATTAATCCTGCATCTTCCCACTTTTTCAACTGCTTTGCAAATGTTCTGGTATCTCTCTTTTCTCCACTTCCCCCCTTAGTTCTCAGTTTGCTTCGGTTGTTGCAAACTAAGGAAACTAACTAAGCAAATGCTCAGAGAGTCTTTGCAAAAAAACCCAATGAAACATGGCAGACTGCGGCCTGCCATTGCTCTCCTAGATGAGACGGAGACCGGCGGGCAGCCCTTTCTTCTCGCCTGGAGCTGAGCTCCCCAAAAGTGGACTCTTTGTTTATTTTATTTTACTTACTTCATTTTTACAGCGCCTTTTTCTCCCAGAAAGGGACTCAGAAATAATTAATAACGCTCCAAAAGACTTTGCAATGCAAGTTTTAAAGACAATTAAAACCATCAGATAAAAACAGTATAAAATTGCCTACCTTAAAAACAACAGGACTCTTGCATCTTGGCTGGAGTTGACCCCAAAAAAGCTGGAGACTCTGGGCCAGGCCTTGAGATCTGGAGACTCGGTTCCTAACGTCGAGCCAGGATCTCCTTTCCCATCACTTGGATCTCTTGGATCCTCTCCTCTGGAGCAGCAGAAAGCAACCTCTGTCCTCCACCGGACCGTCCTACATTTATTGAAAGGCCGCTGGGTCCGACAGCTTCTCCTTGGTAGACCTGTCCTAAATGTTTGGGGCTGACTGCCTCCCTTTCTCTCCTCTCTTTAGGCCAAGCTGGTGGTTCTGCGCCTTCCCTTACAGTTTCCTCATTTTCGTGTACGACGAGATCCGTAAGCTGATACTGCGCCGCAACCCAGGAGGTGAGACGGACCGGGAAAACGGGGGCAGAGAAGGGGCCGAGGGGGGCTGGACAATATGTACAAAACGGGGTTCGTAGGGCGGCGACGTAACCCCAAATCCCAGCGATGCCCAAACTCCGTTCCTCCGGTGTTTGGGACTTTGGCTCCCAGAAGCCGTAGCTGTCTTGGACAAGAGTCGGGAATTTTGGGACATAAAACCGTAGAGTTGGAAGAGACCCCCAAGGGTCATCCGTTCTGACCCCGTTGTGTCCTGCGGGAAGACTTAATATCCATCCAGCCTCCATTTGGGCATGAAGTCCAAAATATCTGGAGGACCAAAGTTTGGGCACCGTTGCACTAAAGTGGAATCCTGACTCTATAATTCTCTGGTTGCCTTTGGAGAGGATCGGGGCTCTGTCCACGTTGGAGAAATAACCCGGTTTGACGCCGCTTTTCAGCATCCTGGCTGAAGGCTCTGGAATTCTGGGAGTTGGAGTTTGTTGTGGGCCCGGAGCGAATGCTCCGGGCCCACAACAAACTCCAACTCCCAGAATTCCAGAGCCTTGAGCCAGGATGCTGGAAAGTGGCGTCAAACCGGGTTATTTCTCCAACGTGGATGCAGCCTAAAATAGACCCCGTTACGCAGTTGTTGAATTTACGTAAATGTAATTAAGCCAATGGGTCTCCTCCGGATTTGCAATGGGATCCAGGCCCTATTTGGGGACGAAGGGCAGAGGAAGGGGGCCGGGAAGGGATGGGAGAGCGTTGGGGGGGGTGTCCCGCGGCCCCGAACTTGAACCCGCTCCCTTTGTCTCTTTCTCTCGCAGGATGGGTGGAGAAGGAAACCTACTACTGAGCCCTTGCCCTCCTCCTCTGGCTGTCTCCCCCGCCGGGAGGGGGTTCTCTCCCCCCCTTCCCCAAAATCTGCCTATTTCCCCCCCTTCCTTCCAGTTACGAGAGAGAAAAACACGCTGGGATCATACGCGCCGAGATCGAAACAAGACGCCTGACTGTCCCACCGCCCCACCCCGGCCCCCTTTTCTCCCCTTGCCCCCCAACGCTGGCAGAGATGGGGCGACCTGTCCGTCTTTTTCTGCATGTTGAGGGGGTCGGGGAATCCCCTCATTGCCCCCCCCCCCAAAAAAACCCCTTCTTCCATATTCTTCCCTTTTGTTTTTCGGAGCAGCTTGCGGGGGGCAGTGGGTGCCAGAATAAAATAGGGGAGAAACGAAGGGGGCAAAATAATACCTCTGCAAAAGGCACCCCTTTCCCCTCTCGCCAGCTTCAAATTCCCTTCCGTAGCTGGATTTGAACCCGGGGACCATCCGCACCCCAGAACAACATGCCTCGGATTATGTGAGCCAAACAGGGCAGGGTTTCGGGGGGAGGGAGGGAGGGCGGGGGGAGGTTGAGGGTCCCACCCCAGATTTCCGGTTAGCGGTTGTGGCGAGCCTTTGGGCACCCAATTGGGGGCCGAGGAGGCGCTCTATCATCCCCCCCCGCCCCCTTCCCTCCGTCCTCCTACGGGGAATATTTGTGTGGGCTTGTGCGTGTGCGCACATGTTCGGCGGAGGGGGCAGCCATGGGTCGGCCCCACAGCCCAGCCAAATCCTCCCCGGATTCAATAGACATCTGGGGTGCTCAACGCTGGAGCACCAAGGGGGAGAATTTGGGGTTCGGCGGGGGGGGGGTGTATGTGAGAGGAAGGACCCACCCAATTTTTATTCTTAAATCAGCCATTTCTGCCCCCCTCCATTCACTCAACCCGGCTTCCGATTCCTGCTAGATGTGTTGATGAACCCCAGGATCCGGTCTCCTGTGCATGTGCAGAGTTTCATAGGACCAAGACAGTCACTTATTCCCTCTGTGTGTGTGTTTGTGAGAGAGCGTGTGTATGGGGTGTGTGTGTGTTTGTGTGTGTGCTGAGTCCATTGTTACCTTCCTGTTCTTTTCCGTGGGGAAATTGGGTGGGTGGGGGGACATGCCTGGTGCTCAAGGGCCACCCTCTCCAGCCCCCTCCTCAACCCACCGTCTCCCCCCTCAAACCCGACACCCGTGTCCCTGGTCCGTTGCCCCACCTGGAGCCGAGGGTCCGGCCGTGCCCCCCGTCCCTTCCTTCCCGAGGGAGGACAAAACGGCTCCCCTCCTCGCCTTGTCCTGGGGAAGGAAGGGTCCCTCCCTGGCTCTGCCCGCCCGTCCCCTTCCCTCCGTCCGCCCTCCGAAACCCACACGCAGAAGCCCCTTCTTTTCTTTATATTTGGGGAGGGGGTCGGGGGTACAAGGGGTCCCGTGGCGGGGGAGGCGCCGTCCTGTCCCGTCCCATCTCCCCCTTTCCATTTTGGGATCGTGTCGTCGTGTGAATCTACCAAAACAAGGGGGAAAAAATGACAAAAAACGATTTAACAAATAAAATAAATTTAAAAAAACGGCGAAAGTGGGACGTCTGCATCCGTGTGCGTGCATCGCACTTGCGAAGTGAGAAAGAGCGTGCCCGTTTTGTGCAGAAGTGAGTTGGTAGACTGAGGACGGTCCAGGTTGTGCCAATGTGGGGGAGACGTTGGGGTGTCTCTGTGGGTCGTACCTCTAAAAGCCCCTCAAACGGTCTATTAACAGACTAAGGATGGGCACCTTGACCCTTAAGATGTGTCCATGTGCTGCAAAAAGGCCATTTCCTCCCCTTTGTTTTTGCAAAGAGAGTCCTTTTTGCCCTGCCTGCTCCCTCCCTTTGCAACCTGACCGTGGCAGAGCCCACAATTAGTTCTGCCATAGTTAATTAAATATAAATTAATTCATTTATATTTATAAGTATGAATAATTCATTTGGCGCTGAACGGAGGGACCGTGTGTCCACCAAACAGACACTTATGCGCTGATGCACATCTTGGCTGTGGCTCTATTGGACTAATTGCCTATTACGAATCTTACTATTACGTTTCAGAGAGAGAGAGATGTGCTAGTTATTTCAGCATAAAAAATGGGAGGGAGGCGCAACCGAGAAGCCCCTTTGAGACGCTGGCTAATTTTTAATTGATCTCTGTTAATGAGAGCCATCCTGGCAGAGTGGTTTGGGAGTTGTTCGACTCCCAGTTCAGCCATGGAAACCCACCGGGTGACCCTGGGAGGGTCACACTCTCTCGGCCTCGAGAGGCCAAGGACATGACAAACCTCCTCTGAACAAATACGGCCGAGAAAACCCCAGGATAGGTCCACCGCCTTAAAGTCGCCTTTAAGTCGGAAAGGACTTGAAGGCAAGCAGCGACAAAAACTGTGAATTAAGGTGCTGCCGGATTTCTTCTCCTACCTTTTCCATCAACCATCATCATCAAAATGTTCATCATCATCTTATCCATAGACTGGTCTGATCCTATCCATGGAGATTTCATCCAGATGTTTTGCCAGTTCTTTTGGCACGGCAGCCAAACAACAGCATCCTCCTCTCCTCCTTTTCCTCCTCTTCTTATCCTCCTCTTCATCTCTTCCTTTCACCCTCCTTCATGTTGCCAACTGGAGTTTGGATTCTCAAACCTACGACTCCGTTGAGTTATTGCCAGATAATGTGGGGCTTTGTTTATTGAGTCCCATAAATGGAAAACCAGGCCTTCTGGGGAAAGAAGGCAACCGGTTCCAGCACCAAGAGGTGCTTTGGGAGCGGCTCCAAATGGACGGACGAAGCGTCACCGTCGTCCAATGTGCGCCGGGGACTTTGCAGGTGGAAGGAGCATTGTTAGCCTTGTTATCACGCACTCCGTTGCGGCTGGTCTGTGGCTACCTTAGAGGGAAAGTGGCCACTCTATCCAAGCCGCTCGCAAAACGTACACCCGGAGGCGCATGTAGAGGAACCGTGCCGGTTTCTAAATTTGTCTGCATCTTCTCCATTCAAGGCCCTTTTTGCTCAGTGATGGATACACGCACGCAAAGTGCTTGCACACAGAAACACAGAAGCCTTTCTCTCTGGGCCTGTGAAATGGGGGGGCTAAAAAGAGCCTGGTTTGGGTTTGGATTTGGAGAAGGTGACTAAGGGGCATCCTTGCAGCCATGCCCTCCCCAAAAAAGCATCCCTGCCACAGACCTGGTCCAGGGCAGGGATGCTTTTTTGGGGAGGGCGTGGCAGCAGGGCCTTGGCCTGGGATGCCCCTAAGTCCTCTGCCCCACCTTGGCCCGTTTTAAGCCTTGCCAAGGCTGGGTCTTTGCCTCCACCTCAAAAAAGATGCCGCTTGACCCGGCTAATTTAATCGGATTGCTTTTTCCATCTGGCTCCCTTGGGACGGGGAGGGAGAAGCGGAGGAGGTCATTGCCACGGCAACCGGAGGATGGAGAGAACGGGGTCGCCATGGCGACAAAGCAGATGAAGTGGAGGATGATGGATGACAGCGGTGGTGCCGGTGGCGGCGGCGATGGGTGACCCTGGTGCCAAGGTGGACGGAAAAGGGCTGGCCAGGTTGGCACACACACAAGGAAAGGAGGTGGCCTCTTAGGGCCTGTTTGGCTCCGGCCTCTCCTCGCTTTTAGGGCCGGCAACTTTTTAGGGTATTTAATCTTTTGCCTAACCGACGCTCCTGGACTTTTAAACAACCCCATGGGCACGTTCTATGGGCACAGCCCTTGCTGCCATCCAAAGGAAGCCATTGGCACAGTTTTTTTCCATGGTAAACACCGCACACATTAACCTTAAAAGGTGGTCTGCGCAAACCTCCATTCAAGGGTTGGAGTGTTGGGCTAGGATTCTGGTAGGGCAGGGTTCGAATCCTCACTCGGCCTTGGAAACCCCTTGGTTGACCCTGGGCAAGTCATAGTCTCTCATCCTCGGAGGAAGGTGATGGTGGCAAACCTCCTCCGAAGAAACTGTGTTGGACTCTGGGAGACAAAGGTTTGAATCCCGGCTCACTAATGGAAACCCACTGGGTCACCTTGGCTAAGTCACACTCTCTCAGCCTCAGAGAGAAACCAAGGTGGCAAATCCTCTTGGAGCAAAATCTGCCAAGAGAACCCCATTGACGGGTTTGCGTTTGCAAGTAGGAACTGAAGGCACACAACACCAACAACCACAACTAGTATTTGGAGGTTGTGATGACGGAGGTGCCGTTTTGTCATCCCGGCTCGTTTCTTCCTTTTCGAAAGGCCAGCTCAATAAAGGTATCGCTGTCTTGTGTGGATTTTGGATGATGTTGTGCTTTGCTGCACGGCCGACACGACTGCCCCGGATAGGTTTTCAGGCTAATTTATATCATTTGGGGGAATGTATACAAACCGAGCTTTGCTAAGCGTGGACTCGGGTGCTTTTGGACTTCTGCAAAAACCCATTCTCAGCTTCCGGTGGGAAAATGCAAGGGATCCCTCATTCCCAAATGATGGCCGCCAAAGGGCCACCTTGGACCAGGGTTGTTGTGTGTCAGGAGTGCGGTGTTTGGGGCTGGTGTGGCCTTGGGTTCGTGTCTTGGATAATAATAATAAATAAAATTTTTATTTATATCCCGCCTCTCTATCAGAGACAACCGGGGCGGTTTACAAGTTAGAACTGTACAATCCCCAAATCCTTTTGGACAGCATGCATTTAATCACTCGAAGGACGGACGTTCCAGTTTTTAACGCCTTTAATTTTATCAGAAAGACGGAAAAAGAGGCTGCGGATTCAGGGGGGCCTGCAATAAACCTTAACAGCTCGGATGCTGAATATAAAGCGGAAGAAGGAAAGTTCTTGTGAGAAGCCTTGGACCAGAGAACCCAAAGCGCAAGAGGAGGAGGAGGAGGAACCGGGATAAAGGGGCACATTCTCAGTTCTTTGGGGAATGGAAGAGCCTGGAAATGCAAAGAGGTCCCAGGTGGCTTTAAAGAAATGGGGGAATAACTCCCCTGCCCCCCAATAAGACCTCTCTCTCGGGGAACTCAAAGAGAGAAGAAAATGGCACATGGAAATTGAGCGGAACAGCAACGGTATGTACAATATTGATATGCAACGCAGAAGAGAGACGATCCGGCGACCCACTTGGGAACCCAGGAGGGACGTTTTGGGGAGGCCCGGAAGCTCTTCACACGGGCTCCATCTGCAGCTCGTCCGCCTCGCCGGACTCCAACTCGTGGAAGGCCGCGTGGGAACCAATGACCACCAACGTGGCACCTGCAAGGCGGGGGGGATTTAGATCTATATGTATCCAGGCAAGGCACTATAATCTCCAGTATGGGTCGAGGAACATACTATATGCTATACTATACTATATGCAGTATATACTTGACTATAAACTGACCTCGTGTATAAGTCGAGGGCAAGGTTTGGGTAGGGACAAAATTGCAGATTTTGAACCGACCCATGGACAAGTCGAGTGTAAAACTTAGGGGGACACGTAACAAAGGATGTAAAGGACGGAGCAAAGGCAAAGAATGAGAGAAGAGGGTCAGGGTCAGTGCTTCCAGGAGAGAGCGGGCTCTTGCCTTTTATCAGGCCAGGTTTCCTCTTTTTTTATTTATAAGAGTTAAAATACTGTACTTACATTGACCATTGAATAAGATGACTCTGGTTTTAGGGGGTTAATTTTTTGGACTATAATTTCTAGACTTATACTTGAGTATATACAGTAGTATATAGTATAGCACGATATTATAGTATACTATATAATATAGTATAATATAATAAATATGTGGTACTGTATATTGCTTGATCCATTCTGGAGATTATAGCGTACACTATACAATACAATACTATATATATATGTATATAGCATCTTAAATCTTATATATAGAATCTTGCAAACTCTCTCTCTCTCTCTCTAGAGAGAGAGAGAATCTTGAATCTTATGCACAGAATCCTATATATACACTATACTACAGTATATATATAGTATATATAGTATAGTATATATAGAATCTTGAATCTTATACATACTATATTATATATATATAGAATCTTTTATCTTATATATAGAATCTTAAATATACTATATATATATAGAATCTTGAATCTTATATATACTATATATATATATATATATATATATATAAAATCTTGAATCTTATATATATATATACTAAATATAGTATAGTAAATATACTATAGTATATATAGTATAGTATATATAGAATCTTTTATCATATATAGAATCTTATATATACTCTCTCTCTCTCTCTCTCTCTCTATATATATATATATATATAGAATCTTGAATCTTATATATACTATAGAGAGAGAGAGTATCTTGAATCTTATATATACTGTATATAGAATCTTGAATCTTATACATATATATATACTATATATAGTATAGTATATATAGAATCTTGTATCTTATATGTAGAATCTTATATATACCATATATATATATATATATATATATAAAATCTTGAATCTTATATATAGAATCTTATATATACTCTGTGGAATCTTGAATCTTATATATAGAATCTTATATATAGAATCTTGAATCTTCATTGGCGAAGAAAAGACAGATATATATAGAGAAAGAGAGAGAGAGAGAGAGAGAAAGAGAGTGTGTGTATATATTATTTATAAAGTATACCAAAAATGTAACTGTACGATAATCAAAACCAAAGTGACCTGTTGTTGGTGTCACAAAAAGGGCACGCAACGGTGTGCGACTGCAAACACGGGTTTCCTACTCTCTGTCGTCTTTATTCCGAAACGGGGCAAAGGTGGCGCTTGAAAGGAAGGGGAACATCAGCTACTCACCCAGGACCCAGAAGACGGCCGACCCGGCTCCGGCCAGCCAGAAGAACGGGAAGGAGACCCCTCCGGCCAAGCCGTACTGGTGGGCAGTGGTCAGCTCCCGACCTGCAGAAAAGAAAGTGGAGTAAGAGAGGAACGAGTGCTTTGGGGACCTGGGGACAAAGGCGGAAGTGACCACAAGCAGAAAGCCCCGTTTCTGCCCAGTAACCCCCAATAAATGTGGGGCATGATGGCCTTGCAAGGTCTGCCAGATGCTCCGAGGGTCAGAGGAGCCCCAGGTTTGCAAGAGACCCGGACGGACTAGGATTCCTGCTGATACAGCTCCACCTGGTGGCCTCCCTGGGAAGTGCGGACCCCATAGAGTTGTCCTTCTCTAAAACCCAATAATAATAATAATAATAATAATAATAATAATAATAATAATAATAGGGTTTATTTCTATTCTGCCTTTTCCGGGTAGGGAATCAAAGCTGAGTACAGCAGTTATTAAAAGAGAGCACTTATTAAAAATCGTGGGGTTTTCCGGGCAACTTTCTTCAGAGGGAGGGGGGCCACTGCCCTCCTCCGAGGCCGAGAGAGTGTGACTTATTAGCCCAAGGTCCCCGCTTTCCGTGGCTGACCCGGGATTTGGTCTCCGGGGTTCCTAGTCCAACCCTGTTGTACGCTGCTTTGATTGTGCGTGCAAAAAGCGGGATATAAATATAAGATGATGATGATGATGATGATGATGATGATGATTAATATTATTAATTAATTAACCCCCAAACCGCTTCCGCCAGAGGGTCGCCCCCCCGTTTGGCCAAGAAGTGACCGCCAAGGACCGTCCACTCACCAAAGAGCACCAGCTGGGACTGCTGGGTCTTCAAGTAGATGATGTAACAGGCGCCAAAGAAGACGGCGAGCGCGATCAAGAGCAGCGGAGAAGTGATGCTGCCGAGAGAGAGGGGCAAGAAAAGGGGGGTCAGACGCAGCAAAGTCTGCGCATGGTTTCCATGCTTCGCCTTTCCTCGCTCAGCGCGGGAAACGCTGCGCTCCGGTTTGGTGCATCGGAACAAAACGTAGTATGCCTCGGAGAACGAAATCGGTGCGTTCTTCGGCACGACTCCTTCCATTATCCGCCAGGGCCGAATGGTATGGAATGCTGGGATTTGTAGTCTGGTCTGGCGCCAGAGCTCTCTGGCAGAGAAAGCGAAACGTCTCGCAAGTCCCAGAAGTCCGCAGCATGGAGCCGTGGCGATTAAAGCGGTGCAAGAAATCACGCTCAAGAACGCATCGGTTTCACAACTGCATTTTCTTCCTATGCGCTAAACCAGTGACGCCCAAACTTTGGTCTTCCGTGCGTTTCGGACTTCAAGCCCCAGAAGCCCCAGCCAGCTCGACCAATGGCCAGGGATTCTGGGAAATGAAGTCCAAAACACCTGGAGGAGCAAGGTTTAATACCGTACTAATCCACTTTGGGTCCTACATGGCAGAAAAACAAGATAAAGTAGAGTCTCGATTATCCAACATAAACTGGACCGGCTATTTCATAGAAATCATAGAATCATAGAATCATAGAGTTGGAAGAGACCCCAAGGGCCATCCAGTCCAACCCCATTCTGCCATGCAGGAACTCCCAATCATAGCATCCCCGACAGATGGCCATCCAGCCTCTGCTTAAAGACCTCCAAAAGAGAGATTGCACCACTCTCCGAGGGAGTGTGTTCCACTGTCGAACAGCCCTTACTGTCAGGAAGTTCCTCCTAATGTTGAGGTGGAATCTCTTTTCCTGCAGTTTGCATCCATTGTTCCGCGTTCTAGTCTCTGCAGCAGCAGAAAACAAGCTTGCTCCCTCTTCAATATGACATCCCTTCAAATATTTGAACAGGGCTATCATATTTGGATAACCAAAAATGTTGGATAATCCGGAGGATCCAAGAAAAGCCTTGAAAGCACTATGAACTGAAAATGCATGGAAGTTTTATTGCAATAAAATAAATGTAAAGAAATCACTGAACAACATTGTGATGGACAGTATGAACAGTTCAGTCCTCTGAAAATTTAAAGAAATCACAGCAGCCGCAACGTTGGATAATCTGGAACGTTGGATAACCGAAGGACAGATAATGGAGACTCTACTGTATAAACTGAATAAATAAAATATAAAAATAAATTATGATGGCCGCGTTCTGCTCCAATAATAATAATAATAATAATATT
>JAOEGL010000007.1:33487912-33570412 GCA_034509955.1 Urosaurus nigricauda | reverse complement strand
CGGAAAAAGGAAATAATAACTGGGTTGAAATGAGAATTAATCAAGAATTCCTGCATGGTTCGGCAAAGCAACCCTTCTGTGTTGCAAAGAGGAAGAACTTTATTCCAGCAACTGCAGGTGTTTTTGCAGGAAGGCCTTTGCAGACTATCGTCCCTAAAAAACGATCCCAAATTCACAGTTCCCCGCCCTAAAACCTCATTACGGCGACCCATAAACCAACGCCTATCCGTGCTCCGTCCTTCTTGGTCTGATCGCTCAGCCGCCCCTTAAACAGTCACACTCTCTCAACCTCAGAAGAAGCCAATGGCTATCGCAATGGCAAACACATTCTGGAAAGACATTGCCAAGAAAACCACACGAGACATTTGCATTGGTTTGCCATAGACTAGAAATTACTCGAAGGCACAAAATAACAATCTATGCAAGTAGCACATACATGTGTTTTTTGCCCTGTCTTTAATATTTTAAACTTTGGTTTCTACGTCTTTTCTCCCGCGTCCCAAATTGTGATGATCGTCCCTGTTGTCCACAATGCGCACATGCTACGCAACTTCTTTTTTACCCCCAATTTAAAACACAACAATCACAGATGTATACACAAACACATCATTTCATATGTGCAATGCTATTTCCCTTAATCCCTTTAACTCACATCTCACTTATTAAATAAATAGTCTTATATATTTAACATAAGCTTCGCTATCCTCAGTGATATGAGAATTATCGCCAGAGGATAAAGGCTTCGTTATTCAATCGCCAATTCCCCTTCTTCAATATATTAAATATTCTTTATCCTTAAGCATTCCTCGATCTCACCAAGTTTCCTATCTTGTTCGTGTCGTCTTTCAGAATTAAGCATTAATAAATCATAAATGATTTATAAGATAATAAGATTGTATGTACTGCACTGTGTAAATTTACAGCACTATATGAATAATAATAATTGTCATATCCACAAAGTTTTATAAATCTCCAAAAAGTTATATCGACAAATCCTATTACCGGTTTCCAGTCCTCCTCCCATTTCTCCAAATGTGTTATTTTATCCATTTCCATAAATCCTAAAACTTTCGAGTTCCCATTCCTCTCTGCTTTCCAGCCTTTGGCGTATATTATTCTTATGAGATACGAGAGGATCTTACGGTGTTTTCTCGCTTCCTCACCTTCGACCATATTCATTTTAATTGGGGTTTGTAAACTACACAACTTCAGAGTAATACCTCCTGGGATTTGTAGTGTGTTGCACCAGAGCTCTCCGGCAGAAAAGGCTGAAAGCCTCCCGGAGCTACAGATCCCCGGATTCCGTATCATGGAGCCGGGGCAGTTAAACTGCGTCAAAGTGCATTATTTCTGAGATGCAGATGCAGACCTTGGACCTTATCAGACGGGAGGAATTTCTCTTTATTGCGAATGGAGCCAATTCAAATTCATGTGAATTCCCATTGCATTCAGAATGCGTTCAGATTGACTTCCCATTGCCCCCAAATGGCTCCCCATTGCCCAAAATTGCATGAGATACTCTAATACGCAATAACGTAAAACCCATGATTGCATTCGGAATGACTTCCCTTTTGCCTGAAATTGTGTGAGATGCTTTAATTCGCAATAATGTGAAACCCCACGATTGCGTTCGGATTGCCATTGGATTATACTTCCAATTTCGACGTCTGATAAGGTCTCTAGAGGCTGAATGGACTGACCCTTTCGGCGCTGGGCCAGGGCTGCGCCAACCACATGCCATGCCCCCGATCTAGCCTTTCTGTGGCACATGAAAAGCGGCTCCTTTTTGCGCTACAGAAAGGGCACCATAACCGCCAGCTTTTCGGCATTCCTTTGGCACTGCGTCATCCGGATGCGGTGCCAGAGGAGCCCCGTGAGATGCCACACGCTGGCATGGGGACAGAGTCAGCCGATGCCAGCCTTCGGTGCCGGTCTGTTGAGGCTGTTAATTTGGATTTTGACAGTCCCAACCCCCCACTCCGTCTTTGGGTTTCACCTCAATATGGTTCCTCTCTCGGACGCTGGTCCGGAGGGCGACGAGCGCGCCAGGCAGGTAAGGAAGGCAGCAGCACTCGCCCGCCTCCTCCGCCACGCGGCAGGCGAAGATGCACGGCACGAACGTGGCACAGAGACCTGCAGGGAAAGAAGAGCGTGGCACCGCCGTCAGGACCATGCGGAGACACCGCCATCGCCATCCCCGGATTCAACCCTCGTGGCCCTCTTGCACCTCCAAGTACCCCTCTGCGCCCCAACGATCCTGCCCAATTCCCCGCTCTGACGCACCTTCGTCGCAATATCCCCTCGCCATGCGGTGGCCGTTTAAAAATAAAACTTACATTTTAAAAAATAATACTGTATATGCTCGAATATAAGTCAATCTCATCGGCAGGTTTTAGGGGCAAAAAGTCAAGGACATTATCAGACGACGGAAATTGGAAGTATAATCCAATGGGAATCCAAACGCAATCATGGGTTTTACGTTATTGAGTATTAGAGTATCCCACGCAATTTTGGACAATGGAGGGTCATTTTCGGGTAATGGGAAGTCATTCGGAACGCATTCCGAACGCAATTGGAATTCATGTAAATTCACTAAACTAGCGAATTCACGTAATTCAAACCAGCTCCATTTGCAATTGAGAGAAATTCCTCCCGTCTGATAACGTCCGAAGACTAAGTCGAGAGTAAGAAGACTTAGGGTCAGGTAACAAAGGATCTAAAGGATGAAGGAAAGGAAAACAGCACCAAAAAATTTACAAAATGACAAGAGACACAACTGTTTGCTGAAGGATGGATAGATAGATGGATGGATGGACGAAGGAGTAGAGGAGGGTCATCAGAGGATGGTTTACATTCTTATGAGAGTTAAAGTACCGTACTTAACCTTGACCCGTGGACAAGTCCACTCAGATTTTTTGGCTCAATTTTTTAACTAAAATTTCCAGACTTAATACATGAGTATATACAGTAGTTCCCATTATTCAGCACGTTAAAAAAAGGTAATTAATTGCTGGGAGCTAGTTTGGTATACTGGTTTGAGCATTAAGACTACGACTTTGGAGACCAGGGTTCAGTTCCGAGCTCGGCCCTGAAAGCCACTGGGTGACCTTGAGCAAGTCACACTCTCTCAGCCTCGGAGGAAGGCGATGGCAAACCTCCTCGGAGCAAATCTTGCCTAGGAAACCCCACGTTGCCATAAGTCGGAAACGACTTGAAGGCACACAAGAAAACGTTTTTTGGGTGAAGTATGGTCTGTTTCGGTGTCAACGGCCACCCCGCCTGTCACAAAGCCAACGGGGCAAGCGGTCACTCACAGGCGCCCATATCGGAGCAGCAGTCGCACAAGTCCGAACTCCAGGATCCCTGGCGGCTGAAGGTGTAGCTGGTGCCCATCCCTTGCGGCTGGGAATCGATGATCACCTCCGTCTGGTAAGCCATCTTGCCTCGCCTGGAAAGACGAAAGGGACGCTCTATTATTATTATTATTATTATTCCCATAAAACAAAACCATGCTACTGAAATAATATTAAAAGAATATACAGTGGGGGCCCTTGGTATCCACTGGGGTCTGGTTCCAGGATCCTTCGTTGATACCAAAAGAAGAACTTTATTCCAGAAACTGCAGGTGTTTGCAGGATGCTCAAGCCCCATTAAATACAATAGGTTGGTATTATTATTATTATTATTATTACTACTACAGTGGGCCCTCGGTATCCACTGAGGTTTGGTTCCAAGACCCTTCGTTGATACCAAAATCCATGGATGCTCAAATCCCATTAAATGCAATAGGTTGGCATTACTATATTATTACTACTACTACTACTACTACTACTGAAGTGGGCCCTCAGTATCCACTGGGTTTGGTTCCAGAACCCCTTGTTGATACCAAAATCCATTAAATACAATAGGGTATTATTATTATTATTATTATTATTATTATTAGGGACTGGTTCCAGGACCTCTCTCATTGGTACCAAAATCCATGGATGCTCAAGTCCCATTAAATACAACGGTGCCATAAAATGGTGTCCCTTATAGAAAAGGCACTTGGCCTTTTTGGAATTTATGCGTTTCTAATAAAATGTCCAAGCCCCGCGTGGCTGGTTGAATCCATGGATAAAGCATCCTTGTATTTGGAGGGCCAACCACATTGGGCTTCGGCGGATGGAACAACTGGATCAAGGGATTGCCATATTTTTTAAGCTGTAGCCCTCAGTTTTTGTCGAGTTGTCAAATCCGGATCTTCTTAAGAGGCCGGTTATTTTAATTCACTTTAACCTTTGTTCTGGTGCCGAAATGCAGTGTGTACATTGCGGGCCTTATCGGTTCTTTTGTCCACACCGGTCTGATAAGTGAACGGAACCTCCCTTCCAAGCGAGCCGGATTGGGCTTGGCTGGTGCTGGGTGCGAAAGCCAGCAAACCGCTCACAGCGATGTGTTTACGCCCTACGAGGCACGGTTTCCATGAATAATCTATCCATATTGATATATGGATAGATTATTCATGGAGGAGGAGGAGACTATTTGAATATACGGTTGCCCTCCGAGTCCACGGACTTGAAATCTGCGGACTGGAAAATCTGCGGAGAGGTGACTACCATTAACTTCTATGGGGCAAATGCCCCACATCCATGCACACCATTCATGCCTATTGGGCTTGAACATGCACAAGTTTTGGAACTTGTTCCAAGGGGCAACTCTCTCTCTCTCTCTCTCTCTATATATATATATATATATATAGTTTTCAAAAATATGTTTCTGAGGTATTGAGAACCCTTCAGGAGAAGGATCCTGGAATGGTGAGAGTCTTTGCCATTTAGGACTTATTCTACGCAAAATTCCCCCACAAAATATCCCATTGTCAGTCCAGTTCATTTCCCTGCACAGAATAAAAGGATCCACAATTTTGCTTTTTGCTGCAAAACATCTCCGCTTGGACATTTCTAAAGCGTATTGCTTTTTGCTCCTGGCCAAGAATGAAACGTGGATCTTTGATCTGTGGCACCCCGTTATTACATCTTTACCTACTACCCCAAATGGCAGGATGCCGCCTTTTCTTCACTTACATACGTTTGCATTTTCTGTACAAAGTTTTCTACATGGAAAGCATTTCTTGCAGAAAATATATTTCCTCTGCGGAAAGCAGCATTTCCTGGACTGAAATTGAATGTCAGGAGTTTATTTTCATAGATGGAAACCAGGACTCATGTGGCCAAGCAACATCAGAGCATGGTCAAGAAGACAAAAGACGGGAGATGCTGATTTTGGACTTTTGCCTGGACCTTCTGCCTCCTTTTCTCCTTTCACGTCCTTGACTTAATTGAATGCAAAGCCCTTTTGCATTTCGAACTCGGTTTGCAGCAACTGAAGGAAGCCGAGGACAATAGTGGGAGGAAAAGAGAGAAACCGGGACATTTTAAAAGCACCCGAGAAAGTGGGATGGCAAAGGATTAGTAGGGACTGCCCCGACAAATTGGGATGAGAAGGATTCTCAAACTATTAGGATTCTCACTGGTCTAGGATTCTCCGATTAGGGTTTCCTGGCATTTGAGACGCCCCATTTTGGACTATATCCTTTCCAAGGAGGTCTCTGTTTCCAGACCGGGCCGAAGGCTGTCCTTTGCAGCCGAGAGCATGCAACCCTCTTTAATTCCCTGCCGATCTCTTCCAGCTAGATTTCATTTCTTTTTAATTGCTCCGTTGATAAACCTCGTTTCAGGAGATGTGGATTCATGGAGCCGCCTCTCGCCCGAGAAACCTCAGGCCACACTAAACGGATTACCGTCCCAGGTACCGCCGGACTTTCCCTCCCACAAAGCCCTGTTGAGATCAATGGGAGTTAAGCTCCCCCAGGAACCAATCGGCCCCAAAGTCCAATCCTAAAAACATTTACTCGAACAGTCAATGTCCCATTGATTTCAACGCGGCTGACTTCCAGGCATATCAGCCTCAGTATGAAACACAACGAGTCGGGGTTCTGCGGGATTGCAACCCGACTTCTTCATGGGATGGCAGGGATGTGAACCAGGAGGTCCTGTGTATGTTCCTGGAGTGCAAATCCCATTATCCAGCATGGCCGACAGTGGAAGACACTGGGAGCAGTGGTCCAACACAATCAACACTTTTCTCATGTTTGTGATACTGGTTGACATGATGGCATACGCCTTGCAAAACTGTCTTTAAAGAAATTCATTTTTAAAAAATAGCTTGCACCTCTAGCCTGTCTATGGAGTTAAAATACATAAAAACACTCTTTTTTAAAACCAAGTCTCTTTATGGCTTTAATGTGGGTCAGTCAGGAATGGCGCATGGGATAAGGCGGCTCTCCCATAGCTGACAATGTCCTTTTGCTATGAGTGACCGCTGTAGGGTGGGGTCTTTGGCCTTTTTGCAGCATGGAAGTGACCCTTGCCACGCGTGCCTCGGATAGAGAGCCTGGGAAAGTTACTTTTTCTGGACCCTCGGAATCCCCCAGCAAGGAAACTCTTTGAGAATTTCAGAAAAATTAGAAGGGAGCCACATTTCAATATTTGGGGGATTAGAGGGTGTAACTATAACTTCAAGGTGTCCAAAAATGGGAATATTGCCCTCCCATAAGAATTCTGCTGCCCCATTGCTTTTCCTTTCAGTCCCCAAATTTCTAGCATTGGAGAGAGTGGGATGCTAAAAATCACCCAAAGCTGGGTGAGAAAAGACCCCAAATGCCACCACATTTTCTGCCAATAACGGAGCCTTTGGAGAAACCTATAAACCACGAAGGAAAGGGGTTTCCCCAAGGGGAAAGTGTCCCAAAACTGGAACCGTCCCTGGAAAGCCAAATTTGATCTCAGGGCCGTTTTGTACAGATGCAAGACAACAACTCCTGCCCAGGCAAAATGGACTACAGTTCCCATCCTCCCCAGGCGGCGGATTAAACCACGGCGGAAGGTGGAAAGTTTAAAAGGAGCGGAAAGTTTGCTGTTGTGCCAACGCAAGGCCTCCTTCCTTACCTGTTTTGTCCTTTACCTGCAAGAAGAACGCCAGGTATGGGGCTGACCAGATGTCCCCGGGTGAAGAAACCAGTCGGGTGGGGTTCTGCCACAACTTTCCTACAGATATATATATCTATCTACAAATACACACTGAGTGTGCGAAGGGCGGGGAAATTAGTGACCAACGGAGTAGGAGGAGGGGTGGCGATAAACACCAAAGTCACTTTTGGTGGGGAAAAGAATTTAAGGTGGAGAAACCATGGTCCAGTTTTGTGAGGCTGGATAAGGGACATGGGGGGCATGATGCGTCTGTTGTCCTCTCGAGATGATAACAACAACAACAACAACTTAATATATTTTTATCCCGCCTCTCCGATACGATCGAGGCGGCTTACGATATAAAAGATTACGTACCATAGAATTGGGCAGAAACCCGCAGGGCTGGATTATCAATGATCATTTTGCACAAAGACTCCAGGCCCTTTGTGGGATCGGGGTTTAATGGAAGGAAAACAAGGGAGTTCATCACACGAAGCAGATCGGGAGTTCATCCCGTGAATATCCCGGAAAAATAGCTACGCAAAACCATTTCGCGCGCCGTCATACAAAACTGACCATTGAAGCAGTCACAAAGAAGCATTAACGCGCATCTTTTTCCCTTTGGGATTTCGGCGACAACGCATTTCTGATATCGCTTTATTCGCGCAGTTGCGTATGATAATCATTAGCGCAATGACATTCCATTTTCTTGGCTTTGTTTGTGGGGTGCTTTAAATGCGCTTTAATGCCAAAATTAGCCCCGGTGTGATAAGCTCCACAGTATGGCATTCCTTCCAACATTTCACAGATGAAAACTGGGCTATGTCTGTCCATTAGCAACATCAGAGTGTGGTTGATGTTACAAAAGTGAGCAATGAGAAAATGAATGCACAAGTTAGGAACGGCTGCAGCAGTTTCCTTTTGCCCGAACCGTCTGGGAAGGGCAGGAGGGCTGACTCTGAATTCGGTTTGCAGCAACGGAAGTGAGCTGAGGATGGAAGAGGAAAGCGGGACATTTTAATTTTTGTGTTCTTCTTCATTAATAACTTTTGGTACCTTGACCACACTCTGAGGCTGGTTGGCCAAATGCATCCAGCTTTTATCTGCAAAACGTTGGGGGGCATACTGTTCATTATTCCTCCACTTCTTTCCTGAATTTCTGTGTCGCTCTGCTTAGGATGGGTCCTACTTGTGCCGAACGGGGGGCTCATTTCAGACTCGGCCCAATGTCCCCCCCTCACCCTCATAATCTGGATTTGCAAATCTCACATCACTTTTGCAAGAGTCAAATGCCAGTTGGGGAACGTTTTCGCCTCTGTACACAACCGACGACCGTAAGTCTCCGTTCCAACCAAGCGACTTCAAAGGGAGGTTGGGACAAGGGCCGAGTTCTTCTTCGTTAAAAGGAATTGAATCCTATCTCCCTCCATCCCTATTTCTCAAGGCCTGGGAGTCGGGCGTTATCAGCAAAAGGGCGATATCTGCGAAATGGCAAGGGATAACCAAGTCCAAAATCCACAATTGGGTAAGAAACCTCGATTGCCTAACTGAAAGACCGGCCCAGAGGCCACAAATATATGGAAACGTCTGGCCACCTTCTTCTTCCTCTTCTTTTAATAACATGATTGTCGTTGGCAAGACCTTTGGTGTTTCGTTTGTTTCAGACCTCATTCTTTATCTGCAAAACATGCTTGAATATATTTGTGTATATCTTTAAGCATTTGTGCCTCTGATGAAGTGGGCCGCAGTGAAATGTTGGAAGGTATTGCACTATGACTTTGGAGACCGGGCTTCGATTCCCAGCTTGGCCACTGAAACTCATTGAGTGACCTTGGGTGAGTCACACTCTCTCAGCCTCAGGGGAAGGCAAAAGCAAACCCTCTCTGAAGAAACCTTCCCAAGAAAAACCCACAATCGGTCCGCCTCAAGGTTGCCATGCATCGGAGATGACTCGGAAGCGCAACAGCAGCAACAATGATGGCCACCTTTCATCCTTGGCGCTGCCTGCATTTGCACCCGCTGGCGTCACTAAAGTTGGCGTCTCTCGGTGCGGTCACTCTTGGTGTCACCGACGCCACTGACCTCCTCCCACACCACGCCATCCACAACCCTTGGCAATGTTTGTTGTACTAATGTTACTCATGAGTCATGATGCCTCCACATCACCAAAGGTAACGCTCATGGATGCGACATAAGCAACGGGCAAAATGAAAAGTATACCATAGGCACAGACTAAATGCATTTACGTATGCACACAGACAGTGCTGCACCTTTGGGACTCATTGAAGGAAAGAAGTTGGCAACATGAGCTCCTTTTGTAGACTTCAGTCTACTTCCTCAGCTGCATTTGGGAAGGAATGCAAATCCAAATCCAAATGCATTTGGAGGAAGGAGACTGAAACCTATGAAAGCTGATGCTGCCAACTTCTTTCTTTCTGTTCAAAGATGCTGCAAGACCCCTTTGTATATTATTATTATTAGTATTAGTATTATTCAAAGAGCATCTGAGGAAGCAGACTTAAGTCTAGCAAAACTCCTGCTGCCAACTTCTTTCTTCCAGTTTGTCTCAAAGATGCTGCTAGATCCTTTTGCATATAATAATAATAATAATAATTATTATTATTATTATTATTCAAAGTGCATCCAAGGAAGTAGACTGAAGTCTAGGAAAGCCAACTTCTTTCTTTCGGTGAGTCTCAAAGGTGCTGCAAGATCCCTTTGCAAACTGATTCTACAGACTGACACGGCTATACCTTTGAATAGTGCCATGCGGTTGAAGTGAAAATTCAGGAAAATGTGATGTTTTTAAAGACATTTAAATTTATTTAAAATTAACTTTTAAACAAATTTAAAATTTAAAAACGGGGACCTTGGCTTTTCTCCTCCCACTAAGCCTTCACCCCACTCTCACCATCTCTCCAGCGTTTTAAAGGGACAGAGGTGAATGCCGCAACCTGTTTCTGCCCAAAGACACAGGGTCCCTGCCTTGTGTTTCATTTGGCAACCCTAACATATATATACACACACACACAGAAGCACAAAAGGGGCCATCTTTTTTTAAAAGGCTCTTCTCACCTGCCATTCTGGACCTCTCTCTTGGTTCTTCTGGGCCATCAGGACTTGATCCACATCGGCGTACGATCCTCCAGTCCTTCTGGGGAGGATGGGACCTCCAACCCCAGTTTCTACACTTTTCCTTCCCTGGAAGAAATGAGAACAAAATAACCTTAAATAAGTTTAAAGATGCAAGAAGTCATGCTTTTGGCCAATCTTGCAGCCCAAAACGAGACGCCTCGTCTGGATGCAAAGCCCGTTAGTTTAGTCTCGTGCAGAATTAACACAGTTTGACATTGCTTTAACTTTCACGGTGCTATACTATGGAATCCTGGGATTTGTAGCTGGTTGTGGCACCAGAGCTCCCTAATAGAGGAGGCTAAAGAGCTCACAAAACTACAGATCTAACAACCCCATAGCAAGGACCCATGGCGGTTAAAGCAGTAGCTGCCCCGGTTTGCCCCAATTGATGCCCCGGTTGCCCCCTTGACACTCTGGTGGCCAATTGGGCACCATGGCAGGTTTCCTCGGGGTGCCCCCTGCTGGAGGGTGCAGTTCCTTGCAAGAGGAGTCCTTCGGAGGCGTCCAAATATTTGCCCCGCTGGCTGGCCTCTTGCCTCTCCATGGCCAGCGCCTCCTTGGACCTTGGACCCGCCGCTCAGAGAAGCCCAAAACTGGGCGCAGGGTGTTTACCCAAGTCCCAAATGACTCAGGAACGGGTGTTTGCTCTGCCCAGATTTGTATCTGAAACAAAACAGCTGCCAGTTAAAGGATCTCTTTTGCAGCCGGGTGGAGTCCCCGCAGCTTTTCAAAGTTTCTGTGGGTTGGATCCAGACACCTTTGGGTTTCGGGTCGTTTCGCTGGAACCAAAGGGACAAAGGACAAAGTGGTTTGAGTGTTGGACTACGGAGTCAAAGGTTCGGTTCGGAGTCAAAGGTCTCGGCCATGGATACCCACCGGGAGAGCTTTGCGAGTCACACTCTCTCAGCCTCAGGGAGGAAAGGCAATGGCAAACCTCCTCTGGGCAAATCTTGCCAAGAAAACCCCAAGATACGTTCACCTTCGGGTCGTCATAAGTTGGAAACGACTCGAAGGCACACAGCAATGGGCAGCAACTATGAAATATTAAGAGGGCAGTTGTCGTTCGGCCCTGCCAGGAATAACAAAAGCTGCAAGCTGCATCCATTTACTTGGGAGTAAGCTCCAACGAATACATGGAGGAATACAATCCCTTCTGTGTCTGCATCAGGCTTGCAAGAGACTTCGTGTATTTTAGGATGTCTGCGTGGTTTTGGATAGGAAAAGTCGCTTGCAGACCCGCTGCAAGAAGTGCAAAGAGGTCAAAGTTGTCACAACCTTCCTGTCAATGCTCCAACCACCACCACCTCAAAAACAGTTCCAGTTATAAATATTATATATATATGCACTATATATTATAAATATATGCAGCCCTCCACATTCGCTGGGGTTAGGGACACAAGACCCCCGTGAATCTGAAAAAAAGTGCAAATATAAAAAACATCATTATTTTTCACCCAAGGAAACACTTCTTTAGGGATTTGGAGATCCTCCAGTGCAGCTCTATGATCAATATCTGCCAAAGGTTGTCCAGAGAATTGCACTGGAGGACCTACAAATGCCTAAAGATGTGTTCTCTCTAGGAATGTCAGTGATGGTGAATCTTTTAGGGACCAAGTACCCAAAATCAAAGGTGCCCAAACTCTAAGGGGTATAACTTCCAGGGGCGAAACAGGACTTCCAGGGGTGGGACTTCTGTCCTCCGGTGCACGCCCGTTCCTCCTCTTCCCCCGCCCTCCGGGCTTTTTGTGTGCCCTCCAAAATGGCTTTGCGTGCCAGAGAGGGCACACGTGCCATAGGTTTGCCACGACGGATCTAGGTTCTCCATCATATACACTTATACACACACACATATATATACACATACAGTCGCCCCTTACAAGTCCACAGACTGGAAATCCGCGGAATTGAAAATCCGTGGAGGGGCAACTGCCATTAAACTTAATGGGGCATGCACCCCATTCAAGCCTATGGGGCTTGAATATGTGTGAGATTTGGGGTCTGGAGCGGATCCCCCATGAATTCCAAGGGTCAACTGTGCATGTGTGTGTATGTGTATATATACACACAAATACACACACACACATATATATAGTGTGTGTGTGTATATAAATATACACATACATACATACATATATCCCAATTCCAGAAGGAGCAAGAGCCTTCCACCCGGAGACTCTCCCCGTCGGAGGTCCTGGACCATCGGCCGGCCTGCAGATCGGAGCTGGTGTCGGGAGGGACGGGGGGAGGCGGCGTGACGGTGGTGTCGGTGGGCACCCCAGGCCTGTCAGGCTGTCAGGGATGCAAAAGGAGATAAATGGATTGCCGGGCTCGGCTACGAATAAGTGGACGGCCTCCCCTTCTCCTTTGCCGGGGACCAGGGCCTCGGAGGAGAGCTGCGCATCACTGATCCCCGGCCGCCGCCACGGCGCATGCATGCTCCCCACGGGCCTCCGAGGACGAGGGGGGCACTGGGAGCCTCTCTGACAAGGGAAGAAGGATGGCAAACGAAATGAACATTGAAAACTCTGACAGAGGGGGACAGGGACCGCCGCTTGAACCTGCCGGCGGTTGCGGCCGCCGGCTCCGTGTTTGCATTTATCAGCTCTGCATTTGCCATCTTCCCTTCCACTTCTGAAACCTGACCCAGGCCTCTCTTTTCCTTTACAAGGAGGGGAAAAAAAAAAGAGAGAGAGAAAGAAATGCATCTCTATATATCTTCATATCACCCTCGCACCACTCCTTAAGGGCTGGATTAATCCTTAGGCTCAGGACTCTCCGGAGAAACGCTATGATTCAATCCTCAAACGGGGCCTTATTTACAGCCGGGCCATTCTCTCAAATGGGAAACGTAGGGCCGCCGGTCTATCGCCTTCCCGAGAAAAGAAGGGTCCCGGGGCTTAACTGATTTAATCCTGGCTCCGTTTTCGAGAATGGCCCGCTCTGTGAAATATTGAGCCGGTGGAACATTTCCTTAACCTGGAAAGATGGAAGGATGGGGAAAGGAACTTCTATTTGGAATGGAATTTTGACCCAAATTTTTAATGAAATTAAACCTTGGGACGGAGAGGACTGTTTCAGGTAGGAAAACCAGGACGCGAGTGGCCAAGCGACATCAGAGAAAAGTTATTCATGAGGATGAAGAGACAAGCGACAAAAGGCTGCAGCAGTTTGCTTTTGCCCGAGCCTCTTGGGAAGGGCAAGGTTTCGCTTCTCTTCTGTTGTCCCACTTTTTCAGCTGCTTCTTCCTCGCACTTTCTCCCTTTGTCTCCAGCTGATTTCAATGGCTCCAAACGAGTGCAAAAGGAGCGTTTGCAGTCAGCTAACTCATGCTCTTGCCCTTTCCAAAAACAAAGGTCTGCAGTGTCTCTTATAGCCACACGCCTGTTCTTCTTCCTCGCTTGCAGTTTGGGCCACCTTGACCGTGTTCTGGTGCCGCTTGGCCACACGCGTCCCTGGTTTTCACCTGCAAAACGTTGGGGTTTTTTTATTTTTAAATATCCATTTGGGGAGCAAGGAGAAGGAGTTGCTTTAGAAGGTTGCAAAGCGTTGGTTTAGAAGATTGCAAGGAGTTGCTTTAGAAGATTGCAAGGGGGGAAAAAATATCAGACGGAGCGATCGTGTTAAAGGATGTGAAATTGCGAAGGAAGGAAAAGGAGGGCCACAACGTATTGCTTCAAATGATCTGGGGAGTTTGTGCGGCTGCTGCATTCGCCCGGGCCCACCTTTGTGGGTCCGAACGCAGACAGCCGTGTAGGAAGTGGGGTTCCCGAGTCTGAGACGAAGCCCCCCGCAAAGTGCAGCCGTCTCCCCCTTCCCTCCTCTTTTCTAATTCTTTCTCCTTCCCTCTCTCTTCCCCCCCCCCCGCCTCCCCAATCTTTCTCTCTCTTTTCCCCTTCGCTCCCGGGCTCCCCCATGCATGAAAAGAGCCCTTATTTAATTTAGTCGCCACGAAAATCGATTCTGCCATTCGATACAAAATAAGAATCAAGCAGATTAAGGGACGGAAATTAACTCTGAAAATATTTTTGATGGAGTGGCTTGTAGTCTCCCCGCCAAATGGACTGCAAAGTGGAACAAATGACGGGCGGCTAGTGCCGGCGACAGGAGCTTTCCATCTTCCCATTATCCACTAATGGGAGAGGTCCCGCTCTCCAGCCTTGGCCCGCGGATTAATCACAAGCCAGCCTTTATGAAGATTTATTTCTCCTCCTCGCCTCCTGCAGCCCGCGCCGGGATGAAGTCATAACAGCGCCCAAGAAAAAGGAAGGAGGAGGAGGAGAAGGAGGAAAAGAAATAATAAAAATAAAAATAAAGGGGGAAAGGCACCGGGAGCAAAGAGAGGCAGCAAGGGGTGGCTTGGCTTCGAAAAACCGGAATCCGGTGTGTCTCTCTCTTGGCAAAGCAAGCAAACCCTCCTCGTCCTTGGCACAAGTGCGGCCATTAAGGTTTCCCGTTTCCAAGGCCTGGCCCTTTTTCCTTCTGGTCCTCGGGGCCGAGGGGAGGAATCTCAGGGCGAGGGCAAAGCCGTGAAAAAGCGCACCTAAGCGTTCTCCTCCTATATGACGCTGCAGGGCAAAGGGACGCCTAGGAGTTTATCGCACCGGGGCCGATTTCGGGATTAGAGAGAGATTAAAGCGCGTCGCAAGCATCCCGCAAATGGAGCGGAAATGGGGAGTAATTGCACGAATGGTCATCGCACGGAACCGTGTGAATAAAGCAGTATCAGGAATGCATTGGCCGCTGAAATCCCGAAAGTAAAAAAGATGCGCGTTAATGCTTCTTTAGTGGCAGGTTTTGTGCGACATTGTGTGAAATCGTTACACGTAATTACACAATTTTCCTGGGATATTCACAGGATAAACCCCCAATCTCCTTTGTGTGATAAACTCCGTTGACACACTGCAGGAATCCCTATCTTCTGCACAGAAAATGAAGACACAGGGGCCATGCCTTGTGTTTCATTTGGCAACCCTAACATATACACACACACACAGAAGCACAAAAGGGGCCATCATTTTTTAAAAGGCTCTTCTCACCTGCCATTCTGGACCTCTCTCTTGGTTCTACTGGACCATCAGGACTTGATCCACATCGGCGTAGGATCCTCCAGTCCTTCTGGGGAGGATGGGACCTCCAACCCCAGTTTCTACACCTTTCCCTCCCTGGAAGAAATGAGAAGGAAATAACCTTAAATGGGTTTAAGGATGCAAGAGGTCATGCTTTTGGCCGATCTCACAGTCCAGTCGGAGGGCCCAAAATGAGAACAATAATAATAATAAATAATAATAAAACTTTTATTTGTACCCCGCTTTTTACCGGAGCAAAAGGAAGCCTAGTCTGGATGCAAACCCTTTCAATGCAGTCTAGCTCTGCTGCATCTACACTGCAGAATTAACACAGTTTGACACCGCTTTAACTCTCATGGTGCCATACTGTGGAATCCTGGGATTTGCAGTTGGTCGTGGCACCAAAGCACTCTCACAGAGAAGGCTAAAGCTCTCACAAAACCACAGATCCCAAATTTCCATAGCAAGGAGCCGCGGCAGTTAAAGCAGTGCCAAAACCTCATTGATTCTGCAGCGCAGACGCAGCCAAAGACCTATAGAACTGGAAGGCCATATAGGCCATATAGGCAATTTAATCTAACCTCACATTTGCAGCCCTACTCCTAATTGCAGACGGGTCCTGAGAGAACTGCCCTTGGTTGACTGAAGCGGGAACTCTGCACGTGCTCAGGGGTGCTCTTGGCTTGTCAGCCCATACGATTTAGGGGTAGCTTCTGCCTATGGAAAGGGGTGATGATGGTGATGATGATGATGAACTAGTGCTGTTGCTCCTTGTCAGGACACGAACCGTGATCCTCCTTTCCGCCAGCCGTCTTACGCCTGCCTCGCAGGGTCGTTGTAGGGGATCTGAACCTCGGCTTCCCCTCGATTCCAAGCCCAACGCTCAAACCGTGACTTGCGCCGTCAGGGCCGCTGCAAGCCCCCCACCCAAATAATACCCTCCCCATCAATTTCCTCTCCTGGACGGAGACCCCCTTGGCCTCCCCTTCCTTGGAGAGCCTGTCTCCAGGCGGCCCGTGGCTGACGGATGGCTTTTTGCTGAGCTACTTGCTCCCTTTTCAATTCGCCATCCATCCCTCAAACCCCGCCAGGATCGGAGAAACCGATGGGCCTTTAAGCGGACCCCCGTCATGCGCCAGGTGCCCCCCGGCCCTTGTTCCGTACTCTGTCATTCCTCCCTGCCTCCCAACCTTCGCCTCATTTTTCTTCCCCGAACCCATTTCGTCCTCCTTTCCTCAGACGGCGGAAACCTGGGGTTCAGGTTGCCAGCTTTTCAGGTGGGACTCTGCTCCTGGGCCCTGAGCCTGGAGAAGACGACCCTGGCTGCGATGGCACTGCGGATGTGATCCGGTTTGGCACCACTTGCATCGCCACGGCTCCGTAACACATGCCCCTAACATGGAAACCGTCGGCTCACGCGGCCTTGATTGTCGCCAACATGGTGGCAACCCTGGCTTTCCATTAGTAGCCCAAGGTCTAGGGTTGGGAACGACTGGGCAACCCTCCAGATGTTTTCGACTCCAACTCCCAGCATTCCTTACAGTGGCTTTGCAGGCAAGGACAGCTGGGAGTTCCAGTCGCATCCTACCCTTGACATACGCCAACACAACAACAATATCCTTGATCATTGAACCTATACTCTAGCAACCTTAACCCCCGGCGGCCAGGCCGCTTGGGGGATTCTGGGGCTTGAAGTCCAAAAAAAGCCACTTTTCCTGCTGCTTTTTGGGACAGAACGGTGCCCACGCTCAATGAGATGCTCTCCGTTAATTTTGTTTTTCCCTGCGCCGGAGGCTCCGGGGTCCATTTGGGACGCAAGTTTAAAATTTATACATAACTTGAAACAACCTTTTTTTTCTGCAGAAACGCTCTTTTGAAACTCTTCTACCGGAGGGGAAGAAAACGCAACCAGCGGCAGACAAACGCGAGGATGAGCAAATAACTTCAAGGGATGCAGTTTCCTGAGACGAGGCACGAAGGAGGAGGGAAGCCCGGTTTAAGAAGATGAAATAAGCAAAGCTGAAAAAGAGAACGGCAACGGCGGCGTGTTTAGGAAAAGAAACGCCCGGGGCCCCAGCCAAGCCTTGCGAGGAGCGTGGGTTTTCATCCGAACCTCTGAAAAACACATACAGTAATGAAGCATTTGAAAAGCAGAGAGGATGGGAGAGGAAGGAAAACAGGAACAGCAAAAAACGCCTCCCGGCCAAGAGAAAAAAACAACTCTGCGTTGCGTCTCACTCCATAAAAAGGAAACTTATAAACTCAGGTTGCCAACTGACCTCGAAGGAAGCCAGCCTTGGCTGGGAGGCTGATGGGCCGAAGCTAAAAAGGGGGCACGGGGGTTTCATTTCTTGTGGCCACTTCTCTCGTTGGGCAATTTGGTGTTTGCGCTCTTGAGGCCTCCTTCTCCAAGTCAGTGCCTTTCTTTGTGCCGACTGGCATTGCGTGGGGATGCTGGGTATTGCCATCCCAAACACAGGGAGGGTGCCAGAAAGCCAACTTACAGCTGCAACTTTTAGGCATCCTGGTATTGTGGGGATGCAATTCCCAGCACTCTTCACCATGATGGGTGCCGCAGTCCAGCAATATCTGCATTTTGCTCCACGCTTGCCTTACATCTTGTATAGGAAGATTCGGAGAAACCATTTTCTGGCCTCTCACGCTAGAAATGTGACTAGGTGCTAAAACATTTTGCGGTGTGAAGGCTAAGCAATTACGTTTTTGAGCTTTGCGACGACTTTATTGGGTTGTGCGGGCGTCGTTGTTCTTGGTCTAGTTTGCACACCGTCTTTTGGGCAACACCACAAACCCTAAAAGGGCTCACAAGCAGCTGACGATCTGCTCCGTTTTCTAGTCCAAACTTTAAAAGAAGACGCTGAGCCTTGTTTCCCCCAAATTGGCCTTGGAGTGGTTCTTTAATGTTTGCACTGGATTCAATGGGATTCCCAGACAACGAGAATTGCTAGTGTGATCTTTGTGTGTGTATCTCACGCAACAAAAGCACACATAACACGCAAGCTGCCTTGCATCCCATTCCAGGAGAAAGTAGAGGCATAAATGTAATCAATAATAAATAATCAAGGCAGTAGGAGAAGAGGAAGATTGCCCTGCAAGTGGACTTGACTCGTTCACAGAACAACTTGTTTGCAGAAAATATTATATGAAAAGCAGGATTGGACACAGAAGGAGGACGAATAAAAATAGGAGGAAGGGATATCGGCAATCTGAGATAGGCAGATGACACCATAATCCTATCCGAAAACATCGCAGACTTGGAACAACTACTAAAGAAGAGCAAGGAGGAAAGTGCAAAGGCAGGCTTACTGTTGAACATAAAGAAAAGCAAAATAATGACCTCTGAGGACCTTCACAAGTTCAACCTAAAAAATGAAGAAATAAAAACTGTGAAAGGATTCTCATACCTGGGATCAAACATGGATAGAAATGGGGACCGCAGCCAGGAAATCAGAAGAAGACCAAGAACGGGAAGGACCTGGAGAAGATCCTAAAATGCAAAGATATACAACTGAGCACAAAGTTAGAACCGTAAAAGCCATTGCATTCCCAATTGCCATGGATGGATCTGAGAGCTGGACATTTAAGAAGGAAGATAGGAAGAAAAGGCATTCATTTAAAATGTGGGGCTGGGGAAGAGAGACAAGACAGCCGCCCAAATATCCTCATTTTGGAAAGAAAAGACCCCCAGATTGTGTGAAAAGGGACTTCTTTCCAAAGCGCAAAATCACCCGTCTCTCCTTTTTTTGTCCATGGATGGACAAAAGGACAAACCGATGGTAGACCAAACCAGAAATCTCTTTGGAAGAAGCCAAGATGACCAGACTGAGGCCATTGTACTTTGGCCACATCATGAGAAGGAATAGACAATAATGCTGGGAAAGGTGGAGGGATGTCGAAAGAGAGGAAGGCTGAATGCTAGATGGATGGACTCTATTAAGGAGGACATGGACATGAATTTGCAAGACCTGAGCAGAGCATTGGAGCAAAGGGAGGCTTGGAGATGCCTCATCTACAGGTTTGCCGTGGGTCGAGATCGACTCAAGGATGGATAATGACGACAAAGGAGAAGAGGAAGATCCCGCTGAAAGTGGACCGACTCGACCAAGGAAGCCTGAGCTTGCAAGGCCTGAGCAGGACGACCGAGGCTTTTGCAAAGGAACCGTAAGTCAGAGCCAACCTGGCAGCAAAGAGCAACAAGAGCATCAGCAATTGGGGATAAGGCCACAAGCAAATGGGTCTGAAATCAAGCCTGGACTTTCCTTGGAGTCTTGGATGTATCATGAGAAGACATCGGGAAAAGCAATAATGCTAATTTAATGTGGAAGAAAGCGGGATAAGACTCCATCCAGAGAGTCATGGCTTTTGCCCAGAGTTTGCAAGACCTGGACTCTTGGAGGTCTCTCTTTCAGATGATCACCGTAAATCTGTGATTTTTGTGGCACATAATAACACGAAACGTCAAGAATCAGGCGAATACTTATAGAAATATATAATAACAAACATCACGAATGAGGTGAATATTTCATGTTACGGGTGGAGCCGGTCCCTGAGTTTGCAAGGGCTGTTCTGAATCCCAGGGTCTCTTCGGCGTCTTGCATTCGTTCGGAGAGTTGCTGCAAGTAGAAGCCGGTTTGATGGCCAACGACAACCCCAGGTGGGTCTATAATGCGGGTTTTCTTTGCTGTTGCCTTTCTTTGAGGATGAGAGAGTGTGACTTATCTCCCAAAGTCACCCAGAGGGTTTCAGTAGCTAAGAGGGGATTCGAACCCTGGTCTCCAGAGTCATAATCCAATGTTCAAACAACTACACCACCCTGGCTCCCCCATATAGTTATATAAATAAAGATTTGGCATGGTTGGGTGGGGGGTGGGTGGGAAGAGAGGTAATATAAAAACATTATATATGTATATATATATAATTTTAATTTATAATAGATAATGCAATCTGGGTATGTGTCACTCCGACTTTGACAGCCCAGTCCTCCAATGGTTTTCTTGGAAGGAAATTTATATGGGCTACAAGACTGGAGCTAAATGTTTCGGAAAATGTGCCATTTGGTGCATGAATTTGGTGGAAAGGGAAACGCCGGGCGTTGTGTCGGGTGCGCATGGACGGATAGAAAAGTCCCAGGTTTTGTTCTGGCTTTACATTGGGTTAAAACAAACCAGTGGCCTAAATACCCTTAAAAGGCATTGTGCCATTTGGGGGTCAGCTCTGGTTGTCCCTTGGATGGGAGACCACCGAGAAATCCCAAGCGCTGTAAGTAACATTTCGCAGGAAGGAAAAGCACCTCTGAGGATACATTGCCTGAGAAAACCCTATGAAAAACCCAACAAAATTCAAGTCGACAGGCAACTCGAAACACACACATACACACCACGAATAATAGGATTTGGCGGATGGCTTGTTTTTTTGTTCCCGTCCTTCCTTCTCTGGATGCGTGTTACGGAGAGAGACCGATCCCTCGGGGAGAAGAGTCTATCAATATATATATAGATATAAATACAGATATATATAGAAATATATAGCACACTGTGTGTGTATATTTTGAAAACAACCCTTGATAAGAGAAAGAGAAGAAAAGTCACACCTCAAAATAATAACAACAATTATTGATCTTGCCAAAGTTTTGAGCTGGAAGGAAACATTTGCCATCTTCTAGCCAAGGGCTGGAGGCACCCGATCCTGTCCGATCATGGAAGCTAAGCAGGGACAGCCCTGGATAGTACTCGGATGGAGGACCGCCAACAAATCCCAGGGGCTCTTTCAGAGGAAGGAACTGGCAAAATTCAATTTCCGAACTAAGAAAACCTTATGAGAAATCCATGGAGTTGCATTAAATCGAGAGGCAACTTAAAGGCACATACCTACAACTCCCATCATAGACCCTATGAATGGGAGAAATGATGGGATTTGTAGTCCAAAGCATCCATTGGGCAGTGAGTTGAGGAAGAGCCTCTTTTTCAGTTGGGACTATCATCATCATCATCATCATCATCGATGCAACTTGCAAATTTAAACAAATACAGGCATACCTCAGTTAACAAAGTAGATAGAAAATACAAAATTTGGTGTCAGGAGTCAGAAAGAACATGGAAAGAATAAGGAGAAGTTCCTTTTTCCACCAAAAAGAAGAGCGGTCCAACCTTTTCCAGCAAATTTGTCGTTCGAGACTAACGTTATGCTCATCTGGAATGAAAAACAACCCGGTCGGGGAAGCCTTTCACAAGTAAACAATAACATTTTGAAGCCGGCGTCTTTTTTTAATCCTTTACTTATTGATTTTATGCCCGATGATCCCACGCAACATATGCCATAAATCATTGCTAAATATTTTTCACTTTGGAGCTCGGAGAGATCGAATGGCAAAATGCATCCAGGAAGGATTTTCTTCTTTTCTTTCTTTCGCTGTCTTTCGCCACGATTTCCGTATTAGTGGCCAAAAACGTGTTTAAATCGTGCTTTCTAAAATTTGCTGGAAAGTTAACCCGCTTTCCCTTTTTCAGTCTGTTTTGCCCTTTTGTGTTTTGTAAGGGATTTTGGAGGCAGCTGCTGTATACTTTGCCTTTTGCAGAAAGCCCTATACGGCTAAAGGAGGATCATCCAGAACAAAATCCCATTCTTTCCCAGCTTAAGTCCCATTGCATTGTTTGCTACAGAGCTAGCACAGACTATGACTCTGGAGACCGGGGTTCGAATCCTCGCTCGGCCACGGAAACCCACTCGGTTGCTTTGGGCAAGTCACACTCTCTCAGCCTCAAAAGATTGCAAGGGCAAACCTCTTCTGAGCAAATTTTCTTGGAGATGGGAGCCAAACCCAAACGCAGAGTTTATTTATGTTTCCTATATATCTTAGACGCATAGTCCAAAGGTTAATTTTTATACACTGTTTTAAAAGGATTTTGTGAATGGAGCCAAGTTTGTGGACACGGAACCGCAGCCATTCATGGGGAAAACAAAAGCATTTTGGTTATTGGAATACTTTGGATTTTGCAATTCCAGATAAGGGAGACTTAATAAAATGATTTTTTAAATTAATTTGCATAAATCTTGAATTAAAAAAAATACACAAATCAACGCTTACATTACTACACACGTACATATTCTTATTCATAAGTGTTTAACAAAATACACAGATCCCACCCAGCAATTTACATATTGATTTAAAACCGTTTAAAAGGCAGATAATGTCCAGAGTCATAAAGTCCAATGCTCAAACCGCTATGCCGTGCTGCCTTTGCAGAGTTTGCGGTGAATCCCAAAATAAACCTAAGATTAACAGGACACCCTTCAACCTGGATGCTTCAAGCCAAAATTAAATCCCTTAAATAAACCATTAATTGCTGCTCTTTTGCCTTTGCTCCTTTCCATTTCCAACTTCTACAAAAACAAAACTTTTCCTGAGATTTAATCCGGCCTTCAGAGCAAAACTATAGTCCCGAGAAAGCTTGCAAAAGTGAAGCGAGATGTTGCCGTGGAGGTTTATTATTAAAGGGTTTTTATTATATTATTATATTATTTATTATGTCATTATATTATTATGCCCAGCTAGGGCCCCTTGGACCCAATGTGAGTTTTTGGGCGCGCAGGTGGAGCATCGGAGATCTATATCCGGGACCCCGATTGGACTCGCTTCCAATAGGAACGGACACTTCGGCTGCCAATATTCGGCGTAATTTATGGCCGGGGTCGTGGGGTTTCAGCCCCGGCCCCATTTCTCAATGCCAGGACTCAATCGTTAAAAACGAGGTTACCAACTCCTCCGGTCCTCCAACGCAACGCTCTTCTGCTTTGAACGGCACCAAGACGACGCTCCCTTTCCTTAATTGTTGATCGCTTGGATTTACGTTAAAAATTCCTGCCCCAAAGTGATAAAGAGCCAGGAACCCTTTTGGGAACGGAAAGAGGGATTTCGGCAAATGGACGCAAGCGTTGGATGAGGGGTTTGGGGGGACAGGGTTCGAATCGCCGCTCGGCCACGGAAACTGCCTCGTTGGCCTCCGGCAAGCGCCACTCTCTCAGCCTCAAAGGAAAGGAACGATGGGAAAATCCTAAATAATGAATGCGGCGAAAACCGTAGGAGAGGGTCGGCGTATTTGAAGCATGGCATAACATTTCGAGCATTGATCGGTCACACTCTTCAGTTTATCACATATGAGTTTATTCCATAAATATCGTGGAAAAATCACGCAGTTACGTGAAATTATTTTGCAAAGTGTCGCACAAAACCCGACGCGAAAGTGGTCACCAAAGAAGCATCGACGCGCATTTTTTTACTTTTGGGATTTCAGCGACCAATGCATTTCCAACATCGCTTTATTTGCACCATTGCGTGCGATAATCATTCGTGCGATCGCTCGCCGTTTTCGTTTGCGGGATGCTTTAAATGCACTTTTATCTCTCTTTAATGCGGAAATTAGCCCCGGTGCGATAAACTCCTCTCTTAGCCGCAACGAATCTCATTGCAATAAATCTTGCCAAGAAAAAAACCCGAACCATTTCGGTCTGAGTGCTGGGTTCGGATTCCAAAAGACCAGTGTTTCCATTAAAGCACAAAAATCAACATTATGCACAACCACATGCAAATTTTGCACAGAATTATCCCCCAATGCAGAATTTTGTATACAGAATTTTGTATGCAAAATACAAAGCAACCCAGAATTTTGTATATAAGGCAAACTGAGGATTTTGCATACAGAATTTTGTACAATTTTGTGCAGAAAACAACATTGCAGAGAAAATTGAACAGAAAACGAGATTTCTGCGTAGAAACACACATCTGTCGTGCAACAACTGTGTGAAAATTTTGGTGCAAATTTGGATATGCGAATAGGCTTCGGAAACTGCGCGCTTTTGGAAGGCGGCTAATACAGAGATTGCCTTCTTCCAGAGTAAAATCAGCAAAAAGGAGAAATAAAATTAGCCAAGAATTATATTTATATAGCTAATAAAACACCCCTGCAATGACTTGCCATGGCCACACGATGGCACCCTTCTCACAGGGATCAATGGCAGAAAAATCCCAGGAAAAGAGAGATGTTGTTTCAAAGGAGAGAAGATTAATGCCCTTATTCTCTTTCCTTGCAGAAATGTTGGGTTTTATAGGGAAAAAATCCTATTTTTTTATAGGAGACAGGGATACAAAGGAAAAGCTGGGCTTCCTTCTGCCCCAGGGGCCAGTTGTGTTGCCTGCTTTGCCATTGCATTTCTCCCCTTTTGAAGAGAGAGATTTCCTCTGCAAACACTTGGCAGGACTAGATGCCAGCTTCTGGGTGCATTTAAAAAAGGGGCTCTCTGCCAGCCAAAGATTTAAAGGCCAAGAGGTTGAGTTTCTTGGCTTTTCTGGCTTGCAAGAAACCTGAGGATTCTGCTATATATTCCTCTGCAAAGAGACTTGCTCGCTCTTGCGGCTTGCGCAGTTTTGCAGATCGACATTATAGTTTCTAGTGTAATGGTTTGGGTACTAAGGCTGCATCCGCGTTGGAGAAATGACCCAGTTTGGCACGGCTTTAAGTGCCCTGGCTCAAGGCTATGGAATTCTGGGAGTTGGAGTTTGTTGTGGGGCCCGGAGCGGAGCGGAGCTCCGCTCCGGACCCCACAACAAACTCCAACTCCCAGAATTCCACAGCCTTGAGCCAGGGCACTTAAAGCCGTGCCAAACCAGGGCACGAATGTAGCCACACTGACCGCTTGACCAGCATCCGCACTGTCGTAATACCTCCCCGGTGCCAACCGAAAAGGGCACACCATCCCCATTTTGCAAGCTTTCGAAACACACGCGCTTCTTCTCCAATTGCAGTTCCCAAGGCTTGCACTGAGAATATTGTGTGTGTTCACGCAAAAGCATCACCGCAACGTAGACTTCGAAGCTTGGCTCGAGCCTGGATTAGGAACATGCAGAGCCGTTATTAATAATGCGCCACGCTGCGGTGACCCTTTGGCATCGCTACCCACATCATCATCATCGAAATGGGGCACTGATACCTGAATATAATCGCAAATTACAAATACGGTACTATTTCTACGCAGAAACGGCATTTTTCTGTATGCAAAATGCAACAAATGTGAAGCCTGAGGTGGATGTGCGCTGCGTGGGATTCGAACAGTGCACCAGGAGGCCAGGGTTCGAATCCTCCCTTAGCCGCAGAAACCCCCCGGCTGGCCTTGGGTGGGTCGCTCTCAATCTTGGAAGAAAGCGACGGTTGAACCTCCTTCGGAGGAATCTTGTTGAGAAAGTTTAAGGAGAGGGTTCGAATCCTCGGTCAGCCATGGAAACCCAATGGGTGATCTTCGGCGAGTCTGTCTTTTCTCAGTCTTGGAGGAAGGCGATGGCGAACCTCCTTTCGATGAATCTTGTTGAGAAAAGTTTTAGAAGAGGGTTGAGAGAAAGAGATGCCATGGTCTGGTTAGATTAGGACTCTGGGGACCCAGGTTCAAATCCTGAGAGAGAGAGAGATGCCATGGTCTGGTTGGATTAGGACTCTGTGGACCTGGGTTCGAATCCTGAGAGAGAGAGAGATGCCATGGTCTGGTTGGATTAGGACTCTGTGGACCTGGGTTCGAATCCCTGGTCGACCATAGAAACCCACCGAGTGACCTTGGCCAGAGTCTCTCTTTTCTCAAGTCCTGGAGGAAGGCAATGGTGAACCTCCTTTGGATGAATCTTGTCGAGAAAACTTTGCCACTTTTAGAAAGGAAAAGGGTCACGGTCTAGTCGGATTAGGACTCCAGTGGACCCGGGTTCGAATCCCCGGTCAGCCATGGAAAGCCACTGGGCGAGACCTTGTGCAAGTCACACTTTTCGGTTGCAGCCTTGGAAGAGGTCAGCGGCAACCTCCTTCTGAATAAATCCGGCCAAGAAAACAGGAGCTGCCAGAAGCCCCTTGCAAAGAGACAATAATGCGGTGCCATGGGTTGAGCGTTGTCTTAAGACCCAGGGAGGACAGGGTTCGAATCCCAACTCGTTGGGTGATCTTGGGGCAAGCCAAGAATAAAACCTGGGGACCTTTCTGGGTCACGGCAGGCCCGACAGAGGAGCTGGAAAACCCGGCGCCGCTCTCCGCGTCCGGATGCCAACGTCCTCCCCTTGCGCCCGGAGTGCCAACCTGAGGACGGGTCTCGATGGGTGGGAAGGAAACTTTCCCCGTCGTCTTAATGAGCGGCGACGTTGCTCCGCCGCCGCCGCCGTCGTGGGAGTCTGGGGCCGGCGCTGGCTGATTGATTCCTGTTTATTATCTATTAAGAACAGTCGGATAGTTTGGGTAACACATCAATTCATCAAACGGCGCCATCATGCAAATTCCCTAATAAAAACATTTTACTCGTAAATGGTCCCGAACTAATTAACTAAAGTGTTAATTAAAGTGAGGCAGACAGGGATTGTAATCAAGACGTGCGGCTTTATCCATCTTCGGGGTTATTGATAACATCCTTGGCTCATTGATTGATTGGGACTTTCGGCTGTCGAGAAGCGGCGGGGGAGTGTGGGTTTGTGTGTGTGTGGGTTGGGGGAGGAAGTGTGGATCTTGGGGGAGGAAATGGATGGAAAGAGGAAGAGGAAGAGGAGGAAGAGCGGAAACAAGAGGCAATGGGGAGTCGTAGGTTTTGGGGGGCACTGAGGAAATTGGCAGAAGAGCAAGAAAGTGGGGGGAAAGGAGATGTTTGGGGCTGATGGAAGAAATGGTGGAGGAGAAAGGGGGTCAGACATTTGAGCCTTAATGTTGTGGGTAGGATTCCGCTTTCGAGGCCTCTTTCCTTTCCCCTATATTGTTGTTGTTGTATGCCTTTGACCCTAAAGCAAAATTATCATAGCGTTTTCTTGGCAGGTTTCTTCCAAGGAGGTTTGCTGCGGCCATCCTCTGAGGCCGAGAGCGTTTCCCCCGAATTGCAACCATTTCCTATTTACTCCGTCGCATCTTGGAGAATCATAAAGTTGGGTCCATATAGTCCAACATGTAAGAAAACACAACTATACTACTCCTGGACGATGCCCATCCAAGCACTGCTTCTGCCATCGGCTGCCAGTCCGAGACATGTTTCCAGGGTGGCACCCAATGGGCACAAATATGGTCCTTGGCACACTGCAGAAAAACCCTTTCTCATCTGCCAGATCTAAGAAGCCAAATTCTACATGGCATCAAATATTTAAAGACAGCTGTCATGCCAAAAGCAAACCACCTCTGAACAAACCTCGCCAAGAAAACCCTTTGATAGGTTTCCCTTAACGTTTAAGTGGACTCTCTTTTCTTCTTAATTTGGATCCGTCGGTTGACGTTCTAGCGCCGTTATTCCAAAACTTCGGTCCTCTAGTTGTTTTGCACGAACCATTGGCCAGGCTGGTTGAGGTTTATGGGAGCTGAAGTCCAAAACACCCGGAGGACCATAAGGTTTGGGAATCCCAGGACTAGAACATGAACCGACAGATTCAAATTAACAAGGAAAGAGAGTCCACCCAAATTTTTAAACTGTCCCTGGAGCAACCAAAAACAAGCCAACTCCATCTTCTGCAGGGCATCCCTTCGGATATTTGAAGCCGCTTTGCTTTTCCTTCCATCTTTCTCAGGCGATTGAGCCCTTCTCTGCATTGCATCAAGGATTTTGGTCTTTGAATCCTGCAAAGCGGCTTGTTCCGACTGGCGTACGTCTGTTGGGTCCATTGGGTTTGCCTTTGTGTCAGGACTAACCAGAAGGATATACTTGACAACTTGTTTCCCTTGCAAAGGACGGGGATGGTTTTGCAACCTCGGCGACTCGGCACGAAAGCAGATTGAACAAGGACAGAACAAGGGAATTGCAAGAATACACAACGTTTGCCCTCACCGTGTGTCTTGTAAGCAGATCAGCCAGAAGCGTAGCCGGCCGGGGAACGGATTGGGAAGCAAGAGAACCTCAACGCCCAAATGTCAATTTGTTTTTCCAGCGCTGTCCTTTGCATGTTTACTCAGAAGGAAGTCCCAGGGTGCTCCGTCTGGTTTGCTCCTTCCCTAAGCGGACTTGACACGGCAACCTTACATCACGGAAGGAATAAAACAAAACGGCCTTGTGTGGACCATCAGCAAAGGATAGAAACAGTGTGAGGTTAGAGAAGTTCCCCCTTTGGACTACAGCTCCCAGAATCCCAGTGTCTAGGGGATTCTGGACACGGTGGTGCAAAAAAAGGAACTTTTCCAAGCTTTGCAAGATATGCAGCATTTGCTAATAACCTTTTCTCTCCTAATTGCACAAAAAAATCCAGTTTCAGAAATCATGGATGCAAAATCATACGCACTCTTCCTTAGGAATAATCCCTACTGAAAATAATGTACCGTGCCCAGGTTTTTATACAAAATGGAAAGCTATTTGGGGAAGAATGAAAGACCAGTGAGAATTTTGGAGACTTGATTTAGATATTTGAACTTCCCGAAGATTATTCTGTGGGGAAGAAACACAAGGGTTTTGCAGGGTCGGGGGGGGGGGGAATCACACCTGTTTTGTGCACTGGATATAGGTTTCCTGTACTTTGGGCCTGTTTTCTACACAGAAAACATATCTGTGTACAAAAACAACCCCCACGTGTTTTGCTGCGCCGATTAATTCCCCCGCCGTACTTTGGGGTTGTACAAATTGTAGAGGAGTCTTTGTTTTCTGCAGCAACCGGGCAAAACTATGGCCATTATTCATCTTCGTGATGCAACTGTGCACTTCATCAATAGGGACACAGTGTCCAGATTGAGGGAAGGAATAGCACCGCTCTATTCTGCTTTGGCCAGGCTTCACCTGGAAGAAGACTGTGTCCAGGTCTGGGCACCACCGGTCAAGAAGCGGATCAACAACTAGAGAAGAGTGACCAAAGGGATCAAATGTCTGGAAGCCACCAAACGTTATGAGCAAAGGTACATCAGCTTGGAAAAGGGAAGACGGAGAGGTGACCTTTTATTGCTCTCGTTGCGTGCCTTCAAGTCGGCGACTCTAAGACGAACTTATCGCGGGGTTTTCTTGGAAAGATTTGTTCCAAAGGGATCTGCCTTTGACATGATCGCTGCCTTTAAATATTTGAAAGGATGCCATGTGGAACTACGCCCCTTAAAACTATCTGATTTGGCAGACCATGAGGGGTTTTCTCCGCAATTTGCCAAGAACCGGCACCCTATTTGTGGCCCTTGGCTACAACTCTGTCCTCCGGAAACTTGCTTTGGACTAGCGGCTAATAGCTCCTTCCTTGGAAGAGGTCCACCGACCACCGTTTTTAATGGCTCTGATGTAGAAGATGGAGCAAACTCGTGTTCTGGTTCTCCAGAGACCAGAACACAAATCTGTGGATTCCAATTAACAAGGAAAGAGACTAGACTCCACCTCAACATTAGGATGAATGTCTTAAGAGTAAGAGTGGAACGGACTGCCTTGGAAAGTGGTGGTCTCTCCATCTTTGGTGGCCTCCAAACAGAGGTTGGATGGGCCTGTTTCAGGGGTGGCTTAGTTCTGTTTTAGTTGTCTTCTGCATGGCAGAAGGAGTTGCACTAGATGTCCCTTTCAACTCCAAGATTGTACAGTTCTATGGAGTTTATCACACGGAAGGCAAAATGTCCAAATCCCGTGAATAAATGGGGATCAAATCCAGGAACATCCCACAAAAGCAAGATTGTTTTCCGACATCGCCGTTATCCCAGATTTAAACCATGATTAATGTGGCCAAAATGCACCTCTTTTTTACTTTCAGGATTTTCCCAAAAGTAAAAAGTGGCCAAAGGGGGACAAAATGTGCCCTTTAATTCCGGGATAATGGCAACGTTGGTGGACGCCGTCCAAAAACAATGCCGCTTTTGTGGAATATTTCCAGATTTAACCCCCTTTTATTGACAGGATTTGGGCACTGCCCTCCTGTGTGATAACCTCCTATGAAGAAATACTACAGGACTTAGATTCCTACTCCTGAGACCTCCGTGAGGGCAAGCTGCACCTTGGGGAAGCCCTGGCCCCCAAACCTTGGCTGGCGTCGGGCTCTGGATGGGGTTCAAGAGCCCAGGCCAAATTTCCAGAGAGAGCGACTTTCCTTCCTAGATGCAATTAAAGCTGTTACTTGAGGAGCTGAGAATTTAATAGAAGAAATGATCAATTAACACAGACAGATACTTAATTAAAAGAATGGAGTCGGGGGAGAGGGAGGGAGGGAGGGAGGAAACGGTCGGGGAAATGAAATGGGTAGGAGGGGGTCCTTCTCCCACTTTGCCGTCATCCGTTCCGAGTTGAGATACGGCTGGGATGGGTCTCGACGCCTTTAGCCTTCGCTTCAGAGCAAAACGTTTTAGCAGCGGTCCAACGGGTGCCACGAGAAACAGCAAAATGGAGATGATGGTTACGGCGGCGCCCAGAACCCTGTGCAAATGCTGAATCGGTTGCGTTAACTCATACCCGCAAACCAGGGACTTTTTTACACTACATAGATATAGGACTTATGGCGACCCTGAGGCCAGCCTTTTCTGGGGATTTCTTGGCCAGATTTGCTCAGAGGAGTTTTGCCATTGCAAGGAGGTGACTTGACCAGGGACAGTCGGCTGAGCTGGGCATTGAACCCTGGCCTCCAAAGTCATAGTCCAGCACTCAAACCACACCATTTAGCACATGCAGTAAAGTCCAAAATCTTACCAGATCTGCCAAGCCCTGTGGCATGCAGATTTTCCTTGTTCAGAATCAAAAACCAAAGTTTCTAGCCCTTACGGTTATAGCAGAAAGCGTGGAAAGCCACGCATGCTGACGAAGGGTTGAGGAATGAGCGTTTCATGCAAAAACGCACATGCGTTTCGTACTTACCGGGGGCCGAGGGTTCCCACCGACGAAGAGCCCTTCCAGAAGTGTCTCTGCTCCAAATGAGAGAGGAATCGTTCCCGCTTTGCATCCGGTGAGCAAACCCGTAGTTAAATTGCACAGAGGAAAGCGACTCCGCGGAAGCGCTGCGCGGCTCGATTGATCAAGGCCCGGTGAACGCGAGGTTGGTAAGTGGGTTAATTAACCTGTATCGAAGGGGTGAATTTAATGTGGTTTTGTTAATCTGCGTTAAGCCCCCTGTGTAGACACACACTAAACGGATCAAAAGCTCCTTTTCGGTCAAGTCCTTGCCACACTTTCAGTGGCAGGTGAGTTTTATGCTGAATATTACTGTGGGGCAAACAGAGTCCAGAACCGGGAACAGATTTACACCCGACTGACAAAGAAGCCTCCTACTGACACAGACTACAACTCCCAGCATCCTTCCTGCTGGCACAACACTCGGACGCACCAACGTTTTGAATCATTCTGGGAGTTGCGGTCCAACAGGAGTAACTTTATCAAGCGCTAGTAAAGTCTTCAGATTATGCGCCGGTAGGAAATAATGGGAAGCGAAACTATGCTCCCGTTAGATTCCCGATTAACAGAGCCGGGAATAAAACTCCTTGACTTTTATCACCCTTTCATATGTAGAAAAACAATAAGTTTACACCTTGTTGGAGGAGAAAATTATTATTCCTGCACCGGAAATATCCCTATATTCAAAGTTCCCAAAGAGTTGCGAAGGAATTATTTTGCAGAAGGGGAGGAAATCTGTGCATTTTTTGCACACGTTTCCTGCACCATAAAGCCATTTTTCTGCACAGAAAACGGCTTTCTGGGCAAAAACCAACGACAGGAATCCTATTTCAGCTACTTTGTTAAGTATTACTATTATTAAACTTTATAGGTACAGGTTGAGTCTAACATTCCCCCATCCGTAATGTTCCAAAAATCCACAACTGGATGAGATAGCGAACAAGCTTTAAACAAAGAATAAATCATTACGAATATTCTTCCCATCCCTTGCGCAACCTGCGTTAATTTCACATGCCAGAAATGAAGTTCTGGTGCCTTGCAAACCCACCTCAGTCTTTGGGTCGCTTCTTGTGGGATGGGAATGGGGTCCAAATCGATCCATAAGCCACAGGTATGGCTTTGCAGATGTTCATAGACATTGCTTGGGGCGATGGGAACATCTGGAGGGGCGCATGGTTCCCACCTTATGCACCGATCCACAGTATCTGAACATAGTTTGGGCTGGATCCTCATTGGAGAAATGACCCGGTTTGGCACCGCTTTAAGTGCCCTGGCTGAAGGCTATGGGATTCTGGGAGTTGGAGTTTGTTGTGGGGTCCCGAGCGGAGCTCTGCTCCGCTCGGGGCCCCACAACAAACTCCAACTCCCAGAATCCCATAGCCTTCAGCCAGGGCACTTAAAGCGGTGCCAAACTGGGTTATTGCTCCAACGTGGATGCAACCTTGGTTTGCACATACCTTCACCCTTCAGTCCTTCATCCCTTGACCGCCAACTCAAGAGGGTTGTCTTCGGGGTCAAATGTGAACTCTCTTCCTTGGACTGGTCAGTTGGAGGCATTTCTTTCAAAAGAAGGTCCGCTCGGGGCAATTGATGCCCTTTCGGCGGCACATTTGCAAACGGAGGTCAGCCTCGGATGCTCCAGCAACCAGAGAGGACTTTGCAAATTGCAAAAAAGCCTCTCTATAATTCTCATAATTTTATTTGTGTGTGTCTATATGTGCATTTTGTTGTTGGGCACCTTTCTCCAGAGGCTCACCTCTGGATTCCTTTTGGGCAATGTACCCGCGTTTCCCCGAAAATAATACAGTGTCCCATGTTAATTTTTTGCTCCCAAAGATGTGCTAGGTCTTATTTTCCGGGGATGTCTTATTTTCGGTGAAAGAAGGTACCCGATCTCCGTCCCATCTCGACGCAAAACGGGGCATCAAGAAGGCTTGGGTTTGTGGGACCCCTCTGGGAAAAGGAAGAAGGAGGAAAAGAGAAGAAGAAGAAGAGGCAGAAGGAAGAAGGGAAGAGGAAAAGGAGGATAAGGAGCAAGGCCATAAGTGGGTCTCGCCTACATTTTGATTTTTTAATATTCCAAAGGTACGCATTTCACCCGGATTTGCTCCTCCGGGGTTTGCGGAGGTTCGAAAGCAAAGTTTCGGGGGCTCGGCTCCGACCCCGGAGAAAGCGTTTTTATTGCCGCCGACAGTCACTTAGCAGCGTTCCTCCCGCAAGGCTAATGAAACCCCACTTGTATGATTAGAGCAGATTTTAATAGTAATTAAAACAAATTACAGGCAAGATTATATGCTGCGACGCCAATCTCCCCCCACATCCCTCCTTTTCCTCTCTTCTTTTTGTTCTCCAAAGCTGCTTCCCTTCAGTGGCTCTGATTGGAAACTGTCTGCTTATTTTTGGAGGAGAGATTTATCTTTTTGGGGGGGAAAGATGCTTTCCTCCTCATTGCCTTCCCTTCTTTTGGCCCCTAATGCCCCCCATCAATGGCACAAAGGGACCCTTTTCTCTTCCAAAACGCCCAAACATCTCACCCCTTTTGTGCCATAGATGGGAGGCAGATGGGCGCATGGCACAGAGAGGACATCCGGATGTGAACCTCTGGAGGAAGATCACCTTGGGCATCCATCCATGCAGCCCCATCCACCTACTTTTGTATTTATTTTTAACATTTAATATTAAAATTCTACATTTTTAGGTACCAGCCCTATAGTGTAACGAGAGCCGGAACAGGATTTATTTTATTTGTTTAGAGCATTTGTACCCCAAGTCATTTAGGGATTAAAGTAGCACTGCATCCACACCGGAGAGATAACCCAGTTTGGCACCGCTTTTTGGCATTCTGGCTCAAGGCTATGGAATTCTGGGAGTTGGAGTTTGTTGTGGGCCCAGAGCAGAGCAGAGCTCTGCTCTGGGCCCCACAACAGACTCCAACTCCCAGAATTCCATAGCCTTGAGCCAGATAGAGCTTCTAAGGCTCCATTCTGGACCCCACAACAGACTCCAACTCCCAGAATTCCATAGCCTTGAGCCAGATAGAGCTTCTAAGTCTCCTCTCTGGGCCCCACAACATACTCCAGCTCCCAGAATCCCATAGCCTTGAGCCAGGATGTCGAAAAGCAGTGCCAACCCGGGTTATCTCTCCAGTGTGGATGCAGCCTAGGAGTCCGGGAGACCCGGGTTCAAATCCCGTCTCTGCCATGGAAGCCCACTGACTGATATTGGACAAGTCACTCTCTCTCAGCTGAGGGAAAATGTCCCCTGAATAATTTTGGCCTTAAGGGAGGGTCACTATATTAGAACCAATCTTTGTGGCGTTGTGGTTTGAGTGTTGGATTGGACCAGGGTTCGATTGACCACCCATCCATGGAAACCCATCGGGTGACCTTGTCCGAGTCACACCTTCTCAGCCTCAGAGGAAGGCAATAGCGGCCAATGAAGAAATTTGGCCAAGGAAACCCCAGGAGCGGGTTGGTTCACGTTGACTTTAATAATAATAATAATTATTATTATTATTATTATTATTATTATTATCCTGCTCATTTCCCAGAACCGGGACTCAGAGCAACTACGTGCACAGCTACAAGAACCACACTTATGGATCCCATCCCACATCCCAAAAGCGGAGCTGACGCAATTCCCAAAAGGAGAAAAACACAACCTATAATGGCCTGGATCCAACTAGAGTAGACCCAATCCATCAATGGGATTTACCTACATCTTGAGTCGTCATTCAACCACTAGGCAATGGATGAATGAACGCTAACCGGGAATGCCAATATATATATATAAAACATCAGTTTCATTCGGCGCAATATATCACAAGTTCAGTGCCAAGCACGCAAATTGCCGATATATTTTAAACAAGACCAAACACCCAAGAGACACAAACATGCCATTTTTTTAACATATTCCTCTCCAGCCAAAGGCGGGTTAATTCCTGTTGTTATTCCCAATGAGAGTAGACCTATAGGATTGACCTACTTGTTGACTCACCAGTTCGACCACTGGTTCTGGGGGCCTGCCCTTACTGGGACAAACCCAGTAGCGTGCAAGCCTTTATTGTATTGTGCCCGGCGACACAAAAAGGGACCCTTCGTATATTTACAAAACTAGTCTCAAAGGGGCTACAAGACATACATACCGATACTACAGACTAACATGGCTATACCTTTGAATCCTATAAAGCCCTAGAGGTTGCATCGTGGAATAAAGAGACCCAATGCGCACTCAAGATGCAACAAGTGCGCATGAGTATCTGATCTGTAATGCGAACGTGAAATGTGAAGGGATGTGTAATGCACATCCATGCATAATGAGCAGCCCTACATGCAATGAACATCCACTTGCAATGTGTGTCTGCATACGATGCACATCAATGCACAATGCACATCCATGCATAATACCAACCCTAAATGCAGCAAACATCCATTTGCAATATGTGTCCACATACAAAGCACATCCATGCACAATGCACATCCATGCATGAGCAGCCCTACATGCAATGAACATCCACTTGCAATGTGTGTCTACATACGATGCACATCAATGCATAATGCACACCCATGCATAATAAGCAACCCTACAGGAAATGAACATCCACTTGCAATGTGTGTCCACATATGATGTGTGCATCCTTGCACCATGGCACCGTGCGCATAACTCCCTGAAACCGTGAACTCAATAAGGCCGTTGTGCATCTGTCCAAAAAGTCCAACCGCTTGTGTAGGGAAAGTCACACTCCTCTAAAGCATCAACACAAATAAGGTGGGCTTCTGGGATATGGAGAAGACTCACAATTGCTCAGGCTTTCTTGGACCCGTATTTCCTCTCCCACCTTAGTCCTGCATCACTTCTGGCCTCCTTCTGCCTAGATGTGGGCAGGCCTTTTTGGAATCGAATTCGAATCCTGGTCTCCTGGAGTCCTAGTTGTTGTTGTTGTTGGGTGCCTTCAAGTCATTTCTGAGATGAACCTCTCCTGGGGTTTTCTCGGCAAGATTTGTTCAGAGGGGGTTTACCGTAGCCATCCTCTAAGGCTGAGAGAGTGTGACCTGCCCAAGGGTCACCCAGTGGCTTTATGTGGCTGAGCCGGGATTCGAACCCAGGTCTCCACCGTCGCCATCCCAGCGTCCAAACCACCGCGCCGCTCTGGCTTCCAATCCTAAGCCAACATCTACATCCAATTGACGGAGGGGGACCATATCCTTTCCTTTGCAAAATCCCTGCAGCCGTTAGTCGCCTTCCTCTAAGGACGAGAGAGTGGGACTTTGGATGCTTTCTGTCTGTGGCAGAGCGGCAAGGATTCGAACTCGGGTCTCAAAGAGTCCTGGAAGAGATCAAGCCTGGGAGCCGAGGTGGTCAAACAGGGGCTCTTTGGAGACATCGAGCGAGGAAATGGCCCATTGGGAAAGACAAAGGGGCTGCTGGGAAAGGTGGAAGGTGCTAGAAGGAGCGGAGGCCAATAAAGGCGTCGCTGGTGGATTTTCGTGGTGCCATGGGACCCCTCCAAGACCCCTGTCCTCATCGTAGATTCAGGCCCATGGACCCCCTGACTGTGCCCAGCGGCCTGAATCTACGATGAGGTCGGGGGTCTTGGAGGGGTCCCATGGCACCACGAAAATCCACCAGCGACGCCTTTATGGGCCAACCGAAATGCACAATATACTTCTTGCAAGCTTTCGAAGCTCTGTGGGCTTCTTGGTCATACATTGTGCACTTCAGTGGATGGATTTTTGGTTTGTATTTGCTAAATGCCAATGCAGCTGGCCCTGAATGTTCCCTGTATTGCGTGTGAACAACAGCAGCAACGCAGGCGTCGCAGCCTTGTGGGCTTGGGGTGCGGTTGTCCTTTGCGGCATGGCCAACGCAGGCCCCCCAGCTATGGACAAAAGACCTAGTGAGATTATCGCACAAGGGTCAATCCCAGAACCATGACACAATAATCCCATTGCCAAGAATGGGATCATTGTGGGATGGTTCTGGAATGGATCGCCGTGTGATAATCTTATTGGAGATGTTTCGCCCACAAGGTCACCCCATGAGCTCAGGTTGGACCTGAAGGCGGTTAACAACAATAAACGCAATGTTGTCTTGTGGATTTGGGGTGCGACTGTACTTTGCTGTAGGGCCAGCGAGGTCAACCCGTAGACATGGACGGAGGGTCTCGGAGACGTTCCCTCCGGAGGGTCACCATGAGCCGAGCTTGACCCGAAGGCCACTAATAATGCTGAAAGCATCGCTGTCTTGTGGATTTGGGGTGCGCTTGGTCCTTTGGTTACGGACAAGGGGTCTTGGGGAGGTCTCTTCCAGAGTCAGGGTTGACTTGAAGGCAGTCAACAACAACAACAACACAGGCGTGATTGTGGTGTGGGTTTGGGGTGTCCTTTGGCCGTCCTTTGGCCTCGCCCGGAGGGTCCGAATTGAGTGGGAGCCCGGGGTCCATGGCTGGGAGCCCCATCCCAGGCTTCAGATGGAGGGACCCTTCCCCAAAAAGAGCATCTCTTCCTCTCCAAGGCAACAAGGCAAGGCAAGGCAAAGGGGGATGAAGTTGTCAGGGGCTGGCGATGGGGGGTCTGCCCCATAGAGAAGGAGGAGGAGGAGGAGGAGATGGAGGGGGGGTCCCTGCCTTGTTCTGGAGGCGAGAGAGAGAGCAGGGCCCCCCCCCGACCCCCGCCTTATTCCTCCTCCATCCATCACCCGCTGACAGCTGCAGAAAAGCGGCGAATTAGCACCTAAATCGAATATTGATCAACTCCCGAGTCGGCTCCACTTCGCTGCCGCCTGGACCCCCGGACACCCACGGCCCCCCCTTCCCCCAAAGCAGACCCCGAGGGAGGGAGGGGGAGGAGAAGACCCCCCCCCCAGAGACCCCCCCCAAACAGACCCCCCCTTGGCTCTCCCTCCTCGCCTTCTCCCTCTTCCAGCCTCCCTTCTTCTTCTCCTCTCCTTCCCTCCTTCCATCCCCCCTTCTTCCATTCCTCTCTTTCCTTCTTCTTCCCCTTCCTTCCTCCCCTCTCCTTCTCCTCTCCTTCCTTCTCCTATTCCTCTCTCTTCTTCCTCTCCCTCTTCTTCCCTTCCTTCGTTTCTCTTCTCCTTCCTTCCTTGTCTTTCCTTCCTTCTTCCTCTTTCCCTCCTTTTTTCTTCTCCTTCCTTCCTTCTCTTCCTCTTTTCTTCCTCTTCCTCTTCTTTCCTTCCTTCTTTTTTCTTCTCCTTCCTTCCTTCCTTTCTCTTCCCTTTCCTTTCCTTCCTTCACTCCTTCCTTCTCCTCTTCCTCTTTTCTTCCTCTTCTTTCCTTCCTTTTTTCTTCTCCTTCCTTCCTTCCTTCCTTCCTCTTCCCTTTCCTTTCCTTGAGTCCTTCCTCCTCCTCTTCCTTTTTTCTTCTTCCTTCCTTCCCTCCTTCCTTCTCTTTTCTTCCTCTTCCCCTTCTTTCCTTCTTTTTTCTTCTCTTCCCTTTCCTTTCCCTTCCTCCTCCTCCCTTTCTTTCTCCTTCCTTCCTTCCTTCCTTCCTCTTCCATTTCCTGGACCTCCCCCTCCCCATGGCCAGACCCACAGCCCTCCTCCTGCTGCTGCTGCCAGAGAGGCCCCATCCATAGCCCTGGAGCCCCTGAGCACGTGCAAAGGGCCCTTTTCCTTCCTGCCCCATTTGCCCCCCCCCCCCCAAGACCGAGCCTTGGCCCTTCCTTGCTCCCTTCCTTTTGACTCCCCAAGGCCTCCTCTGCCCATAAGCAGAGTGTCCTCTGGGCCTCATCCCAGATCTGGCTTGACAGAAGGGGATGGGGTGTGTGTGTGTGTGTGTGTGTAAAAAACTAAGCACCCCCAATTTAAAAAAAAAATACATATACACATATGCAGGCACTTTTTGCAAAATTTGGTGGAAATGCACCCCAAGCTGCATCCACACTGCAGAGATGATCCAGTTTGACCCTCCTTTAACGGCTCCTTTCTGGGGCCACAACGGACTCCAAGGCCCAGCGTCCCCACAGCATGGAGCCAGGGCAGTTGAAGCGGTGTCAAACTGGGTGGTCTCTGCAGTGTGGACATTCGGGCATCAAACTTTTCTTTCTTTGTGAAAAGTTTTGCAAACATTGTTTTGAAACCCCCCACCCCCACCTAGAAGCGCTTCCAAAAGTGGTCAAAATGCCCTCCACGCCCCCCCCCCCCAAGTGCCTCCGGAGACAACCACAAGCCGCACATTGTCATTGCACAACAGCCAAAGAAAAGGTGCAAAAGAACCATGTGGAAGGGGACTTTGGGGGGAGCGCAGGGCACCCTGCGGTTTGGGAAAGGGGCCTCGCTGCTTCTTCAGGAGGAGGCGGTGGGCATCTTTTGGGGTCCCACCGATCTGTGGCAACCACCTTGCTGCAAAGAAGCCCCATGCCTGTTTCTTGTGTGTGTGTGTGTGTGTGTGTGTGTGTATGTGTATACACACACAGACACAGAGAGTTAAAGCTCAATCTCTTGCAGCCTGCCCCCCCCACACACACAACTTGTTCAGCCTCCGTGCAAATTGTCTGTCTGGGGCTCTGCTTGCAAATTGTCATTCGAAATTTAATGAAGGGTGCTGCTCGGGATAAACAAAAGCCAGGCCCATCGCTCAAATCCTGGCTGGGGTTTGCACCAACTCATACAACAACAGCAGCATCACACACAGACATCTCACACACACACACACACGCACACCATCATTAGGGTTTGCCTAACCGCATCCGAAATCCACCCAACAGGGACACCTTCCCTGGGCCAACCAAAATGCACAATACCCAATCAGCGGCTTTGAGCTTTGCGCCTTCCGTTATTTGTTGGTTCGATGAATACGTTCTCTCTAGGAATCTCTCGGTCCTCCAGCCAACTTCGGCCAAATGCCGCAACGGAGGAGTTGGAGATTCCTAGAGAGGACACTTTACTCCGCATTCCTAGGTCCTCCGGTGCAATTTCATGGTTGACATCTGGAAGATGACAGCATTTCCCCAAAGGACCCAAAGATTCCTAGAGAGGTGTCCTCTCCGATAAAAGAAATAATAGTTGCACCAAGTCAGCCATTTCTATAAAAGATATCCTGCCAACTATTAACAAATGCGGGAAATGTATTAAGTCGGCTTCTCCCCAAGATCCCTTTTCAACCCCCAAAGACCAGAGAAGAGAGACCAAGTGGGCCATAGTCACCTCTGGCCCAATCTGCACTGCAGAATTAATGCCGTTTGACACTGCTTTAACTGCCAGGGTTCAATGCTACAGGATTCTGGGATTCGAGGTTTTGTAAGATATTTAGATCGGAAAGCTCTGATGCTACAACAGACTACAAATCCCATGCAGTCAAGGCAGTTTAACAGTGGTGCCAATCTGCATTATTTCTGCAATGGAGATGCATCCTCTGTCTTCATCTGTTTGCTGCCAAATCTACTTCTGAGCCTCTGTTTCTTTTCAGTTTCATTAAAGGGAATTGTATCCAGCTTTTTAAGGGACTTAAGGGACATAGTTGGCACCGCATCCCATCTTCTCATCTTGGAAGCTAAGCAGGGCCAGCCTTGAATGGCACTTGGATGGGGGACCGCCAATGAAGACCAGACTCCATTTCAGAGGAAGGAAGCGGCTCCTAGACAATTCATGAAGATACCACAAGTTGACAGCTGGCTTGAAGGAACACACGCAAGGAACGGCTCCTCGAAGGACGTGCAAAACGGGGTCCCGTGTGGCTTTGGACGTCGGAGGGGTCCGGATCCCTGGGGTCCAAGTGGGCTTTGCGGAGGAATCTGGGTGGCCTGTCGCCAACTTGGCCGTCCTCTCCTTTGGCTTTCTTCCATTATTTTGGGGCCGGGGGGGAGGTGGGGTTTCCGGCGATCGCTCCAGCCTATTTGTATATTCCGAGCTCATGAGATACATTATTCGGGAGAAAATGAATCTTTCATGACTGATTTGTCGCCGCCTCTTCTCCCTCCGTTGTTGTTTAATGTTTCAATTTGGAGGAAGCAAACATTCAATCAGGCGGATTAACTGTTTAATGTGTACCATCACTCAAGCTGTCTGCCGGAGGGCAACGCACAACGGCACCGGAGCAGGCCGGGCCCTGCCACATTTAGGCGGGGAGTCGGCATTGATCGGCCGGCTCCTTTGTTCAACGGCACGCGCCGGGACGGGAGCAGGTGTCCCCCACGACGCCGTCCAGCCCTGGTTCCTTTCCCCGAAACCCACGGGAGACGTGGGCAGCGGTGTGTGGGCATTGCCTTGGCATGGGCACTCGGCCGGAGAGCAGGCCAGGTGCACCAGACCAGCATTGGCAGAGAAAAGGAAGAGACTTTGGGGGACCATTCGTGAAAATGGTGGCCAGGCCATGGGATGGTCTTCGGAGGACTGCCAAGAAGGATTAAACCAAACCCAAAAGTTGTCAGAAGAAGTCTACTATTTTGGGAAAATAGTGGCCAAGATCAGGGAGAACGGTGTCACATCTCTTTGCCCGATCCCAGTTCTCTACTGTCCGCATGCAAGGATTAAATTCCTCCACCCAAACCCAAAAGGATTAAAACAAACCCAAAAGAAGTCCTCATCTATTTTGGAAAAACAGCGGCCGAGATCAGGGAGACGTTGAAAAAAGCCCTGTGCCACGTCTCTTCTTCCAATTTAATCACGCAAGGATTAAATTCCTTCACCCGAACTCACCCAAAACCCCAAATGATTAAACCAAACCCAAAAGATGTCCCCTTCCGTTTTGGAAAAACAGTGGCCAAGGTTAGGGAGACATAGAATAAAGCCCTACCAGGCAGAACTGTGCCACGTCTCTCCTCCCAATCCCGATCGTCTACTGGCCTCATGCAAGGATTAAATTCCTCCACCCCAACTCACCTTTGGGTAGCTGCGGCCAACCCAAAGTAGCCATGGACTGACCGGCAGGGAGTAGGATGACGGTCAAGCGTCCAGTTACGTTCTCAGGTGAAAGGCCTCGGCAGGGAGCTCTTGGAGAACTCTTTGGAGATACCAGGAGATGATGGCAGTGCTGTGTGTCCAGGAACAGGGACACGGCCGGACACTTCTCTGCAGCCCCAGCCCTTCCATCCACCGGTCAGCAAATGGCTGCGTTTGTTTGGGGATGCAACAGGGGAATAGTGGATTTGTGGAGAAGGGAGTCTGGACGTTGTCCGAGATTGGCACAGAAGTCCAACGTCTGCAACAAACAAAATATGATTTCCGCGTTGTGTTTTATAAGTAATACAATGCACATATTCAAGAGGCACACCTGTTACAGTGTCTAGTTGTTTCTGACTTATGACGACCCTAAAGCAAACCTATCATGGGGTTTTCTCGGCAAGATTTGTCCAGAGAGGGTTGGCCATCGCCTTCCTCTGAGGCTGAGAGAGTGTGACTTGCCCAAGGTCACCCAGTGGGTTTCCAGCACTGAGCCAGGATTTGAACCCTGGTCTCCTGGGTCATCACCCAGTGCTCAACCGCTACATCACATTGGCTCTTCACACATATTACATACATTATACATATATAATATAAGACAATATGACATGAAATACTTCTATGTGCATTATTTTCACTATCTAATTTTATTCATTTTAATTATTTACTCCCACTTTGCAAATCCTGCACTTTGGTTTGAGAATGCTCTGGTTCAAAAACGAATGCAGTGAATGATTTCCACTTAATATGACGCCAAGATGTTTTATTTTGGGGGAGTTTAACACTACAAGGTGTGCGTGCAAACTCACAAAGGTGTTATGAGGATAAAACCGTGGAAGGGTGGATAGGGGCCACTGAGTTAATGGGGTAAAAATGCAATAAATGCAGACATAGAAATTTCTATGGAGGGGGGCGATATTGGTATTCAAACCGGGGTTGGAAGAAGTTACCTTCTTGGGATCTGAATTCAAATCGTGCGTTAAGCCAGAGATGTGAAGTGGATATGCTGGTTGCACAAACCAAAAGCACCTTATTTAACTGGGTCATAATTCCCAACATGGAAACATATTCTCCAAGCATATTTTCCCTGCATGAAAACATAGTCCAGGGCTGGACTAACCCGTTTTAGGATGTGAGATCCGTTAGGCTTGGAGCAAATCCTAAACTGACCACAGGATCCGAGACTGCAGCTGGCCCTCGGACATTTGCGGCTTTGTCTTTTGCAGATTTGATTATTCGTGGATTCCATTAACAAGGGATCTCTAGGTTTTCTAGAACGACTCTGCAGGAAGTTGACCATAGAGTCATGCTGGAGAACCTTGAAATTCCTAAAAGAATCACCTCTCTAGGCATTTGTAGGTCCTCCAGTGTGACTCTATGGTCAACCTTTGCTGGGTGTGGAGCACAGAGTTGCACAGGAGGATCTAGAGATTCCTGGAGAAGTACTGAAACATATAGTAAAAAATAAATAATACTTTTAATTCAGAGTTCCCCCTTTCGTGGGGGTCCTGCGCCCCTAATCCGCAGAAATGTGGAGTTCTTGCAAACCGAGCCCAGAAAAACAGACACCTGCTGCTCACCCCACCAGAGGGCAGTGTAGAAACCCAGACAAAAGTAGCACAAAACTGTGGTTGTGCAAGCTGGCCAACTGTGGCAAATCCCCAAAATAAAAAACCAGTATGGGATCAGGGTCTTTAGCTTTACTGACCTACCCAAAGTCACCCAGCCGGTTTCCATGGATGTGCAGGGATCTGGACCCTGGTCTCCAGAGTCACAGTCCGACGCTCACAACAACAACAACGAGAATTATAGGACGCACAACCACACCGGGACCCATGACAAGTTCAACCTGGACAATGAAGACGTCGAAGTAGTAAAAGAGTTCTCATACCTGGGATCAAACCTGGAAAAAATTGGGGACTGCAGCCAGGAAATGGGGAGGGTATCCATGAAAGAACTAGAAAAGATCCTAAAACGCAAAGAAGTTAGAATTGCACAAGCCATCGTATTCCCTATTAGCACGGATGGACGCGAGAGCCGGGCAGTTAAGAAACAAGACAGAAGAAAATCAATGCGTTTGAGACGATGTGGGGATGGAGAAGAGTGCCGAGGATGTACTATGAACAGCAGCCAAAAAGACAAACCAATGGATCCTAGAGCAGATCAAGCCAGGAATCTCTCCGGAAGCCAAGATGACCAAACTGAGACCTTGCTATTCACCAACAGACCAAAACACAGATTAACATGTAAATTGCTTCCGCTCAACCAAGGGTCACAAAGTATATATATATATATATATACACACACACACACACACACACACATGTATGCACACCCCACATACTTCCGTGCCACCATTCTCTGAAGATGCCAGCCACAGACGCCGGCAGAACGTCAGGAATAAATTTTTCCAGAACACGACATGAAAAAACACACAAAAAACTATTGAACTGAGGCGGTCGTACTTTGGGCACGTCATGAGGACTCATTGGAAAAAAAGCAATAATTCTGGGAAAGGTGGAGAGAAGTGAGAAAGAGAGGAAGGCCACATGAAAGATGGACGGACTCTGCAAAAGAGGTCACAGGGATGAGTTTGGAGGGCAGGGGGTCTTGGAGACGTTTCGTCCACCGATGGGCTGAGATCGAATCAAGGGCAGTTAACAACAAGTTAGCAAGTGGTGCATTTATGGTTGCGTCTCCTATACTTTGCACTGTGGTTGTTCTTGTTGGTTGTTCTTAGTTTTTATTGTGGGGTTTTTCAGGTTATGTGGCCATGTTCTAGAAGAGTTTGTTTCTGACGTGGCTCTAAAAGATGCCAGATGCCACAGATGCTGGCGAAACGTCAGAAACAAACTCTTCTAGAACATGGCCGCATAACCCGAAAAACCCCACAATAAAACTAAAAGCAACAAACAAAAGCAACCACTGTGCAAAGCATAGGAGACGCAACCATAAATGCCCCACTTGCAAAGACATAGCAACTCGGCTTCTGCTGCTATGGGCAGAATATGTGCCACTTGGCAATGGCCTTCCATGCATAGCATGACTCCTTTGGCCCTGCATGCGCAGAATGACTTACGGGGGTGTAAGTGAATTCCAGCTAATGTGTTTTGTGCGCACAGATGTGACTTTCCATGCTGATCCCTGAGCCAATATTAGCAGCGCCCGGGACACACATTTTTTGAGCCTCCGAACCTTAGGAGCATCGTGCACATCGGAAAGGAAGGCGTGGGGTGCGTGGCAAGGCGGCGGAGACGGAGAGAGAAAAGCAACGGAGGAGAGGCCGGTGGCGGGAATTATGGCCCCCGGGAGACAGGAGGAGAGAAAAGAGGGATTTGGGGGGTGGGGGGATTTGTGAAAAGAAAGGTGATGGAGAGGGAGAAATAGAGCAATATGGAAACATAGAGGCAGAGAAAGGCAATTGCTGCGTTGATAGCCGAGCTTGATGGCCGCAGTGACAGGCAAATAGCGCAGTGATTGCAGCCTGAGATATTGCAAAGTCCCCTGACCCTTCCAGCGCAACCGGTGAGGGAGGCAATGGGCTTGGGGGGCCCTGGCTTCCAGCCCCCTCCCGCACCCCTGGGACGACCCAAACCTCACGTTGCCCATGGAGCTTGTGGGGCAGAGATATGGGGCGGGCGGGATGACGACAAAGACGGGAGAAATCTTTCCCCTACGGTCCTTCCCTCCCTGCAAAAGGGGACCCATCCTTTCTCACCTCTTTCTAAGAAACCCCTGTGTCTTATACAAGGTGCTACTGGCTGATATGGAAAGCTGTGGGCAGAATTGGATGGTGGGCCAGAAATGGACCGTTGCCACAGGGACGGTGAGTCCAAGATCGGCTTCTCCTGAAGCTGCTCCCAGGATTCCCTAGCACTGAGCCAGGGCAGTCAAAGCAGTCTCAGACTGGGTTATTTCTGCAGTGTGTTTCAGCACTGGAGGCTTGGATGGTGTATTCTTGCATAGCCGAAGAGGGTCGTACTGGATTGCGCTCGTGGCCTCTTCCAACTTTAGGACTCTATGGAGTTTATCAGGCGATGGGAATTGGAAGTATAATCCAATGGCAATCCGAACGCAATCATGGGGTTTCACGTTATTGCGAATGAGTGTATCTCACGCAATTTCGGGCAACGGGAAGTCATTCTGAATGCAATCATGGGTTTTACGTTATTGCGCATTAGAGTATCTCATGCAATTTCGGGCAATGGGGGGTCATTTTGAATGCAATTAGAATTCACGTAAATTCGCTGAACTAGCGAATTCACGTAATTGTGAATTGGCTCCATTCGAAATTGAGGGAAATGCGATAAACTCCTCTGACCCTAGGCCCTGTTCTTGGTTCCACGAACTCTCCCACAATGTGAGGATCTCCTTTGCACAGCTTCTCTCAGTAGCAGTGAACTGTGAGTTGAGACGACATTTAAAACCCTCTCCTTGTTCTTCCCAGCGCAAGCATTATTATTCCAAGTCAACATTGAGCAGCTTGGAGGCTCCTTCACCCAAGCGCTGACCCCAACCGGACCCTACTTAGCAGAAGTTCGGAGCCCGACGGAGCAGCCTTCAAGGGCTGAGAATCCCTTGGGGCTGGAGAATCTGTCCCACCATGATCTCCAAAAGTCCTTCTCTCCACTTTCAGGGTATCTGCCGCAGTCCGAAGACGGGAAAAGAAGGCCGCCTTTGCCATCCTCCTGTGTTTCTTGAAATGGTCGGACTATGTTGGTGTCACTCCGTAACCTCCGTATGGCACAGGCTTTTCCTGCCAAATTTTCCAGTTTGTTAAAGGGAGGCAGTATTAAACATCTAGGAAAAGGGCAACCCATCTTGACCCACCTCGAGACGCACGAGAGTCTAATTCCATATTTTTTTCCCTCCCATACTCTATTTCCGATTGTAATCCAGAGTTTAATTCAGCGGATGCGCATTGAATTATTGCACCTGAAAGCTGTTACTATGGACCACAGATTGTTACTGAATTCACTGAATTCTGGGGTGACTTTGGATTGGCTGCGGAATGGCTTCATAGCAACAGCATTCACGTGCGATAATTCAATGCGCATTCGTGTGAATTCACCTGGATGGATGCGGAGCGACTCTGGATCGGGGCTGCAAAAACCCTCGTCCAATAAAGGCCTATGAAGCCATTCCAAGGCCAATCCAAAGCCAATCCAAAGTCACCCCAGAATTCGGTGAATTCAGTAACCACCGAATTCACAGAAATCAGTTCCGAGGTCACTTCAGATTCAATCCGAATTGGTCTGGTGTGAAAAGGTCCCTAAGGGCATCTCTGTGTCCAACATGGCAAAACATAATCCCTTGCAACCAGGAGTTAGGGTTCAACATCCTGCCTAACTCCTTACTCTTCCCACTCATTAGAAGAACGTGATAATTTGATTAAATGCGTGTCACTCGGATCTCAGCTCTGCTCGATTTACCCCCCAAAAAAGCATTTGGGTTATGTTTTAACAGAGCATTGACTGCCTTGTTTTTCCCCCCGTCGGTGCTGCAATCGCACCGCTCAGCGCGCGCCTTTCCCATACAAACCAACCTCACGAAAATGGACCTCCAACTAATCAATTGGATTTTCTTCCCCCCGTGTAGCAGATACTAATATAGTATAGAGATAGAGCAACTCATAATAGACATTACAAGTGGATGGATGTATGGACAGATAGATGGATGGATAGACAGCTAGCCAGCGAGCGAGCCGGCATTATTTATAGTTGATTTGATAATAGATGTGCGCGACTACGTCTGACATGTTGTTAGAAGCGTACTGCTAATTTGGGGAGGGGACTGGCGGGTAGGATTAATTTGCTTGTTATTGGTGGATTCTAAAAATAAATAAGGAGAAGAAGAGGAAGAAGAGAAAAAGCCTTAGACTAACCCTACGAACCAGTCTCTATCCCTCGGGTCCCATCCTGAAGGTTTGCAAACCAGGTTTCTGATGCAGGGAGAAGGAAGATTCAAGGAAGGGGTGCCCAATCCCCCAAATAGGTCCAGCACCTGAACGGACCCCTTTCGTTGTTGCTGTTGTGGGACCTTCGAGTCCTTTCTGACTTACGGTGACCCTAAGGGGACTCTATCCTGGGCTTTTCTTGGCAAGGTTTGTCCAGAGGAGGTTTGCCATCGCCTTCCCTTGGGGCTGAGTAGATGACCGCTGGTGTCCCTTCCAACTATGAAAGCATTACTGGTCTAGTTTAACCTGAAGTCCTTTGGACAAGAAGATCCATCAGTCTAGCCATCTATCTATCTAGTTCCCTGGAAGTGAATTGTCACCATGATAGATAGATAGATAGATAGATAGATGATAGATAGATAGTCGGTCTATCTATCTAGTTGTAATTGTTGTAGACCTTCAAGTCAGTTCCCACTTATGGTGAGCCTAAGGAGTTTTCTGGGGCGAAGAGTATGTGACTTGCTCAAAGTCATGCAGTGCGTTTCCATGGCCAAGTGGGGATTTGAACCCTGGTCTCCAAAGCACTACACCAAACTGGATCCTATCTATCTATCTACCTACCTACCTATCTCTCTATCTATCTAGTTGTTGTATTTGTTGTAGGCCTTCAACTCAATTCCCACTTTTATGGTGAGCCAAAGGAGTTTTCTGGGGCTCCGTTGGTTTCCATGGCCAAGTGGGGATTTGAACCCCGGTCTCCAAGGTTGTCGTCCAATGCTCAAACCACACCACACTGGCTCCTTCCTATCTATCTATTTGTTGGGTTATTTCAAGGAAGGCGAGTGGGACAAGCAGCCGAGTGCCTGGGTTGAGGCCCCGGCCCGTCCGCTCACAGTATTTCTCTCCCTGCGTCCCGCCGGGACCTTGCTATTGATATCCCTTCTGTTAATATTTTCTTTTAAAGAAGAAAAGAATGACGAGGTGCATCCTGGCGTCCGTCTCCCGTGTCCCCCCCCCCGCTTGCCACCCTGTGGGGTTAAATAGCCTTCCTCCCACTCTGTGGCTGCGGAAAGGTTACGCTGCCGCCTGCCCTGTCCCCGTGATAAATGGCTAGGTTTCATCTTGCACGCCTGGCTAGCTGTAACTAGTCCTCCTCAGACCCAGAGAGGCTCCTTGCAGCAGCAGCAGCAGCGACGACGATCCCTCTGGACGCCAGCCGCACAGAGACTCCCCGCCTATCCATGTGCACTCGCCCTATGCGCACGGCCCCTATGGAAGAATCAATACCAACAGACCGGGCTCGCACGGGCGTGCACACCTAAGACGCTTTCCCCAAACTCACCTTTCTCTTGGCACACACCCGGCGCCTTGCAGCTCAAGTGTTGGAGAGGTGCACAAAAACACATATTTGGACACCAGTCACCCGTTTGGCACCCGTTTTCTCGCATTTCTCCACGCAGATTTCCCTATGTCCCATGCATGCACGCTTTGGTGGGATTTATGTCTCCTTTCCACAATGGTGTGTATATATCCCATATACAAGCATGTCGTTCTAGCTTCCGTTAGGTCCGTAGACTTCTAGTCCTGTAAAAATATACTATTATGCACACGGTTAGTGCTTTTATGCCTGTCTGTGTTGCCTATCTATCTTGTTCAATGCACAGACTGCTTTGGAGGCGCATCATGATAAATGCTGTTGACTTGGACGTCTTTGCAACTCATGGGCCCAACAAATCCATCGACATTACTACCCTGGAGTAAATATTCCGGGGCAAATACTCAATGAATCTTCTTCCTATCCCGTCTTTCCAGAAACAAATGCATACAAACAGTGACCAGTCAACCATCCTCTTTTCCATCAAGTCTCTCTATATTCTCTGTACAGAATCAACTTGGTGTCTCTTGCCTGCTTTTCCACAAAAGCAGTTGAGCATTCTTACTATTATTATTGTTTTGGTCTTGATATAGGAACAGTTCAAGGTTGCAAAGGCCTAGAAGTGTGCATTCATGCATAATTATGGATTGCATACAGGTGCATATCATGCATGGGAATCCATGCGCTGTGCATTACATATGAATGCATTTGGCTCGTTTGCGGTTCAAGGTTGTGGACCGAAGGAAAGAACTAAAGGAAAATTCACCTGGCATTCCAGAAAGCCAGCTAAATTTATGGCCAAGTTGCTCTATCAAGAGTTGTGTTGCGTGCCGCTGAATCCAACGTTGTGCAACTGAATCAAGGCTCCAAATGTACAAACAAACGTGTAGCCAAAGGCACTGGGTCAGCATTCACGCACATTCGCAATGCACACTGGGAGTCCACAAGCAATGCACATATGTGTGCAGCCTGGCACCACTTGCACAACTTTACTTGTGTGACCTTGGGGACAACAGAGCCGTTTTGCATTGGACAACCCATGCCAGCACTCTTCTATGCATTCCCAAATATCCTCTCTCCTTCCTTCCTTCCTTCCTTCCCATAGCTGTGCCATCCTTTTATTCATCCAACCCTTCAAAGTATCCCCAAATGAGCAATTGCCTTTCTTTCTTCCTTCTTTGCTCCTTCCTTCCTTCCTGTTCCGAACTGTGCCAGCGTTCTTCTATGTCTTCCCAAATCTCCTCTCCTCCCTTTTCCAAACCATGCCATCTCTTTATTCATCCAACTCTTCAAAGCATTCCCAAATAAACAATTGTCTTTCTTCCTTCTTCACTCCTTCCTTCCTTCCTTCCTGTTCTAAACTATGCCATCACTTTATTCATCCATCTTCTATGTATTCCCAAATACACCTTTGTCTGTCCCTCCCTTCCTTCCTTCCTTCCTTCCTTCCCTTTATTTATCTTTATCCCAGATTGCCTCCCAGTTTGTTGGTTTATCCATCCATCCATCCATCCATCCCTTTTTCTTTCTTTCTCTTTCTTTCTTTCTTTCTCTCTGTCCATCTCTCCCTCCTTCCCGCTTGGCGATCCCCCCTTCTTCCCTCTCCCCTTCTCTTCCTTTGTCTCTCTCTCTCTCTCACTCTCTCTCTCTCTCTCTTTCTCTCTCAAGTGTTTTCAATTTTATTCTGAGTGGAATTAACTACCCCTGATGTCAAATTGCCGCCGAAATCGATAATAATATCTTTACAAAAGAGGATATTCTTCTCTCTCGGAACGGCCCCTGAAAAATGGAAAATTTAGTCGAAATTGATTCATTACTTGACACTTTATAGGACGGGCCTGCTATTGATCGGAGACTGTCATGTCCTATCTACCTTAATCGAAGTTGAAGTCCACTGTCGATGCTGGGTATTTTTCATAATTCCAGGAGACCAGACAGATACAAAAACACACAGACACACCGACTCTGGCCCCCATCCGCCCGCCCTCCGCAGTCTCCCCGCTTGGAAAAGAAAAAGGGGGGGACGGACGGACGACGCAGAGACCTTCCAGATGGAGCCCCCCACCCGAAACAGGGCCGCCGGCAAAATGGAAGGTCTTTCGCCAAACGCACACTGAGAGAGAGAGAGAGACGTTGTCTCCAGCCAGGAAAACTCAAACACAACAACACACACATTCCACCAACCCCTGCCAACCAAAGGTTGTGTTGTGCGTGTTTGTGTGTTTGCGAGAGAGATTTCTTTCTTCCCACCCCGCCGCCCCCCCCATTCGTACCCGTCCATCTCGACCTCATTGTTAGTTGTGTGTCTGTGTGTTCCATTTGTTGTTGACGGCCCTCTGTGTCCCGGTGGGAGAAACTGGTGGGGAAAACACAACAGGTTGCGTAAACAGTCTCCGCGTGATATGTACACAACGACACTAACCAGGTTGTGTAAACCACCGTAGCCCAACGCTCAAGCCACAGAAAAACTTTTGGAGTGTGCAAGACAGGTGACAAAAAATGGCCGTTGGGAAGAAAGGCAGTGTGACGAGCGTGAACGTAAAGTGTGCAAGTCAGGCCTGTGTGAATGTAGAGTGAAACACAACCCTGTGAAAGGACAAAGGGACAATGGCACATCTCCACTGCCAGCATAGACATATACACAACCACAATGGCTCCCCTCTTTGCACAACAATGAGGGACACACTCCTTGCACACACCACTTCCAAATGTGCAACCAAGACACACACGCGCTCTCCTTGCACTCTCGTTTCTCCTCGAAATTGTGTTGCCCGCCCCATGACACACTCAGAGAGACACACTTGCCTTTCTCGCACACGTGTGCCAGGGACACAATTTACTCCGTGGTCACACAGGCTCTGCTTGCATGCTTTCATGCTCACACTGTCCCTTCTTCCCAGTTGTACAAACACGCACCCGCCTTGCACGCTCCAAAGTCTTGGAGAGCCGGCATTGAGTGTCAGACGACAACTCCAGTTCAAAGACCAGGGTTCAAATCCCGGCTTGAGAACAAAAACTCGCCGGTCGACCTTGGGCAGGTCACACTGTCTCAGCCTCTGAACAAATCTTGCCAAGAAAAACACATAGCTTAGACTCCGTAGCTTAGACTGGAGAAATAACCCGGTTTGGAACCGCTTTAAGTGCCTTGGCTCAAGGCTCTGGAATTCTGGGAGTTGGAGTTTGTTGTGGGCCCGGAGCATCCGCTCCGGGCCCACAACAAACTCCAACTCCCAGAATTCCAGAGCCTTGAGCCAAGGCACTTAAAGCGGAACCAAACCTGTTTATTTCTCCCGTCTTCATGCAGCCTTAGGGTCACCATAAGCAAAAAAAGACTCCAAGACACACAACAACAACCACCCTTCTGGAAACCCTACACACTTGGACACGGACTCCTTATATTTAATATTTGCACACCTGGTGGGCCTCTGCCCAGATGTTTCTGGCTTGCGACGCCTATCATCCCCTGGCCAGCGTGGAAGAAGCATGCTGGGAGTTGTAGTCCAACCGTGTGCGGCTTCCCACATTGTTCCTACCCCGGTCGACCCACAAACGCACTTCTCTCCCAACAAGACATCTTCGCACAGTCCTTCAGTGCACACCCACACACTTTTCCTTGGAATATATATATAGGATCTCTCTTCAGTTTCGGCTGCACCAGAGACATGCGCCAGGGTCACAATGTACCCCATGGTCACACTTTATGCTCACACTGCTCACATTGTACAGTACAAACATGCACCCACCTTGCACACTCCAAAGTCCGCGAACCCATGGGTTCAAATGGCAAGAACTACTTGGCTGCAAGATTTGTTGTATTGTGGGATATGGACAAGCGAGTAAAACTTTGGCTAGGCAATGCAACTATTAAATGGATTTGGGACGGGTTGGCCGGCCGAACCCAAAGGGTGCTCAGCAACGGTTCCTTTGCATCCCGGAAAGAAGTGACCAATGGGGCGCCACAGGGTTCGGTCCTGGGTTCAAGATGATTCAACCTCTTTATCAATGCCTTGGATGATGGAATGGAGGGCTTGCTTGTCAAATTTGCAACACGAGACCAAATTGGGAGGAGCAGCTAAAACCCCAAGGAGAGGATTAGAATTCAAGATGGCCTCCATTGATTAGAAAGCTGAGACAAAACTAACAAAATGGAGTTCAACAGGGAGAAATGGAAGGTACTGCATTTAGGGTGGAAAAATGAAACGCACAGATATAGGATTGGGGACACCTGGCTGAATGAGACTACATATGAAAGGGATCTAGGAGTCCAAGTAGACCACAAGTTGAACATGAGCCAACAGTGTGATGCAGCAGCAAAAAAGGCCAATGTGATTCTAGGCTGCCTCAATAGAAGTACAGTGTCTAGCCCAAGGGAAGTCACGGGGCCACTCTACTCCAGGCCCTTGGGGTCTCTTCCACAAAGCCCTTGCCGCTTGCCCACCTTCACCTCTTGGCTCCTGCTTGGCCTGCAGGCAACCACTTTGTGCATCCGCATTGCAGAAATGATCCAGTTTCACACCGCTTTAACTGCCATGGCTCCATGGTAGGGAATTTTTGGGAACTCCAGTTTCTTGTGGCATCAGAGCTCTCTGGCAGAGAAGGCTCAAGGTCTCCCAAAATTGCCAGCCTTTTCTTCTTGTGCCTCTTTCCAACAGTCAAGGACTGGGGCCTCCCTCTTTAGCCAGGTAGGTAGGCATCCTCTCTGGCCGCATCATGGGCTCAAAGTGGGGCTGACTGCAACTCCCAGGAGGCCTTCCCCAGTGGCTCTGCTGGGATATGCAGTCCTCCAGTGTCCCTCACATTTATCCATCCTTCCTTCTCTCCCAAGGGATAGACAGATAGATACATGGAGCGAGGGATGGAGGGACAGATAATACATGGAGAGATAGAGGGATGGATGGATAGACAGACAGAGGAATAGACAGAGGGATGAAGGGATGGATGGATGGATAGATAGATAGATAGATAGTGGAAGGAAAGACAGAGGGATAGATAGGGAATGGATGGAGGGATACCTAGCTAGGTTATAGATAGGGAGGGAGAGATGGATGGATGGATGGATGGAGAGAGAGAGAGAGAGAGAGAAGGGTGGAGTGAAGGATGGAGGGATAGCTAGTAGCTACATGATAGATGGATGGATAGATAGATAGATAGACAGAAGCTAGATAAGGAAGGAGAGATGGAAGGATGGATGGATGGATAGTAGGTAGGGATATAGGGATGGATGGATGGATGGATGGGGGAGACATAGAGGGATGGATGGATAGATAGATCTTTTTCCTCCCTGCCCTCCCAAAAGCTCATGGTCCCTCTCTCCTCCTTTCCCTTCCAGACCCCCTTTTCAAAGAAACATTAATTATTATTATTATTATTATTATTATTATTATTACTGCTGTCCTTGGCTTGCTTTGCAATGCAGACCTGGGCCCAAGGCCTTTCTCCTTCTCCTTCTGGGCCAGGCCTTTGGGGCTGGGGGCCTAAATTGCAAAGGGGCCCCCTTAGATCTCCCTCGGGAGGAGGAGAGCCTAGTCCCAGGGCCAGCTTCTTTCTTTCTCTCTCTCTCCCTTCCTTCCTTCCTTCCTTCCTTCCTCCCTTCCTTCCTTTGCAGCAGCAGCAGCAGGACCCTCCGGAGGAGAAGAAGCGGTCGATATTTAATTGTTATTGCAAGCAGGGAGTTGTGGGGCGGATTTTTTGGGGGGGGGGGCAGGAAAGAAAAAGAGAGAGGGAGAGAGAGAAAGGGGGAAGGGAGGAATAGAGAGAGAGAGAGAAGGAACAGACTCTGGACCATTACTCTCCCTCTCTGTGTCTGGGGCTGCATCCACACTGGAGAAATGACCCGGTTTGGCACCGCTTTAACTCTTTGTCTGGGTCAGTTGCTATGGAATTCTGGGAGTTGGAGTTTGTTGTGGGCTCTCTGGGCCCCACAATGGACTCCAGCTCCCAGAATTCCATAGCCTTGAGCCAGAAAACAAGTTAACGCGGTGCCAAACCGGGTTATTTCTCCAGTGTGGATGCAGCCTTTGTGTCTTGAGGCCAAGCTAAGCCTTCCCCCTTTTGGGCCACCGAGCCCCCCTTTGTCTCCCCACAAGCAACTCAGGACCCCCTTTGCTCCAGTACACCCCAAAGGCCCTTCCCAAGATCTGGGTGCTAAGCAGGGCCAGCCCTGGTCAGCCCTTGGATGGGAGACCGAGAGGGAGTCTACCTGTCCGCCAGCCTGGCCCAGGGTTTGGTCCGAATCCTGGCTCGGCCATAGAAACCGGTCGGGTGACCTTGGAGGAGTCACACTCTCTCAGAGGAAGGCAAGGGCCAACCTCTTCCTGAAGAAATGGGCCGAGGAAAGCCCGAGGCAGGAGGGATGGGTAGATAGATAGATAGATAGATAGAGAAGGATGGATGGATAGAGAGGGGGGGAGAGAGGGAGCAATACTTAAATAGATGATAGGGATGGATGGATGATCGGATGGAGAGTGGGATGGATAGATAGATAGATAGATAGAAGGGATAGCTTGGGAGGGAAGGATAGATAGAGGGATAGATAGATAGAGAGAGAGAGGGGGGGATAGATAGAAGAAGGATAGCTAGGAAGGGAAGGATAGAGGGATAGATAGAGAGGGATAGAGGGAGGGATAGCTAGACAGATGGTAGGTAGGGATGGATGGAGAGTGGGATAGATAGAAGAAGGGATAGCTTGGGAGGGAAGGATGGATGGATAGATAGATAGATAGATAGAGGGATATTGAGAGGGATAGCTAAACAGAAGGTAGGTAGGTAAGTAGGGATGGATGGATGGATGGATGGAGAGATAGTTAAATAGATAGATGGAGGGATATCTAGGGAGGGAAGGATGGATGGATAGATAGGTGGAAGGATGGGTGGATGGATGGAGAGAAAGGGACAGATAGATGGAGGGAGGGATAGCTAGGAATGGAAGGATGGAGGGATAGCCAAACAGATAGATGGTAGGTAGATATGGATGGATGGATGGATGGAGAGTGGGATAGAAGAAGAAAGGATAGCTAGGGAGGGGAGGATAATAGATAGATAGATAGATAGATAGATAGATGGAGAGGGGGATAGATAGAAGAAGGATAACTAGGGTGGGATGGATGGATGGATGGATGGATGGATAGATAGATAGATAGGAAAGGCCTTGAAGGCTCTGTTTCTCTCTTTGGAGGCATTAATTGGCCAAAGTCCCTCTGAGGGTCAGTCCTGGCCTAAGGAAGCCCTGGGCTCGCCCTAAAGCGACCCAAGAGGAGCCTGGAGGGCAGCCATTCACACGGACACGTGTCTGCAGCGCACGGGTTTAGGGGCCGGGGCACGTGTCTAGGCCCCCCAAGGGGCATCTCTGGGGGCAAAGCCACCCCAATCCTGGGTCGACGGGGCTCTCTTGCAACCCTACGACTCTCTTGCCCCAAGACCCCCCAATTCTGGGAGTTGGAGCATGGACCCTGGCTCAGGGCTATGGAATTCTGGGAGTTGGAGTCTGTTGTGGGGGCCCAGAGCTCGTTGTCTGAGCCACTCGCTATGGAATTCTGGGAGTTGGAGTATATTATGGGGCCCAGAGCTCGTTGTCTGAGCCACTCGCTATGGAATTCTGGGAGTTGGAGTGTGTTGTGGGGCCCAGAGCTCGTTGTCTTGGTCACTTGCTATGGAATTCTGGGAGCTGGGAGTTTGTTGTGGGGCCCAGAGCTCGTTGTTTGACTCACTCGCTATGGAATTCTGGGAGTTGGAGTTTGTTGTGGGGCCTTAAGGCCCCACAACAAACTCCAACTCCCAGAATTCCATAGCAACTGACCCAGACAAAGAGTTAAAGAGGTCATTTGTCCAGTGTGGATGCAGCCCCTCTTCCTCTGGACCCCCGACTATAGCCCCCCATCAACTTTTAAAGTGGGGGGCCTTAGGGTTGGAAAGGGGACCCCAAAATCCCATTCTTCTGCCTACAGCCCCCCCCCCAAAGGACCCCCCTCCCTCCCTCCCTCCTTCTCTCTCTCTCTCTCTTTCTTTCTTTCTTTCTCTCTCTTTCTTTCTCTCTCTAAATGAAATCAGTCATTTTCATCAAGTGCCTCCTCCTCCTCTTCGGCCAAATATTACCCAGAGTCCATCCAGGAGGATCGAATCTTATTTAGAGTCGCGATTCGACATCTGTTTTCAAATTTGATCAGCTATGAACTTTATTTTCCGAGTTTGAGGAAAATTATAGGCCATCGATCCGGAGCGCCAGCCGAGCCTCCATATATTCTCCCCGCTTCGCCCTTCGCTCCCTCCTCCGCCTCCCAAGAACAAGAAGCCTCCTCCTCCTCCTCCTCCCAGCTCAGGAAGGGAGGAAGGAGGAAGGCAGGAAAGGAGGACAGAAGGAAGGAAGGAAGGAAGGAGGAGAGCAGCCAGGGCGCCGCGGAGACAGACCCTTTCCCCTCTTCCTTCTCTCCTCCCCAGGACTCTGCTTCATTCCCTTCTTCCTTCGCGACGCCCCTCCCTCCCTCCTTCCCTCCTTCTGCCCCTTTCTCCCTTCTCTCTTCTTCCTTCCTTCTTTCCGACTCCCCTTCCTTTCCTCCACTTTCCCTTCCTCTCTTCCTTCTCTCCCCTTCTTTCCTTCTGTCTTCTTCCTCTTTCTCTGTTCCCCCCATTCCTTCCTTCCTTCCTTCCCTCTCTCTCTCTCTCTCTCTCTCCTTCCCGCTGTCTTCTTCCTTCTTTTCCTCCCTCTCTCCTTCCTTCCTTTCTCTCTTCCTCATCCCTTCCTCCCTTCTCTCTCTCTTTCCTTCTTCCTTCCTCTCTTCTCTCTCTCTCCTCTCTCCCTTCCCTCTCTCTCCTTCCTTCCTCCTCTCTCTCTCTCTTTCCTTTCTCCTTCCACTCTTCCCCTCTCTCTTCCTTCCTTCCTTCCTTCCTTCCTTCTCTCTCTCTCTCCCTTCTTCCTCCCTTCCTTCTTGGGCCGAGGGAGCCTTCCCTTCGGAGCCCCATCAGCCTCGAGGGACTCCGGCGGCGGAGGGTAAGTAGGGACCGAACAAAGTTTCTTTCTCTCGTTCTTTCTTTGGGGCCACTTGGGGGTCCGGGGAGGGGGCTCTTGGGGTCCCACAACAACCACAACCACAACCACAACCACAAGAAGCGGAAAGAAAGGCTGGGCGGCCCGGGACCCCCTTGGCCCCGAGCGACCCCCGTTTGGCTGCTTCTCTTCCTTCCTTCCTTTTCCTCTTACTTTCCTTCTCTCTCTTTCTCCTTCCTTCCTTCCTTCCTTCCTTCCTCTTTCTCTATCCTTTCCTTCTCCCCTACTCTTTCCCTCCCCTTCGCCCCCCTTTTCTTTCTCTCCTTCCTCTTCTCTTCCTCCTCTTCTCCTTCCTCTTCCTCTACTTTCTCCATCCTTTTTTCATCCCTGACCTCCCTCCTTCTTTCTCATTCCTTCCTTCCTCCCCTTCCCTCCCTCCTCTCCTCATCCCCCTTTCACTTTCCTTCCTTAATTCCTTCCACTTCTTATCCTCCTCCTCCTCGTTTTTCCATCCCTCTTTTTTCTTCCCTTCTTTACCCTCCTCTCCCTTCTCTTTCTCCATCCCTCTTTCTTCTCGACTTCTCTCCCTTCCTCCTTCTCCTTCCTTCCTTTCCCCATCCCTCCCCTTCTTCCCTCTCTTTCTCTTTTCCTTTTTCCTTCCCTCATCCTTCCTTCCCTCCCTTCCTCCTTCCTTCCTCTCCCCATCCCTCCTTCATTTCCCTCTCCTTCCTTCCTTCTCTTTCTCCTTTCCTTTCCCCATCCCTTCTTCTCTCTCCTCTTCTCTCTCCCTCCCTCCCTCTCTCTCTCTCTCTCTTCTGGGCGCCGGTTTCCGTTTAGATTAAGGCAGGGAACCTAATTCCAGGGCAGAGGATCGAAATTTCTGGCAACAAAGGGAAATAGCGTATTGATCAGAGGCTCCGGAGATTAAGAGACAAGTGTGGGGATCCATCAGCGCTAAACTGCCTCCTTCGCCGACGCGGACGAGACTCGAATCCAAAGCAGCAGCAGACCAAGACCAAGAAGACCAAAGAGGAGGAGGAGGAGGAGGAAGGAGGAGGCAGGGGGTCCCCCACAGGCAGCACCCCCCAAAAAAGGGGACCCCACTCCCACCCAGACCCCAAATCTGGGGGGGGGATGACATTGGATGCGTCCACACTGGAGGGATAACCCGGTTTCATACCGCTTTAACTCCTCCTCTGGCTCAAGGCTATGGAATTCTGGGAGTTGGAGTTTGTTGCGGGGCCCTCTGGGCCCCACAACAAACTCCAACTCCCAGAATTCCATAGCGACTGACCCAAACAACGAGCTCTGGACGCCACAACAGACTCCTCCCAGAATTCCATAGCCCTGAGCCAAGACTGGACCCCAAAACAGACTCCAACCCCCACAATTCCATAGCCTTGAGCCAAGACTGGACCCCAGAACATTCTCCAACTCCCAGAATTCCATAGCGACTGACCCAAACAACGAGCTCTGGACCCAACAACAGACTCCAACTCCCAGAATTCCATAGCCTTGAGCGAATAACATACTCCAGCTCCCACAATTCCATAGCCTTGAGCCAAGACTGGACCCCAGAACATAACTCCAGCTCCCAGAATTCCCTAGCAATTGAGCCAGAAAAAAAAAAAAGAGTTAAAAGCGGGGCCAAACAGGGTTATGATTCCTCCAGTGTGGGATGAAGCCATTATTAGCTCTGAAGCATACCTGGTGCAAAACAACCCTTATTGCGAGCCCTGGGTTCGAGTCTCTGCCTAGTGCACAAACAGTAAGAATAACAATGAGGCTGTCCTACCTGGCAGGGGCGTCGTGCGCGGGGAAATAAGGCTGAGAAAGGAAACCAAACCGACCTCGGAATTGGGGGGCGGGGGCATAGGCTTCGATCCCAAAAAGAGAGGAGACCCCCCTTTCCCTGGGAGTAAGATGGGGGGGGCTTTTAAAAAGGGGGGACCCACCTCGAGAGGAAGGAAGGAAGGGAATCATTGGGGAGGGACCCCAGAAAGGACTTTGTCCCCCTCCCATATAATATCCTCCAAACCCCCCCCCAAAATATTCTGTTCCTTTTCCTTCTCGATTGCAGGGGATCTATGGGGAGGGATTTTTGTTGTGGAGGGGGGGATTTATCAATGGCTTACAAAAGGGGGAGGGGGACCCCAAATATTTGGTGAGAAATCTGTGGCTTTATTTTTATTTTTGCAAGGGGGGGGAGAAGTTATTTATCTGGAGGGTCTTTGGTTGAAAGGGGGGGTCACGATCCTTAAACCCCCCCCCACTCGAGGCTGATAGGCTCCACAAACTGCCCCTTCTGTCGCCCCCCCCCCAAAAGCCCCAAATTATGGGCTTCCCCCTTTTCACCCCCTTTAAAATGAGAGGATTTTTTTGGGGGGGGGATTGGAGGATATGAGAAAGGAAGGAGGAAGAGCCCCAGGAAGGGCTCACGTTTTGGGGGGCTGGGTTGGGGTTCGCCCCCCCCCCCCAAAAAACCCACGATGGGTTTCCAGGAGAATTTGGGCAGAACTTCTTCAAACTTCTTCCCTTGTTTTCTTACAAATTTAAGGGTTTTCCGGGAAGGGGTTTTGGGGTCCTCCTCCCCACTTTGGCCCCAAATTTCAGAGGAAAAGTATTTGGGGGGGAGAGAAGTCGGAGGAAGGTGGAAGGAAGGAAGGAAGGAAGGAAGGAAGGAAAAAGGGAAGGAAGGAAGGAAGGAAGGAAGGAAAAGGGGAACAGAAGGGAGGAAGAAAGGAAGGACTGCAGATAGGAAGGAAAAGAAAGGTGGAAGGAAGGAAGGAAAAAGGGAAGAGAAGGGAGGTAGGGAAGGGAAGGAGGAAGGAAGGAAGGAAAAGATGATAGGATAGAAGGAAGGGAGGAATGAATGAAAAAAGGAAGGGAGGAAGGAAGGAAGGAAGGAAGGAAGGAAGGACTGAAGGATGCAGATAGGAAGGAAAATATAGGATAGAAGGAAGGAAGGAAGGAAAAGGGGAAGGGAAGGGGGAAGGAAGGAAGGAAAAGATAGGATAGTATAGGATAGAAGGAAAGAGGGAAGGAAGGAAAAGGGAAGGAAAAGATGGGATATATTAGAAGGAAGGAAAAATAGAAGGAAGGAAGGGAACAGGAAGGAGGAAAGAGGAGTGAAAGGGGAAGGAAGGGAGGTAGGAAAAGGAAAGAAAAAAAGAAAGAAAAGAAAGAAAGAAAGAAAGAAGGGAAAGAAAGGAAGGAAGGAAAAGAGAAGAGAAGGGAGGTAGGGAAGGGAAGGAGGAAGGAAGGAAAAGAGGAAAGAAGGAAAAAAGGAAGGACTGAAGGATGCAGATAGGAAGGAAAATAAAGGAAGGAAGGAAGGAAGGAAGGGAACAGAGGAAGGAGGGAAGAGAAGTGAAAGAGGAAGGAAGGGAGGAAAGAAAAGGGAAGAAAGAAAGAAAGAAAAGGAGAGATAAGGAAAGAAGGGAAGGAAGAAAGGAAGGAAGGAGAAAGAAGGAGGATGTCTGTCTCTCTCCATCGCCAGGGAAGGCCAAGGCAAAGGGAGCCGTGCCTCTGAGCAAGTGCAGAGTGCCGCCCGCTGCCCTCCGAAATGCCCCCCCCCCGAGAAAAAGGAACTTCCCCAAAGACTTTCGGAGGAGGAAAAGGTGGGAGCTTCATAGTAACGCGGAGGAAGGAGCCTGGAACTCTCCTGGCGAGGGATTTCAGCCTCGAAGTTACTAGTAACGAGATGGGAATGCGTTGGTTCGTAACGCGTTACTCAACGAGTAGCGTTTCTGGGTGTTTTGGGTTTGGATTGAACCCGAGGACCTGGTAACAGATGTATGATCTATATACACACGGAGAGACAGACACGTGTACAAACTCACCCTGGGTCCGGTTCACACGTTGCAAGAGACCTCCCCGTTACTCCAGAGTAAAGCCGGGCGTTGCAATGGGGCGACTCGGGATCCCTCCTCGGACGGTTTATTATTATTCCAGGACCAGTTTGGCTTCCCCTCAAACTGGTTGGACTGGTCGGCATGAAAGGAGGACTAGGCTGCGTCCACACGGGAGAAATAACCCGGTTTGGCTCCGCTTTAACTCTTTTGTGGCTCAAGGCTATGGAATTCTGGGAGTTGGAGTTTGTTGTGGGGCCTTAAGGCCCCACAACAAACTCCAACTCCCAGAATTCCATAGCGATTGAGCCAGACAAAGAGTTAAAGCGGTGCCAAACCGGGTTATTTCTACAGTCTGGACGCAGGTGGCTTGCTACTGCTTTAAATGCCCTGCTTTAAATGCTATAGGGAATTCTGGGAAGTGGAGTTTGTTTCGGAGTCAGAATACTTAAAAGCGATGTCAAACCGGGTCATTTTCCGCAGTGTGTGGACGGGGACCTTATTAGGGATGCTCACTAAAAACACTCTCAGTCCTATATAAATGCAAACGCATGCTTCTTAATCCTTCTCAAAATGGAGGACATTGCAAAATGAAAGCTTAGAACACTCACAGAAATATAAATGCATGCTTCTTAATCCTTCTCAAAATGGAGGGCATTGCAAAATGAAAGCTAAACACACAGAAATATAAATGCATGCTTCTTAGTCCTGCACAAAATGAAGGACATTGCAAACCAAGGCTAAAAACACTCCATATAAAGGCAAATGCATGCTTCTTAGTCCTGCTCAAAATGGAGGACATTGCAAAATGAAAGCTAAAAACACTCCATATCAAGGCAAATGCATGCTTCTTAATCCTGCTGCTCCCAATGAAAAACAACAGGGAGGAAAGGGTGAGTAAAAGGCAGGCCTGGGCAGTTTTTCTCTGTTTTGTGCTAGCTTTCTGCTTGCAAGGAGCTGCAGGTGCTAAGTTTCAACTTGCAGGGAAGTAGAATTTTTTTAGGGGATTTCTAGGTATAATCCTCCCCATTTAAAGGCTCCTTGAAAGACAGGAAATTGGGCCTCCATTCTTCCACCTGAAAGGGTTTTTTGCACCTGTTTTGCAGGTTGTAGAAGGGCCTAGAAAAGGCATTGAAAGGTATTGGAAACACCTGTGGATATGGACAAAGGCAACTGCTCTTAGAAGAAAGAGAGGAAAAGACCCCTGCTGGGTTTCATTTGCATATATTTGCATATATTTGCAATGCAAAGTTAGGAAGGGCAGCCTTGGGCCATGGCTCCCTTTCCACGTGAAAGGACGTGGAAATAATCCCACCCACCCAAAATGTGGTCTTTAGATATATATACAGTATACAGTATATATAGATATATATGGCTTTAGATGTATAGGTTTTGGGGAAGAAAGTAAGCCCCTTTGGGTTCAGAGACCTGTTGCTTAGGCTGCATCTACACTGGGGGAATAACCCGGTTTGGCACCGCTTTAATTGCCTTAATCGGCTCAAGGCTATGGGATTCTGGGAGTTCTCCCGCAGCTAGGAACCGGACCCGAAAAACTGTAAGTACGCAGATGGTCCGTATTCAACAATAAAGGGTAGCAGAACCACAGATGAACTAAGTAATATAGTGTGAGAATCCAAAGGTATAGCCGTGTTAGTCTGCAGAATCAGTAGATAGAGAGGCCTTGCGGCACCTTTGAGACTCAATGGAGTTTATCATACGATGGAAATTGGAATTATACTCCAATCGCAATCCGAACGCAATCGTGGGGTTTCACGTTATTGTGAATTAAAGCATCTCACGCAATTTTGGGCAAAAGGGAAGTCATTCCGAACGCAATCATGGGTTTTATGTTATTGCGTATTAGAGTATCTCATGCAATTTCAGGCAATGGAGGTCATTTTCGGGAAATGGGAAGTCATTCTGAACGCATTCCAAACGCAATTAGAATTCATGTAAATTCGCTAAACTAGAGAATTTGCACGAATTCGAATTGGCTCCATTTGAAATAGAGATTAATTCCTCCCATCTGATAAACTCCAACGAAAGAAAGAAGTTGGCAGCATGAGCTCTCCTAGGACCTTATCACACCAGATCAATTCGGATTGAGTCTGAAATGACCTTAGAACTGATTTCTGTGAATTCGGTTGTTACTGCATTCACTGAATTCTGGGGTGACTTTGGATTGACTTTGAATTAGTTTTGGATTGGCTTCATAGTAACAGCATTGACATGTGAAAATTCAAATCACATTCACTGAATTCTGGGGTGACTTTGGATTGTCTTTGGATTGGCTTCATAGTAGCAGCATTCACGTGTGATAATTCAATGTGCATTCATGTGAATTCACTTGGATGGATGTGGAGTGACTCTGGATCGGGGCTGCAAAAACCCTCGTCCAATAAGGGCCCTAGACAAAAGTCTACTTCTTCAGATGTATTTAGATGTAATAATAAGTGGAGAGACCTTGTAGCACCTTTGAGACTCCCTGAAAGAAAGTTGGCAGCCGGATCTTTCATAGTCTACAAAAGCCACGCTGCCAACTTCTTTCTTTCAGTGAGTCGCAAAGGTGCTACGAAATCTCTCTGAAGGCAAGGATGTAGGTTTAAGGTCTTGGCCAATTAGTTAAGTAATATGGTCAATGGGAGGAAGCATTCGATAGTAGGCAGGACTGGAGAGGCCTGTGTTCGAATCCTCGCTCAGCATGGAAGTTGATCAGATGGTGGTTGATGTTGTGTTTGTCTCTCAGACTAGTTTCTCTTGCAAGGAGTTTGAGAGGAAAAGTATGTATAAAGCGGTTGCATTCTGCCTCAAGGGACAACTAGAATAAATATATAGGATTTGGGCCCGGTTGTGATTGGAAGGGAAAATGGGCAGCCACTGGGTTCATGTGAATGCCAGGGCTGGACTTGGAAGCGAAGCCGGTCCAGGGATGGTTAGTCCTTGGATGAACTGACAATACCAGTGGAGATACTGGTCTCCCAGTAGTTGGGCTCCATTGCTCTGTGTGTGTTTGTGTGCCTTCAGACACCTATGGTGACCCCAAGGGCTTTGTAAGGTTGCCTTAAGCGAGGAATCCTCCGAGTGGTTTTTACAGTTCCTTCCTCTGAAATAGAACCTATGGCACCTTGGTGGTCTGCCGTTCATGGGCTAACCAAGATTGACCCTGCTTAGCTCCCAAAATCAAACACAGCTCTGTGTGTGTGTGTGTGTGCCTTTATGTATATGCTTTCAAGTCACCTGTTGATTTATGGTAACCCCCATATTTCATAGATGTTTTCAAGGATACTCGGAAACTGTATTGCCAACTCCTTCCTCTGAAATCTAGCACAGCACCAGGTCTTTGTTGGTGGTCTCCCATCAAGGTCCTAACCAGGGCTGGACCTGCTTAGCTCCCCAGACTGGCTAGGAACCGGTGCCTTTAGGATATTGGGAATGCGGGTCAGACAAAAGGCTTCTTTGTGAAGGACTCAGTCCAGCTGAGGAGTGGGCCAGGATCCCCTTGTTGACTTACAAATATGTACCTTCCTCGCCGTAAAGGTGGTCCGACCGTCAGTTCCTTGCCATAAAGACGGTCAGGCATTTTCCTCTGGTTCAAAGCATCAATGGACGTTTGCAGGGATGAGCATGGGGGGCCATCTCACCCAGATGCACCTTCGCATGGCGCAGAGTGCGCATTTGGTGGCAAAACGCCACAATTAACGTGGCGTGCCGTGAGCCACGGCCATCGGTGGGCCTTCCACGCTCAGAGGCAGTATACTTTTGCACAAGTCCAGTATATCTCCGTGAACGTAAAGCACCTCTGTCCCATCTCCGCCGCATAGTTGGGTTGGCCTCGGTTTATTAAAAGCAACCGAAAGGGGGTTGCGTTTGGGTGTTTTCCGGTCCCCCGGGAAGGAAGGGAAGCCGCCGGTGTCTCCAGCAGGCCTGGTCTTTCCTCCTTTTCCGGCCGCACAACCTCCTCCTTCGCCCTTTTTCCGCAGAGACTAGAGGGAGGGATGGCGAGGAGTTGTTGTTGTGCGGATGAAATAGGCCAGGATGTTGTACTTGAGAGGCAATCTCCTCCGTGACGGGTCCCATCCCTCTTCTTTACAACCTTCATTACTGCTGACTCAGGCAGGTGTGGAGAGCAGCCGGCAGGGTTGGCGCACCTCGCACTCGGCTCCTGGTCCCTCTCGCAGGACCTTCCGTTTCTGCATCTCCCCTCCATCCTTGCAATGCGGACCTCCCTGCCCCAGAGTTATACAGTATATATATATTTTGCATGAATATAATCTTGGAGGTTAGAGGCAGCATTTCCAAGAATCACCGAATTGTTGGAAGAGAGGCCACATAGCAGTGAGAAGTTTGTGAGCCAGTGCGGTGGTTTCGGACTGGGACTCCATGGGACACGGGTTCGAATCATCTGTGGAAACCCATTGGGTGACTTTGGGCAAGCCACGCTTTCTCCGAAGAAGCCAAAATCCGAACAAAGCCTTGCCAAGGAAACCCTAGCAGTGGGTCTCCGTGGGAAGAAAGGGAAGCGGATGCCTCCAGTGGGTTTCTTTTCTTTTCCAGCCGCACATCCCTGGCAGGGCTGTCCAAGAGATTTTGCTGCCTGAGGCACGGCGTCTCTGGCCGCCCGAGTCGAGAACCGAGATCCTAAAAGGGACGGAGTGCGGCTTTATGTTTGTGGGGCTACCTGGCGATCGTGCGACGCTGCCTCATTAGTCAATGCGTAAATCAATTAGTCAATGGAGACATTGCACGATAAAAGGAATGCAGATTGCGCGTTGCTGCACATCCGTTTGCAACAGCACCGCTTGGGGAACTGCTCCTGCATTGAATTTATTTAATTTATAGGCTTCCTTTCTGCCGGGAAACACGAATCCCTCCGTTGTAGAAATGTACTTGCTATCACTATCGTTGCACAAATGCTGCAAAAGTCAGATTCCCAGCCATTTGTGCAAATGTCGGTGCCAGCCATAAGGCACAAGAGACCTCAATCCAGGCCAGTTCTTTTGGCACTGAAAGGACAAGGGACTTCCACAAGCCTCTTCCTCTTTGGCAGCTTATTTATTTATTTGGTTTATTTCCTCCCTTTCTCCAAAAACAATAGAAGAAAACAGAGAAAGCAGGCAAAAGAGCACCGAGCAATCAACCCAGTTAAAACACTGGCTAGTCCATAACTTTTAGGCATACTTTGCTATACAGCAGAGGGGCAAAGAAACCCAGTTTCTTAGCAATTGGGTACCTTTTCATGGCACCCAAAACCAGCTCCCCGAGGCAGCCGCCTCGCTCTGCCCAAGAGGAAAGCTGAGCCCGATGTTGCACAGAGCGGCTTCTTTTTATTTCTGGGAATGCGGCCTAAAATAATAATAATAATAATTAAAAAGAAACCTCTGCAAGGTGTTTGTTTTGGAGGGGGAGGCTGCATTATGAATAAAGGAAGGAAGAGCAAGAGCCACAGAGACCCATTTTCCATGCAAAGGGTTTTGGGCGAGGGTGGCATGATTGCCAAGGGAGAAGCAATCACAGATCTGTGCAAAGGAGGAAGGCTCTGGCGTATATCTGTATGCTCATAGCGTTGTTGCCAGCAGCCACCGAATGCACACCTTCATTGCACCTCTGCAGGGATTCGGGGGGCGCCGAGGCCCCCCTGGCAGCCTCCGGGTTGGCATTAGCATCCAAGCCCACATCTGGGCCTGCGGCTGAGCACTCCAATGAGGGACTCCTCCGGTTCGTGGTCGAGGTGTGAAGGGTTTGCTGAGCAGGAAGGAAGGAAGGAAGGGAGGGAGGGAGGAGAGAAGGAAAAGAAAGGAAGAGGGGAGAAGGAAGGAAAAAAGGAAGGAAGGGCAGAGAGAAGGAAGGAAGGAAGGAAGAGCAGAGAGAAGGAAGGAAGGGAAGGAAGAGGGGAGAGAAGGAAGGAAGGAAGGGAAGAAAGGAAGCGCAGAGAGAAGGAAGGAAGGAAAGAAGAAAGGAAGGGAAGGGAAGGAAGAGGGGAGAGAAGGAAGGAAGGAAGGAAGGAAGGAAGGAAAGAAGCGCAGAGAGAAGGAAGGAAGGAAGGAAAGAAGAAAGGAAGGGAAGGAAGAGGGGAGAGAAGGAAGGAAGGAAGGAAGGAAGGAAGGGCAGAAAGAGAGAGAAGGAAGGAAAGAAGAGGAGGGAAGGAAGGAAGGGGGGAAGGAAGGGAAGAGGGAACAGAAGGAAGGAAGGAAGGAGAGAAGGAAAGGAAGAGCAGAGAGAAGGAAGGAAGGAGAGAAGGGGAAGGAGGGTAGGAAGGGAAGAGGGGAGAGAAGGAAGGAATGAAGAGGGAGGGAGGGAGGGAAGGAAGGAAGGAAGGGTGCAAGAGAGGGAAGGAAGGATTCTTTAAAACTCTGAAAGTGTATGAATGTAGAGAAAGAACATAGTTGAGGGGAAGCAGATTTCCTTTGCGTTGGAGAAGGTCCCGGCACCCTTTAAGAGCAGAGCGCCCCTGTTTTTCCTTGGCACCAAAGTGAAGCCGGTGGTGGGTCAGTGGGGCATCCATTTGGGGCCCCACAGCGGAGAAGGCCCTGGTCCCACATCCTCCGCGGTGGACCCAGAGGAGGACCCCTGTGGAAGATCTCAGGGTCTTCCTAAAGGCGCTTTTATAGGGCTTTTTATAGGGCTGCTGTGACCCTGCCTGGCTCTGAAGGTCTTTGGGTCGGTGGGCTTTCTCTGGGTCCCACCATCTCGGTGGGGCCTTCTCTGTGGCTGCCCCCATTTTGTGGGATTCGCTCCCATTGAAGGTCCGCTTGGTCCCCTCTCTGCTCCCTTTCCCCAAAATCCATCCTATTAGCCAGCCTTTTAATGGGGTGCTTTTTTGCTTTTATCCATTTTAGCGGGTTTCAATGTGTTACTGTTTTTTTTTAGTGTTTTTAACTATCGATCGATAGATAGATAGACTTTTTTTGTGCATTGAATAGGTTTTACTGTTTCATTCCCTTGGGTAAGGAAGAGAGTCAAGATATAAATTAATTAAACAAATATCTTGCTTGAAGAGGGGTAATATTTGGTTTTCTTGGGAAGATCAACTCCTAGGTTTGCCTTCCTTGAGGCTGAGAGAGTGTGACTTTCCCAATGGGTCACCCCAATAGGCTTCCATGGAGGAGCAGGGATTCGAACCCGGGTCTTTTGTCTGGAGGAGTCAAAGGCTGCATCCACACCGGAGAAATAACCCGGTTTGGCACCGCTTTAACTCTTCTTGGCTCAAGGCTATGGAATTCTGGGAGTTTATTGTGGGGAATCCAGAGCGGACCCTGGCTATGGAAGTCTGGAAATTGGGGTTTGTTGTGGGGCCCAGAGCCCAAGGTTTAAATCTTCTTCTGGCTCAATTACTATGGAATTCTGGGAGTTGGAGTCTGTTGCGGGGCCCACTCCTGGCTCAATTGCTATGGAATTCTGGGAATTTATTGTGGGGAATCCAGAGTGGACCCTGGCTATGGAAGTCTGGAAGTTGGGGTTTGTTGTGGGGCCCAGACCCCAAGGTTTAAATCTTCTTCTGGCTCAATTGCTATGGAATTCTGGGAGTTGGAGTCTGTTGTGGGGTCCACTCCTGGCTCAAGGCTATGGAATTCTGGGAGTTGGAGTATGTTGTGGTGTCCAGAGCGGAGCTCCACAACATACTCCAACTCCCAGAATTCCATAGCAATTGAGCCAGACAACGAGTTAAAGCGGTGCCAAACCGGGTTATTATTCCTCCAGGGGTGGGATGGCGAGGCTCCCTAGGGATCAAAAGAGGGGTTCGACCTTGGGTTGGGGGTCCCAGGTGGGGGTCTCCATGCCCCCCTCCCTCCCTTCCTTCGGATCGATGCCGGCAGAGGCTCCCGAGCGCGGATGGCCTCTTCTTGTCACCGTAATTTATTGCTCTCCTCGCGGCCTGATCGATGGTTTGAATTAGCGAAGCGCCGGCCGGGCTTTAATATTTACCCTCCGCGCAGCGCCTCCCGTCCACCGACCCATGGATTCCCACACCCAGAAAGAAGAAGAAGAGAGACCCCTCGGGGGGGGGGGTCAGGACTGGTTGGGGGGCTTGGAAGGGACCAGGGGGTCCCCGATTGGCAAAGGAGGGATCAGGGATCTGGAAGGAACACTTTTGACCCGGGGGGGGGGCAGAAGGGACCCCAAAAGATGTGGGGTAGGACCAGTTGGGGGTCTTGGAAGGGACCAGGGGGACAGAGAGAGGGGTCTCAGGATTGCAAAGAGGGGATCAGGAATCTGGAAGGAACACTTTGGGGGCAGGACTGGTTGGGGGTCTGGGAAAGGACCAGGGGGTCCCAATTGGCTAAGAAGGGATCAAGAATCTGGAAGGACCACTTTTGACCCTGGGGAGCAGAAGGGACCCCAAAAGATGTGGGGCAGGACCGGTTGGGGGTCTTGGAAGGGACCAGGGGGGCAGAGAGAGAGGGTCCCAAGGGATCAGGAATCTGGAAGGGCCATTTGTGACCCTGGGGGGCAGAAAGGGATGTGGGGTAGGACTGGTTAGGGGTCTTGGAAAGGACCAGGGGATCCCAAATTTGCAAAGGAGGGATCAGGGATCTGGAAGGACCAATTATTACTCTGGGGTGGGGGCAGAAAGGACCCCCAAAGGATGTGGGTCAGGACCGGTTGGGGGTCTTAGAAGGGACCAGGGGGGCAGAGAGAGAGGTCCCAGGATTGCAGAGAGGGGATCAGGAACCTGAAAGGACTTTGAGGAGATGTTTTAGGGGAGCCGAGATGGGTTTGGGTTTGATCTGGAAGAAGGAGAGGTGCAAAATGGGGAAAGGGTTGGGTTGGATGAGCTCAAGGGGTCCCAACGTTGGGGGTAATGGACAGCAGCAACCCTGGTTTAGGGTCTCCGGACATTTGGGACAGGTCAAGGGTGAGGTTGGGCGGATTCATTTGGGGACCTGAATCTCACGGTTGGTTTCCGACCAGAGTAGACCCACTGAATCCTTGGGGCTTCCCTGGAGGTGGACATATCACTGGACGGTTGCTTGAATGGGTCATTTTTTGGTTGTGGTTGTTGTGGGCCTTCAAGTTGCTTCTGACCCTAATGGTGACCCTAAGGCCGGGTGACCCAATGCCATAACCGCCAAGGAGAACAAAGGCGTAGGTCATCCAAGGAAAATGAAAACACGCCAAAATTTAATATAATATAAACTCTCTCTGTGTGTATATATACACACAAATATATGGTAAACAGTGGGCCCTTGGTATCTGCTGGGATTTTGTCATTGGGCCCTTTGTGGATACCAAAATCAAGTCCCATTAGAAACAATGGCACAGGAAAATGGTGTCCCTTAAATACAAAATCAAGGTTGGCTTTTTGGAATTTATGTTTTTGGAAATATTTTTGAGCCTTGGATGCTTGAATCCAACTGTGGATATGAAGGGTCAATGATTATATATATATATATAGTGTGTGTGTGCATGTGTGTGTGTATATATATATATATATATACACACACGCGCGCACGCACGCACACACACACAATATATGCTATTGCATAGATATATACAAACTATATATCTATACACACACACAAAATACACTAATCTAAATATAAATTCATGCATCTTAGTAATGGTCAAAACGGAGGACGCTTTGGATTTCCTCCCGAGGAGAAGGCTGAAATGTAGGACCTGTCCTGGGAAAGGTAGACGTCCGTGGGCTTTTCTGGGGCTGAGAGTGTGTGACTCACCCAAGGCCACCCAATGTCCAATTCTTAACAGTAATTCCAAGCTCAAGAATCGAATCCTGGCCTCCAGGGTTGTAGTCCAGCATTCAAACCTGGACTAAACCGCGGGTCCGAATTGACCGAACCTTGGCTATGCCTTGTGCAAGATCCCTTGCGCGCTTACAGTCGGACACGCCGGCAAAGGGTTGGCATTGTGCGCAGAACGTGCCCGCCACACACACAGGGGCACGCGTGCACACAAAGACAACACGCACCTTTGCGCGGTCTGGCAAGCCTCGGGTGTGTGGCATCTCATATATCTCCCTGGGTTATATGATCTGGGCTGTTTTCTAATAGGTATAGACTATTTGGAGACAGATGGCTCTGAATTCCCATCTCCTGCAAGACTCCTCCAGACAGCCGCCTTTCTGACAAGGCCTTCAAGGAGCCAGGATTTATTTCCAGCCCTCCTCCTTTCATCCCCGAGGAATTGCAAAGGACCTTGCCTTGACCACAGACCCCCGCTCCCCGCCTTCGTCCATTTCTCCCGTTCTCCAGGAAGATCATTTTCATCCTTGACGAAGTTAATTTGAGTAGGAATTATTGCCAAAAGTTGCTCAGGGAACTAAGCGTTAAAAGCATCCCTGCCTCGGCACCTTTAAGTACCTAATAGTGGAAATATAGAAAGGACACACTTCAGGGAGAAAGGAAGATTTGTCCCAGAGAGTGTTGATATTCATAGGGTCCTAGATGCGGAGGGGTCCACAAAGATCATCTATCTGACCCCCGTCCCTAAAGGGACACACAACTCAAGCATTCCCAAAAGAAGTCCCTCCAACCTCTGTTTAAAGGCCTCCAAAGATGGAGAGTCCTCCGCCGTCCGGAGTGGTCCGTTCCGCTGTTAAATCCGTAATATGGCAATGCCTCCGGCCATAAGGGAAGGGATTCATGTTTCTGCCCATTTTTAAAATAAAAAATCCATGCCGATTATGGAGACCGGAACATATTTAGAAGCCTAGAGTTGGGCCAGTTGTGCAACGCAAGAAGAAACCATTCAAGCCTTCCTTTTGCCGCAGGTGACCGTCCAGCCTCTCTTTAAAAACTTATTTTTTATTATCCCTAATTCTGACTTCGAAACATTGGAAAGAACTGATTGATGCCAAGCAAAGGAGAGAATGAATGAGACGAAAATGGGATCAGTGGAAACAGAAGTAAACATAGAAATGATCATTAGGAAGATTGGTTTCCCATGTATTTATTTTCGAAGCCTTGGAGAGGTGCCATGTATGCCTCCCTTCTTACCCTTAAGAACTAGGAACTTGCTTTTTAAATAGAAAGAAAGAAAGGAAGGGAACACCATTCCTGGAATTTATAGATCTCTCTACCTCTCTTTCTTTCTTTCTTTTCCCCGCATCCATCCCTCCATCCGCCTCTTCGTAAGGCCTTTCTGCTTCGCTTGATTTATGAAGGCTGCCGCGTTAAGCCGGGCGAAGGGCCGGGCGAGTTGTAAGATCCGTTAATGTTCTTATGTGTCCTAATTGATTTTTAACAGGATATTTCTATTTGCTCCTCGCCTCCGCTGAGCCTTTGGGAAGGAAGAGGCTATAAATTTAAGTACATTAAAAATCTATTCCCTCTCCTTTACTCTCTGGGAAGCCTCCGTACTGCCGGGCTTCCCTTGAACTCCGGCTGATAGTTAATTTACCCCCCCCCCTTTTTTTTCCTCCCCAAATAAATAAATAAATGACAGTTTAAACGGGTTGTTAGGAGGCGTCCGCCTGGAAATGTGCCGCGCTACCGGTCTGGCCATTTAAAATCTGCTCCGGCCTTTCTCTGTGGTCAGCTGCCTTTGAATTGGCTTTGTGACCATTTGGGTGAGAGATCTCCAAGTGCCCTGTCCTCCATTGCTCTGCTCGGGTCCTCCAAATCCATGCCTATGAGCTTCTCAATAGAGTCCACCCATTCCTCTCTTCTTACTACTTCTACCTTTCCTAGCATTATTATTGCCTTTTCCGGAGAGTCTTTCCTTCCCGTGATGTGCCCAAAGTATGACAGCCTCCATTTGAATTCTGGCTTGATCTGTTCCAAGACCTATTTATCTGTCTTTTTGGACATCCATGGCATCCTTTGCAGGCTGAGGATAATCAATTGGGGTATTAAGGTTGCCAACTTCACAGGTGGGGTCGGATAATCTACGGTGCAATTGATGCAAATAATAATAATAATAATAATAATAATAAATATTTATTTGTATCCCGCCCCTCTGGGTAAGCAATCGGGGCGGGGAAAAGCAAAGCTTTGTAGTCCTCAGCAAAACCTGCCGTTCAGTTGCAACCAAAAAGTGTCATTTAGGTCATGTAGAAATAATGCAATCTGACCACCAGTTTAAGAGCCGTAGCGCCATCCTATGCAACCCTGAGATTGGTCACTTTGCAACGTCTTCCGGTGCCTCACAAAAGCTAGATCCTGGGATTCAGTGCAATGGAGCCCTGGCAGTTAAAGTGGTGTCAAACTGAATTATTTCCACAATGTAGATGCACCCCTGTATCCTTGCTATTGGGAGGAATAGCTAGTGATTTGCAACTAGTAGTGCAGTAGTAATGTGCGATGTGTAAGACTTCATCGTATGATGAAACTCCTAGCAAAAATGTGATGATGATGCTCCTAGCAAAAATGATGCTCCTAGCAAAAATGCTCCTAGCAAAAATGCAGGTAGTTGTGATCTCTCCTTTCTTTCTTTCTTTCTTTCTTTCTTTCCTTCTTTCCTTCCTTCCTTCCTTCCTTCCTTCCTTCCTTTCTTTCTTTTTCTTTCTTTCTCCTTTAATCTCCACCAGGAAATAGTTCTTTTGTAAATCTGATGGCTCTGGATGGCTCTGGATCAGATCAGGAATATAATTCTTGACAACCCACTTTCCTCCCAGTTTGTGTGAGGATTGCACCTAAAAAGACAGTGGATTCCAAGGAAAGTGGCAAATGGGTGTTGTAGTCCCTGCGCGTCAAAATATCCCGAGGCTTTGAACCTGGGCACCCGGACTCCACAATATCTCTCTTTGCAACTAATTACTTCCAAGGCTCAGGCTGCGTTCACACTGGAGAAACAAACCGGTTTAAGTGCCATGGCTCAATGCTGTGAAATTCTGGGAATTGTAGTTTGTTGTGGGGCCCAGAGCGGAGCTCCGCTCCGCTCTGGGCCCCACAACAAACTACAATTCCCAGAATTTCACAGCATTGAGCCACAGCACTTAAACCAGTTTGTTTCTCCAGTGTGAACGCAGCCTCAGAATGGTTTTTAAAACACAGGTCTAGTCACTATTCAGTCCTCCGCCTGACATTTGTGCATCTTCCCATAAAACCCAGATATTTAAAAAAATATTATTCTGTTCCCTTAACGGGCATATTGAGCAGTGCAGCATTTGCTAACACCTTTAATAATACAGTAGTCTTCGCAGCCGCTGTTATAATATTAATGCATCCGTTAACAAGCTAAACTGCTAAAGGCACACACAATACCCTCCGCGGCACACAACCTGTTTTCGAGACGCGTGTCGTCGTCGTCGTTCGCCGTATTTACTGCAGAGTCTCAGATTAATTGCTGCATATTAATTAACGTCAGTGCGATCAGAAGAAACAAATGTGAGGAGGTTCTATTATTTATTATTGGGCAATGGGCTGGGGAGCATGTGCCGAGGCCCCGTCTCCGGGAGGGAGAAACTTCTGGAAGAAATTGGAGGAAACACGGCCCAAGGTCCTCTCCACGGCGGATATTTTTTAGTCCCGAATCTAAACCTGGATCAACCTCCTGAACCGGGCGGTTATCCATGGTAATCCTAAGGATTAGCGGGAGCTCGGTGTCGGTGGGGTAGGAAATCCATGCCATGTTTTGCTTGGCTTTAAGGGATGCTCGGCACATTCGGTTATGACAAACTCCCCCTTTTATTCCAAGAAATTTCAATGGAGAGAATCCACTTTTATTCCAAGAAATTTCAATGGAGAGAATCCACTTTTATTCCAAGAAATTTCAATGGAGAGAATCCACTTTTATTCCAAGAGGTTTATCACACTAGAGGGCAAACAGGATTTAAACAGGAATTAAACAGGAATTAAACAGGAAATGCCTTATGTTTAACATAGGGCATAACATGCCTTATGTTTAACATAGGGCATTTCCTGTTTAATTCCTGTTTAATTCCTGTTTAAATCCTGTTTGCCCTCTAGTGTGATAAACCGGCAAGAAATTTCAATGGAGAGAATCCACTTTTTGGGATGACCAGGGATAAGTTGCACGTTTCGTCCCCATTGCGCCCGGACGAGTGTGTTCTCGCAAAGTGTTGTGCTCTGAGAATTGGGAAACTATGGGAAAGTATGGGCTACTTTTGCAATAATAATAATAATAATAATAATAATAATAAATTTTATTTATATACCGCCTTTCCAAATAGATCAAAGCGGTGTACAAAATAAAGTAATAATACAAAAATCAAAACCACATAATAAAAATACGGTACAAAAAAATACATAACATTGAGTCCCAGCACTTGTCAGGGGCTGGACTCGATGACCGTTGGGAGTACTGTCCATTTCAAACGATGGACTTATAACACACGTACAATGTCTTAAACTTCCCAAAAGCGGTTGCAGCCAATCCTCCGAAGCTATTGAATTATATTTTTGATATACATTGGGCCCTTGGTATCCGCCGGGGTTTGGAACCGGGACCCTCCTTCGACACCAAAACCCATCGATGATCGAGTCCCATTAAATACAATGGTGATGCAAACTGGCGTCCCTTATACAAAATGTCAAAAATCAAGGGTCGCTATTTGGAATTTATGCTTTTTAACCAATGTTTGCAAGCCGTGGATGCTTGAATCTGTGGATACAGAGGTCCGACTGTATTTTTCTTCTAGCGTATTGTTATGACCGGTGATGGACGGACGGGTTTTAGTTTGAACTTTAAAAAGAAATAAATAAGTTACAGGAACTATTTTGGGGAAATGGGGGTTCATCAGTTCAGGCCAAATGGAAGGAAAGGATTCACTGGCATCAGAAACATCTGCTGCCAAACTGGTCATAAAAGGCTTTGATGGTTTTGTCAAAAGCTCTGTTTCTTTGCGATGATGGCTTTAATTGTTTTTATTTGAGATGCGCAATGTGCTCTGATGGCTTTTGAAGGAATATAGAAATGCTAATGGTACATAGATCACAATATATGGGAATTGTAAATCCGCTTTTTTGGTCAAGGTTGGGAGGTAGGCAAAACCTGGCTGAATAAAAGGCTATTTCTTTCATTAACAACCATGCATTGCCATGGACAGGCAAAGGATGCATGCGCCATACATGCGCCATGCATGCACCATGCATGCACCATGCATGCATATGTTTAATGCCAGTCCGTCTATGCTGAATTCCTACTTTGCAAAAAAAAGAAGGAAAGGAAGATTTAAGAATGCACCCAAAATGTGAGGACCAGAAAACACTGCCAGGCATTGCTAGACCTAATGCTGTGGCTCTTGCAGATATCACTTGGGCTGTGTCCGCACTGCAGAAATACTCCAGTTTGACGCCGCTTTCACTGCCATAGCTGCATCCTGTAGAATCCTGGGATTTGTAGTTTATTGTGGCAGACCGGAGCACTCTGATAGATATGCTACGTATCTGACAAAATGACAAATTCCAGCAGTCCATTGATTCGAACCATGACAGTTATGAGCTGCAAGTAAAGGATAAAATGTGGGCCTAGGTACCCTAAAAGATACCAGATCCCCACCTGACCTTGGAAGCTAAGCAGGGTTAGCCCTGGTTAGTCCCTGGATGGGAGTCCGCCAATTAATTCCAAGTACTGGAGGCTCTATTTCAGAGGAAGAAAGCGGCAAAACCACCTCTGAGGATTCCTGGCTTAGGAAAACGCTGCAAAATTCATGATGCTACAGTAAGTCTGTAGGCAGCTTGGAGGCACAAAAACACACACACGGGACCCGTCTTGAAACCCATAGAGATGCCCAGGGGCTCCACTTGATCCAAAGCGAAGAAGGATCTTCATCCCGAGCCACTTCTCGTCCCCATCCCTTTCCCATTTGGGAAGAGCCCGTCCGTACAATGGGTTCAAACGACAAGAAAGGAGATTTGTTCTTGCAGTTTGGGAACATGAGGAAGGACTAAAGGTGAGGAAGAACGTGGCACTAAGAGCTGCTTGACGCGTCCTTCGGTGAAGATCTTTAAAGAGACTTTGGATGGCCGCCTTTTAGTTGCCTTGGACTCGATGGCCCTTGGGGTCCCTTCGGACTCTATTCTAGGAGGGGTCCCCAAAAAGGCCCTATAGAGAGACCCCTCTAAACGGCATTAAAGAGCCTCGGCGCCCGTCTCCATCCGACCTGAACCCCCGCTATCCGGAGTTGTGTTGTTTTAATTGGAGCCGTCTCGCCATTGACTTGAGTTAAACAGGGTCAGGCTTCTGCACACAGCTAAGCAACACCGACAAATTTGTAACGCAAATATAAGAAATCTCCCTCCGAGCCCCCGAATCCTTGCTTGGACACACAACAACCAGCCTCCTCCCCTACACAACCACACACAGACCCGACAACAAGGCAAACAGCTTCATCGCAAGAAGAAGCAACCCAGAGAAGATGATGCTTCTTCTTCGTCTTGTTATTTCAATCGCCCGCTGCCCTTCTCTGATCTTTTTCCCAGCCCCGCTGCGACGGAGCTTCGGGCCAAGTAAACACTTCTGAGGAGCAACAAAACACCGGGGCCTTCAAAGGATGTGTGTACTCTTCCGGCACAGACCCCTTCAATCCACGCACAACGCACACATACACAAGAAAAGTGCTTCTTCTCTCCCCCTCCGTCCGCCTTTATTTTCCTATTGCAAAAGGAATTGCAAAATGCAGATGTTGCAGCGCAGACTCCTCTTCCGCACCGAGGGCTTCTTTTATCATCTCTCTCGCCGCATTGTCCGTATCGCGCGGCGATTTAAGCCTTTGGTACGGAAACGAGAAAAATATCGGAATATCGGAAAACGCCAAAGCCGAGTCTGGCTTTAAATCCGCAGAGGAGCCGAAACGGGCCTTTTTTTGGGTCTAACTTCGCTTCCCCAAGAACTGAGACTGACTCCAAAAACAGCAAACGCAACAAGCAGCTTGTAGTTTAAAACAAAAGTTTACTAATGGCTTTAATCTACAAAAGCTGTATCCTAATCTCTAGCGAATGAATAGGTCAAAAGAAATATGAATCTCGACGCCTTTCCAAAGGAAGGTGAGAGAGGAGGAATGCAGTTTGGTTGGAAATCTTTGGAAGAGAAATCTGTTAGTCTTGATCCAAAACACGCTGCAGGAATAATCCAGTTTGAGACCACTTTTAACCGCCCTGGCTCAGCCCTAGGGAATCCTGGGACTTGTAGTTTATGGTGGCCCCAGTGTGTTTTGGCCCATAGTCAGTTTGAATGAGAGAGAGAGAGAGAGGAGAGTTGGCATGCAGGAAATCCCTATCTATCTAAGGAGCCGGAAAGAAAATGCAAAAATTTGGTGGCAGGAAAATTAGCAAAAGCCAGAAACAAAGATGGAGGAAAAATTGGGTTTTGATCCTGGGCAAAAGCAGTTAATGCAGGGGAGAGTATTAATGCAGCAAGGAGAGTATTGGAGTATTGCAGCAATACTTATATCTGTCCTCCTTTTTGCAAGATATGTCCTATATATCTATACCAGCCTTCTGTCCAGGAGGAATTCCAAAATGTCCTCCATTTTGAGCACGACTAAGAAGCATGGATTTACATATATATATATATATATATATATATTCATGTTTTTAGATTTGATAATGTGGCACATTTTTGTTTAACATCCTACATTTCGCGGTGCCTTGTCCTCCTGGAGACGGAGACAGTGGCAGCCTTGGGATCCTGGTTAGTGTAGATTCCACTTTTGACTGCCACGTTTCTGTCCTATAAAGTCTTGGGATTTGTAGTTTAGGGAAGGGCATTTAGGATTCTAACGTCTCTAACATCTAATGCAAACCCCGGGATTCCTTAAGGTATAACTTTGGCAGATAAAGTGGAATCATAGTGCTACAAGTGTGCAGCGTGGAAGGACAGACAAGAGGCAACCAAGTTTGCAAAAAGTACTCTTTGAGGACTACAGCTCCCAGAACCCCCCACTGGCTAGTGGATTCTGGGAGTGGTAGTCCAAAACGGTAACATTTCCAACCCGTGGTCTTGGTCTCCTAGCGCTGATTCCTTTTTGTTCTTCCATTTTAATAAATGCACAATGAATCCAGTTCCCACCGCCGAAAGAAAGGCCTCCGAGCCAAGTGCAAAAGATCTAAAAATCCATCGTCGATACAGCGACGGGATACGTAATCAATACGTTCCCTAATCAGGACGATGCTGCAAAACGCAACAAGGAATAAACTGAAACAACATGCTTCTGAGCATTGCTTTTATATCCTTTACATGGATGGTTTTTGCACCTATATTGAGTTTATGGGTATATTTATTTATTCGAGCTGAATCTTAGGATAACCCAGTTTGGAACCGGTTTAAGGGCCATGGCTCAAGGCTATGGGATTCTGGGAGTTGGAGTTTGTTGTGGGGTCCAGAGCGGAGCTCCGCTCCGCTCTGGGCCCCACAACAAACTCCAACTCCCAGAATCCCATAGCCTTGAGCCATGGCCCTTAAACCGGTTCCAAACCGGGTTATTTCTCCAGTGTGGATGCAGCCTCAGGTTGTGTTGTTGTTGTTGTTGTTGTTGTTGTGGACCTTCAAGTCCATTGATGGCGATCTTTTCGTGGTGTTTTCTCAGATTGATTTCTTATTTGGAGTGTTTGCCTCTTCTGAGGCTGAGAGAGTGTGACTTGAGGCCGACCGTAGAGTTTGTGCCGGAGGAAAGTTCCTAGAGGAAACCCTTCTCTAGGCATTTGTAGGTCCTCCAGCATGATGACTCTATGGTCAACTTTTGGCAGATCATAGAGTTGCACTGGAGAACGGAAAAGTTGCTTCTCTAGGCATTTTTAGGTCTTCCATCATCATGACTCTATGATCAATTTCTGGCAGATTTTGACCATAGAGTTAGACTGGAGGACCTGGAGGTTCCTAGAGAGGCGTGCTCTTGGGTCAAAAGAATAGTGGTTCCAAGGGGGTCCTTGAACCCTAAATCCAGTGAATGCGGAGGGACCACACTTTGGGCCCCACAACAAACTCCAGCTCCCAGAATTCCATAGCCTTGAGCCAGATAAAGCGGTGCCAAACAGTGTTATTCCTCTGGATCCGGCCCGACATGGCTAGACCTTTGGGGTGTTTTAATGGCGGACTGCCCCGCTTTGCAGGGTGGGCTCTCCATCCTCAGACAGATCCCTGGGATCTGGGGATCTCTGGGATCCCAGCCGCTAAATCCAGTCCAAAGCCTTCTTGCCTCTAGAGGTTAGTGACAGTGGGATTATCACACCAGGCTCCATTCCAGAACCATCCCACACTTATCCCATGGCCAATAATGGGATGATTGTGGGATGGTTCTGGAATGGACTGACCCCGGTGTGATCATCTAAGCCGGACTTTTGCTCTTTGCTGGACCAGAGCTTCAGTTTAATGTCCATTTGCAAAATGCAAAGGTGTTTGCAATCCTATATAGGCAGAGAAAATGGCATTTCCCCTATAAATTTATTCATGTTTTGCATCAGGAAAACTCTTTCTATGGGCAAACTAGTCCCAATATTAGCAAAAAAGGTGTCTTTGGAGGCAGAATCTTCTGTCCGGGCGGTGTCCTCCTAACCCTGAAAGGAGGACCAGGCGAAATGTAGGACGTTGGAAAGGAAAGGATATATAGGGCTTCCACGACTTCTTGGAAGACGAAAACCCTATAAAGAGGACCCTCTTTGGGGCTCCTCCCGGACAGGAGGACGTGGTCCGGGAAAAGGAGGACTCCCGGCGTCCAATTAGGGAGCCGCTGACCTTCCAAGGCAATTAAGGGCCCGGTCATTAGCGGAGACGGAGATCAAAGGCCCGGCGCTTGGATTAATTAACGCCTTTCTCCTCCTCCCTTCCTTTCCCCGGAACGATCCCGGGCCTCATCCGGAACAAGGGCTGCGTCCACACTGCAGGGAAAATGACCCGCTTTGGCGCCGCTTTTAACTCGGCCCCTGGCTCAAGGCTATGGAATTCTGGGAGTTGGAGTTTGCTGTGGGGCCCGGAGCGGCCCAAGGCCCAAAAAGAAGCCCCTTCCCCGGAAAGGTCAAAGTCAAGGAAGGAGAGGAAAGGAAGGAAGGAAGGAAGGAAGAAAAAGAAAAGGAAGGAAGAAAGAGAGAGAGAGAGAAAAGGAAGGAAGGGAGGAAGAAGGGAGGAATGAAAGAAGGAAAGAAAGAAAGGGAAGGAGGGAAGGAAGGAAGGAAGGAAAGAGAGAGAGAGAGAAAGAAAGAAAAGGAAGGAAGGAGGAAGGAAGGAAGCAAGAGGGGAGGGAGGGAGGAAAGGAAGGAAGGAAGGAAGGAAGGAGAAGGGAAGGAGGAAGAAGGAAGGAAGGGACAGAGGGAGAGGGAGGAAAGAAAAGGGAGGGAAAAGGAAGGAAGGAAAAGGAAAGAAGGAGGGAGGAAAAGAGAAGGAAGGAAGAGAGGGAGGAGAGAGGAAAGAAAGAAAGAAAAAAGAAAGAAAGAAAGGGAAGGAAGGAAGGAAGAGGGGAGGGAGGGATGAAAGAAAAGGAAGGAGGAGGAAGGGAGGGAGGGAGGAAAGAAAGAAAGAGAAAGAAGGAAAGAAAAGGAAGGTGGGAGACAGAAGGAAGGGAGGGAGAGAGAGAGGGAGGAAAGAACAGGAAAGAGATAA